>JARGCV010000001.1:7272500-8012500 GCA_034064705.1 Bothrops alternatus | reverse complement strand
CTTGATAAAATCATAGCTAGGAAATATCAATGAACCTTGAATGTATTTGATACATCATGCAGGAGACAGCTACACTCTTAAAATTCTTCCTTTCATGGAGGAATACACCCATGGAATAAATCCTGTCAGACATTGGTGGGGGAGGGAGGTTAGAACAGCAAGTAAAATTACATCTAGTTCAGCATCAGTTCAGATTTCATTTCAGAATATCAGTTAGACTACTTTGAACTTTTGCATGAAGCAAATTACTATTATTTTTTGGGCAGTGTACCTGTATTTGTCTTTTTATATATTCCTGGGCAAGGACTGATTCTGAAGATTATGAGAGGAGAGGAGAGGAGAAGAGAAGAGAAGAGAGGAGAGGAGAGGAGAGGAGAGGAGAGGAGAGGAGAGGGGAGAGAAAGAGAAGGAAAGGGAGGGAAAGAAAGAAAGAAAGGAAGGAAGGAAGAAAGAAATTCAGCTGGTTAAATCAATTTAGTTCCACCCTATGATGTTTTGCGTTACTTTAGGCATAAATTCATACTGTCTGGTTTCTCCATTTTTCTAGCAATTTGTAAAAAAAAATGCATTAAAAATTGTGTTTAGTTTTGTACACTTTTTTTCCTTTTAATGTACATTTTATGTACATTTTACCTTAGATATGCATTTTTGAATTCAAATTTTGTGTTAATATCTGCATTGTAAAATTTGAAAGAAGTTCATGATCTTCATATTATGATCTGTTCCAACCTGCACATTAATCCAGTAAGGGTCAGTTTTCTTAATTTGCTTAAAATTGTGGATTAAACAAAAATCCCCACCCCTTTCTATTCACTGAATGAAAATAAATGAGACCATTGGTAATCAAGTATTTGAGAAGGGAAGATAGATTGCAAAACATGCATTTAAAAACAAGAAAAAGAGCCAACTCAGAATGCTGTTGGCTTCATAACATTTCTGATCCAGATGTTGCTATTTTGAAATTATTTTTTTAGTGAAGTTAGAGGGGGAGAAAGTAAGCAGTTCCAAAATACAATTTATTGTCAATCCTGATTTTGAATAACAAATAAAAAACATTCCAAGAATAAGAAGGGAATGGCATGTCCCCTGTAGAAGAGTTTCTATGTTAAACAACAGTCACATCTTTTCTTGGCCATCATTTCATTTTGTCTGTTTTTCTTTGTTCTGTCCATACATAGTGTGTCTCTTCAGAACTCTGCTATATCACTAAAAGCCAGCATTTTCCCTCCTGTGCCTGAGACTGAGATTCTGTTGGAGGTAAGAGGCATTTCAGGGGGGGAGAAATGGCAGCCATGAAAAAGAGCTCAATCACTTAATACAACATTTGACGAATGCCATCAACTTTCTATTGGTTTCAGAGATTAGTTATTAGATCTCCTGTTCTACAATTGACCAGTGGCATTAAGAGATTGACCTTGAAACCAACTTTATATTTGATAAATAAGCCAACAGAACAAACTTAATTTGAGTTTAATTTACTGAAGTGCTTCACAAAGATGTTTTGTTGTATTTAATTATAAGAAGGCAGGTGGCAGAATAACACTACATTCAGTAGAAATTATTCTCTCTTTGGTTTACACTATCAATGGCCCATTACTTATTGTTTTCTCTTACTCAGGCTAAGAAATGTGTAAATCCTCTACAATAAGTGCAGATTTCCTTCTAGAGCAGGCTCATTCTTCCCCTCAGCTCAAAGTCCCACATTTATTTGGAATGTCTGCTCAGGCAGTGAACTAGAAAGCCATGTAATCCATCTGGAAAAAATGTGGTGGTCACTTTAAGAAAAGAGTGCTGGAAAATATATATCACAGTTTTCTCCTCAATCACAATAGGATGAGGCACCAAAACAGTTGCAGTATAAAGACATAAGTAATCTATACAATTCACTAGTAAACAAAATCTTTTCATAATCAACTTTGCATTTATTGAACAGACAAAGGAGTGAGCTTTGTTTGCAAAAAAGCTAATCAGAAATACTGAATATCAAAAGAAAACCATGCATATACTATATCTGGCGAAAAGTCAGATATTTAAGAAATACCTGTATAAAATGCATGTATTAGAGAAAAATACAGACAGAAAAAATATAAATGTTGCTGCTATTGTTAAAAAAAGTAAACAATGTACACATTTTATAAAACTGATTAATGTATGACTATATCTGAGATGGACACACAATAATCCTTATAATTAGAGATTTCATTGCTGGTGTTATTGCTGCTGCTGAGGTCCAGTTGTTCTATATTTTATGATATACCATTATACCAATGAATCTTAGTAGAATGTTGCTGGCAATTCATTGCTAGATTTTTTCCCCATTGGATATTAATATCAGAACTGCCACCTCATGCCTGCACTCAGCAATCATCTGGTGCCAGCCTGCCATAAACCCTGGGGGGGGAGTTAGAGGGAATGCTTGGGGGGAGGAGTGAAAGTTAAGAAAGTGAAGGTGCCTCTCCAAGTTGGCTGCTACGAGAAGAATACAATTGCAAGCCAGCCTACCCTCAAAACCGCCATTTCAGAAATATCTTCCTGGAAATTGAAGCAAGGGGAAGTGCTGAGCAGGAAAAAGTTTTTACTTGGGGATTTGGTGCCAAATTTCAGTTCTGGCTTTGCTTTACTGTATTTCACTTAACCTTTAGTAAACTATACCTTTCTCAACAAATGAAGTCAAGGTTCGTTCTTGCTTAAAGGTTTGAGTTGACCATTATTTTAGGATACTTCCAGCTGGTCACTGGGGCTGCCCCTCTTACCTTTTGTGCCAATTTTATGCTCTACCACAACTCCATTATATTTAATTGTTCTTCGCTTAAAGACATATACACACATATAGAAAGATGCAATACTTCTTTTGTTTAAGATTTTGTTTGTATCTGGTCTTAGGGCAGTAATTGAATTGAATTGAATTGAATTGAATACCATGTCTACTTTTTAGGGTTTGAGAGAAAAGGGTGGGGGGGGGGAAAGAAAGGACCATCAGGGTGGCCAATGAAAGAATGGGGAAATTAATATATCTTGCTAATTTCCTTTCTGAGTTTTTCATCACAATGAGGAAAGGAAAGATCGCTATGCTAAAAAAACAAAAAAAGTTGTTTCTCTTAGGAGATATTGTGTGTGTGTATGTGTGTGTGTGTGCATACTAAGCATGATGTTATATTGTCCTGGCTTGAAGTGAAAAGAGGAATATGCTAGGATATACGTGCGGAACACGACAGAAGTTGCCACCATTAGAAATTCCTCTCCATGGACTTAATACACTATTCTATAAAACTGCTTTCATAGCATGTACTGTGGAAGTGAAGTTAAGGTAAAAGTTAATTGGTTCAGCTTCCCAAGGGCTATCATTAACTTAAAATTGGTGCCACCCCCTCACGTAGAAAGGAGTATTGAAACAATTTATCAGCCATTTACATGGCCTAGTACTTGCCTGATTCTAAACAAAAATATAGGCCAGTATAATAAAGCTATGTACACCTTTGCACATACTAGTTTGTGCTTGCCGAGCATTTATTGAAGAATGAAGCATTCAAAACAGCATCTTTTTCATGCATTATAGGGTAGTACAATGCATCCCATTTTGTGGTATTACATACTTCCAACATAACAAGTAAGGACCAGGGTTGACATGATAGCAATTTTCCAATATCTGAGGGGTTGCCACAAAGAAAAGGGGGGGGTCAAAATATTATCCAAAGCACCTGAAATCAGGGCAAAAAGCAATGGGTGGAAACTAATCAAGGAGAAATCCAACCTAGAAATAAGGAGAAAATTCCTGACAGTTAGAACAATTAACAATTAAACAGCTTGCCTCCAGAAGTTGTGAATGCTCAAGAAGAGATTGAGCAAACATTTGTCTAAAGTGATATAGGGTTTCCTGCCTGAGCAGGGGATTGGATTAGAAGACCTCTAAGGTCCCTTCCAACTATGTTATTCTGTTATATACACAGTGTCTAAGGTTGGATCTACAAAAGAGTAGACAACATTACTTTGGACTTTAGATTGTAAGACAGCAATGATGGACAGTTGAAATAGACTCCCAATGGGCTGGGAGCAGAAGCAGTGAACACTCATTTGAAGCTTCAATGCATTATTTGGTGAAAAGTTTAATGTGATAGACTATAAAGTAAATCATTGCATGTAAGAAAGGGATGACTGAATATGACTGAAAGGGATATTGAATATCTCAACAGTAATGCTTTCAAAAAATGACTGCACTGTGATTTCAGAAACGTGAATCATAATTAGATGGATTTTGTAGTTTATTCATTGTGACAACTAAATCTTTCCATGTGAACTTTCCACCTTTTATGAAGTTGAGCAGGATACTGTAAGTGCTTTTTTCTGGCAAGTCATACTTAAATGTTCAGAGAAAGACACAGACAGATTGAAAGGAAGAGAAATCTAGACAGAGATGTTATTTCTAAAATCCTTCATTGTTTAAGGCATTCAATATCTTGCAATAATTTATAGTATATGTTGTGAGTTCTGCCAATTAATGTAGACAGAGATCAGTGGTTTGACCAAGTAACATTCCAGAATTGCAACTGAGAGATTTATAATATTCAGTATACACTGATTCTGGATCTCTCATGGCAGTTGTACAGGTGTTGAAGATATAAAACATGACTCACCTGTCCCAGGATAGTCTAAGAAGAGCCATCTCTCTGAGATGAGAAGGCTACCACCCCATTTGGAGAACCCCTCTCCTCTCAATCTATCCCTTTTCATGGCTCTTCTTCCTGATTTCTCCTTCCTTTTTAGCTAATGCCTCATTCTGGAGTGCATGTCAAATTTAATGCACTGAGAGCATTGGAGTTCATAGCTGCTTCGTAGCTGTGCATCCACCCCAATTCTTCAATTCTTCAATTCCTCAATGTCATTATGGTAGCTGATGTTCTCAGAGTGGCTGTCCATTCCAAGAATTTAGCAGGACAAGTGATAGAACAGGGTGGTCATGACAGTTGTGTTCCCCCCCATAATATATGATCCAAAAATCCTGAAGTGACACATCAGACTGATGGCTCCTCCAAGGTATAGATCAGGAGGGTGTTGAATGAAGACATGACAGTCTGCCACCTATGACAAAGGATATTCTACTCCAGATATATGAGTAATACAACACAATAATGTAATGATTGATATGTGTCATGCTATTTGGAGCTTTATAACACTTGGTTCAAGGCAAATGTACTAATTAAATATGTCATGTTTTAGTCAGAAAATACCAATACCCAGCTTCCTGTTATCCTAGTTTATTATTATATCCACAACCAGGAAACCTCTCAGTGGGAGGCTAAAATTATAAATATATGAATTACCAATTACCAAGTTCCATTAGTTTTTATAAAAATCTATCAACCAAAGACCAAATAACACTGATGTGTTTAGCTACATAGAACAACCATTGCTTCCTCATACATATTCCCTAAGAGCAATATTTAGTTCACATTTTTGCCTTATTTCCTTCTTTCCTTCCCTCCCTCCCTCCTTTCTCCCTCCCTCCCTACTGATCACACCTTACTGTACATGGTCAATTAAAATATTTGCTCCTATTTATAATTCAATAATTCATGTAATCTATTTCCCAAGATTCCCTAACTGAAAAGAGTATCTGTGATCTGTATAGACTTTAATAGTTATTTCATACTCAGAATGGAAATAAAGGATGTTAAGCAATAGAACTGAGCAACTATTGGATGTTCTGCTTAAGAACAAAAATAGTGAAGATATTCCAAATGTTCACACTTTGGAAATATTGACACTTTTAAAGACTTTCTATTTTTTTTAAATAGATGTCAATTTCTATTAGTCTTTTTTGATCCATTTTGATGAAGAACTAGAGACAATGCAATGTGTACTTAAGATTATTCGCTTTCTTTTTTTACCCCGCTGATCTCTCCCTCTCTCCCTCTCCCCCCCTCTCTCTCTTCCTTTTCATTCATTCAGGAGATCAGGCATCATACAAACCCCATCTGCCAAATGGCTTTGGGCTGCAAATCTATTTTATCATAATATAAGATATACTAATTTATTGTCATTAAAAAAAATCCTATATATCACTTCAGACATCTAAAAACAAAAATCAGGATTAAGCATCTTGTTGCCTTGCTGTATTTATTGTCATTGTTATTTCCTAATCCAATTAAAAACTGAAATTTTATGAGACTATTACTTACAACATTAAATGTTTAAAATACATTTTAAAAGGGCAGCAATGTAAATATATTAAATATGCAGGAGACATACAAACCATCAGTTTCAGATGACAACAAACATTCAAGAAAACATTATGAAAGGCCAAGACCCTGGGCTTTATTTTATGAAAATAATTTCAACTTTTTTTCCAACTAATTTTATGGATTTAATTTCAAAATCCCTCTTCAAATGATCTATTGAAATCTCTGGAAGACTAACCTGACCTGCTAAAGAGGAGAAATGAAAGAGGTATATCAGAAAACTCTTGCATCCTCTCCTGCTTGCCTTAGCCTGCAAACTGTTGGCATGGCTCCCCAACATAGAGAATGCAGCTGTCGAGAAATGAATGGTTGCTATTCCTAGCCAAGAACAAGTAACCTGCTGCTCCAGAACTAAATGCCATGCCTGAACGTCCTTCAACAGCCTTCAGCTCCTCCTTTGACCTGATTGCTGAAAACTGAAGGCACAGTTTCTTGCCATTTGGATGTGAAGAAGACATGCAAATTACAGTGTAAACTCTGAAACAGACATAATTTCTCCAGAGAAGAAAGAGGTATGCTCAGATTTTCTGTTCCACCTGTATGGATGTACTGTCTTTCCCTCAAGACTTTCTTCAACATTCCTGGACAACTGGAAACTGTGCAGAACAAAGAACTGACCTTTAAAATTTTAATCAAAAATGGTATTTGACAGAATGTGTGTTAAATTGATACATATCAGAAGTTACATGAAAAAGCCCTTTATATTATTGTAAGCCAACTAGAGTAGTCCTGTGGCGAGATAGGCGACAAATAAATTTAACAAATAATAATATTAGGGAAAGTGATGAATAAGAACAGATAGAGATTTCTTACAGGTAGTCCTCAACATATAAATACAACTATAAGCCTGATAAGGTCATTAAATGAGCCATCACATGAGCAGACCCAATTTCATGACCATTTTTATCATCGTTATTAAGCAAATAATGAAGTCATTAACTAATCAAGCTTTCTCAATTGTGGTTGCTTCTTAGAAACTGGCTGGAAAGATCACGAATGTCAACCATATGATCGCAGGATGCTGCAACCAGTCATAAATGTGAGCCTGTTGCCTAATGCCAAAATTACAATCCCACGACTGGGACATGTCATAAATCATTTTTCCCATGCTGCCATAGTTTTGAACTGTCATTAAATGAAGAACTACCTGTCTATACTCTTGGGAAGTAAAAAACCTACCCTGAAAGAGATTAGAGTGCTTATTTATCACGTCTACTATTTGATCAGGACTTATTATTATTATTATTATTATTATTATTATTATTATTATTATTATTATTATTATTATTATTGTTGTTGTTGTTGTTGTTGTTGTTGTTGTTGTTGTTCATTGCATAGTCAGACAGATTTTCGGACAGGATTTGGCATTTTTATCTACCTATCAAATCCTTCCCAAGGACCTGGCACAGGCAGATGTTCTTGTCTGATAATATCATCACAGAATATACAGTAAGCTGTTCAAAGTAAAGCTGCATTTTGCTATTGACTGATGGTGATTTTTGTCAATATTGATGGTGTTAAGTGGTGCTCCAGATGTTTTGGGATTGTACTCAAGGTGCCTATTGCTATTGGAACTATCTTTGTTTTCTTTTGTCACAATTCTATTTTTATTTGCAGGTCTTTGCAGTTTGTGAGTTTCTCTGGCTCTTTCTCTTCTCTTCTGCTGTCTCCAGGCATTCAAATTTCCATTATCCAGACATTTGTCTTTTTTTTTAAGTCTGGGATGCTATGTGGCAAGTGCTTATATCATCATCATCACCATCACCATCATCATCATCATCATTGTTATTGTTGTTGTTGTCATTAATGGCACAACACACAGACACACAGACATATATTGACTAAAAGATATAAAAGAGGTTTCCTGATTTAGTTGTTACAATTTGGAAATAAAAGGTGGACTCTAGAGTCATAGGAAATGATATGGACATCCTTGTCCATACACTTCCTGCTCTACCTACCTAGAAGCTAAAAATACGCATTGCGCAGTAGCATCTCTTTCTGAAGCAGCATCTAATTTGCCCTATAAAGAGAATTTTGTGTGTGAATATACATATGGAGGCTTGTTGGGATGAGATACTTGTTCCTGTTGATTTGTATAGACAGCAGAGTGATATATCAACATTTTGAAAGCTAATAATTTCCATTAAAGATACTTTTACTTCCTGATGTCTCATCACCTCCCCCTCCCCCAAAATATTTTTCATATCAGTAGTCATGCCACATACTATAGAGCCAGTGGATGCTAAAATTGAATTTACTTGCATTGATTAAGGAGGTAAATAACGATCTGGAAAAAAAGATGCAAGATGCAGAGACTCTCAGTAATAATAATGTCACTTCTGCTAGCTCTTTATAGAACCTGTTTTGATAGTCAAGTAAGATTCTGGTTTCTGTTTGAGCATGCTGCTCTGTCCAAGTTTAGGAGGCCAATTAAACTCTTAGCTTAGAAGCAAACAAATGCAAGTTACTAATTATCTGCTGTCTATCTGGAGGAAAGAGGAAGGTCTTGTCATGATTAATGATTTGCTGTCTAGGTTGCATTTTGCAGCCAGATGTCCTGGAGGGGATAACATGAATTTCAAGAGCACAAAGTTCAGGTGTAATCATTCCACAATGTAAAGAAGTTCAACATTCTACAATAACTCAAATGCTGCTTTCCTGCTACCAGCCAAAATGATTCTGCCTTTTGTCATTCTTTGTCAAATACACTAAAAAAAAAACAGCTAACAGGCTGTTTTTATTTCTTCCCAAATCTCATGGTTACATTGACTTGTAGGCCTTCAACTTTAACCTTCATTTTGAACAAGTCACTGCTTCAACATCATTAAAAAGATGTAGTTGCCTCTATCAGGCAGATTTCTCTATTTACTTCCTTCTTATGAATTTGTTCTCTTTTTAACTTGACATCTGGGTAACAAAAATTCTAGTCTTTCAGTGACCTTCTGGGGAAGAGGAGAAACAACATGATCCTGTGACTTTTTTTTCACCTGTTAACTGTGACCAGCTTTTAGTAGATGTTGCCTAAAAAAAGGAATGGAATATAACTGAAAGCAGATGTCAACTTTTGAACTTCTAATAACATACTGAGTTCTGTTCAGCAAAAAAAAAAAAAAAGACTATGAAAGCAGAGCAGTTTTACACAGGATTTCTGAAAACTCTTATAATAGTAGACTCTACTCCACAAATACCTTGGCAGTTCCATCTAATTACATCAGACTTTATGGTGTGTACACCCTGATATCTTTAGACCTAAATAACTCAAACAATTTTTAAAAAATGGAATGTAATTGTTTTGGCCCTTCCCACTCTAATTTTGTTGTCAGACCTCTGCCATGCTAGTATGGCACTGAAGGAAAGAGCATACACCAGGCAAAAATGTCTTCAACTTTGAATTAAGGAGAGAGAATCCCTGTCCTCCTAATGTGAAACAATTATGTTCATGATACCTTCTGCCAGTTTGGATAAAAAGTAGAGATGCTGGTAGTTGTACTTTAGTAACTTTGAAAACCCCATACCTTTCCCAGTTGTGTTCTTCAAAGAAGAGCATAATCTTCAGAGATAGCCAGTGCAACTGTGTCAGCCTTCAGTCCCACTGTGTAATCTATTGTAAATTCTACAATAATTTTGTTAATATGTGTCTTAGCAGTTGTTGGAACCTCTGGCAAAGCTGAGAGGTCAGCTGCTCCCATAGGTCCTCTGCCTGCAGGTCAAGGCCTAACTCGGAGTCTGCATCCCTGGGCTCGCATAGTTCCTGCAGCCAGAGAAGGACCTCCCTCAGGCGTCGTCGTATCCCCCCCACTGGCCCCAAAGCTGAAATTCCAACTCTCGCATCATGTTACTTAGTTAATCCAATATTGCATGAAAGGGTGTACTATTAAATGCCTCCAGTTTTCCAGACCTAATGCAAACTTAATTTGAAGCATGATCCTAATAATATTTTTCTTCTGTTTGTTTAACACAGCCACCCCGAAGGAATTTTAATGAATAAACATTTAGTGACCAGCATTAGTCTAAACAATTTTAATTGGGAAACATTCCATTTGCTCAATGATGCTTAATTATTTGCAGGATAATTTCTTCTAATTAACATTTAATTTTTAATTGGCTCATGCTGATTTTGAGATTGACTGATTAAGAAGAGGACATAGAATTTTATTTGGACAGGTTGCTTTCTTATTTGTGTTGAATTTCAGATGGTCCCCTAGATCAGCCTCCTTTGAACTTGTCTCTTTAAGATGTGTTGGATTTCAATTCCCTCTATTGTGATGGATGGGGGAATTAAGGTCTGTGATGAATGGAAAGTTGAAGTCTACTTGCTTGAGGCATTCTACAAAGAAACTGATTACATGTGAGATGCTTTCAACATAGACACTGTATCTCTACTATTATTCTAGTAAGAATCTGAAGAGTCTCTATTATTCTCTATTCCTTTCCCAAAGAACAGTTGTCTTAGTTGCTATTTGCCTTTATTCTAGTTGAACATTATCAGAAGCCACAATTTTATAATATAATTCTTGCTTTGGAATAATCTCTCTGAATTTAGAACAAATCTTTACTCAGTTTCAGTAAACTAAAATACTGAGTCAGTACTGCATAATCTAACCAATACTGGTTAATACCTTCATGGTCTATACCTCCAAGCCTAAATGTTATTTAGTTAATCCTATATTGCATGAAAGGGTAAAGTATTAAATGCCTCCAATTTTCCAGACCTGATGCAAACATAATACAAAGTGGTATTGAAGTATGATCCTAATAATATTTTTCTTCTGTAAACCCTGATAAATTTAATTTATAGTAGAAGAGGGAAATTATATGAATATGCTTTGTGCCTTATAGCAATGAAAATCATTGGCATGCTCATTTATATAGTGTCAAATATCTCATCTATTTGATACCAACCTGAATATTGTACTGTGTAATACATAAGATCAATGAAGTAGATAAAATATGCACAAGAGAAGGAACAAATTATATTTTGACACATTAAATGTTTTCCTTATTTCCTGTTTGTGTAGTGCTAGTTATCACTTAGGCAATAACACTTCCATTGTACTTTGAAATGGGCTTATCAATGAAGCACTTTGAGTAGATTATGAAAAAATGATGAAAACATTATGAATCTCATTTTTCATTTTATTATCACATAATATTGGACCAACTCAATGAGCTACTGATGTAATAATTCTTACCTAAGGAAACTGATAGAATAACTAGGAGAAAACCTCCTGACAGCAGTTGATAAACATATGAAAACTGTCAACAAATTTGGGGACAGAATTACTTACATTTAAAACAATTAATTGATTAAATAAAGGTATGCATTAGTCAGTGGAAGACATATTTCTGAGATATTGAAAGGATGGAGAAGTTATATTAACCAGCATGAACCCCACAGTTAAACAAAAAAACAACACTTGAGTTTTGTGGAAATTGTTTCCTGGAACATGTTTGTGTTTAAATCAGGAGGCTTAAAGTTGGTTCATTTTGATGTGATATCCTCTAACATTTATACAAATGGACAAATTGGACTATTTGTTATATGTATCACTTTTGTAAGTGTATAAACATAAATTCAAATATTTCAGCATTTGTCAGGGTATGTAAATTGCATGTAATTCATTTTGAATTCCCCCCCCTCAAAATATAAATCTCCTATTGATACTTTCTGAGCTGATCAATGGCTATGTTTATATGACATGGCCAATCTAGTCCAACTCTGTCCTAGTTTATTTTTGTCTCATTTCCATAGTGGTTCCTAGATTTGCATCAGCTGTTGTTCACCTATTTAGCTAAAGAATGTATTTTTTTTTGTTTCTGGCGAAGTATGAATTTTCTTGGTATAAGATTCTTGTAGTGATGCTAGAGATATATTAATTGGATGTGTGAATGTGAGTGTACATTCATATCACATCATTTTGTTAATTAAGAACTTAAATGATTTTAAATGTATGCAACAAAAACTATATATCAAAAATCAAGGTACTTGGAATGATCTTTGTAAAATGTTTAGTAAAACTGGAGAAATGGATTATATAGTTTTAAGATGTAAAAATATTGGTGTTACAATGAATGAAGTAGGAAAGGATTACTTAAATATATGTAATATATATATGTATATGCTTCTTTTTGAGTATTCTGTGTCACTGGCACATTTATGTTAATGTTTCTTTGCAGGTGTACACATACAAAGTGGTTCTGCTGGCATGGTTCCTAATATGTCCTCAATCTGAAAAGTTTGTCTTAATCTCTTGGACACACCTCTGCCACACTACTAGCATCTGTGCTCCACTTAAACTTTAACTTTAAAAATAATTATCACTTATTAAAATCTCTCCCCATTACATTATTACTAGTCATGCAGAAAATTACTCTGCTTCAGGAAATGAACCCATCAAAATATAATCACTTTTCTCCCACAGAAGGGTGGATAATTAAATTCATCATAATACAAAATGTGGGAAGTAAAGTTCATTGTTTGCCAATGTGACTGAACTTATCATTTAGCAAATAAGACAGAGATCCATGCCTTTGTAAATGGTTTCTCCACCTCAGCCATTCCTCAATAATCATCTATCCATATATTTGTACTATCAATACAGGCCCAATTTGTCCCTTGCTTTAGAAATTCTTACTATGGAAGATTGTGTACTTAATGAGTCTGAAATTAAAGAAATGCTGGTGAAAACATAGCATTTTTCTATCAGAGAAAACTATAAACAAATGATAAAGGAGACTTTCCTTCATTACTTAGTAGAACTTGAAATACAGTAATTTCTTTCCACAAATACTGCACAGATGCCTATGTAACCAGAGGGCTCCAAGATGATCAACAGCAGGTAACTGACTAGCTGAGATATCAGGTTTGGATCCTTCACCTGAGGGCTGGAGAATACATGAAAGAAGGACTGAATTGTTTCTCTGAATAGATCCACCCAAACTTAAATTATGCAAGTTCCATCCAATAACTGCCAACTCTGAAGATGATACTCTGCCCTAGAGTAGGAAGCTTTTTTCCAGGATCTTTACAACGTTTAGAGAAAAGATGGTTTGGATAACATTTCATCAAATGTCTCTTTGTGGTTCTCCTACCAGGAATCATAACCAATGAAATCACTTTCTGATGTTGAGAAACAAAAATCAGATCACAATACTTGGGCTTGTATGTAGCATACTAACAAGTTATCTATTTTCCAATTTAAAACGAACTGCCTCAAGCTGTTGACCATCAAAACTTTATTTTCTTGGCAGTTAGAATACAGAATTGATTGATTGATTCTGATTAATAGCGGCAAGGTATTTCACATAAAAGCCAGAATTGATTTTCTTGCTTTATTTTGCTTATTACGAGGATTTGATCACTTTTTATCCATCTCTTTGCAGGTAGAAGGATATTAATTCAAGACCACTAAAATGTCACAATTTCACTCTATTTTATTAGTACAGGATAAAAGTAATACCAGATCTTGAACATATACTGAAGTAGCCTTAGAAAAACAAAAAAAAAGTTTGCAGGAGCTGCATCTATTAAGAAGAATATATTTGATCAAAAAAATAGGAAGTAACATATGCCTAGGGATATTCTAGCTGTTGACATCCATGCTTATAATGAAACTTTCATTTTGTCTCCACTCTCTGCAGTCCCCTTCAAATAAGGGTTCCTAATCTTCTGGGGAAGGGAAGTCATAAATACTGCAGCAAACTGAAGCTTTTTCATTAGTGAATGAACGTAGTTAGATAAAACTTAGGAATAAGCTTTATTGGATCATTGTTGGCTCTCTTAAAAGAAAACTAGTTCATGGAAATAAATAGTGTTATATGATTTGCAGGGTTAGGCAGTGTTAATTTATTTGCTCTAATTCATTATTGCAAATATGTAGTATATTGTTTGTAGGCTGGAGAATAAATACTGTCCTACAAGCCCTGATGAATTCATTTATATATATTATCACTACTTCTAGCATACAATAGGAATGGGCATTAAATTCAACCAAATCCCAGATTTCAAGCAAAACAAGATAATTCTCAGTAGTATTTTTTAAATAGTAATCTAGGAAACCTGTCCCTAGGCCCTTTACTCTAATCCTAGATGCTACAAAACTCAGTTTCTAAACAATTTCCCTGAAGTTATATTGCTTGATGACCCACCAACCCCCAAATTAATAAGCAGCACCAACAACAGTAGTTTGGATTACTGGATCTCAGGGACTAATAAGTCTCAGATTTATTTTTATAATCAAGCCATTCCCTCTTAGTAGCTCTAGTTGCAACATTTGATGGTGAGATTATGGGGCATTCTTTAGTTTGATTATATGTCCATGACATAACTTTGCTTCATTGCCCTCCAATTTTTATCCTTCAGTTACTGACTACTTTCATAGAACATTCCAAACAGAAGATTTCAAGAGGTCTAGATGTTATTCCCATATTGAACCAAGTGGCCTAGTTAGGCCCTATTAGGAGTCTTTTTAGATTATAAATAGATTATAAATAGACACACTATCAGCTGTGTTCAGAGAGAGGGAGGGAGGGAGAGAGGGAGGGAGGGAGGGAGAGAGAGAGAGAGAGAGAGAGAGAGAGAGAGAGAGAGAGAGAGAGAGAGAGAGAGAGAGAGAAATTAGATATATAGTATCAGTGTGTAGCTATTTACATGTTTCTTTGTTTTGTTTTTTACAGACAAGAATATTTTTACAGACTCTGAAGATATTTCTTTTCCATAATGTCTGTCTATTACCACTGGAGAATCAATCTTAGTAAAAATACCCATGAATTGATAAGACTAGGGTGAAATAAATCACTTTAAGGATACTTTTTTAAAAAAAAAAATATTTTATTTATGTATTTATATCCTGCCTTTATTATTTTTACAAATAAGGCAACAAACATATCCAGCCCACATTCCTCCTCCTATTTCTCTGTGAGATGAGATGAGCTATGCTGAGAGAGGACGACTGGCCCAAGGTCACCCAGCTGACTTTCAGGGTTAAGACCAGACTGGGATTCATAGTCTCCCACTTTCTAGCCTGGTTCCTTAACCACTAGAGCAAATTGGATCTCTGATGAGTGTGTCTCAATTGTGGCATAATCAACAATATACTCTCAAGATTTAATGATCAGCCAGCATTAAAAAAAAAAAACCTCTGGCAGAACTGAACGTAACATTGTCTTAACTCTACGACTGTGATAAGTCACAATAGATGCTGACAATCTGCATGAAATGCCCCTATTCTTTGACTGTGCAGCCATTTCCTCTATTCTTAAAATACAGTACTATGTCTGACCTAAAAAAAAAATTGCAGACTGCCATGTGATCACAGCAAACCAAGGAAAATTCTATCTCTTTGCTACCATTCTAGTCATTGTCGGCCAGACAATGTCGGCTGATGACCCCCGGGGGAGAGCCTTCTCTGTGGGAGCTCCCACGCTATGGAACGAGCTCCCCCCCGAACTCCGTACGATGACAGACTTACGCACCTTCCGTCGGGAACTAAAAACGTTCCTTTTTCGACAAGCCGGCCTGGCATAGAAGCTCCGGTTCCAGCAGGGTTAAAATGTTTTAGGGGGATTGTGTAATTTTTAAATGTTAAGTGTTGGGTTTTAAATGGGCATTTTACGGCCAAAATTGTTTAATTCATTTTTAATTATTTTAATTTTGTATATTTATATGTTTTTAAATTTTTAGGCTGTACACCACCCCGAGTCCTCCGGGAGAGGGGCGGTATAGAAATTTATAATAATAATAATAATAATAATAATAATAATAATAATAATAATAATAATAATAATAATAATAATAATAATAATAATAATAATAATAATAATAATAATCATCATCATCATCATCATCCAGATTTTTGCAATTCAGATATGGAAATTTAATTAATACTATATTTAGGTATAAAGGCAGGTTTGGTTGCTTATTTGTATTCTTGGACTCTTTTTTTAAAATAATCGATACTTCATCTTCAAAAGAGGAACCAAACTGTTTTATATAATAGAGTGTCTGGCATGATAAAGTTGGGAACAATCATTTATCAAAATGCTTCTAACAAATAACTCTGCTCTGAAAATATCTGCAGTTCTAAAACTTCATCTGAGATGCAGGATGGGGATTATAACTTTATTTATTGCTTCTTATCTAATCTGTCTGAGAAAAAAAGCAAGATCTCCCTTAATCAGCTAAGCTACCTTTTAAAGCATTTTGAATCCAGATCTGTAGCTCTTGAATTTACTTATCTGTAGTAGAAAATGGAAAGAGACAATGATTGGATAAAGAATCATTACTCTTCCTGTATTGCAAGATTACCAGGTGAATAAAAGAAAAGAGAACAATGATTTGAGAACAGATATTGAGTAGGAAAGAAAAGAGGGAAGAGTTTTTTAAAGCTCATTGGGAAAGCAGGGGTAGAGAAAGCAGATTTCACTAAGAACTTCAGTGATGTCAGAGGCATGGAATCTGATTTAGCTGAGAAGTAATTCATAATAAGGCAATTTGTTTTATGAATCTTTTTTTTTTTGGAGGGGGGAGAAGAGTATTTAATTTTCCAGTCCCTATTCTGAACCTGGTCAAGTGAGTTTACTCCACTGCTACAATCTTCTCAACTATAGCTCCCTATTAAATCATCTTTGCATGGAGATGCCTAAAATCACTAGAAAATAATTCAATTGTGGATGGTTCACAAATTATCAAGCATCCCTTTGTTTCTACATGCTTACATCTTTCCTGATTAAGGATGTCCTACCAAGTTCCAACTTGTTTCTATTATAGCCTTTTTTCCCTTCATGTACTGTATGCAATAGAAAACCTATAAGCTTATTAAGAATTGTAATTAGCATCTAACAAAGATGAAGCATTAGCAGGCACATTCTTCCTCAAATTAACATTGTCCTAACATTGGGACTATACTTTTCTAAGCTAAGAAAACCTTTTAGGAACTATACATGGTCTTGAATTAAATAAAAACTAAACTCTAAGCAGCACCAATTTCCTGTAGCCTTATTAAATTCAACTTTAACCTACCTATTTTTTTTTCTCAGATATTTGAGCAGGCCTGATTAGCTCAAATTGGTTTATTTAATTCAGTCTGGAGTTATCCAATAGGATCATCACATGCCAAGATGATGAAGAAATAACACTTCTACCAACTGTAAGGGTTATTTCGATCCTAGGAGATACATTATTGGAATTATATTTTAATATTTTTATATATACATTAAGTTTAGCACTTTGGATAAATTTGATCTTCTATCAATATATCAGTGACCCATTTACTGCTTGACAGAGCAGCTAAGATGACAGGATGGAATAACTATTGTTAATAAATCCTTTATTTTATAGGAAGATTTCAGAAAGTGATGACCAAAAAATTGTTGCTTGACTCCTTGGAAAATATATCTCTATGTGCATTGAGGCATACATTTATCATATTAAAATGTATGTAATTTGAAGTTAGAATTGGGCAAAATGAAGATATATAAGTGGAACGTTGATTCATGTTAAATCAAATTCTTAGAGCAAGATGTTGAAGGATTTTTTAGTGAAGGAAAAAACTGACAGTTGTTTGGTATCTTAGAAAGGATAAAAATATACTGGTAGTAGAAACATGGGTATTAGTTAGAATTACATTATAATACAGTGTAATACTGTATTGGGAAACAATCAAAAGGGGGAAAATAGAAGTTGCCCTTCACAGGCAACTGATTTTATTTTAATAGTAACTTGCAAACCAAGCACATGGAAATGAGAAGTTTCCTTCTCAGCTATACATGGCTATCATAAGAGTTCAATGTAATGAAGGATCTTATTTTGTGAATGCCCACCTAATATGGTATAACTCAGTGCAAGTGTATATAGTATACAACAAAATATAACCATTATGCTATTTGTCAAAATAAGCCTTTGAAGATGGAAAGGAAACCTTTATTCAACATTAAACTCTTTGAGCTCACAGTGTGGATGCTGAGATTTCAGGGTGTTTGATGGGATGAATGCAGTCTTTGCTCTTTTCTGATTTGTTCCCTTGAGATTTCATGTGTCATGTGACTTTCTATCTTATACTTTTCTTGTATTAGTGTTGTGCTATCCTTGTAGATAATGTCTCTGCAAAGAAACACGAGCACTGATATGTGTGCACACAGAATTCCTGTTTACTTGGATAACATTTCTCAAGAGGATTTCTGAAATTTTCCTTCGTTTTCTATTATGGGGAAAAGAGAATGAAGAAGACCATAAAATCAGTAAGAACAATAATCTTGAACTCAATTTCTGAATATGGAATCCAGTTTAGACAAAAAAAAACCCCATCACCCACACCCATAAACGAGGTACTAACTTACCAACCTTGTTAACTCTCAAGACTCTTTTTTCTGTTATGTATTCAAAATGGACTGTGATTAATATGCATATGTATATATAATGTGTTTGCGTCTTCTCTTATATCTTCTCTCTCTTGTCTTATCACAGTGGTGGCGAACCTATGGCACACGTGCCAGAAGAGGCACTCAGAGCCCTCTCTGTGGGCTTGCACACCGCTGCCCCAGCAGAGTTCACTAGAGTAGTGAGCACATGGTGTTTGGAAGCAACAGGGCAGGAAGTGAGCGAGCAAGTGGCATTGCCCCCCCAGGGATGCCCTGGAGATGGCAAGGGACTGGCCCTGGCCACGCTCACCCAATCTGCCATAATCACTGCAGCCACACCCACCCAGTGGACACCACCCCCCCGAGGGCACCACAATGCTGATGCAGCCCTGGCACTTTGTGATAAAAAAGTGGGTTTTGGGTTGCAGTTTGGGCACTCGGTCTCTAAAAGGTTCGCCATCACTGTCTTATCATCTTAAATCTTACCTTACCTAAACCTTTCCTTAATATACCTTAATAAAATTGAAGAGGTTATATGTGTTAAGTAGTACTAAAAGGTGAATGTTAATGGTAAATAAGAGCAAAAGAAACCATAAATTAAAATACTGGGAACTGATGATAAATGGGAAGAGAATATCAAATACCTATGGCTAGGCAAGGCAGAGGGAGGACCAATGGGGAAGATTAGTCTGGGAGAAGATGAGGATATCTGTGCCCTGCATAAAACCATTCATCGTTATAACCAGGACAAAAATGTTCTTATATTAATAGGAGTATGTATGTATGTATGTATGTATGTATGTATGTATGTATGTATGTATGCATATATGCATGAATGTATTTACTGGAGTTTCTTTGTGACTAAATGTTCATTGCATCAGTCATAAAGCACATTTGACAATATATTATGATGGCTCTATCCTCAGGAGTAGGGTAAAGCAAAATGCTTTCCTAAACAATCAAGTCTTTGTGACCTTTTGCAAGCCCAGTGAGATGGAGGAGAACCAGATAGCCCCTTTTCTTTCTAGAGCTGTGCGCTTATCTTAAAAAATATTCACCCTGCACCCTCCCTTTCTATTCAGCATTATAGCAGTGGTGACAATAGTTTTTCCCTTACTTAGGAGGAGGGGCCAAATTGTTATATAAGGGTAGACATCATTATTTGCTGTTCTCTTTCAAATTATAATTGAGTGTTCACATAGTTGCAAAAAGATCCAATCCATTCATCCTTCATCTTCTTTCTCAATTACTCAAATATTAGTCAATTACTGTGACTGATATTTCTTTTACAACCTGGCTGACAGAAAGATCTTCTAGCAATCGGAGGCTGGGATTTTAATCTAGCATAATCTAGCTCCCTCATATGATAACTATGTTGCCCTGGAATTCTGAAAATTGCAGTCTTAACCTTCTAGAGCAGCGGTTCTCACCTTTTTGAGGCCGAGATCCCGACCTGCGGCGCCCATGCGCGGCGCGACCCCAACCTGCGCCGCGCATGTGCAGCGTGCACGCGATGGCGCGAACCACGCATGCGCGGCGCGTGCGACGGCCCACATCGTGCATGTGTGGTGCGCGTGACGGCCCGCATCGTGCATGCGCGGCGCGATGGCCCGAACCGCATACACACAGTGCGACGGCCCGAATCGTGCATGCGCAGCGTGCACATGATGGCCCGAATTGCGCATGCACAGCACAGCACGACGGCCCGCATCATGCATGCGCGGCACAGCGTGGCGGCCTGCATCGCGCATGCGCAGTGAGATGGCCTGAATTGCGCATGCGTGGTGCGCGCGCGATGGCCGAGGGGAAATGGGGAAAAAATGGCGGACTGCGGTGTTTGGCAACCCCCGTGAAATGGTCGTTCGACCCCAAATGGGGTCGCGACCCACAGGTTGAGAACCACTGTTCTAGAGGGAACAAATTAAGAAGTCTTCCTTAAAGAAGTGAGGTCAGTTCTCTTTCTTTCTGGCTGTTTCTGCAGATAAATATATAAGTAGGTAGATATTGGGTTAATTAATCCCACTTAGATGTTGGACTACTTAATTTAAGTCTTTTTAGTCCTTATCTGGAAAGATCAGGAAGTGGAGACCTCTATTAGCCAATCTGTAAATTACAATAGACAATACTGAATTATGTGGATCAGTTATCTGATTTGATCCAAGAAAACTTCTCATTTTTCTGTAAGATTCCTTAGGTAAACATATATACTCTCAAATATGTAACCACTTTTGAGATAAAGATGGTAAATACAGGTAAGTAACACAATTATATATGTTTTGGAACTTCTCCCTGGATTCTCCTCCCCTAAATCTTAACAATGCGATCAAAGGCTCTGTCTTCAGAGTGTAATAAATTCAGTGAAACTTACTCCAAATCCCCACGAGTCCAATGAGATTTCCTTTCTATAGCTCAGGATTTCAACCTTTAAGGCTTTTTGAGATATATGCCCTAGCTATTTCTTATAAATTTTGTCATACTCTATGCATTAGCAAGCGAGAGTTGCAAGTTTATTACCGAAAGAAGTTTTGGTTTTTCAAAGTAATTGCTTCAAAGTAAATAAATAAATAAAGGGGTCAATGGGAGGTAGCAAAATGTATGCTTTGTCCTTCAGATGAGAAGGGGAAGAAAGTGTTCACATGAAAGGAATAATAATAAAGCTGTGATTCCATTACATAGGCTATACAATTAAATAGTCTAAATAGAGGTAATTTGATCCTATCCTAATTGCCTGAAAAAGAAAGGAAAAAAAGTAAGCAGTCCTTTTTAAAGTTGCAGTTAAGGCTCCCTAAGTATAAAATAATGTTTCAAGCACCTTGAACAAAATAGTAAGCCAAATATAGAAAATATACCAAGCCAATTTTGATGACAATTGTAATCTTCATTGGAAGCAGAAGTGGAATATTTCTAACATCTTTCCTATATATACGTATTTTTAATGAACCTGCATTGGGGTGGAGTTGGGGCAACTGAATGGAGCTCAAGTATTTACTGGGCGGATGCCCTTCCTGATGCCTATATGGACTTCACAGCAAACAATTATTCATTGTGCCTAGAGAGAGAAATATCTGTTGCTATCTAGGTTCAAACTCACAGCCACCAGATTGTTCCACCTCTAGGCCATCACACTGCTCATTTCTAACATCTTTCTTTTAACCCCTCATGTTTTCAGACTGTGGGTTGACGTATTCTCCAAAGCACCTGAGGGCAGGACAAGAAGTAACAGATGAAAACTTATCAAAGAGAGTAGCAACCTAGAACTAAGGAGAAATTATCTAACAGTGAGAACAATTAATCTGTGGAACGGCTTGCCTCCAGAAATTGTGGGTGCTCCATCACTGGAGGTTCTTAAGAAGACACCAGATACTATTTGTCTGGAATGCTATAGGGTCTTCTGCTTGAGCAGAGGGTTGGACTAGAAGAACTCCAACATCCTTTCCAACTCTATTATACTGTTACTATTTTCACAAGAAAGATTCAACCTTGTGACATGGAACTTGCTTTGGAACAGTTTCTTGGTCAATATATAGATTCTTTTAGTGGAATGGTCAGGATTGAGACTTTCGTAAAATATAAGGATAAAGATGTTTCAAATCTGGAATATCAAGTTGTTTTGAAGGTGAGTGAGAAAAGCTAAGGTGGCAGAAACAACTGTGTGATGAAAGCCTGTTGTGCAATCTATTGTACATAAGTTAAAAAGGTAAGGTACTGTGCAGTCATGCCTACCATCCTGACATTATTATTTTTTTACTTTTGTGGATTACTATAGTTTTGATTATGGGACATGTTAATGATAAAATTATATAAAAATGGAAGGCTTTCCTACATGGATTGATTAAATAATAGACTTTAGAAATAAAATTTAAAATACCCTGATGGCAAATGCTGCAGCCTGATTTGCCTTATGAGAAGTCCATATACACAACTTTCTTTGTCAAAAGGAGCAGCATGTTTGATACTGCTTAGCTTTTCCTGCTTATTCATTAGGCAGACCAGACCACGCCTTTAGCCATAAATATAGAAGCAAGTTTAGTCCTTCTGACTATGGTGGAGTTGCATAGTTTGAGTTGAGAACAGTCAGGATCTGGCTGATGATCTCACTGTGAATCTTTAATATTTGCTCTTCCTTCTAGCTTGTGTCTTAACTGCCAGCTTCAGTCTTTGCAAACTTTGATTGCCACCATGGCTTTCTTACCTATGATAGTTCCCTATGGTACCCAATTGATAAGTACCAAATTAAAATAAGCACAAAATCCTTTCCCATCATCACAGATTTATCCAGTGAACTACAGACTGAATACCAAATGCTGTTGCTCACTTCTGGGGATATTTGCCCGCAAGGAGGCTCAGTGGAGTCATATGAACAGACTTACCTCCTTCACCTCAACATATATAAAACATTTTGTTTGAAAATTACCTTCAAGACTATATCATGAAAGACAACTTGTTTGTCTGTGTGCAGATAAGTAAAAAAATGCAGATGCATAAAAAATATCCATTACATTACAAGAATCAAAAATACATACAGTTAGTCATTGACTTATGGCATTAAAATAATGATTTAAGAAAAACAAATGTAAAATTATGACCTGATCTAGCAGCATTTTTCTCATGTTCTCAGTGACAAAGAGAATTAGAAGTGAATATAACTATGTCCTTGAAATTATAAGTTGGGTAGTATTGCATATTCTAACTAGCAATAATATTGGAAATATTATAAGTGTGGATTGAGAAATAACTCACCTCAGTGATTCTCACCCTGTGGTCTGCACATCCCTGGAGGTGTGCAATGTCATCACAGGGGTTCCATGAAAGCTTGAAGAAGTGTTATGATTTAAACCTTGAGTTAAGCCTTGGGAGTCTGTGGCTATGGTCCATGGCCACAAAAGATATTTAAAGGAGTGAAGAAAAGGTTGAGAACCACTGACTTACCTACAGTTGATTGTTAGTTTTCAAATTTGCATGAACTATACAGGATAATCTTTTTTCTCAATGCCTCACATGGTCTCTGTTTATAGCTGAGAAATTCACAAAATTCTTTTCCATTTCGAAGCATAAAAATTGATGCTGATGATTCAAGAAGTGAATTCATATTTTCCTTTAACTCACAAAGTGACCCACTTTGTTTCATTACAGATATCTAACACAATGACACAATATAATCCTATCATGCCAGTTCAAATAAATACCATGGGGCTTATCCATAGTTCCTCACTGTGAAAATATGAATACTGTCCAAATGAGATTTTGGCAGCTTTGTAAATTGTGAGGATAGCACTATTTTCTCCAACTCTCAAGTGCCACAACTAGTTAGGCAATAATGATACAATATCATTGGAAAGGCTGGGTTGAACTCCTCCATTTTGAGACCAGAATGTCTCTCAATTTATAAACAGGGTTAATCTTATTTTCTGAATTTCAGCAAAATAATCTCTTCTGTTCTTTAGAGAATTGCATACGAGGAAGGCAGGGTCCAAATCCACTCTAAGGTGTGTGTGGGATGTCTATTCTTAGATTAATATCAGGCTAGCTTTTTAATTTAAGCCTTTTGGTATGAAAAATGTCACTTCCCTAAGAACTCTTGGGCAACTCAGCCTTATTAACTTACCTTTCAGTATTATAATGAGGCTACACATGTTTATAACCAGTTTAGAGTAAGGATGGAATGTACATTTAATGTTCAAATAATAAAATACATATACAAATATGTATGTATGTACAGTAAGTAAGCCAGCACTCCACACACCCCCACCAATATATAGAGAGAGACGGCAGCTCCGATCACACTTTGCTCGCACAAGCATGAAGCCGAAGACCCCAGCCTGAAGATGACGAGTGGGACCTCGTCGAAACGTTGCCAAGATACTCTCAATCTTACATGGAAAAAGACCTGAATACACCAAGACCTGCAAATAATAAAATGTATATACATATATATATATACACATGCACACACACTCACATAAGGCTCTAATACAGTGTGTATGTGTATTCCAGTTTATATGGATACACAATAAGTAAGCAGCCCTTTGTAACACTGATATAAATATCTAGAAAATCAATTAAGTAATGATATAATGTCTGTTTTACAATGTACTGAAGCCTTATCTAATGAAAGTATTACTTTATGAGCTGTTTTATTTTATTTTCTTCTAGTTGCAGTGCATTAATTAGCATATTATTCCTATAGAGATTATTTGCTACTTTTAAATGACAGATGAAATATTCTACTTCATTTTACACATTTTCTAAAATCAAATAATTATGTCAATGGATCCATAAATGCTTGAAACAGTTTCATTTTTTTTCTTCCATTCTGATATGAGGGGCTTTTTCAATGCTTTCAGGTTGATTATCATAATGGCAATATACCAAAATCTTATATTTTTGAATATTTTATTGCTTCTTGGAAATATGGATTTATATAATTTTAGTATTTTATATGTTGAATATAACACTATAATTTAACTACAACACAATTATGTTTCAATAGTCATATTTATAACTATGAGTTTGGCTTGTGGTTTTATTGCTGTAAGATTATTGTGAAGTTGTCAACATTACTAAACTTAGACTTGATTCAAATACTCAGAGGAACAGTATTCATAAAAGCTGAGTGCAGATCATATAGAATAAAATTAGAATTGTCTTTTTTTCTGCTAATCTAATTTTACTTAGGTGATATTGTAACATTGCTGTTTGGAGAGCCAATCTATTTAGCAGGCAAGAAAGGTATAAGAAGTAGTAAGGTTGCTATTTCAAAAACAACTGTCAGTCTTACACAGCAGTCCAGGCAAGAAGCAAACTCAAGAATGCTAGCTCTATCTTCATCGCAAAATACATTTAAAAACTCTTGCAAGTCTGAAAGTACATTTCTCCTCCATTGCTTTATTGTTCAAGAAAGTAGGAAGGATCCCTTCTGCGATGTTTGCCACTCCCCCATTTCTTTTGTGAGCCCATCAGCTTCTTCTCTGACCATTGCCAAATCTGTGGCTCTTCCTTCTGCCTCCCAAGGCCATTCCCTTTAGAACAGCGGTTCTCAACCTTTTTCAGGCCGCGACCCTGACCTGCACTGCGCATGCGCAGCATGACCCCGACCTGCACCGTGCATGTGCGGTGTGATGACCTGCATCATGCCTGTGCAGCGCGACAACCTGCACTGCGCATGTGTGGCGTGACGACCTGCATCGCACATGTGCGGTGCTGCATCTCGCATGCGCGATGCTGTGGTGTGCATGCATGGTGCTGCGGTGTGCATGCGCGGTGCTGCCCCCTGCGCCAGCTGAGGCATAGGCCTCCGCCCGTTTAGGGCAGCAGCAGGCAGGCCCAGGTGCTCAGGTGCTCCTGGGTGGTCGCAGCGGCGATGGTGCAGGGTGACCACGGGCTGGGCCACCAGCTGGCCCAGCCCAAGGGAGGTAAGACACCCGCCGGGCCCCAGGCGCGCCAAAAACCCTCCCTGTGCCCACCGTTGCCCCGCTAGCCTTGCCTTCGCAGCCACCCATTTGGGGTGGCGGCAGGCAGGCCCAGGTGCTCCTGGGCGGCAGCGGCAGTGACGGCGCAGGGCGACCACGGACTGGGCCACCAGCCCAAGGGAGGTAAGCCACCCGCCGGTCCCCATGCGTGCCAAACACCTTCCCTGCGCCCGCTGCTGCCCCGCTAGCCTTGCCTTCACTGCCGCCTCTTTGGGGCGGCGGCAGGCAAGCCCAGGTGCTCCTGGGCGGCCGCGGCAGTGACGGCACAGGGCGACCATGGGCTGGGCCACCAGCTGGCCCAGCCCAAGGGAGGTAAGCCACCCACCGGGCCCCACACGCACCAAAAAACCTCCCTGCGCCCACCGGCCTCCCACCGCCCACCCCGGCCCTCTTTTACTTACAGTTTTAATAGTTCTCAGCAGGGAGGGGTGGAAAGTTCCGGACCGCTCGCCTTTGCTGCAGACAACTTGCAGCACCATTTGCAGACTGGGACTTTTGGCGGGCTCAGCAGGGCGGAGACAGCCTGGACAATTCCTATTGGCTTTTGAAAGCCAATAGAATTAGACTCTATTCAAGAGAGTCTATTCTATTGGCTTTCAAAAGCCAATAGAATAAGAGGGAGTAGCACAGCTAAGGAAAAGGGGAAAAAATGGCGTAGCACAGCTAAGGAAAAGGGGAAAAAATGGCGGACTGCGTTGTTTGGCGACCCCCGTGAAATGGTCATTCAACCCCAAATGGGGTCGCGACCCACAGGTTGAGAACCGCTGCTTTAGTACAACCTTATTTATTACTGTATTTATTATAATTATTTTATTGGTTCAAATAGTTAAGGTTGTGCCAAATGATTTAAAGTTACTTGAATACACTCTGTTTGCGGAAATTAGTATATATATTGGGTGGAGGAATGGATTTAAAGCAGAGCAAATAGAGAAAAATAGATACAAAAGTGAAGGACATTTTTTTACTTTGGTCAGTGGCTGGTGTTTCTTTTTCCATTTACACTTTTGAAAAGCTTCTGCAGATATTCTGAGTGGTGTAAGCCTTTGTCTCCATCTTCTTTCTGCTTCCTCTTTTTTTGTGCTGTCATACTCTGTGATCAAAAAAATATTGTAAAAAGAAGAAAGAAATTAGGAGAGAGCTCTTGCATGTGTTTTTTTAAAAAAAATAAGGGGGAGGGAGAAAGTGTGTTAGCAGTTGATCATTATGAGATCCATTTTACAATGGATGCTAAGAGGCTAAATACAAATTAAATATAGAAAATAAAGTACCCATTTACTGGTACTTATTATTCTCATGAGGGCTTTTTTGTACTCATTCTCCATTTTAGCTGGTTGCTGCTACTATGCATAAAAAAGACAAATAACATAGAAATGTAGGTTAAAAAAATTGCTAAGGACTTTGATGAATGAGATGATTTTTATCTAAAGTGATCTAATAACATATTGTTTAAACCAGCAATTAGCCAATATGTCAAGAAGACTATGTTGTTCTATGCTTATGACTGTAACTAGTTCTTTCTGTTCTCTGTATTAGTGAGACTGAAATAATGCCTTGGTAAATGACTTTCTAAAATATGAGTCAAGAGAATTGATATACCAACCTAATTGTCAATTAGTACTTCAATTGCTTGCAACTAATAAGATCAGAAAGTAGGTCAGCAGTGAAATTCGTATCAACAGCCAAGGCACTTTGGGAGGAAAATCTGTTTAATGGACAAAATTAGAAGGTAGCTTGTTCAGCTAAATTTAGTCTTGGAAACCCAAACCTTGATTCTGTATGATACATTGCACTTAAACACATACCCACGTACATGTGGAAAGAGAAAGAGGTACACATATAATAATAAACTGTCAAAATGAATATCATTTCTGACAGCATTTATTAGCTTATTTAGATTTCTGATACTTTTTAAATTCCTGAATATTTTTTCCAAATCATTTTGAATCTACACTTCTGGCTACATTCTCGAAACCAAACAATTATTACAGCGTATAACTGTTTTATAGCTAGTCTGGGATATCTGATGAAACCATCAGAATGATACCCCCCCCAAAAAAGAATCAAGTAGTTTGTTAGTTTCCTTGTCAACAGTTATGAATTTTTTCTTTCCTTGATTTCTAATCAGGTGCAAAAGTACAGTAAATTCTCCTCTTTTTCCTCACAGAGATAACATTACAAACATTACAAAGTAAATGACCACTTGGCAAAAGAGCATCTGTTTGAGCAGGAGATAGCTTGCAACAGCTAACAGGAAGGGATTTATTTTGAAGTCAAGAAATGCTGCCAAAACTATGTTCATGTGAGATTCCACCATGAATACACAATACAAATGGTGTGCCTGACTATTGGGTAATATTTATCTGTCTGTGTCTCTGTCATTTTCTTTATCATTGTCTACCAGAAGCTTCACGCCATTTCTGTGTACAACAAATACTGGGGAACAAAATGTTTCAATTGTAGCCTCAATTCTGAAGAACAGTTTTCTCTCCCTGAGGTTAAGACTATGTCTACCTTGCTTGCTTTCCGAAAGCCAGTCAACATAATAAGTAGATGGGTTATTTTTGTTGTTTTTGCTGGGCATTGAGGCTTATTTAGTTTTTCTATTTCATCAAGGTTGCTGGTTTAACATTATCCATTTCATTAGTGTTGGTTCTATTATTTTTAGAAAAAAATAATGAAATCTGATTGACTACAATTGATTGTGATTGCTGGGTTTTTATGGCTTGGGTAATGTTATTGAGTTAGACTTGGAATAGATTATGAATTTGGTTAACCACATAAATCATTAAAAATGAATACCATTTTTACATAACCCACTGAGTAAGAGACGTTTCTCACTCTGCTAATATGGCTAGTAACTGTTATATAAACAAAATCCAGGTGCACATGGGCTCACCTTCTCAGCATTCCCATTAAACCAAAAGTATGGGAGAAAGAAAGCCATAATCAACAGCTTTCATTTGCCTTTTTTGTGTCCAAGTTGACATTTGAGTGCAACAGTTACATGCTGGAAGTATTCTCACTTCAACCTTTATGCTAATAAATCTTATTAATCTGAGCTCGGAGATAATTGTTCCTTTGCTGTTCTACTCCTGTTTATTGCTAAGCAAGATACAGTGTTTTTTTTCCCCAAACTGTTTTTGGACTAATGTTACAACCGGGAGAAAATGAGAGCCACTTTCTGGAGACTGCTGAGAAGAATTTCATAAAGTTCATTCACCTTCTCACTCCATTAATGTAACTTGCTGCTTCATTATATCAAAATGCATTCCTAAGTACTGATTAGCTGTAAGTAACTAACAAGTTTCCAAGTTAGATCAGTATGATAGGACATGCCCCTGACCATCTTTATCTGCACATTGCGAAACTGCTAATGTGTGAGTCCTCATACTTAATGTAGATAACGGCTGTGCTGTTGTATGCACATAAATATATATATTGCAGTCAAAGCATCAAAATGCTGCTAACCTTGCTTAGGCAAATGTCCAGCTGAATACATGTTTTGTCCAATGTCCTTGGTGCCAGTACAGTGAAAGCATAAATATAGTGCAAGTTTTCTAATGTGCATGTAATTGGTTTTAGCACCAATTTGCTAATACTTGATTATCTAATTCTCTCCCCCCATTGGTCTGCTTTGTACTAAGCCTAATTGTGAGGGACTGCAGAAAATAATTATATAATTTGTGCGTGTGTGCTTGTGGTGTGTGTGTGTGTGTGTGTGTGTGTGTGTGTGTGTGTGTATAAGCTGGGTAATATAGTGGTTAAAATGCCACCTTTGAATCCCAGCTGATACCTACCTTACCATTAGGGATCCTTGGACAGTTTACCTGCCTAGCTCAAATATGAATGTGACATGAACTAGGAAAGCTTGTTGACAAAAACATCTCCAAGATTAAAAAGGTCCATATCCAGGACACTCTGATGATAAGTGAGCTACTGAAAGAAATCATACATGGATCAGAGAACCTGGAATTTATTTATTTGTTTTTATCTGACCTTTATTATTTTTATAAATAACTCAAGGTGATGAACATACCTAATACTCCTTACTCATCCTATTTTTCCCCCAACATCAACCCTCTAAGGAGGGTTGAGCTGAGAGAGAGCGATTGGCTCAAAGTCACCCAGTCAGATTTCATGCCTAAGGCAGAATAGAACTCATAGTCTCCCAGTGTCTAGTCCAATGCCTTAACTACTAGACCAAACAGGGTTTTGGAATTGATGGATTGCTAACAACAGTAGACCTAATGAGAGGCAATATATATATATAACAAAGAGGGAACTATGGATGGACAGAAGACCAATATTTCACATTAACTAAGAAACATCAAAGAAAGAAAGAAAGAAAGAAAGAAAGAAAGAAAGAAAGAAAGAAAGAAAGAAAGAAAGAAAGAAAGAAAGAAAGAAAGAAAGAAAGAAAGAAAGAAAGTAGGGAGGGAAGGAGGGAGGGAGGGAGGGAGAGAGGAAGAAAGGAAGGAAGGACCTCAAAGAACAACTGGATAAAGACCTGAATACATAAAACTGTAATATCACTGCTACCTTCTCCAATACAGAACACAATATGAGGCATAAGCTCGTGGATAAAATATCTATAGTCAAACCTCATGACTGGTTCAGTGGAGGCTTAGTGGAGAAGTTCCATCAGATGCCAATAGAACACTTATCACAATCCCTACTGCCAACATAATTCAGACCAATGAACTAGTATGCTGTACAGCCACTATAATCATGGAGATCAAGATAAACAGCAGTTCATATCCCCATTGAAAATGAGGTTAGAGGCTACTGTGGAATCTTATGCAGGGTCCAAAGCAAATAATTAAGGTTTACAGCAGTGTCTATTAAACAGCACATGCTAATGGGACTCTCATCAGAGAATACTGAGAGATACCCCCACCCAACAAAGGGATGCACTCATATTTATGCATCTTAGAAATATAGGAGACACTAATGCATAAGTAACAAATGATGTAGACATACATATTCATAGGTAGCGGATCTAAAGTTACTATAAGTAATTAAGCTCATCTTATGTCTTGCTCCTAGCTTCTTTCAGAAGCCCAAAGGAGGAATTAAGACAATAAAGCAATAAAATATGGAGGAAGATATCTCTTATTAATCAAGAGAAAGGATGAGTTTGGAAATTCCAGAAACAAAAAAGAAAAATTTCCAATGCAATTCTATGGGAATGTTCTAAAGACATTGGTCTTACATCTCTGTGTATTGATTTATTTGATTCCACTCATCTAATAACTAATTTTTCCCACCCTATGATCAAGGCAACTCAGAGAGAGATAGTCAGCTGATGGAATTACAAAAGGGTATGGATTATGGATAAGACTCAGTACTGAAAAATATACAAGAGGCTGACACTACTTGAAGCCCCAAAAACTGCTAAATAAAGACTTTCAGCAAACTGGCTACCAGGATAAAGGGTTTAGAGAAGCAGAGGCCAAGAAGGCAAAATCCCTGTTCTCCAAAGAACCATCCAAAGTGTACAACTGCATTACAATTGCGGGGCAATAATATAGTAACAGCAGAGCCACCAATAGAAGAAACTGAACAGTGCTGGTAGAACACATGGGAGAAAGAGAAGATACATAACACCAGTGTAAAGTGGCTGCAGGACCTGAGAGCAGACTACAGCTATCTCCCAGAACAGGAGCCAGTCACAATCACAATGGCTACATTTATAAAGACACCTATATAGCGCCTGGCCTAGACATGATCCACACCTACTGGCTAAAAGAACTATCAGCAGTGCATGAGCACCTAGTAGTACAGATCAGCTGCTAGAAACAGGCTTCCTTCCAGAGTGGCTAACCCAAGGAAGGATAGTGCTGCTCATAAAGGACTCCCACAAGTGAACAGCATTGGTCAACTACTGCTCAATAACTTGTCTCCCCAAAACATGGAAACTTCTATCAAGCATCATAGCCACCAAGTTACATGAACATATGGACCATTAAATAAGCACAGCTCAGAAGGGAATTGGGAACAACTCCAGAAGCTCAAAACACCAGGTGTTCACAGAAGGAGCAGTCATCCAAGACTCTAGAGCAATCAATTTGAACATACAATTCAGTGCAACACACATGGATATGTGAATGCCTGGTGCTACATGAAGTCAACAGGACACTAAAGACCTTCCTAAATAATGGGACTAGGAAAGACAACAGGATCTATCTTTGAGGAAGAAGATGGGCAGTTCAGAAATATGAAAAATAAATAAAATAAAAACACAGGAAGTAAACTCAAGACAGCTAACCTAAGTGGCTATCAAATGCAGTATATACTAAGGTGATGCACTGTCCCCACTATTGTTCTGCATAGGCTTGAACTTCATAGCCAGATAATCTTAAGGACTGAATATGATTACAAGTTCAAATTACCAACACCACCTCCTCTACATGGATGACATTAAGCTGTATACCAAGAGTAATTGAGACATTAACTCACTGATATGTCTGACATAGATCTACAATGAGGACATTGGGAAATCATTTGAACTGGAGATGTACAGCCTGATGATAATCAAGAGAGGAACAGTAGTTAAGACTGATTTGTGGAACTATCAAACCAAAGGACCACATAGCAGACATTCAGAACAGCTACAAATTGCTGAGACAATACCTGCACAGAGGAAGTAATGGAAAGAAGATCAAGCAGAGAAATTGCCATGGCAAGACAAGATCCTGCATGGAATATAATATCAAAAGATAGCTGAGGCTGGAAAGGGCTGGAATAAAAGACAGCAGTGAAGAACTGGTATAGCAACATACCGTATTATCAGGCACTAAGCACCAAACCTATAGAAGTAGGTGTCTATCACACTATACTGAGGTGCAGACAAGACAGAGAAGCCTAAGAGAGAGTCCAACATATATATGATCCAAAGAGATCCAGATCTATACACACAAGCAGGTACCGGCCAATCAACCAGACATTGTGGTAGTAGACAAAGACCAGAAGACAGCAGTGGCAATAGATGTAGTGATGCCAAGTGACAGCAACCTCAGATAGAAGCCTTCTACATAAGACTGCCCTGTACCAGAAGCTTTAACTGGTACAGAAAGCAGCCGCATGGGAAAATACAGTATGTATGTATGTCTCTCAAACAGCACATGACATATCTCTGCTCCATAAGCTTCATTGGCTGCCAATTTGCTTTCTGATCCAATTCAAGGTGCTGGTTTTAATATTGAAAGGCATATATGCACGGAACTGGTTATCTGAGGGACCACCTCTCCCTGATTACATCAATTTGCCCAGTGGTGGGATTCAAATATGCGAACAAGTGGTTCTCTGTGTGGATGCCGTTTCTGGAAATCCATTCTGGGCCTGGGCAACAAAAAAATTAGCTACCGGTTCTGCCAAAGTGGTGCAAACTGGCTGAATCCCACCACTGAGCCTGCCCCATTAAATCTGGCAGTGAATGCATATTGTGGGTGCCATCTGTCAGAGACATAAATTTGAGGTTACCAGGCAGTGGGTCTTTTCTGCCACCATAAGGAATATTCTATATGTGTGCGTGTACACACACACACACACAGAGAGAGAGAGGGGGGGGAGAGGGAGAGGGAGACTGAATTTAGATCACCTTTATCTGTCTTAATGTCTTAATGTCACCAGGTCTGGGGTTCTTAGTGAACCAGTAAAAATGTTTAGATGGCTCCACTGCTATACTGTTGCTATACTCAACACTTTCTCTGTCTAGGTTTCTATATTTTAATTTTAGTAACATTTCATCTTTAACACTGATTTTTATTTTTATTTTGTTTTGTAATATAATTTGTTCTTGTACATATTTTGTTTTTCTTCTTCTGTCTCTCTGTACCCTGCCAGAGACACTTCCTGTGAGATGTGTGGTCATGTAAATTTGATAAATAAATACATAAATAAATATCTAAGCCCCTTAATAGAGGAAGAAAAAAGGTTGAGAATATTTGAACTGTGGAGGCATAAATTATCCTTTCAGCAAGTGAGAAGGTACCCTGAATGACGTGCATACCTCCAGATACATAACTCAGTTCTTCACAGGTTAATAAACTTAAATTCATTCTAAAGAAATCATACTGAAAGTTTCCAATAGAGGGCTGAAAACAGAAGTAATTATAGAAATTTCAGAGGTAAAAGACTTGGATTTATAAACCTGAATAGCTGAAAATGGAAACCTTTTCTGTGTGTCTGTGTGTGTTTGTGTGTAAAGTCTCTTGAGATGGTATGTTGACTGCAATTAGCTGAATCAACTGCCAGCTTTCATTGTTCAGCCTAGCAGACCATATTTTGCATTTGAATTATCTTTCAGTGTTTTTGTGTGAGTATTTTTTGTCCTGATTCATTGTCCATTTTTATTTTGACAATATTCAATAAAGAATGGGACTTTGGACAGATTATACTTTATAATTAACCTATTCTTAATACAATAGGTCCCCAAAGTATGTAATAAGTGGTTCAGGTTTCTTCTGGTTAATGAAAGCCATTCAGAGAATTCCTGGCATAAACTCATAATGGATTGTTATAGGGAAGAGAGATACTGCAGAGGAACTGGTGGGTCTTTAAAGAAGTCAGGATGGAGGATGTAATCAAGTGATGAAAGCCCTACTCCTCTTCAATGCATTACACACAACACATATAAAAAAGGGCTGGGATTTCTATCACAGTAGTCATAATTGCTATCTTGTCTTTTTTGACAACTGTCCAAAGAATACCCTTCAGATTTAGTGTCAATGTGGCCCAAATCCCAGTCTATAAGAAATCCATTAAAATTGGCTTCCGGTTGCTCCGCCGGCGTCGCTAGAGTCTCCTCTGTGAGACTCCGTTCCCTGGGTATGTAAAGTCGCAAAAAATAGCGAACATCAGCTGTTTTTTGCGGTGAAAAATCCCCTCTTCGGGCGAAGAAGAGGTGCAGAGCATCGGGAGTAAAGGGTTGAGCTCCTCTAATATCCCTGGAAAAAGCTTTCAGGGATTAAGAGTGAGAGCTCCCCATAACTCCTGAAGACGCTCCTGCTCAGAGACGCTTCTGTCATCAGACAGAAAAAGACGCTGCGACCGCCTCTGCTTTTAAAAATAGAACACAAGAGAGACTGTTTGCAGACTGAGTGAATACAGGAGTTTTTATTGGATTGCAAGTATTTTTTATTGTTTTTCTGGCTATATATTTCTAACTGTTACATTCAACATAATGCATTCAAGATGGCGTATAGCTTTCACTACTTTCACTGCTAAAGGAAAGTGCTTGAAAGTGAAAGTGAATTCTCCATTTTTTTTTCTTTGTTCTCATAAGCGAAGCTAGAGAGACGGTTGTAGAAATTGGATTAAAGCCAGAGCGATTGTTTTAAAATTTAAAATGGAGTGGAATTTACGTTTTAATGTCAAACCTATTTTGGATTGCATTGATGAATTTAAAGAAGAAAAGATTGCAATATTGAAAGAGACTAATATAGAAATATTAAAATTAATTAGATTCTTTTTTCCAAATGAAATTGATTTGCAACCGACTGTTGAACATTTTATACAACAATCCAAACAAGAAGAAGACAGTATTGAGAATAAAGAGAATAATGGGAAATGGATCTTGCTTGATAAACAGTTCATTTACGGAGTGGAGGAAGAGGATTTGTTTCAAGACAGGAGGGGATGGCTATTCCTCTCAGACAAGCAGCAAGAAGAAGATTTAATTGAAAAAAAAGAGAAATTGATTCAGTTTAAGAAGCAATCTATCTATGGTTCTGAGGACCAGGAAAAGCAAAGACAGAGATTTGAAATGTTACCTCAACGAAAGTCTATGGTCAAGAGAAACAGAGGACTAATGCAAAGGTTAAGATGGTTTATATGGATTCAAATGATACTGCAAGTAAAAAAGAGAGACTTATTATTTGGAAGGGAGGCCTCGTTATGGAGATTTACCTGGCAGAAGAAAAAACCAAGAGTACGACTGAAGAAGTGAAATTTAAAATTGTATGCAAGGAATTATGGGTAATTCAAAACTATGGACTGAATCAAGGACTAAGATTATGAGTAAGATGTAAGAGAAGATGATTAATGGAAGATATAATTAAATTGAAGAAGAATGTACTTGCTTTGAAATGATCTAGGTTTGACATTAGATTGATTGATTGATGGGATAGATAAGCATTATGTGATTTGATAAGGTTGAAGGAATCTAAGTTAGAAATGGATTAAATAGATTGTATTTGTTATTTAGGTTTATTTGACATATGAGAAAGCCCAGAAGTTGATTGAAGAAGTGAAATTTAAAATTAAGTGTAAGGAATTAAGGCCAATCTAAGATTATGGGCTGAATCAAGGACCAAGTTTATGAGTAAGATGTAAGAGAGGTTGTTTAATGGAAGATATACTAAATTGATTAAGAATATAATATTAAGAATATATTTTTTTTAATTGAGGGGTTTATTGATATTATTTGTTTATTTTTTTTTAAAAAAAGATGATTTATTTATTTGATGTTTATTGGTTTGAAATGATTGTCTAGAATATTAAAAGAAACTGATATATATTAAACTTGATTGTTTGGGTGACTCTACGTAACCTCTCAATGAATTGAAGTGATGGATTGATTGTTAGATTGATGGTTTAGATATGTAAATGAAAATTAATACTCTTAACAAGATGATTTGTCTGTTTTGTTTAGTGGATTGAAATGATTTAAGGTTTGATATTAGATGGACTGATTGAGGGATTAGATATGTATTAGAATTGATAAGGTTGAATAAATGTTAAGTAGAGATTGTATTTAGTATATAGTTTAAAATTCTTGTTAGGATTATATAATAACTTTGTTTGAAGTAGTGGGTTTTCTTTTGTTTTACCCTGTACTCACTCTGGGAAGTCAGGGGGGGGTAGGGAGGGTTTATAATTTTATATACTATGTTTTCTCAACTGTAATTGGGGTTGATGCAAGAATATGTAATTATTGTTATTAAGGGGTTGCTCGGGTGGCCTCTGGGCACCACATCTGATGGAAAGAGGAAGGAGGAGTGAAGGCTGATGTAAGTAGAAAGTTGATAAGAAGGGGGAAGAGTTGGGATAGTTGGGTGGAATAGAAGGAGGGAGATAGAGAAGGAGGGAGGAGAGTAGGTAGTTAGTTGGTAAGCGAGGGGGGAAGGTTAGGGTTAGGGGGATGTGGTGGTGGGGGTACCGAGCAGTAATGTTAATTGTTTGGTAAATGTGGTCTATGAGTATTTTCAGTTGAGTTATTATTATTAGATGTATTGAAATAAGTACTTATGTTTTGTTTATGGATGATTTTGAAATATGTATTTATGTTGTGATTATGTTTATTGTTTATTTTAATACTATGATTTGATTTGAGCATTTTTCTTTTTCTGTTAAAAATTAAAAAATCAATAAAAAAAGAAATCCATTAAAATTAGTTGCATGAATATCAGCATACTTGAAAGATCGCTCCAATGAACAATATTTGACAGACTGGAAACAGTGGATAGACTATATCCAAGAGAGACACCAATCAAACAGAATGCAGCTGGCGTTTAGCTGAGGCTCGACGGGAGGAGGGAAGAATGTTTAACAAATCAAATGTTTACAGAAACTAACACCCAATGTTGAATGTTTATGTTCTATGACTAATGCCTCTTAACATGATCTTATGACTAATGTTGTTTGCTTTAATATTGGTAAAGCGAACTGAATCTCTACCTCAGGCTATGAAACCTCTACCTCAGGATCTCTGGTTAGGGACTATAAAAGATTGCACAACTACTGGGACGAGGTCAATTCAGAAGCGCAAACGAACAATATGCGATAGACTAGATAGACCATATATAAGAGAAACACCAATCAAACAAAATGTATTTGGAGTATACTTGAGGATGGAGGGGAGGAGTGAAGAATGTTTACCAAAACAGATGTTTACAAAGACTAATACCTAATGTCGTATGCTATGTTCTAGGATGATTGCTTAGCAATAGGATCTTATGTTTAATGTTGATCACTTTAATATTGAAAAAGCAGATTGAATATCTACCTCAGGTTATTGAATTCTTACCTCAGGATCTTTGGTTAGGGATCATAAAAGATTGTACTAATACTGAGATGAATAGTATGCGATAGACTAGAAACAGTGGATAAACTATAGATAGGAGAAACACCAATCAAATAAAGTGTAACGGACATATGGTTGAGGCGCGACGGGAGGAGTGATAAATGTGTACCAAATCATACGTTCACAAAGACTAATACTTAGTGTTGTATATCAGGTGCTATGATGATTGCTGCATAATATGATTTTATGTTCAATGTTGATTGTTTTAATAAAAGAATTTATATTAAAAAAAATTAGTTGCATGAAGAAATCTGTCTAGTATCAGAGAAAATAAGTCTCATTAGCTTAATTTTTTTTTAAAAAAAACCCTTTTCTGAAGTCCATCTTAATGTTTTGGCTATTTTTTTAATGCTGGAGGCCCCATTAGGAAAAGAATTGGAAATAGATGTCTAAATATTTGAAAAATTTCACCTGATTGATAGATCTTCCATTTACCTTCATTGTGCTTGAATGTGCAACACCTGCAAGGAACCAGCATCGTTACTGTGACACCAGTAAATGGCAGATGGGCTATCTGGTGCATTCATGTGTTGAATATTCTGCATTTGCTTGAACCTGAATGGGGCACTAGTGTCCCATCGTTGCTCCAACTTAGCAGTTCAGGACTCAGGGGAGATTTTTTTTTTTTTTTTTGCTCTGCTCTGCTCAGGTTTTTAATCTACTGAAGGGCTGAAGCTAATCATTTGTTCTTTCCTTCCCATTCTCCTGGATTCATTTGCGTTGCACTTTTAAATTTAATTTCAGCACCCTTCTGCATCTCTTGTTTCCAGATGGATGCATAGTTTTATCTTTCAGCTCCATTCTGCCTTTTTTCTTAATTATCTTCTTGAGCAGGGGTCTTCAAACTTGGCCCTTTTATGACTTGTGGACTTCGTCCCAGAATTCCTCAGCCAGCGTGCCTGGCTGAGGAATTCTAGGAGTTGAAGTCCACATGTCATAAAAGGGCCAAGTTTGAAGACCCCTGATCTTGAGCATATTAATTGAAATAAAAAACCAGGATATAAGGAAATAAACACACATAGCCTAGATCACGGGTGTCAAACTTGCAATGTCACGTGATGTGTCACAACCTTTTTTTCCCATTGCTGGCAATGGGGTGGGCATGACACATCTGGCTCGCGGGCTGGCAGTTTGACACTCCTGGCCTATATCTTCCTTCCTTCCTTCCTTCCTTCCTTCCTTCCTTCCTTCCTTCCTTCCTTCCTTCCTTCCTTCCTTCCCCCTCCCTCCCTCCCAAGTAGAAAGAACCATTAGAAGTTTTGACGTGTATTTAGTTTTCAGGCTGGCATAGATCATCATGCCTTATATGCAGACCACTATAATCCTCGTCCTGGTTTCATTCCTGACATTTGGATGGAGAAAAGATGGTCCTAGAGACAAATTTGAAACACCACAAAGCCAGCCTTTCAGTATTCCTTGGTCATTCAATCTTCATCTGCCTATACAGCCTTCCCACAGTTTACCAGGTGAAAATATTCAAAATTACACCCAGGACAAAAGGTGAGAAACTGCAATGGATACAACACAAAGATTAAAATGTGGCAGAAGGAACCGACTTATTCAGGTGAACATTCCTTTCAGGATGCCAGCGATCTTTTTAATTGAATAACTAAAAACCCTTTTGCAAATGAAGGCAAATATATGTGTCCCAGGTTAATGTTGCAGAATCCAACCTGAGTTGGTCACTGGAACCAAAGGCTTATTCCTCCAAGCTTTTGGACTCATGATGGAGCTCACCCTCAGGGAACTTCTCTCTTTCCAGAATGTGTGCACCGGATCCTTTCCCCACAGAGATCGCAGCTTCCATTTGGAATGCTAAATAAGTGGAAACTGCAATACAGCAGGGTGCCTGACTCCAGAGCTTTTCCTCAAGGAAACCTGACTAATTGAACTTTTTTGGAACTCCTAGGGGACGGGCATATTTTTGCATACTTTCAAAAAACAAAGGCAAGGTTTTCCAATATAGTTTTTTTCTCTATATAAAGGGTTTATGGGGAAGGGCTCACTCTGTCCTCCTCCGACAACTGATTCAGTATGTTGTGCTTTCAAAAATAAACTTCACTTCTGGTTCAAGCAACTGCCCATTTTCTGTATTCCTGGACTGAAAAAATGAGACATGTGATGGGAAGTAGTATTAGAAATATTAGAAATAACAATTAGTTGACTTTGATGCATTGTTGTATTTCATGAAATGCAAAATCAAGTGAGTTGGGGGAGTATCAGCAAGCATTGAGGTTCTCAGTTTTGAATATGGACTCAAATCATTTTTATATATAGCTGCATTCAAAACAGAGTTTAAAGAGTGACTCGCAGAAGAAGCTAGGTTGGTGAGTTTTATCCTTGAGAGAGTTTAATTCCAAGGGAGGAAGAAAAATAAACATAAAATAAATAATCACCCATTAAAATCAACCAACCAAGATCTTAATTTAAGTCTGATTTAAATGAACTGTTTGACCTTAACATAATTATGCACAATCATTACCACTAGACAATGAAAAGTGCTTTAAAAATGAAAGCTAGTAAACAGGGACACAAATACAACATATTTCAGTTTAATGATTCAATCAATAATTCTTACTTCTGTTTGTTGAAAGCTGCAATATTCTATTTCTATCAAAATGTTCTAATGTTTCATAATGTATAGTCTAGGATAGAATTTTAAAAAGGTACAAACATTAGGTTGCTTTAGCTAAAACTTTTAAAATAGTCTTAATTTCATTCAAGATAAGAATCAAAATGTTATTTTACATTTCCAACATTGCTTTATGTTGATCAAAATCTTTTTATTATTTTTGTTTCAAACTTTACAAAAATTAGTACAACCTTTGGAAATGCTGTACTTCTATAGAAACTCCTAGAAACTGAAAGACAAGTTAGCATATTTTATTCCCACCAGTAATCCCTATTTACTAATTCAAGGTGTTTTTTTTTAATTGTGGACACACTGACTTTCAGACTATATAGCAAACATAAGTCATAGGATCCCTGCTTGGAGAGGTAAATATACTTTAAATTTGCTCTACTATCACACAGTAGAGCAAACATGAGCTCATTTTTTTATGACAGAAATCTTGAAAAAACCAGATTGCTGTAAAACACATTTTTTCAGCATATAGTTTCTTTTGGGCCAGATCTGTTTTTCAAATCATCTTGAAAGTCATCAATACACAATGTATGCATGAGAAGCTTTCATTTTACCCATAATCCTAGCCAAGGGTTTAATAAATCTTGAGATGCTTTGCGTTAACATGAATCGAACACTGCTTAAGACTACCACCTCAAGTACATTTGTATTCAGGTCAGTCCCACTGAATCCAATGGGCTTTACCATGAAATAAACAGGAACAGCACTTTAATACATAACAATGGAAATCTTCCTTCCAAAATGTATCATCCATGAAATTGTTGGCACTCAATTTATATGGATGTTATTGAACAATGAAAATCAATCACTATATACTTTTTTCAGTGCATTATAGCTGAATTGACTCAGGTATCACTTTAATATTCTCAATATAACAATAGCCACCATGTTTAATGGCAGTTTGTGTGTGTGTTTAATATACCAGTTCAAACCTATTAGTAATATTAGTTAATTGCATGCAACTCCCCCCCAAAAAACAAATAGCCGCTATATGCCAACATATATAGTCCAAATATAAGGAACTTTTTGTCAATAATTGTAAATGACCCAAAGTGGTAGATTATAGTAGTAGTAGCAGTAAACTCATCCTCAGCTCTCAAAGTTTAGGTTGTAATCCTTCATCAGAAAGACAAATGAACTAACAGGGATCTAGTAACCAGATGAAAGAGGTCAATCTGCAATAGGTCAAGCCAAAAAGAAAGAAACTGAAGGGGAAATGATACATTTTTTATGCAAAATTAAATACCAGTCATCCAAAACTAAGTCATCAAATAAAAGTGTTTCACAATATGTAGGAATGCGTGTTTGGTTCTTGAATAATTAAAGCTGTTGTGTGTCTTTTTCTAGCTTGTGGAACACATTATCCATTATCTGCAAACATGAATGGCTTGAAAAGGTGTACTTTTGAAAAAAAATGTACAAATCTTCCATAGCTTTATAATTTTCTGACAAATGTATGTGAAATCAGTTTTTTTCAATCAAAATTTTATGGGTGCTAACTATTGCCTAATAAGCTGACAAACATGTTTGAATCCCAGAAATGCCAAAACATCTCAGGTCTTCAATTAGGCCATCATATACTGAGGACAACCAAAGGTGCTTTTTCAAAAGGCAACTGGACTTTCTTTGCTTTTTCTTCCTTCCTCTATACTGGGGACAATTCCAGGTCAGAAGATGCTGTTAACTCTGTTTCCAATGTCCCAGATCATACTACAATATTCTAATGGAAACCTCATTTCTTCTTCTGTATTTGTCTTTCTCATTGTGGTGCTCTTCAAATGTTTTAGAATTAGAATTTCCAGTTAGCTTCATGAGAATTCTAGGATCTGCAGTCCTAACACATCTGCAGGGTTCCAGATTAAGGAAGGTTGAGATATCTCATTAAATGTACATCTCACTTTTCCTCTACAGGATGAATTCATTTTGAGTGGGTTCCTCTGACATTTTTGTAGGTCATCTTAGCTCTCTCCAAAATTTCAGTCATAGAAGTATAGCAAACTAGGTTAACCGTTCTGGGTTATACCAAACTAACCCTCCACACTATGACTTTTAAAATCATTTTCAATTCCATTTCCCTGTCTTTTGTTTTCTCATCTCAGGAAATGAGTAATATGCTGTCTCACATAGCTGAAAACAACAGTCCAAACTTTTTTTTTTACTTTTTTGACAGATTTTGATATATACAAACCACCAGACAAAAACTCATGAAATGAAGTGGAGCATTTGCATGTTATCTCACAGGAGACTGAAATCAGTTTCTTTCTAATATTGTAACAAAAATAACTGCCAGATGACCAAAGAACTAGAGTAGGGGTGGGTAACTATGGCCCCTTTACGACCTGGGAATTAAATTTTAATTCCCAGAATTCCTGAGCCAGCCAGACTGGAGCATAAACTGAGAAAGAAAGAAAAAGATCTCCAGATTTGGCAAAGATCCAAAGCTATGCAAAACTACCAAACTAAGAGGACACCCTAAAAACATCCAATAATGATTTTATTCAGTAGATAAACTGTAACAGTATCTATAAAAGTCTAATGGGAAAAATAAATTGGAATACTTGAGGGTGTGTTTGTGCGAATGTCAGCTGAAAAAAAGCTGGCTGGCTAACTAGAAACCTGAGCATGTATACTTGTGTTAATAGAAGAAAAGTAACTAAAACATTGTTGGTAAAATCAGCTGGTTAATGTATAAAGAATGTCAATACTAAAACTATAACTCAGTAAAGCCAGTGTATATTCAAGCATCCAACCTATCTGTCTCTCTGTATATAAATAAATGCATAAAACAAATAATTAGATATCTGTAATAATCCCCAATTTTGTCATGTTTTCCTTCTGTTTGTACTTTCCCCCAAAGTAAATCTAAATATATTCAGTCACAACAATCTTGGAAATCCTCTCGTCTGTTGCTTCCAAACATAACCCAGCTCTTTCTCTTTTTCTACATAAGAAAAACATTTTCTATATTACATTAGACAAGCCTTCTGCATATGGCTCCCAAATTCAAAAGCAAGTCTTCTGTGAAACTAAATATAAATTCTGCTAGAATTTGGAGAAGAGCTGAAAGTAAAATTACATTTCTTTTTTCTTTCTTTCTTTCTTTCTTTCTTTCTTTCTTTCTTTCTTTCTTTCTTTCTTTCTTTCTTTCTTTCTTTCTTTCTTTCTTTCTTCTTTCTTTCTTTCTTTCTTTCAATTTATGTATAAAAAGAAATGATTATGTTCATTTCATTAGGGTTTTTATTAGTTATGGGGAAGGTTCATATGATAATTGCCTTTTTTTAAAAATGTATTTATTAAGAAGATTCATGTAATAAAAATACTTCATAAGAAAAAAAAAGAAAAACAGAAAGAAAAACAAAAATGTAAGAAAAAAGGAAACAAAGGTTAAGAAATAATAAATAACTTCTGACCTTCTTTTCAACAGATAATTACAGTAAAATCTTATTATCCCTTCTACCTTTACTTTACAAACCCCCTCACCTTCTTATTTAGTCTGCATCTTTCTTAATCTTTAAATTCATAAATCAATTCATTTTTTTTCTTTCAGCAAAAAGTCCATATAAGGCTTACAGTCTTTTTTTTTTTTTTAAGCCAGATCAGTTTTGCCATTTTGGCAAATTCTGACATTTTCACAATCTATTCCTCCATTGAAAGGATTTTGTTATTCTTCTAAATGACAACTGGCTTGATTACTAGATTAAATCAAATTTCTGGATACACAGAATATATAAAATCATTAACTCATCAGCTATCATAGTCAGATTTAGATAAAATTAACCAAGTTTGATATGTTGTACAAACACAACTGTTAGGACTCTACCTGACTTGGTGAAGTACAACATGCTGCACAAATCTGCATTTATAGCAATTGTGTAAGTTTTGTTCTGTTTCCATCATCTGTATATGAGATTCTGAAGTTCAGACTTCATAAATTTATTCTCAGCCAACCAAGCAAGAAAAGTTGGAAACAGAATCATGATCATATATTTCTTCTAGCTTTATACTTGTTTATCATGTACCATAAGTCACTGACTCACAGGTGGTCAATATTTCTATATGAATTTCATCACTACTCGTAAGAGTTTTCAATGTTTGTTTCTTTTAAGGAACCGCTGCTGAAATTGTATAATTATTGATTGCTTTATTGTGAACCAAATGCAATTTTAAATGTAATTGTAGGTGTTTATTTAACTTCTCTCCTCACATTATTTTCTTGTGGAATTTTCAGTGATGACTGTCAGGCATGGTAAAATTAGTACATCCTCATTTATAATATACGGATTTATGGTGCTATCAAGATGGAACTTGTAAGCAAATAAAACTATTTGCCATTTCCTGCAAACATTTTCAGAGTGTGCAACAAAAGCCATCTCTTTTCTGTAATGGTTCAACACCTCTTGGAAATTATATTGTCCCTTTGACTTGGCCTGGATTGTTCTTACTAGCAGTTGACCTTGCTTGCTCAGTAGCATCTTAATGAGATAGCTAGAAATTAAAGGAAGGAGTCAATGTGGTGTTTCCAAGATAGGTTTATTATGCAAGGCTGAATGCATTTTTAAAGCTCTCTTGTGAAATGTGATTTTTGCTTTTAGCTGAAACTGTATCATTTTGTTCACTATTCAACACATTCCCCACTTCAACATACAAAGATAGTGGTCCTCCCTCGCTGTCACCATCTCCAGGAAATGTTCCTTGAAATAAATGTGTGGTAAAAATATATCCAAATATTGATGCTTTCTCATTAAACAAAGTAAAGACTATGCTAAACTGAATTTGTACAAGTAAGAAAAGAGAGAAGATCTAACAGAAGAAGAAAAGTAATATCTGAAGCATCCAAGGAGGAGAGATTTTTTTTTAAAAAAAAGTTAAGACAAGAATTGCAACTATGTGATTCAAGTCTCACCCCTATTTTATACTGTATCCATTGCGTTGCATGTCAAAAGGGGTTGGACTTTGTGCAGTTGTGGGCATCATCTTGTAATGTTACTAATTTAGGCAATTAAGATTTTGTGCTCTATGTCAAACCACTTACAACAAAGGATTATACAAAATTAAAATTCTGCTCTCCTAATGCCTGGGATCAGCTGCACCTAGGCATAGGTACATCTGGAGGAACTCTTTTCTTAAACATATTTTCAAGTTATGCAATGTTGGTTTGATGTTTGTGGGTTGGCTCTACATTTTTCTTATGATCACTCTCAGATATTTTCAATTAGATTTTCAGTATAGACAGGGCTATGTTGGAATTCTTATCCCTGTGTGTGTGTGTGTGTGTGTGTGTGTGTGTGTGTGTGTGTGTGTGTGATTTAACTGTATGTGTCATTTAACTGTCTCTCCTGACTTCATTTACAACAGATGGTATTTTTTCTGCTTTGCTACTCTAGCAACACAGAAATATTTTTCTTGGATTTAAATCAAGCTAATGTTCATGACTTCCTCAAAAATTTGTGGAAATTGTAGCTTGATGAGAATCTTTGCAAGTCTCTTTATCTAAAACATCCTTCTAGCAGGGAAGAAATTACTCTTCAATAATCTTGAAAGCTCATATTGTTTTTGCATGAGCAAGTGGAGTAGAGTGTGCAAATGGACCTCTTAAAATCTAAGATAGAAGATAATGTTTTTTTAAAAAAAATCTTACAGGCTTTGGATACCTGCATATCCTTTGTTTTTCAGAAAATCAGATAGCAGATAACAGAAAGAATAAGCATTCTCACCCTAATAAGCTTTGAGATACATGGGACACTGAATGCAAATGTATCCAGCTGTCAAGTTTTCTATAACTTAACCCCTATGCTTCCTTTTCAATGGTTAATAAAATAGCTTTTTTTTTAATTGAGAGCAACTGCTAAATCCTGGACAGCATCCCTGTTTTGACTCCTCTCTATGGTATTCTGGTCATTCAGAATGGTGACACTTCTCAGTCCCTGAATAGGTTCTGTTCTCATCTACCTATTGAGAATGTAGATGAGATAATGGTAATATGTTGTGTGCTCAGAGTCTATTTTTAAGATTTTAATAAATGTAAGCTTAATTTCCTATTTAATCCATCTGCTGATTATATACTATTAGGCAAGGTCAAAATATTTCATGAATTTGTCTGAGCACATCATTGACTATTAAGGGATAATTTAATGGGTAATTTCAAGAGCACCAATATGGCAGTAATGGTTTTGTTTAAGCTGCATTTTTTTCCTGTAAGGCAAGTGAATACCTTAAAATATGGCTTTCTAAAATTGATTTGCTTTTTAAGATCATAGGCATCCACTGCTATATTGCCATGTTACCATAATTTATATATTTTAGATAATTTGATTTCTTAATTTGTGTCATGTTCTGCCCCACTTATCATAAGTGTAATGCTGTATCTGTTTTAAAAAAAAATCTATTTTTCTGGTCATATACAAATACTGGACCTATTTTATCAGAATGAGACAGACAAAATAATTTTATGAACAAACCAACAAACAAATAAGATCCAGGAGGATGTGATCCAAAACATATTGAAATCAACTGGAGTATTTCCATTTACCTTTGTGAGGTTTCATCAGGCCAAATATAATTCTAATCTTCCAGTTTAGAAATATTTGTTACAATTGTTATATGCATGGGGAAAAGGAGAGATAGACCTCCTATTATATGTTTCTGACCTCTGACAAATATAACAGCAACATTTTGGTATGAAGTATCAATAACCTGAACCATAATTATGCAATCTAATACTCTCAGACTTATATTTTCGATACAGAAGGATCATCTGAAGTTCTAGAAATGCCCCTCATTTTTTTTGTTTACTATATATATTGCACTTTAAAAAGGCACAGTGCGTACATGAAAGAGAGATTTGGGCAGGGACCAAGTTCCCAAAGGCCTGTAATATCTTCTCTGACACCCTTATAGTGGCAATGTGGAAGACCATTGTTATTGCAAGGAGTTTATGACATATTTTGATTTCTCCTTTATATTAAGAAAAATCTAGAAGTTTAGAGATCATTTTGAACTGGCCTCCTTGTTTCTCACTCTTGATTGCCAAACAAAGTAGCAGTCTTCATATAACTTTAAAGATTTTCCCACTGTAACAGTCTCAAACATTCCATTCCCATCCCAGAGTCACATGCCAACAAGTCAAGTCAGGTTTTGTAGTCCTTACCATAGCAGGGCTATGAAGTCATGGTGCCAGGTTTTTATAAAAATTGTGGGGTTGTTATCATTTGTTGGGACCTTCTACATGGAACTAGTGCTGAGTACTGTGGAAAAAATTGACCACCCTTGGAGTGATTATTAAAGAGTTCCTGAAAGCCTGTCAGAGATTTGTGTACTATACTGTTTGGTATGAATGCGTTTTGTATTATGCTTTTACTGTAAATCTACTTGCTTGAACTAATAATAAAGCTTAAAATTCCTTTATTTAGTGTTGTGCTTATTGTCTCTGGGTCAAAAAGAGCCAGTTGTCCAGGAATGTGATCTCTGCCCTGGTAAAAAAAATGTCATTGTAGGATGTAACATACTTTTACAAGAAAATAGTATCCTATTATTTCTATTATTTATTTTTGAGGCCGTATGATTAACATACACAATCAAGAAGTCACCCCCTAAAAAATTTGCTTCTCATTTCCAGTTTTCCTGAGTTGTTAACAGATTTGCCTGTTTAAACCAAAAGGATACTTTGACATGCCATCCTCTCCTCTCAGTTTTCTGTTCTCTTTATTTTTTTCCAAATCTTTTATATTTTCTTTTCCTGCTGAATGGGAACACACATGTAACTTGCTGTTATAAATGAAATTTAAAAGCACCAAAGCAAACATAACAAAAAAGAAAAAGTGCTAAAATAAATTGATGACACTTTTTAAATTGTTGTTAATTACATCTGTAAGTATCTACGTGGGGAAGATTTTTAAAAATGTTCTATGTTTATCTTGGCTTTACAAAATAAAGCCCACTAGTACAATTTTGTTCCCTAGGTGCAATCTTGTTCCAAATGAGCTGAACTTCATGAGATTCTCATGGCAAAGACAAATAATATTTACAGATTTTTACATTCACTGCTGTTCTCTGTTTCTCCCACCTCTCTGTGTGACACAACCAGGTGTCTGGCTTAGCTAAAGTGATCTATGATGGCAATGCTAATCTGACATTTTTATCCTTGGAATTTCCCCTTAAAGATATAGACTGTTTCTCCAATTAGAATGTTTATAAGTTTATAAAGTTTATAAATTCAGCTCACAATTAAATTAAGTATGACAAACTATGTCTGAACAACAGGAGAGTCATTGTACAGGCTGAGCTTTTTCAAATTCAAATTGCTATATCATTTTATTGCTAGGCTGCTTTACTTTCTTATAGTTTTATTAGAGTAAAGGAAGGAACATGTACAAATAAGCTCATGCCAAATATGAGACTATTTAATTAGGTGTCAAGTTTTATTCATAAAATAAAAAGAACAAGAGTATCTACTTTAAAAGAAAAGCGGTCAAAAGCAGAAACTCCAGAAACCATTTTCTTCCTGAATCTTCTACTGGACAATCATCTACCACTGAGGATTGAAAAGAAGGAATGGAAGTCTTGTAGATCATTTTGTTGGAAGACTGAGTTATTATTCTTTTTATACTTCTAAATTTTCCTGCTGCCCTTGCATGGTACTAACCCAATGCAAGTAACCAGTTTGCTTCTGTATATGCTATTGAATGGTATATTTACATTTTTTCTTTCATTATTATTATTATTATTATTATTATTATTATTATTATTATTATTATTATTATTTTGATTACATATCTTTGGATCAGGCAGAAGTACATTTTGGGCTGGCCTTGATTTAACAATATCCTTCTCCACAATTTGTGACTGTCAATAGAAGATAAGACAAATAAAATTGCAGTTTGATTTGCCATGTCATGTTTTCCATTCTAGTTCATAGATAGATTCGGGAAGCTCAGGAGGATGACTATGTTAAAGATCAGGGGTCTTCAAACTTGGCCCTTTTATGACTTGTGGACTTCAACTCCCAGAATTCCTCAGACAGCCCTGAAGGGTCAAGTTTGAAGACCCCCGTTAAAGACTGTATGATTAAAATGAATATAATATTATGCTTGATCAGTATGAAAATATGTGGATTAATGGATTGAAATTTTCATTGAATTATAATTTGAAAGGCATTTCTTATAAAATGATCTATTATTGATATTTAATTCTGGAGAAATGGTCAGTGACGTATAAGGGAAGTAAATATTAGAGATGTAATCAATGTGAAAGTACTTTTTATCATCTCCAGTGGACATGTAATAATGCCAAGAAGTAGTGAAACCAGATATATTGTTTGTTTCGGAAGACACTAAAAATGGCTGTACAATTGAAACTAGATAATTTTCTTTTGGGCATCAGTCTGAAGGAAAACATGGGACTTTTGTTTCTGTATATATGACAATGTTGGCAACTATATACTCAGAAATGGAAAGATACACAAATTCTGAACAGTGGATTGTGAAATTAATTGAACTGGCAGAGATGTAAAAATTGATTATTTTTGAGGAAATATAAGAGTTTGTTTATCCTTGTTTCTACTTGGAGAACATATTTGAACTTCTTGCTTGAGAAAGATAAAAATGAAATTTTGATTTTACAATTTCATGATTAGATTTGTTATTATAGAAATATTATGCATGCTTATTGCTACTGTTAGATACTGTATATTTTTAATTTTATGTTTAAACTTAAAGAAAGAGGTTATTTTATTATATACTTGTAGTGTTATTTAAATTATATATTTTGTATGATTTTTATATTTTTTAATGTTTTTTTTTCTTAATATAGAGCAGGGGAGTCAAACTGCCATCCTGTGGGCCAGTTGCATCATGCGGAGGCCGGTTGCATCATTCCAGCTCTGGCAATGCAAAATAACACATCACGTGACATGGTGAGTTTGACACCCGTGATATAGAGTAAGAGGTTATTTTATTATATATTTGTATTTGTGCTAAAAAGTCAGAAATCAGTCTTCTTTATTTTTTTCCATATTTTTTTTCATGACACTTTTAAACTTTATTCCCCTTTTACTCTACTCTACCCCAATATTTCTGTTTCTATTAAGCTGTATTTTATTTTTGTTTTGATAATAAAGTTAGTCTGGAACACAGATAGATACAGAAAATGTACATTTTGCAGGAAAATAAAGGCTGAAATAATTTCTGTGACAACCCTATTTATTGCTGAACTGATGCAATAATAATATGGTCTAAAGTTCACCTGAGATTATAGGCAAAACTTTTTCGGTTTCCATCACAAGACTCCTGTAACATCAAAACGTTATTCTAAATTCCTCAGAAGCCATGAATGATAGGTTTCATAAAATAAAAATTACTTATGAGTTGTTCCTCTCTTTTTGCACTGTAAGCTAGAGTGACATTTTCATTTCAGTGTAAAGGTCTTTTACAAAGAAAAGTAATACTTCCAGTTGTATGATATTTGAGAGTTAGAGATTTGTGAAAGAAAAGGAGAATCTTTTTTTTCTCCAAAATGCCTTGGCTGCAAAAATATTATGTATGTGAGAAAAAAGGGGAGGAATCTTCCAGTGAAAAAAATAATAATACAGAGGAAATTCTCAGAAGCTTAAATTTAAAAGTTAATATTAAAAATAAATGGCAATGAATTTTGAAATGATCTGCCCAGCAAGAGTGTCTCTAGTTACTTTAAATTACCTTCAATTTATTTCGTATTTATTGGACATGTGTCCAAAGCACAAAGTGTTCAGAGAGCACTCTACAAAGTCCAACCTCACATCTGTCCTGTCAATTTTCACTGACCTTTCATTCCCTCATTTTATTATCCCTAAAAGGATTATGGCCAAAGGATGGCCAAAGTATTTTAGAAATAAGATAAGCTATCTTTACACCTCATCCAATAATATTTGGACTTCTTTTCCATGTTTCTGCCTTCACAGTAAGAAATCCAATGACCAAGCCAGATAGGCTGATTGAAAGAGAAAAAGGGAGAAGGAAAGAGAGAGGGAGAGGAGAGGGAGGGGGAGAGAAGGTTATCTAACTCAATTATTGCATAAATTGCCTACAGTGAATCTTAGGCAGTTCCCTTTGACAGTGAATTTCATTTAAATTGGCTAAATCTAGAGTAAATTTTAAATACTTGACTGGAGAAGCATTTCAGTGCTTAGATGGGAATTGGAAATATAAGCATTTTTTTGGGAAAGATTTCATCTTGAATGATCACATATTAAAAAGGATACAAAGGTATTGGTGGGAGTTTATGCTAAATATCGAATGTCTCTAAAGTAAAATGCATCACTGTCTCCCATTCCAGAATTGCATGATTGTTTAGAAGCTACTGCACATGATATTTTAGAGCTCATTTACAATTGAAGCTTATTTCCTAGTAGCACCAAATATGATTAAGAATATCTGTCCAATGTTATCTTCTTTATTTCTTCTATTTTTAGAATGGAATTTTCCAAAATAAGTTAGTTTCTATAATCTCCTATCTGAATTTGCTTTAAAAATACTTGGTGGGAGAGAGTGAAAAGCAAAATGTGATCCCTTCCGCAATATCTGAACATATATTTTGCCTTTGCTAATGTTTAAATTAGTTGTTAAATCTATAAAAGTAGAAATCAGTTTAATATGGTACCTTTTTTATCCTCCTATAGGAATGCAAGAAAGGAAAGAAGGAACTTAAATACAAAAATATTTGTTCCAAAATCATAAATACTTACCATCACTAATTTTTTTCTTTCTCTTCTTTCTTTCTTTCTTTCTTTCTTTCTTTCCTTCTTTCTTTCTTTCTTTCTTTCTTTCTTTCTTTCTTTCTTTCTTTCTTTCTTTCTTTCTTTCTTTCTTTCTCTCTCTCTCTCTCTCTCTTTCCTTTCCTTTCCTTTCCTTTCCTTTCCTTTCCTTTCCTTTCCTTTCCTTTCCTTTCTTCCCTTCCCTTCCCATCCCATCCCATTAACCATAATATAATATAGTACAGCAGCTTTTCTTTACTTCCACAAAGTTCATCAAATTTTTCTCTTCTATAATCACAAGGAATCAGTATCATGCAAGTTTAGAGATCTCTTTCAGCCAAATGCATTTGAAGATAGAGTTTTCACTCTTCATTCTCTAATCTATTCCCCCTCATTTCAAAATTTGTCACCATTTCTCATTCTTTTTACCTTTCCTCTTTGACAGGTGCCTATATGATTAAACTCTAGGTCAGGATTCTAGCTGCTAGCCTTTGAAGATTCTGATATGGCTCCCATTTTTCATAAACAAGTGTAAAAGACTTTTGTAATGACTTTTGGCATAATTACCTAACCACATCATGTTGTAAGGCTTAATCCTTTACCTAGAAAGTCCGTGAACTGCCAAGGAGGCAGCCTATATCATTTTATAAATGAGCAACTTTATTTGGGCTTTCTAAGAAAAGAGCAGGAGAATCAGCTAGACTTGAAGCATGCAAATTATAAGAAAAGTTTCAGTTGTTAGGGTTGTGAGAAAGACAATGTTTCTCTGAAGTAACTACAGAAATTTAAACAACACATAAACTCTTTGACATTGAATCATGTTGTCTGAAGACAGAAATGGTAGATTCTGTAAGACATGCCTGAGAAGACACCAAGTGTCGCTGAGTGATTTATTGGCTGTCGGCCACCCTCTGAAAACCTGCCTGTCAACACAACATGTGACATCTTTCAGATAGGGAACTCATTCAAGCAGGTCCATTGAAGGAACTGACACTGGACAAAAGAGAAGAATAAAAGGATTCTCCCCCTCCCTTTTCATTAAGGTCCAGAAATATTTTTTCCTAGAAAAGATTGTAAAAGATATAGCTCCAAAAGATCACAAATAGTTTATGACAGAGAGGCAGTAGTAAATCGAACAAATCAATGAAGATATTCTATCTATCAAATTTCCTGCCTCTTTACTTATTACGCTATCTATGACTCTTAATAGCAAAGATAGTTTTTTCTTGAAACTCAATTGGATTTCTTTCTTCTTCAAGTCAGATTCAAAACTATTTCATCGTCAAGTCACTTGTGCAGATTTAGAAAGAGATGCTGCATATAAGCTACCATGTACTGTAAATCACAGATAAGACTGGCACCCCTCAACCCCTCCCTCCATAATTTGACTTGATGAAAGACACGGATGTGGCATTCAGACTGTCTCTCCCGATTATCACTCTTATATATATTTTTAAAGAAGCAGGAGAAGTAAGTTATTAAACAGGAGAATAGAAAGGATATAAACTACGTTCCATTACATTTCAATTGGTTTACTGGTTTCTTTTTTCTAAGTTAGATATGCTGTATATTTTAATTAATTGTAAATGGGAGTTGTAGTTTAGTAACAGCTGAGGTCCGCAATTTCCAAATAGCTAACTGGAAAGCTAAGTTGAATAACTGACACCTAGCATTAGCATTGGTGTTGAAAGAAACACAGTTAATAATTCTTTAACATCTGGTGTGATGTATAATTAGCCAGTGGGATTTATGATATGAAGATCTGAGTTGCAATGCTTGGCCAAAAATTCAACTTGGTAATTGTGAGCTACCACTGTCTTCCCATGCAGCCTATTTTTCCAGTTTCCTTTAAAAAAAGGAGAAAGTGCTATCATAACATCATGGGAAATAAGTGGAATACAAAGTTAAGTGATATAGCATATGCTAGTAACAGCAATTTATCTGTTACAGTTTCACCTTTTACAGTAAAATTATAATAGATCAATAAATAGAAGTGTTGTAGTGGAATCCAACAATAAATATATATGTATGTGTGTTTATGCGGTTAATGATTTCTACATCACCAAGCTTGGATGAAGAATAATCTCTGTATATTTTCTTTTATTTTGAGCAAAATAAATACTTAATGCTTTGTAAATTTAAAGACTGAATATGCAAAACAGCATAACCTGTGGAAAAAAAGACTGTGTAAACCTTTATAGTTCACAATTGCTGCTGAACTCAAAGTATTTACTTATTCACTTGTTTTGCAAATTTGTTACTCGTCCAATTACAACATCAAAGTAGTGTCTGAAAGATAATGTAATAGACATCATTACAAAATCCATTCTTTCTAAGGCACAAATCTCAAAAAAAACTCAAAGCAATACATGAAAATAGAACACAAACTAAAATCTAGAGAAGTACTGTTCTTGTACATTTCAATTATTTTAAACATATATTACATTCAGTTAATTGATTGTGAGTTTGTTTTTAATTTTAAAAACTGAATGTTATTATTATTTGCAAATGTCTCTAGAGCCTAAAGACATTTATATTCTGGAAATTTAATGCATTTCATTTTTTCTAATTTATACAATTTTGTGTGTAGCTTTCTAGAAGGTATGTTTTCTAAAGGATAATCTCTATTCAATTTTTTTAAAATTAAGCTATAACTAATGCATAGCTTTATATATAACATTCTCAAATATGCAACATTCTGGACATCTTATTTTGTAAATAAACATTTGTCCATGTAGAATTTGAATGGGGAACATTAGATGCTGAATTATTGCTGTCCTGCCATTCAGTCCCATAAATAAGTAGGGTGGTTCATACAAATTCACATTTATTGCAGATTTCTTTTCATTCTTACTGAAGTTATAATAGACACAACATTATCAAAAGCCCTGAATACATTGCCTTAAAACGTTTAATATGACAGCATACTGCAGTCATTGAGTTTAAATGGCATGTAAGAATAAAATAGTATTAACTTAGTGTCAGAAATGTGTTAAGACCATTTCAATGCCAGACATAATATAGGCTGAATTATGTCTGTCATTGGACAGCTATTAACATTTTGTACCTATTGAATTTTCTTAAAATCAGCCATCAAGTAGACAACATTACAACAACAATCTAGAAAGTCACAGTAAAATAAATGACAAGTGACAACAAAAGTGATAAAAAGGCAATCCAATGCATGCAGCTTTCAGGAAATGTGACATTTGGTTCCTCAGAAGTATGGGAGCCCCAATTTATTTAAATTGGTAATTTGTTATGCAAATGGGTCTCTCTAAAGCAAACACCATATTTCTAACTATCCTAGTTCTCTCTCCCATAAAAAAGGGAACAGAGTACTAAAAAAAACCTTCAGTAGATTTTAATGAAAATTTAGAAGGGTGTCAGTCCAGCTGTTTTCAATGGAATCAAATTTTAGAATTTTCTCTGGCAGAATGTTTACCAGATTTTGGAAGCTGGCTTTCCTGAAGAAATCTACCATGTCCTTCTATGGAAGTGGAGTTTGGATACCCACAAAAACAGATTCCAGCCTGCTCACATGATAGAACTCAGTGGAGGCAAGGTTTAGTCTATGAAAATTTCATTTTAAAGGAGGTTGTAGGATAGCATTTGTTGTATCTGGCCCTTCTCAGCTTAGTAAAATACACAGAAATATTTCTTTAAGAGTTTTATTTAACATAGTTCAAGAGATTCACTTCAAAGCAAGCTGCTGGCATTTTGTTTGTGGAATGGCCAAATCTGACTTATTTACATTCAGCTTAAACATGCTCTCCCTCCCTTCCAATTAACTCACTCTTTATCTCTCAGGTTGTCCAAGATCTCATTAATCTTCCGTACATTCCAAAAACACCAGAAAACTGAGTTCAAACGAACTTCTCAAGGTATCAGGCTACTCCTTGATATTAACGTTGCTCGTGACAAAGAATTAGTCCCTCCTTCCTCTTCTAATATAGTTTCCGATACGTCACTTCCCCCTTGGCTTCCTTTTTCCACGTAACTGAAACCTCCTCCTATCAAACCTTCGGAATCTCGGATCAAGCCATATATTGTCCTGTTCCAAGTCTGACTCTCCGCTTTGAGAGTCTGATCCAGATTGCATGCAAATGTCCTCCCTGTCTGTCTCTGCTGCCGGGAGGGGAAAGCATCCAGAGGGGCCTGGTTGCTCCTCCTCATCTTCTGACATTTCCCAAGCTGGTCTAGAGACACCCACAACAGCATTACTATTAGATAAATGAAATGAAGCCTTTAAAAATTATAGTACTAGCTATAGATGGTAGAAAACAATCTTCGTTAGTTTTGGAAAGATTCTGGTGGCAGGTAATGCTTTTCTTCACCATGCCATAACAGTCCTTGCTTCGATTAAGAAGTATGCCTTCACAATGAAATATAGACAGTGAAGAAGGAAATTAAGAATATATTACTGCCATGTGTTTCCTAATTTGAATCTTGGAAGGAGATGAATTATAATCATTTTACTTATTATTTTGTAGTGCTGTCTCAAATAATAATTTCTACCAAATGAAATCTTTTCCTTTCATCCAGAATGATTCATAAGCTTAATGAGCAATCTTCTCATTCTAAATATATAAAGGGCAGTGACCTCCAGTCACCATTCATTGGGCCTGCATATGTGTTTCCATGCAGCAACAGGATCAACTTGAGAAGTTGTGAATTGGCTGTTTATATTCTCCATAGCCTTCCTCTGGAGATCAAATGAAAAGCTAATTTGTGTTAGTAAAGTTTTTTTTTTTTTACTAATGTTAGAATATTTTTTTCCCTACTAGATTAAGGTAAAATAATACATTGATCAGGACTGACCAGCTCTACCTGAGGCTAAATTTCACAATAAATAGCACCCTCTCTTATATCATCCCAACAGCAATATTTGTCATAAAAGTGTTTAGTATACAATTTACTTAATATTGTTAAGTAACATTATTTATATTGTAATATACAGGTAGCCCTTGACTTATGACCAGTCATTAATGACCATTCAATATTACAATGGTTCAGAAAAGGAGCTTTTTGATCTGTAAAGCACTTTGGGCCATTGTAACATGTTGTGCCACCCCTTTCCCTGCAGTCATGTGATTGTTTGGGTGCTTGGCAATCTGTTTGCACTTATAACCAGTTGTCATATGTCATATATAACTATGAATGTGTAATCACCATTTGACTTTCCCTCTGTGGGGGATATAGGGGATATAAATCCTTCCTTAGCTATAGAAATGAAGTTTTGATTTTGGGGATTCCTGATTCTTTTCCCAGCCCAGTGCAGATATTCCCTTCTATGTATGTAGGGGAAAGGAACTGGTTAGCAAGTACCCAAAATACAATTATGTGATCAGAGAGAGAGAGAGAGAGAGAGAGAGAGAGAGAGAGAGAGAGAGAGTGTGTGTGTGTATTGGAACTCCACAACCGGGTCATAAGTGACCAGTCATTAAGTGAGGACAATCTATGATGTGGTCTTTTGAATGAGATCACTTTTACTTCCTGCATTAAGTCCAAGAATTAATTTCAATTTTTTTTGGCCTTTCAAAAAAATATCGCAAGTCCTGGAAAATGAGTTTTATCTATTGTTTTATCTAAAGTTTTATCTATTATCTATTTATCTATTTTATCTATTGCACAACTGCAGTTTAACTACCTCGTCTTTACAGTTCTTCATTCATTTTCACTTCTTTTCAGTATAAAAAAATGGTATATTTCTATATGCATCTATGTGTGTCCATGAAATCTCTCTCTCTCTCTCTCTCTCTCTCTCTCTCTCTCTCTCTCTCTCTCTCTCTCTCTCTCTCTCTCTCTCTCACACACACACACACACACACACACACACACACACACACATTTAGAAAATACCCACCTCATTCATGAAGCTACATTAGACATAGTACAATTAAAAACATAAAAACCTTATAAATATTATACCCCAATAGAAGGCAGCTAAAACCAGAATAGAAAATGAATGCAGGCAAATATACATGTCCCAGGATAATGTTGCAGGATCCAATCTGAGTCAGGCCCAGAGGCCCACATTATGGAGAGAGAGAGAAGTTCCCTGAGAGGATGTGTTCCAGCACAAGTCCGAAAGCTTGGAAGAATAAACCACTGGTCCTGGTGACCGACCCAGATTGGATCCTGCAGAATAGAATAATTAGTGAAAAAAGTGAGCAGAGGGCCTTCAAAACTCTAACTCCAAAGTTATGTGCTTCTGTGCAAGCCCTAAGTGAGGCAGCAAAGCCAGGCCTTTAGATACTTCTGAAAGGCCAGGAGAATGGAGACCTGCATCGCCTCTGGGTAGGATTGTTACAAAGAGCTGGAGTGATGACAGAGAAGACTCTCTTCCTTTAATTTCATTCTTAGAACTTGACCATCCATGTTGTTTTGCTAGCTAGAAATAAATGTAGCAGTAGAACAGACAGTGTCTAGCTGCACCCTTCTTAATATATACAGCATTTATATGAATACATTTCAGAGTTTAAAATAAATACTTAAAGTGACACTGGGAGATCTTTAGCATTAGATAATGTTACATTTTCAGCTTAATATTCCTTATGTTATAAAACTAACAGTAAAAAAAAGGACTGGGAAGGAGAGCCTCTAAATGTAAGATTGTAAAATTCAGCTATCTTTAGCTTTGTAACACATTGGTGTTGGATTGAATGCAGATTGATTTTCAGTCATCAGTGAACCATCAGTGTTGTGATACACTTCTTTCTAATTAGTCTAGTAATGTGATATATTCAGTCCTCTGATGTTTAGTCTATTATATCTCATTTATATGGCAAATTATATATGAGTTCATTGTAACCTGACTTTGCTATTTGCAAGAATGACATCCTGAAGCATTTCTCCATAAAAAAAAGGATTTTCACAGCGGCTTCTGAGGATCACCAGCTTCATTGATTTCTACCCCTCTTTTTTTATCCTGCTATTTTCCAAACTTCTTACAATTGAGGTATGATTTAAGATAGGGAGGCACCCTAATGATCTTCAGAAACATTTGGGACTACTATTCCTGCAATTCCAACAATCCTTGATCCTGGTTTTGCACCATACAGGTGATAGGAGTTAAAGCTCAAAGATGAGAAGGGCAACTTATGTTGAAGGAGATAGTTTCTGCAAAAACAGAAGAGATTTAGGATAAACAATAACTTGCCCTTTCAAGGGGCTGGGCTAACTAATACGTGCAGTAATTACACCCTGATGCAACATCTCTGTTATGCTTTTCTGGCAATCACTGACAAGACTTTACAAAAGCAGATAATATTCAGCCATTCCTGGGATGCAGAAACATGTTCCTTATATAAGGAAATTAGTTTAGCTATCTGGCCTTTGCATAAAGCACATTGTTACAGCTGTGCACTGACCTCATCAGGTTTCACAATGGGAAAGGCTGCTTCCTGAGAGAGTACAAAATGCAGGCACAAAACCTGCACAAACATGGGATGATTCTTTTTATTGTTCAGTTTTCTATATCTTTTTTAAAATTATAAAAAATTCCATGGTGTTGTTGGAAGTAAAGTCTTCATCCTGGTTCATCCAAGCCGGGAATAAATAAGCAACATGGGGACTGCTTTGGGAAGATGGTTACAGTTTATAGAAGAAGCAGAAAGATGGTTCTTGCAGAAAAGAGCAGAGGAGAGAAGGGCTGAGCACATGGGCAATAGGTTTTTATGCCCTCTCTAACTTTTTGTTTGGAATAGTTTCCTGTTCCTGTGGCATGAACTTTGAGGCTATTTCCTGTGTCACATATTCTGACCTGAACCTAGGTGTGCTTCTCTGGTATACTTGATGGTAATGGGTTAGTCCTATTATGTTCCAAAAGTCATATCCTGCTTCCCTGGGCCTGGGCTAATGACTTAGAGTTTGGGTGAGGTATGCAGATTTTAAGTCCCTTTGTCTTCTTGAGTTCCCTGGCTCCAGCTTTCCTGATGGTTTTACATCTGCATTTGTAAAGGGCTGGCTCCTGCTTGGAGACAGGGAGATTTGAGGGCAGGTTTCTGCTTTTTAAAAAATGCTTTTAAAAATCCTTTTGAAAAAAAATATATTTTCCTGCCCTTTTAATGTTTCCTTCTCTAGGGGGCTCTGACTTCCCACAGTGTCTTTTAATTGCTGGAGATTTATGAAGTAGGAGTGATGTAATATTTTCAATTAGATGTATTTTACTGCTGTTATGGTTAATTGTACAACTATTACATTGTTACGTTTTAAAATTCTTATCATAAAAATAACCTAATTTCTTTGACACCTTGGATATTGTCCTTAAATTGGAAGTTTCAATGTTCTGTTATTTGGAAACCATTGAAAAACAGGCTGAAGATTTATTTTCTTTGCTCCACTAACCATGACTAACTTCCTTATCAAAACGGAGACTGCTATATCATTTATATATGAATGGTATCAATATGTTTGCTTTTCCCTTTGTAGGAGAAATGTGGCTGGAATGTAAAAAGTTACATTAGACACTTCCTAGAGCTCTCCCATAACAAGCAATCCCTCAATACTCCAAAAGTGGTTTTTCAATCATGGGAAACTTCAGAATTATTTCATTATGATATAGCCTATTAGAATTTCCATGGATATAGACCGCAGGCCAGATGCATCATAGCGAAACTGTCGCCACCCCATTGCCGGCAATAGCAGAAAACTTGCGATACTTCATGACACGTCGTGATGTTGCGAGTTTGACACCCCTGATATAGACCATCAGGAATCATTCATATTACAGTGCTGTACAACTACAAGAAATAATAAGCAAGACTTGACTAATTAATCTATATACGAATTAATGGTTCAGCTCCTTTACAGGCAAGTAAATGATAATAGGTAGTGAAGACCATATATCATTACTGGAATTAAATGCTGCTAACACAACTTACATAACCATTCATTCACAAGATATTGCCTCCCCTTAAGTTATCTCCCCCAACTGCTTAATATAGAATATATAATTAATTTGATGCACAACTACGTTTATTTCCTTGTCAAATAAGATCCAATTATGGGTTGAACCTAACTTACCTAAGAAATGTTATATGTAATTATTGTATACATTGATAGAAATATATCAATGCTAAACTATTCATAGCTTGCTGATATGCACCTTGAATATCCGAGACTTTTTATTTTCATACAAACATCTCCAAATTCTTGTTTTTGCCAATACTTTGAATTTCCAAAGATAACTTATTGAATTTCAGTGCCACCCTTATTATGTGGCAGTTTGAATGAATGACCATGCAGAAATATAGTAGAAGCTACGTATAAGAAATTGACATTAGTTTGACAGGTGGAGCATGATGAAATTATATACTTCTGTCTAATCTACTCCTGGCATTCTCTGAATAGAAGGCTATCAAAACATGTGCAAAATGAATTTTTCTACCTAAAATCTGAAATATGAAAGAATTTCAGGCTTTGACTATAAATTGCAATTATTTTTTTCAAGCATTTCTACTAAGCATCTTTCTTTTTCTCATTCTCAGATAGTCATACTTAGATCTAGAATATTAAGAAACTTAATTGTAGTTCCTATTGGCTAATAGAGCTTGGATACGTGGGTACGAATGCTTCAGAAATAAGTAAATATAAGTTATTCAGTGGGAAGGCAACAAATATTGTTTTGGGGTCTTCAAATTTAAAAACTTCAGATTTAAAAACTTTCCTGACTACCAACTGAAACTATATGCATGCAGACAAAGAATAGAAAGGAGATAGAATTAATGTCAGATACAAAGATGAATTTTGTATTTATTTTTCTTATTGTGTGTGATTAAGACATATAGGATTCATTTTTCCCTTTGCTTCCCTTTTCCTTTCTCCTCCCTCCCCACTTCTTTTTCTTTTCTATTTTATTTTTGCTGCTCAGTATATTTAAATAATGCATCTGTCTTCTGCAAGTAATAATGCAGTTTTAATTGTGTTTTTCAACCTCTGCTGCAGGAGTTAAATTAACAACAGATTAAACATTCAGATTTGATTCCAACTGCCACTGTGACTGCATAAAATGCCAGCAAGATAAAGGAGAAAAAAAATTAATTGGATCCTTAAAGTCAATTAAATAAGAGTATAGGAGTATATTACTTTTGTTTGTTTTATATTTTGTGCTATTTCCAAGTTTATATGATATTGATTGTTGCAGCAGAACTGGTCAAGGAGAATATTTTCTACCACGTACAATGTTTAAGTATGTGAGACAGTATTATTTTATATAGGGGAAAAAAGAACAAGAAATATCTAGCCTTCAAGGTATCTAAGAAAATATTAAAACCTTCATTTTTACTAATAAAGAAGTATTCTTAAAAAACTTGAAACCTGTGTTGATATTTATTTTTATATATTAGAGTTTTTCCCACTTTTATTACTTTCTAAGTAAATCAAGAAGGTGAACATACCTAATACTCCTTCCTCCTATTTTCCCACACAACAATAACCCCATGAGGTAGGTTGTGCTGGGAGAGAGTGACTGTCCAAAGTCAGCCAGCTAGTCTAAGGTGAGACTAGAAGTCATAGTAGCCTAGTTTCTAGCCTGCTGCCTTAGCCTCTGTACCAGACTGGCTCTGGTGAGATGGAATATAGGAGTAGAATTTGGCACATGCCACTGGGTTAACAACTGGGTTAACAACTGGTGCAAAATCTATGCAGTTTTCTGACTCTTGGTCAGAAGTGAATATATATTAACACTCTATAGTTAAGAAGCATCAGAGGATTAGTCTATTGCCATTGGCTGAGTGCAGTACCAGAAGCTGAAAGAGTTGGGCAGAAATGGCTTTTCAAAGTTCTGTATCAGAATAAAGAATAAAACACAAAATAGTATACAATAAACCATATGCAAAAATGAAAGGCAAAAAACAGATTAAATGAAAAGGATAAAATAAGGACTATGATATCCTGTGTCTGTGTCACCCCTACAATTTGCTCACATGTGCAGATCTCAGCTGAACTGTTTTATTCAAATAAAGGGCTGTATTATATGTGATTTTCAACTTCTGATGGCACATGAAATGCACTGTTTTAAATTAAGGGTTCCAGTAGGTTATTCATCTAATGTGTGTTTCAAGATAGCCATCTCTCTCTTATAACCTCTTCATCAAATGTTTTGGACAAAATAATTGGATGGGTCAAATTGCTCTGAGGGAAGGAGGTACAACCCAACCCAAAGTGGTAGAGAGCACCCTGCTTCTAAAAGCTCCTTGGGATGATTTCCCCATGATGCCTTACCTTTTGATTCATAATGTACTGAAACCATGAAAAGACAGGAAGATCAAAAGCCACTGGATTGTATTGAGGTAGGACATTTACACATGCACCTTTTAAGGTGTAAGAGCAAGAAGGTGATATTTCACTATGAGAATTTCATCAAAATTACTTTCTTTGAAACAAATTTCAAAGAAAGCCATTGAAAAGGAAAACAAGAAAGAACCTCACTGCTCAGTTCTAGCCATGGAATAGAATAGAGCTGGAAGGGACCTTGGAGGTCTTCTAGTCCAGCTCCCTGCTCAAGCAGGAGAACCTATACCATCTCAGACAAGTGACTGTCCAGTCTCTTCTTAAAAACCTCCAGTGATGGAGCACCCACGATTTCTGAAGGCAAGCTGTTCCACTGGTTAATTGTCCTCACTGTTAGGAAGTTTCTCCTTAGTTCCAGGTTGCTTCTCTCCTTGAACAGTTTCCAATCATCGTTTGCAGAATAGTTTGGTGCCCTCTTCTTTGTGGCAGCCCCTCAAATACTGGAATACTGCTATCATGTCACCCCTGTTTCTTCTTTCTCTGGGATTTTCTGCCCTACCCTTTGCCTCTTTTCTCTTCTTCTATCTGCCAATTCACTCCCCTTTTACTGAACATAAATGTAGCACATTAATGGACAAATTCACTCCAGATGGAAAAACAAAGCAAAAGGAGGAATGTTATCAAACCTGAGGATTAATGGTCTACTTCATGTGGATCATATTGCCACTAAGGTATCATATCCAGATTGCACACTCCCGATTAAAAAACTTCATCTAGTGCTTTAAAAAACCAACAAACTCTGTAATTTATGTAAGAAGAAATAAACTGAAGTGATTGCCGGAAACATAGGCATTAAAAGTGTAATTCCTAGTATTCAAAAAGAGAAAGAACAATAGAAAACTGACTTGATAAATGAATGTTTTCTCAGTATCTGTTGACTATGTTTCATAAAAATCTCTTTGGTCTTCTGAAGTTAATAGCTGTTTAATGAATGCATTCTTATAAAGCCACATTTTGCAGCAATCCTGTTATTGACTTCATAGTGTTTTATATTTTATTTATAAGCTCACAAGCCTTACTATGAATAAAGTTATTACAAAATGCACTCTGTGGAGAAATAAGATGGCTGCCTATCTTTCTTTCCTTCTGTTTTTAAGTAGAGCTTGGTAGTACTTTTTATCCTTATTATTTTTCGGTTTAAGAATAGGAGCTGGACAACTTCTTAAAATGATGGAGGTTAGTAGCTAGTTAGTGTAATATTGGGATTCTTACTTTGGTGAAAGTTTTGGAGGGAGACTTGGCACATCTATTGATTGTTAACTGTAAACAGCCAGCCCATGGCTTCATCTCCTTATATGTGTGGAATTAACTAATAAGGAGAGGTGCATGAGTCCAAGCGACTTTGCATGTATGAAATAAAACAGAGAAGAAAAATAAATTGATGGAAGAATAGCTATGGGATGTCAAGCTTTTCAAGGATTCGGCAGCGGTATTCAAAATGGGCAGTGATTGGGCTTCCGGTGGCTTCACTGGCGTCGCTGGACTCTCTAAGGGGAGGCTCCGTTCTCTGGGTTTGTAAAGCCGCTAACAACAGCGCTCATCAGCTGTTTGTTGCGGTGGAAAAACCCCTCTTCGGGCTAAGAAGAGGTGTAGAGCCTCAAGAGCAAGGTTGAGCCCTTCTAAGATCCCTGGAAGAAATTTTCAGGGGCAGAGAAGGTGTGCTCCCTAGGCACTTGAAACGCTCCTGCCCAGAGACGCTTCTGTCGGCTGACAGAAATAGACGTCGTGACCGCCTCTGCTTTTAAGAGAAAATAACAAAGGATTCTATACAGACGGAGTGAATACAGGAGTCCTTTGAGTATCGCAAGTATCCTGTTACTTTGTTTCTGCCTTTGTACTTACAATCTTTTCTGAATCAACATAATCCTTTCAAAATGGCGATTGCTCTTTGTTCTGAATGAAAGTGAAGAAAATGAAAGTGATGAAAGTGCTGGAAAGTGAAACTGAATTCTCTCTTCTCTGCTTGAAGTGATGTTTGAGAGACTATTTAGACTGGATTTATTTATTAAACTATAACGCAACTGGATTTTAAAAGAAATTGAGAAGGGAGGAATTGGCAACTTTTTAAAAAAATCTTTTCTAGTTTTTCTTTTTTCTTTTTCCCCTCTTTTTTTTTCTTTTTAACTATGACTACGAGACAAAAGGCAGCAAGTGCGAAGGCGGCTATGCCTTCTCCAGGGCAGCTTGTAAAATCACAGTCTGCTCCTTTAGAATCTCAAGAGCCTATACAGCCTCCTCCAGGAATGCTTACAATGGAAAACTTACAGACCGCATTAACTCTTGCATTATCTTCAGTAAATGATAGATTGGATAAACTGGAGGACAAACTAGAGGAAAAAATGGCAGAACAGAAAAAAGACTTTAAAGTTATGTCAGAAGCTTCTAATTTAGAGATGAGAGAAGATATTGTAGAAGCCATCAAAGGGGTATGGGACTATACTATTGGAGTTGAAGAAAAATTGGAAAATGTTGAGCAACAGCTTGAGGAAAAATTAGAAGAAATTAGAAGTGATGTACAGGACCAGGCTATTTTGACACAATTCCATCAGATGCAGTTTGCTGTTAGAATTAGAGGACTTAGAGACATACCAAATGAGAATCAAGAGGATTTAAGAAAAAATTTTATTGAAGCCTTAGCAAAATTTCTGGACGACACGGTTGAGAACGTAGCCTGGCAGATAGAACGGCTATTCAGGATGAATTCACGTATAGCTGCACAAAGAAATTTGCCCAGAGACATTGTGATATATTTTAACACAAGAAAATTCAGAAATTGGGTTCTTTCTACAGCATATAACAAACAACTAAGTGTTGCTGGTCAAGAAGTACAGGTTTTGAAAGAGATCCCTCCTAAAATGTTGAGATCAAGGAAAGACTATGCTTTTTTGACGGAGGAGCTTAAAAAAAGAGAGATACAATATAGATGGGAGGTACCAACTGGACTTTCTTTGTTTTTTAAAAATAATAGATACCGTTTGACTTCTGTTGCTAAAGCGAAGGATTTTTTTGAGAATATATTGATGGCTGATAGATCTACCTCCCCAAGACCTAAGAGGGCAACGCTGGTTAAAGACATAGAATTATTGCAATCTACGGAACTTCAACTACCTCGACTAATTTCATCGGTAGTTATTGATAAAGCAGTTGAACAACCAGTGCAGTCTATTGATATTTTTCAACCTTTGGTAGTTGACAAGGCTAAAGAACCAAGGCATGTACGTGAACCTACAAAGAATATTGAACAAAGAGAAAAAACACAACCAACTCATACAAAGCAAGCTGATCTGACATCTATGGAAGCCATGGGAGCAAGACCTAAGAGGCAGGAAGTAGTGGAACGGTCTTTGCAGAAGCTTTCGCGTAAAGGTCATGTCAAATAAATATTTGACATGGAATGTTAATGGTTTAAATTCTCCACAGAAAAGGAAGAAGATTTTTCATTATTTGAAGCAATGTAAAAATGATGTAATTTGTTTACAAGAAACTCACATTAGAACTTCGGACCAGAAATATTTGATAAATAATAAGTTGGGTACACATTTTGTGGCAGCATTTTCAGAGAAAAAAAATGGAATTGTTATTTATGTTAAAAATCACATAAAAGCTAAATTAATAGAAGCAGATAATCAAGGAAGATTTTTAGCTATAGAAATATCATTGGACGGGAAGAAAGTTCTTTTGATGGGTATATATGCCCCAAACCAAAAACAAGGTATATTTTACAAATCATTACATAAAAAAATAATACAATTGGACTATAGATCTTGTATTTTAATGGGAGATTGGAATGGAATCCTTGATGCTGGTTTGGACAAGAAAAAGATTTCATTTGTTCCTCAATCGCGTTCAATTTTGCCTAAATCCTTTTTTGATATTAAAGATGATTTTAATTTGTTAGATATATGGAGAGAAAGACATGGTAGAGATCAAGAGTTTACTTTTTTTTCTGATAGACATCAATCATTCTCTAGAATTGACTTTATTTTAACTACTAGTGACTTTATGTTAAGTTTAAAGAAAGTTAAAATTTTACCTAATGTACTGTCTGATCATAACCCAGTTATGATGGAATTAAGGACTGGTCAAATTCCTAGCAGATCCTGGAGACTTAATGAAAATTTGTTTAAATATGATATGTATGTGGAAGAATGTAAAAAGGCTATCAAGGAATTTTGTATGTTAAATAAGAATAGAGGTACATCAATAGAAATGGTGTGGGACTCTAGTAAAGCCCACATGTGTGGAATATTAATTGAAATGAATGTAAGGCATAGACGTAAACAAGAGGAAAAGAGGAGAGTTTTAGAAGTGGAAATAAGAAAGAAAGAGTTATTATTAATAGATAAGCCAGATGATAGTAATATTAAAGAAGGGATAAAGGTTTTACGGAAACAATTTGACGTGTTGATGACCGACCAGGTTGCCAGAAATATACAATATGCTAAGCATAACACTTTTTTTAATGCTAATAAACCTGGTAGATGGTTGGCTTATACATTAAGGAAAAAACAAAAATCCCGATTAATTGAGAAGGTAGAATATAAGGGGCAAGAAGTATTTCAACAAGAAACTATTAAGAAGGCTTTTCTAGAGTTTTACACCAAATTGTATGCTGAAGAAAAAGTTCATGAGAAAGAGATAGATGCCTTTTTACAAAATCAAAATGTTATGGAAATTACTTTGGATCAAAGAGATAGATTAAATGCCTTGATTAAATCAGAAGAAATTATTGATGCAATTAAGCAATTGAAATTAGGGAAATCTCCAGGAACTGATGGTTTCACCACAATTTATTATAAGTGTTTGCAGGAGGAAATGGTGGAACCTTTGAGGGAGTTATTTGTAAATATACAAGAGGGTGGTCGGGTTCCACCCTCTTGGAAAACGGCTAATGTTTGCTTGATTCCTAAAGAGGGTAAAGATAATGTTCAAGTAGAAAATTTTAGACCTATTTCTTTGTTAAATACGGACTACAAGATTTTTGCAAAAATTTTGGCTAATAGACTAATGACAGTTTTGACACAAAGGATTCACCCGGATCAAACTGGTTTTTTACAAGGGAGACAGATGAAAACTAATGTTAGACAACTTGTTAATGTATTGGAATATTTGGATAAACATACTCAAGTGCCGGCAGTTTTAATGTTCTTAGATGCAGAAAAAGCCTTTGATAGATTGAATTGGACATTTTTGCAAAGGCTTGTGGTAATGATGGGAATGGGGGATCAGTTTATTAATTCTATATCAGCTATATACCAGAAACAAACAGGGCAGATTATAGTGAATGGACAATTAACAGATTCATTTAATATAGAGAAGGGTACCAGGCAGGGTTGTCCCTTATCCCCTTTATTGTTTGTTTTAACATTAGAGGTTTTACTGAATAAGATTAGAGCATCAGAGGAACTAAAGGGAGTAAAAATTAGACAACATGATTATAGATTATGTGCCTTTGCAGATGATCTATTAGTGACACTGACTCAGCCAATACAATCGGCCCAGAGTTTGATGGAGATTATTCGAAATTATGGAAGAGTATCAGGTTTTAAATTAAATTTACTCAAGACAAAGATGTTGGTTAAAAACTTAGATAATAAATTAAAACAAGATCTGGAAAGAATAACGGGATGTGAGATAGTTAAAAAAGTCAAATACTTAGGAATTCATATAGAAGCTTCAAATGGGAAATTATATAAGAATAACTATGAATTTTTATGGAATAAGGTACAAAAAGAATTGGAGAATTGGAAAAAATTACAATTATCTATGTTAGGTAGGATAGCCGCAATTAAAATGAATGTATTGCCGAAATTTTTATTTTTGTTTCAAATGTTGCCAATACTTAAAAAGGATGGGAATCTTGAGGAATGGCAGAAAGGTATAAACAAATTTATTTGGGATGGCAAGAAACCAAGGGTTAAATTCAAAATTATTCAAGACACAAGAGAGAGAGGTGGTTTGAAAATGCCTAATTTTAAATTATATTATTATGCTGCAGTTCTAGTGGCAATAAGTGATTGGATCAACTTAACAAATGAAAGAATATTGAATATAGAAGGATATGGGTTAGTGTATGGGTTCCACGCGTATTTAGTTTACGACAAAAAATTGGATAGGAGCTTTAAAGAGCATATACTAAGAAACTCTATGTTGCGTGTCTGGAAAAAGTATTATTATAAATTATGTGGTAAAATCCCTTTATGGACAGTTCCCAGGCATGCAATACAGAGTGTAGGTATACAACAAATTCAGGATGTGGTGCCATATGATAAACTTTTAATTAAAGAAGGGAATAGCCTAGAACTGAAATCATTAGATAGATTAAAGGAGGAAGGTATAGCTCACAATTGGTATCATCATGCACAACTTCAAGCTAGATGGCAAAAAGATGTTAAGATGGGTTTTTCTTTAAAGGATGAAAAATTAATTATACAAGCTAGAGACCAAAGAGTTATGCATATCAAAAGAATATATGACGCTTTAATTGAAATTGATTCTGGAACTGAATTAGTTAAAGATTGTATGATTAAGTGGGAAGGTAATTTTGGACACCCAATTATGATAGAAACTTGGAAAAGAATATGGGTGAAAAATGTTAAATTTACACAAGCTCAGCATTTAAGAGAAAATTTTTATAAAATGTTTTATAGATGGCATTTAGATCCAAAAAAATTATCGCTTATGTACCCAAATATGCAACCCAAATGTTGGAGATGTGATTCTATGGACGCTACTTATTTTCACATTTGGTGGACTTGTAAAAAAATTAAGGCTTTTTGGATAAAAATATGGTGGATTCTTCAAAATATTTTGAAAAAGTGTATTGAGTTTTTACCTCAGTTATTCTTGTTGGGTATTACAAAGGACTGTACCACCATAGAGACTAAGCTGATCTTGAACTTGATTACGGCCGCAAGATTGTTGGTGGGACAATACTGGAAGACATCTGAAATACCATCTATTGAAGAATGGACACTAAAAGTTACCCATCTTGTGGAGATGGCTAAGATATCAGCATACCTGAAAAACCACTCAAATGAAGCATTTTTGATGGACTGGAAAAAATGGATTGACTATATGCAAAAGAAATATCAATTGAAAGAACTAGATTTGATATACAGATAAATAGTTATAAAATAGTTATAAAATAGTAGTTTAGCGGGGTTTCTTGCGTTCTTACTCTGTATTCACTCTGGGAAGCCTGGGGGGAGGGGGGAGGGAGATAATAAGTAATAGATTATGTTTCTCAACTGTAGTTGGGGGTATTAAGGGAATAGATTTTTTCTTTTTTAGGGCGTTCGGGAAAACTCTAGACACCGCATTGGATGGTGAGGAAGGTGGAGTGAAGGTTAGGTATGCGTAGAGGGTTAGAGGGTGGAGATAGGGAATAGAGGTGAGTGGAGGGAAGATGTACAGAAAGGCGAAAGTATGTAGTTAGAAGGATAGAAGAGGGTTTAGGTTGTTGGAGGATGTGGTGGTGGGGGGGTTCCGAGCAGCTATTTGTAATGATTGTTAAATATGTTATTTGTTTGTTTTCAGTTGAGTTATTATGTTATTATGTTATAATTTTGTTAAAAGTTTTTAAAATTTAATAAAAAAATATTAAAAAAAAAAAAGAATTCGGCAGCCATTGCTCTGAATCTTTAGTTTTCATTTAGCAGCTTCTCTTTAAAGTGTGTAAGTATCAGGAGAACCCATGAATGCCATTTTCTGTTCAACAGTCTATGAAGAAAGGAAACTGAAATTAGCGTTGTGGAAAGATGGAGGAAAATTGGTGAAACAAATATAGTTTTTTGTACTTTTTATAGTTTACAGTTTTTATTAGTTTATAATATAAAATACAAAAACAATTAGGAAAATAAGGGAGGAAAAGATGAAAGGAAACATGTGGAAAAGAAGAGAGAAAAGAAAAAAAAGCATTGATTTCTGACTCCCTCTGGTGCAATAGAACACAACAGTTAAATCAAACCTCAACTTTTTATTTTTACATAATAGTATAAACTAGCCATTTCTATAACAACAAATCTATCTAATCAGTAAAAACCAAAATCAAAGTTTCATTTTTTTCCACCTCAAGCACAAAGTCCAGAAGAAGTTTTCCAAGTAGAAACAGTAGAAAGTATTTACGTTTTTTTTTTGTTTGATCAAAGCACTAAATTTAGCCATCTCTGCTAATTCCATCAGCTTTTGCAGCCATTCATCCATTGTGGGGATAGAAATGTCCTTCCATTTTTGTACATAAAGTAGTCTTGCTGCTGTCAATATATGTAACATCAAAGTTCCAATTTTTCTCCCTCAAATCTTTTCCCATTAAACCAAAATAAAAGTTTCTGGTTTTATTTTTATGTTCACTTTAAGAATTTTCTGTATTAGAATATGAATCTTACTGCAATATTTCTTAACTTTAACACATGTCAGTTTTGAGACTTTTGACTCTGAAGTGTTCTTTAAAAAAAAAGATCAGATCAAGACTATTTACTTTAGCAAAGATCAGATCAAGACTATTTACTTTAGGAAGGTATTTATGGATAAGATACTGTTTGTATATAGTGAGCATTGTTCCTATACCTTCATTACCAAGATTCTATGTATAAATTCTGCTGGCTTCAGCAAAAAAAATCAAAATTCATGTCTATTCCTGGTAGAACAGAAAAGTTGAGAAATTATTCTGCATTGAAATCACATATAATACATGTGGAGGATTTCTTTTAATTTATTTTTTGTTCTTGAATTTACTACGGCTAACAATGTCAAAGTAATCTATTTTGAATTTCTTTTCCAGAAAAATGGTATAATTCAGAGTATATCAGTCAAAACCCAATCATGTAGGAGGAGGCACATAATTTTCATCCAGTGGTATTTGTCTAACATTTTCAGTCCAAAAGCTGCATTTAAAAAAGCATATAAAAGTGCATGTAGTCAAAGTAAAGAAATGATGTGTTTAAAGTAAAATCCCCATTTTTATTTAAAGTCATCCATTATACCTTCATCTGACCCCAAGTCTTATTCTCACAGTGGAACCTTTTCTACCTTCTGTTGTATTAACTTAGGGTGCTTCAACATCACCAACATCACTAATACCCAATTTGTGATAAATGTTTTGTCTGTCCCACAACTGCCTTCTCTTTTACAGATCTTAAAACACCTTGAACAAAACACACAAAAGAGAGAGAGAGAAAAGCATGAAATCAAGAAGAGTAAGAATTTCTACCAGCGGCTGAACAGATCGGCTACAAGGTCTGCATATCTCTAGCAATTATAGACTAGCTCTGATGTGATTTTTACTTACAGTGAAACTACTGATCAGTTGACTTGGATCCTAGACAAGAAATGTCTTGTGAGCTCAAGCATACCAAGATCTAGTTCTAAATTGCCAAAGAAAAGTCTTCGATTGTATCAATGAATTAAATAAAATTAAATAACAAAGCTTTTAAGTATAAAGGGCAAATGCTTATATAGGAAGAACAAAGGGAATGTTAACTGATTGGGGGTAGGGTTCCATCTGAGTTGCCATAATCAAAGTCTTATTAGCCTCTTTACATAGGTACTCTAACCTAAAGAATAAACAAGAGTTGGATCATCAACCTTGCCATGTGCAAGGTGTTGAATCCATGACTTTTCTCTCCACAGCATGCATGCATTTCTATTATTAAGAATTCCCTCAATGGCATCAGAATGTTTCCTTGTTTTACAACGTTATTGAAAAGGAACTGACTTTTCCATAGAAATATTCTGCTTCCAGTCTTAACTTTCCAGCTGAGCACAGGTCAGATTTAGCTGATTCAGTGAAATTTCTCAGACTGTTTCCTCTATTCTCAAAATAAAGAATTTCCAGAGATTTTCAATCTTTTTTTTAAGGCAAACATAATTAGGACTGAGCAAATAGTCAAATTTGATTTCACACGGTTTCTAATTTTTCCAGTCTTTTTTTAATACTTAAACCAAATAAAATGGTTATGCAACACATTTTCAAACACATTTTCCTGCTGTATTAATTTTTATATGCCCCTTGTTCATAATTTTCAGCAACATTACTGAATGTAATGCATGTTTATGTTCTTTCTACCAATAAATACATGTAAGCACATTTCTTCCTAGTCTAAGCTAATACATATTCCTAATATACATTCTACAAGAAATATACGGTATATATTTTCTCTATCTTTTAGGATTGATCTTCATGACCTGCTTGCCCCAGCACAATTATATGCCATCAACTGCGCCTCCAGGAATGCCTGACACTGTCAACTACTTACTTCCAGCATATTGAGGAAGCAATTTTCTTATGTTTTCCTGCATTGCAACCAAAGTTTTGCTTTTTGACTTTTGCCTACCCAACAAGTACAGTCAAATTCTGCTGTGCTTCCTTTTACTGTAGGCAAACACCTCCAGTGCAGCTGGCTACTGTATGCTATGGCAGGAACATCCTGCACCCTTTCAGTCATTGGTAACTGTCCTCCTCCTCCTCTCCCTCCCCCTCCCCCTCCCCCTCCCCCACTCCAAATTCACAATTGAAATTGTGAATATATGCCACTTTCCTTTACTAATTCAGTGTCATGAAAATTGGTGAAAGTATAATCCATCCTTCCTCCCTTCCTCCTTTCCTTCCTCCTTTCCTTCCTTCCTTCCTTCCTTCCTTCCTTCCTTCCTTCCTTCCTTCCTTCCACAAAGACAAGATGGTATCAAGTATGAATGGAGCTATCAGAGGAGGGTAATTAAAACTGAAAGCTCTCTTATTTTATTCATTTTACTGATGGAAGCATATCTTCCTGGTTAATTCTACTGATCCTGTCTGATTCAGCAGGTGTGCTGTAGGTACCATCAACCAAGGTAGGTCAGCTAGTGGGGCCCTGTATGACAGCCATGTTTTGCCAAGGCACCCACTCTCTGGAATATCAGCCCTCTGGAGAATAGTCAACAAGTTTAAGGTGGCATATAGTGTAATAAAGGTCAACAAAAGAACAGAATAAAATAAAATAAAATAAAATACAATGTAGCATTACCTCCTCAGAGGCCGCCAAAGCCCAGGCCCTCCCAGCCCTGCCCCCCTTCGTCAAGCTCTGCCACTGTATTCTCTAGGGCAGGGCTTTTCAACCGATGGTACGCGTACCACTTGTGGTACATTAATAAGTGGCAGGTGGTACGCAGCCCTGCCTAGCCAAGTGTAGTGGGGGAGGGAAAGAGCCAGCACAGGCAAGGACTTACAGTGAGAGAGTCCTCTGGAGCTTTAAAGGCCCCAGGCTCACTTCTGGCTCACCCTCCCCCATGAGAAAGGAGGAGGGGGGTGGAGACAGGAGAGCCTATAAAAGGAGGCAGTTTGGGCAGGAGAAGGAGAGGGGGGAAAAGCAGCAGCCTTGGGAGGAGGCAGAGTCAACTGCATGGGAGGGGGAGAGTGGGGAAAGAGGAGATCAAGCAGGCTGGCCATGAGCCGATCTACAACTGCTGTGGCAGCCACCTGTGCTGGCAGCAGCAAACAGGCAAGAAATGCAGCAGGGGAGGGGTCACCCTCCAAGAGGAATGAAAAAAGGCAGCAATGGCTGGAGGTGAGGCATGGAGGAGGGAAGGAGATGGAGAGTGGAAGGATTCTTATGTGCTTTTGTGACTTTGAAGTTCTGGGATTTGTACAATGAGGGCTTTGTGTTCTTAAGGAGTGTTTGGCAATTTCTATTTGGCTGATGGGTGATGTTTGCTCTGCTTGTTAGCTGTAAGTTTTGCTGCAAGGGATTTTGAAGTATTTTTCTCCTGAATGGATTTTGCCTGTAGCATTCCTTTACTTATGAATGGAGCCATTTGGGGAGATTGCCTTAGTTGGCAGCCAATACTTACATTTTTCTTTCTTCCTTAAGTGCTGCACTCCTTACTTTCCTTTCTAGCCAGTAGCTAATTCTTAAAGGAGAATGTGCCTTTTTAAGCTAGTTCACTCAGCAGCTTTTCTGTCTCTGGAGGCCTTTCCTTGTTTGATCAATATATGGAAGAGGGAAAATATGGGAGGGGGGTTCAAATTCTTCCTTCAGAAGGAAATGGGAATGAGAAAAAGGGAGGCAGGGAAGGAAGGGAGGAAAGGAAGTCCCGCCTTAGCACATGGCCACCAGTAGCTCTGCCATTGACTTTGTCAAAAGGTTGCAGAAGGGGATCACATGACCCTGGAACACTGTGACCATTATAAATATGAATCAGTTGCGAAGCATCCAAATATAAATCACATAACCCTGGGCATGCTGCAATGGTCATAAGTGTGGAAAATGGTCATAAGTCATTTCAGTGCAATTGCAACTTGCTAGGTGATATTCGAATAATGCCATATCCTAAAAGTGGTACAATCGGTAAAAAGGTTGAAAAGCCCTGCTCTAGGGGTTGGTAAGGTATTTCTTCTAACCAGAGCTCAGGCATAGTTAGGAAGTAGCAGGCTCTTGTCATCAAGAAGGGGCTTCCAGGAACAAAGATGACCAGCCCCCCCAACCCCAATAGTCAATGTTGTGATGGTATCCAACCGACCAAAGCTGTTGTAGCAGCAATAGTTAATGATTACTCAATGACCGTTCAGGATCAAGTGGGGTGGAGGAAAACCCCGGCTCCAGGCAGTAGTAGAAACAAAAGCAGTCAGCATGCTATAGTAATGGCTCCCCCCCCACAAAGTCTAAAACTTGTACAAGCAGCAGTAGTCACAGTCCAAATAGCCTCCAGGCTTCACAGCAACAGTAGCTATGACCAGTCTCTCCTCTTCTGTTGCTTTTTCTCAGTCAGGTCTCGGCATCAAAACCCTCCCCCCTTATCTTTATTGTTAAAAGTCCCAGGCTAACAGCCCCAGCCACTTCCTTTCCACACACTTTCTCTTGCCTCCCTTTGAGATATCCTCTTTACAAAGCAGAGCAATAAAATTTCTCTCTCTCTCTCTCTCTCTCTCTCTCTCTCTCTCTCTCTCTCTCTCTCTCTCTCTCTCTCTCTCTCTCTCTCTCTCCTCCATTTGAAATATCCTTCTCAGGAAGGAAAGCAATAAAATTCTACTCCCCCCTCTCTTTCTCTCTCCCCCTCCTCCACACAAGAGGTCAGCTTAAAACCTCCAATCCCTCTTTACCTTCACCTGATGAACTCCAACAGCCACCCCTTCCCTTTCCTTCCTTCCCTTTTTCTATCCTTTCCCTTCATCCACCCCTGCCACACCCAAAACCAGCTGTCCCAATCTCTCCCTCCCCAGCCAAATCCTGCAAACACTCTAAGACAGCCCCGCTACAACAATAAAAAGCAGAGGGTAGCAGTCCACTAGGACTTCAATTCCTATTAGCCCCAGCTGATACAAGTAAGGGTAATGGACTGTAGAATCTGCAGTCTAAAACATTCAAAGGACACCAGGCTCTCTATCCCAAGTACTAAGTGCCTCAGTAATATTGGCTAAAAAAAGAAAAGAAAAGGTATAAATCTTTATTGTAAAGTTGGTTACTGTCAAAAATATTATATAATTAAAATACCAAACATAAAATAAGATAAAATAAACAACATGAAATACAAAACATGAAACAATTAAACAGACATACAGTCAGTTGTGTCATAAAAGTAATCACAGTCTAACAAATATCAAATAATTCAATAGTCTGAAAAAGTTCTAAATAACATGGTTTTTCAGACATGGTCCAGAGGACCATATAATTGTAGCTTAAATCACTTTAGATTTAATTTAATATCACAAAATATATCAATCTATTTAAGGTAGATTGAATGATTCTCAAAAAGGTAGATGATTCACCAAATGTATTCCTTTAATGACTTGATAATTCTGTTCAGATTTATGTGTCCTCGTGAGTCTTTTCATTCAGTTTCCTGAGCAGCAGATTTTTTTAAAAAAAACATGTTTAATTTAGCAGCAGAATTTATTCTCTAAGCACCTATGTATAAATACTCTAACAGCAAGAGTCATGCTTGATTGTGAGCCATATGGTTGCCAGCCTTTTAATGCATAAGCATTTGTATTCTTAGACAAATGGGACATCTTGCAAACATAATTTGCAAAGTTTATTTCTCTTCATCTTTGTTTTTTTTTCTGGTAATAATCCTCATTTTTGTCTTTCCAAGTTTCAGAGTAATGTTTCTTGTGCCAGAAGAAGCATACGGGAACAAACCTTCTGTTTTAATATTATTTTTTTTGTTCCTCAGGTGTAAGAGAATATGCTGCCACTGTGATCAAAAATTTTAAAAATGGCCAACTTTAATATTATCCTGAGAGGTTTTTTGAAGGGTCACTTTGTTGTGACAAAGACTTGAATAAAGAATTTCTTCAAAGCTGCCCATGTCTTTATGAGAAGCAAGCATATGGTTTCTTCTCTTCTGTTCAGGGGTTCGCAGAGGCTTTTGTGCACAGACAACACCTGTGCAGAAGTCTTTTTTTCAGATTTTCAAATTGTCATAAGAAGCTTCAAGATGATGCAAAAGCCTTTTTGAAGAGAATCATGTTGTCTCTTTCTTTGATGAGGTGAATCAAGATGATTCTCAAGCCACCTAGATTAAGCCTTGTAATTTCGTTAGATTCATTTTATCACTACAATTAGATTAAAATATGCAAAGATCCACAAGATTCACCCAGAAGAGTTACAAAAAGTTATAAAGACAGATACAAGAATTGCATAAATCCCAGCGGCCGGTTAGGGCCCACAGAGTGGGCCTTCTCCAGGTCCCGTCAGCCAGACAGTGTCGCCTGGCGGGGCCTAGGGGAAGGGCCTTCTCTGTTGCGGCCCCGGCCCTCTGGAACCAACTTCCCCCGGAGATCCGTGTCGCCCCCACCCTCTTCGCCTTTCGTAGATTGCTTAAAACATACTTTTGCTGGCAGGCCTGGGGCAGCTAACACCTTGCCCCTAGCCAGTGTATGTTTCTGTGTATGTTTGTGGAGTGATTGGTTTCTTTTAGCTCAAGGGTTTTTTATAGATATGTGTTTATTGTAATTTCTATCATGCTGTGAGCCGCCCTGAGTTCTTTGGAATAGGGCGGCATAGAAATTAAATAAATAATAATAATAAATAATAATAAATAATAATAATAAAGCAGGAAAAGCATTTGGCTTAAAAATACACCTGAAAAAGAGCCAGGTTATGTTTAATAAATTCACCAAAGAAAGAAAAAATATATATCTGGAGAAGAACTAGACATAGTAGACCACTACCTATACCTTGGCCAATGGTTCTCAATGTAAGGTGATACAAAAAAGGAAATTGAATGTTGTGTTAAATGTGATTGGAGGCATTGGGCAAGTTAAGTGTACAATCTCTCCCTATGCCTGAAGAGAAACATTTTTGAACAGTATGTGCTACCTGTTCTAACATATGTCAGTGAAACATGGGGATTATTTTCTCAATCAACACAAAAGGTATGAGCGGCGCAAAGAGCCATGGAAAGATACATGCTCAACATCCCAAGACAAAATAGAAAGACCTGCACATGGATTGGAGAACAAATGAAAGTATACGATATCATCAAGAGAGTAAAAGAATTGCAATGGAAATGGGCTGGTCACACAGCAAGAAGAACAGATGGACCAAGGTAGTCATAGAATGGATTCCATTTGATAAAATGGAAAAGACCTAAAACAAGATGGAGTGACAACATCAGTAAGTATACAGACAATAAGGTAATTCTAAATTAAAGGTCATAACAGAACTAGCCTAGTGCTTAAGGCATGCCAACACCATCTCTTCTTCTGAAAACAGAAGTTATTTTTTTTAAAAATGCAAATATTTGCATTAGCAGAAGGTGGCACCATTCATCAGTGTGGCCTAAGGGCACCATTTGTAATTGAGCTGGCTCTGGGTTCTGGAATACTTGGGATAAAGTGGGATTAGGTGACGTTACATTACATTATCATACTAAGCCAAATGTTCCAAAACCTACTGTTAGTGTCCTTAGTATTATCAGAAAATATTGCACCTAATTAAGCTTGGTGAGCACTCTACACCTTTTCCATATACCAAGAATCACTAGGTGAAAGCTTGGATTGAGCTATACCACGATGGATAGAGAAATTCAAAATATTTGGGCCCATCTAGAATATGGAATAGGGAAGATGCCCTATCAATATTACTGTGTTAATTAATATCTGGGATAGATAGCTTCATGCCCTTTCCATGTTTTAATTCTCATAGTCCGTCACCATTTTTCAGATCAGTGAAAAACAGATGAATGTGAGAAAGAAAGATCATTATTGAAAAAGGGACTAACACAATAGATATGTATATGTAAACAACAACAAAAATAACACTTAAAATATATGTTCCATTATTTCTTTTAACTTAGCCAAACAATAACACTTAAAAATAGCAATAATTCATCTTAACATTCACTTAGAAAAGTAGGCAATTGGAAAGAGCAATCTATATAGATAGATTTGTTTTCATTTAGCAGCTATTCTTCATCCAAGTATAGAAACAGATTGCTACATATTTGATAACCTTCTAGGATTAAGACCTTTTAAATCTCCTATACACTAACATACTGGCAAGGAAGACAACATCTCATATAGAATGGAGATGAATGTGGAGGCTGACTTTAGCAGCAGGCAGAACATATTAATCAGGAGAGTAACAAATACTTATGTCTCTTAAAAAGAGGAGAAATGTAGTACAACACCTGACTCCATCCAGATGCAAAGAACAAGGATACAAATAGTGATGTGCTGAATTTGGTATGTTCCAGTTTATAATAGCTGATTGTTACATTTTTCTGGACTTTTGTGACCTATTTGAGAGTTGTGATGCCTAGTGCACCGATCTGCTATTTGGTGGTTTGTGACTCAGTGTGACACAATGGAGCCAGCAAAGCTGGTCATAGCACATTTATCATCCCACCACTGGTTATAAATATATTGTAATATTAATGTAAAATAATGTTCTCCAACCCATATAAATATCTGGTTTTAGCTACAAAATTGTTTTCTCCTTTGTTCTATCAGCTATATTTTGAACTAATTATTAGCAAGTTCTTTGGCTTAGAGCAAATAAAGAAGAAGAGGAAGAGAATGTGAAAAAGGTAGCATATAACCCACCCTTTGTTAATTTCAGTAAAATTATGCATAATTGGACCTTGGAGCAATGTTAGTATTACAAATTGTAAACATTTATTGAAGGAAGGTCACAGGAATCAATTTCCCTATATTGGCTCTGGGCATCCTAAATAATGATATAACTAATTAGATAACAGCTTTGGACCTTCATAATACAGCAGCCCCCTCCCTTTAGACTAGCCGTAAATGCTTCATCAATACTTAGATCAATGCAGCATTTTGGTATCACATTCAGACTGCATTAGAGATAATGGCAGGCTTTGCCTTACCAACTAACAATGGAACATTTTGATTTCCCCATGCAGAAAAGAATCTGTTGTAAGTCCTGAATCTTTACAACAATGGGTAAAGATAAAACCAAAGGGCATTTATGATTATTTGCTTAAGTCAATTCTACAGTGTTGTCTGTTTGATCATTTATTTATTTATATCAATTTTTATGTCTGCCTATCTCAACAACATAACCCTGTGCTTTATGGACTGTTCAAGAATGTTATGCATTTGATAGATGTATTGTGATGCATGCATGTATAAAATGGAGAGGGCTTCAATCATGGAACAGTATCTGTCCTCTTGTAGTTTCTGACACTACAAGACATACCCTCTCTGTTATTTCTTAGTAGTTAAATTTCTGAACAATCCCTTTCTCTTTTGATTAATAGGAATGAAGTACATAGAAGAGTATCATGGCAGTAAAATAAGGATTCTGTAGAAAAAAATCCCTGCTAGATGAAGCTCATCCTCTCTCCTCCCCATAGAGAGCCACAAAGATAACCTTGGAGAAACTAAACAAAGACAATTTCAACAACATACACAAATATGTTTTAAACACAGGAAATAAAGAAAAGATTAGGAAAAGAAACTCAGAGTGGCTTTGCCCTAGCTCCCTGGGATATATAATGGAGAGAGGGAGTGAAAAAAACAGCCAAGCTTTCAATATCAGCCATTGAAGACCAGACCAGCCCAGTGATAAAATGAAATAAACCCTCAAGCACACTACTTTGAGCTTTCAGAGGAAAATACTACAATTAATAATGATAATAGTAAGCAAGACTATTCTTACTATGTGACACAAAGAAGTAGCTCATATTATATAGTGGATTTTGGTATAAGGGCCATAAATCATCACTGCTTAGTTTACTATATATATATATATTTATCAAATATGTCAGCCTTCTGAGTTTCTGCTTCTGATAGTGACATATCTTTGGCGGATTCTCTGCACACGTTAGGCTGTCTCATAACTGATAAAATGGATGATGATTGTGGCACAGAAAAAAAAAGATAGATGGGCTACTTTTATGGCAGCAAGTTTCAATTCACTGATTCAGAATTAATGGATTATACTTGCCTCTTCAAAGCAAGGTAACTGTTGATCTGAGTGGAGATTAGCATGGCTGAATGAACCCCATCATTGATCAAATAGAAGAGGGAGGGAGCGACTTTTATCAATGTTATTGGCTCTCATATCTCCCACAATCAAACAGTGAGTGGGAAGAGGGGAGAAATCCAGTGATACTCTTATAGAAGAGTATCAAGAGTCCTTTTTGAAGTCAGATTCTTGATGAAAATTGGGTTCCATTTACATATTTCTAGAGCCATATGGATATGTTGATATTTACATGTGGAAACAGGCACCATCCATTATGTCACCCCCTTTTTTTAAACTTCTCACCTAAAACTTAGCCTTTTTTTCCGCTGGTCAATCACAAGAGTCAAACTGCACATTCCTTTACTACATAGCCCATAACTAGGTATGTTCTATTCTGTTAATGGTTAATGATAATAATGATAATAATGATAATGATAATGACAATGACAACGACAACAACAACAACAACACAATAACAATAATAATAAAGTTGGAAGGGACCTTGGAGGTTATCTAGTCCAACCCCCTGCTCAGGCAGGAAAACCTACACCATTTTGGACAAATGGCTGTCCAGTCTCTTCTTAAAAACTTCCATTGTTGGAGCATTCACCACTTCTGGAGGTAGGTTGTTCCACTGGTTAATTGTTCTAACTATCAGGAAATTTCTCCTTAGTTCTAGGTTGCTTCTCTCTTTGATTAGTTTCTATCCGTTGCTTCTTGTCCTGCTTTCAGGCACCTTGGAAAATAGCTTGACTCCCTTTTCTTTGTGGCAGCCCCTGAGATATTGGAACACTGCTATCATGTACCCCCCCTCGTCCTTCTCTTCATTAAACTAGACATACCCAATTCCAGCAACCATTCCTTATATGTTTTAGCCTCCAGTCCCCTAAACATCTTTTGGCTCTTCTTTGTACTCTTTCTAGAGTCTCAACATCTTTTTTACATCATGGTGACCAAAATTGGATGCAGTATTCCACGTGTGGCCTTACCAATGCTTTGTAAAGTGGTATTAACACTTCACGTGATCTTGATCCTATCCCTCTGTTAATGCAGCCCAGCACTGTGTTGGCTTTTTTGGCAGCTGCAGCACATGGCTGGCTCATATTTAAGTGATTGTCCACTAGGACTCCGAGATCCCTCTCACAGTTATTACTATTGAGCAAGGTACCCTCTATACTGTACCTGTACATTTGCTTTTTCTTGCCTAAATGTAGAACCTTATTTTTTTCACCACTGCATTTCATTTTGTTAGATAGCACCCAGTGTTCAAGTCTGTCCAGGTCCTCCTGTCATCTGGAGTTTTGGCTATTCCTGCCAGCTTGGTGTCGTCTGCAAATTTGATGAGTTCCCCATCTATCCCCTCATCCAAATCATTGATGAAGATACTGAAGAGCACTAGGCCCAGAACAGAGCCCTGGGGCACCCCACTACACACTTCACTCATGTAGATGCAGTTCCATTGAGTTTCAATGGTGTGATAACACAGGAAACTTTATGCTATATCAATCTCTATTATAGTTGCAGATTTGTTTCAGTAGAAACTTTAGTCCTTGCTATCCTTTCAATGTTTTTTGAAATTTTCATGTGAATAAAAGCTTCTGAGTCATTTAAATATGAATATTTTGGGGAGGGTTGTGTCTCTTGATGATTTGCAGTGTATGGAGAACATCTACATCAAAAACCACCACCAGGAACAAAGTTCAATGGTCCCCTATGAGCTAAGCTTCAAGTTGGATTCAGATACTCCAAATTTATTTTGTGTAAAAGGAAAACAAACAGACCTAGCTGGCTGTATAAATTAAAAGTAACATGCTGTTTACCTCTAAGAGTAGAAATAAATTTGTTTTCAGAAGAAATAGTACAGTGAGGAAAGGTTTCTTCCAATCTACTGTTTATAAATGCTTACTTTACTCAAAGTATTCAAGGCTGGAATTTAGAATTCCTGGAGTAACATGTTTTAACTTTAATGAGATTATTTTGAGAAAAGTGATTAGCAGTTAAGAATTTTAGTGTTAGGCTTTAGATATTCAGAAATGCATACAAACAACTGTTAAGCACTACACTATTTTATTTCAATCTTAATGACAATATTAAGTGTAGATTAACCTCAAAGTCAAATCTAAGCCGGCATAAAATATTAGGTTTTTTTTAGCAGGAAGGGGGCTGTAAAAGCGCCATTGTGAGTCTTTGAATTTAAAATTGTGAAAGGTATTATGTAAACATGCTGTTCATTACATGAGTAAACATTCCAAGGTTAAAGTGATAACATCACAGAGAATAGAAAAGGTTACCTACAAGTGAACATTTCAGTATTGAATTGATTTTTAAAGAGGAAATAATGGGAATAGGGACCAAAGAGGAAGTCAATATTCTACCCACAGTGTTGTGGGATTTAATATACTCATAGTTGTCATCAGCCTTTGCACTGCAACAAATGTTGGTATTAAAATTAATAGGAAAGCAGAACAGATACCTGATGTACTCACTCTAAGGATCCCTTTTTTGACTTAAAAATCTATGAGTTTATTTATTGCATGAAATGGGAATGGACAACCTCTAGCATTGCTTTCCTATTCTATGAGAGAGAAAGTAGTGCTAGACTTCTTCCTTGCAGTTTTTTAATTATTATTTTTCTCTATTTATTCATGTGGATGAAAATCTACGAGAGGAGGACTATTCTGTTCAAATATAGTTCTGAATGTTTTCAATATCTACACAAATCTAGCAGACTTTCTGTCTGTGAAGTCATGTTCCAATTCCAGGTAATTTGGTCTTCCTTTCTCTCATAGGACTGTAATCAACAAATGGAGTGAATAGATGAATAATCACTTAACAACTAATAATCATATTTTAAAGGAGTAATTCTGATGAAAATTTTCAATATGTGGATATCTGGAAACAGAAAAAAAAATTTCATTTTATATATTACTGAAATGTGATTAATCCATGAAGGAACAAGTCATCTCATACTATCACCATACTAATCCTAACAGCCTAAAATGAAAATTTGACAAGTCAAATTAATAAAAAAAACAAACTTGAGAACATGGGGAGGGTGTATGTGTTCCATATGTTCTGGATCAATTTACAATATGTTAGAAGTAGCCCTATACTCCTTGATCCTAAACTTTCACTAGATTGCTACCTGATAATATGGGTTCCATGTTTGTTTGTTTGTGGCAATTGTGCCTTGCAAATTGTCAACATTCCAGAATGGTTTGGCTTTACTACCAGTTATGCTTCTTGGCTTGACTAGTTCAATGTCCTTTGTGCTGGCTGGCTTGAATATTCCCAGTGGTGGAAAATGTGACAACAAAGCTGCTAAGTGGTGCATGGAACTAGGCTAAAGTAATGCCAATTTTGCAATGCTTTTCCAATTGCTTTGCAGGGACAGTTTAAGGCAGGGGTCCCCAACCCCTGGTCCATGGACCAGTACCAAGCCGAGCATGCCAGCAACCGGTCCACACAAACAAGGAAAGCCCCATCCATAGGATACAGGCAGCACACAAAACCATGCTCCCTCCAGTCTGCAGAAAAACCTCTCTCCATGGAACCGGTCCCTAGTGCCCAAAAGATTGGGGACCTCTGGTTTAAGGTATTGCTGCTCATGTTTAAAGCCTTAAATTACTTGGAGCTTGACTATGGAATCTGTCTAGACTTTAAAATACTCAAGAATTGTCCTTTTAATGGTGGTAACAGCAGTCTTTTTCTCAGCTGGGGCATTGTTACAGAAGTTGTATTTGGCTATTACTCTCTCTACTTATGAAAGACAGTGCTTTTTAAGCAGGCTATAATTGAATTACTAAAATATCTTTAATTTTAATCTGGTTTTAATTGTTTTGTCTTACAAATAACTGCTAATTTGTATTGTAATTTCTAATGTTGGTCTTCACCATGGTCAAATTGTGACAGAAAAGAGGGATGAAATTTAAATGAATAAATGAATGCCCAGTTCAAATTGTTCAGATATTTAAACAGAGGCAACTCTAAACTTTGAAAGACAGAAGGATTTATAAATATTCAAACTACAATAGATGCTTGCTGGAGATCCACATTTTTGAAAATATATCTGACAAAGCATATAGAGTAGGACAGGATGGAGTAAAGATGGAATTAGGGGAGGTTTAAAGAAATGAGCACAACCTATCTCTCCAAATTCAATCTGCTTCCTTTTAAATTCTGAACAGAGTAATAGGTGCACAGTTTATAGTTGGATCTTACTTTGAAAGGCAAAACACAGACATAATGAGTTGTATGCAAAGTTCTAATCGGATAAACTTTTCATTGCCTGGACTTCACTGTAGTAGACTTCAGATGTAGACTAAAATCCATTTGCCATTTTATACTATTTTGTATATTAAAAAATTTCATTAGTCATTTATGCATGATTGCCAACATTTTACACGAGTAAAATTCCATTCGTATTTAATAGACATTTTGATATAATGAACATCTCCTCCCCTTATTATTTTCTATTAAACCAAAGGACTATTTTATTATTTAAAGTGTTAATTTGAGCAATAGTTTGGCTTGAGAAAGACATAAATATAATTGCATTGACTTTCACTTCTGGCAAAGCCTGAATCTAGAGCAAATGGGAACAATTTAGGATTTTTCAAAAAAAAATTCTCTAATTTGGTTTGCCCTGATTCCAAGATCTCTATGAAGTTCTAATCTTGTCAACCTTGAGCATTTCTGGTCTCCAAATGCTGGTCCTATGATTGTTGCACCAAAATTAGGGTGTGTGGATGGAGGAATTAAACCCCTTTTCATACTTGCTTCCATAACATATTTTAAGAGGGAGAGGTTAAAAGGAAAGTATAGATTTATCAAAGTAGATATGATTCTTAAGATCAGATCATCATCAATCATGCCAGTCTCAACCTTTTCAACATGTAGCTTGGTCACAGAACAAGTCCTTCTGGCTACTGATTAGGTGGTATGGGGGACTGAACAGAGAGACTTAAGACAGAAAGGACAGGAAAGGTCTCAGAACATCCTAGGGCAAATAATTAGTAGGTGTTTCAGCAATTCTATGGATGGATTCTGGTTACTACAGTCAAAAATCAAAATAAAGATACAGGTAGTCCTCAATTGGGACCAAAAAATCAGTCAGGAATTGATTTAAAGTTTTAAAGAATTGAAGTTTTAAGTGGAGGCCCCCACATGACCAGACCTGTTTTTCTGACATTTTTCATAACAATCATTAAGTCAATCACTGCAGGTGATAAGCAAATGCAGTCATTAAGTGAACAGTGCAGATGTCAAACCCATTCTTCTGAATGAGCATTTTTTTGTGGGAAAATAGTCCTAAATTGCAGTCACATGACCAGGAGATGTTGCAACTGATCATAAATGAGAGCTGATTGCCCAATGCCTAAACTGCAGTCACATGATTGGGAGGCACATGATGTTTTAAACTACTGGAAGTCTGTAAAGCACCCATTCCAAGACTGTAAGAACTCCTATCAGCTATCAAATAACCAGTCGTAAGTTGAGAACTGCCTGTATACGATTTATGTGTCAGATCACACTAGATTCAAAGTACAGGTTGGTATTTATCATGGGAAATATCAGTCTTGCTGTTTCCTGAAGCTTAGCCAGAAAAGCCTCAAGACATATTTCCCTTCCTTTTTATTGTAGCTCCTAAATAATGAAGACGTCGAGATGGCTTTTGGAGTCTCAGGCCTCAATTTTGGTTGTACAGATGTGCTCTAGAGAAATTTGCAGTAGTTTACTCTCCAGAAAGGGCTTGTTTGCAACGTAAGAGTTGGGCTTAAAGAATTCACTCAGTTAAAAACAAAATATAAACAAATAAACATACAAAGACCCAAGTAAAGAAGCTGTAAATACAGAGAGGGATGCAATTCTAATGGAAATGGAATTCTGAATTTGAGTTCAGAAATAGCAAGAAGCTGTAGAATACTATCTGGGAATGAGTTAGCTTGGAGCAGACAATAGGTATTTTATTTTATTTTATTATTTTATATTTTATATTTTATATTTTATATTTTATATTTTATATTTTATATTTTATATTTTATATTTTATATTTTATATTTTATATTTTATATTTTATATTTTATATTTTATATTTTATATTTTATATTTTATATTTTATATTTTATATTTTATATTTTATATTTTATATTTTATATTTTATATTTTATATTTTATATTTTATATTTTATATTTTATATTTTATATTTTATATTTTATATTTTATATTTTATATTTTATATTTTTTATATTTTATATATTTTATATATTTTATTTTATTATTTTATTTTATTATTTATTTTATTTTATTTTTTTTATTGTATCCCATCTTCATTATTTTCAAAAGTAACTCAAGGCTGCAAATATAGATTTGTTTTCTTTCCATAATCTTTGCTTTTGTCAGAGAGAATATTTCTAAAGCAATAAATTATGACATGACTCAAAAATATCTACAATATTTTGGTTCCAGGAAATAGATGGACAAAATGACAAATGAGACTGTAATTTGAGAAATTCTGGGAGAAATTCTTTATTAGATTGGAATCATGCAGGCAATGTTTTTTTTTCCCCTATAAGGCTGTATGAAAATGAAAGCTGGACTTTGAAGAAGATCCATATTCAAGAATATTGACATTTTTGAACTTTGTGTTGGAGAAAATGCCTGAAAATATGATGGATAGCCAAGTAAGCAAACATATGGATCATAGAACAAATCAATTCAAAGTTCTCACTTAAGGCACAAACTACCAGGCTCAAATTATCATATTTTGGACACTTTATACCCCTCTTGAGAAGAGGATGAATTACAACAGAGATGGGTGCACCCATTGGAAAATATGAAGCGATGCATTGGGAATGTGATCTCTAAGAAATGGCACTGATCTGGTAGCACATAATCAATCAATCTTCATTAATGAATAAAGTATATTCAAAACAATGTGAATAGATTAAGCTATGTTGTAAAACCAGATTCTATTTATTAAAACCCAAACACTTTGTATTATTATTATTTTCCCTTTTCACTGCTTATTTAGTTTTCAAACTCTGTTAAAGTACTTTAAATGGGGGATCTGAACACATAAATGCTTGCAAAAAGGATTTTTAAAAACTATAATAAATGTAACTATATTAATGAGGCATTATGCTTTACATGTTTGTAGTAAGGAAAAGTTACTGCAAAAAGTCTCTTTTTCCCCCCTAAACCAATCACATTAATTAAAGTACAAGATCAGGAACACTAATTAGTAGCCTTTCTAAAACCAAATAAATAAATCTTGCTTATATAAAAGCAATTAAATATTTTTTTAATTTTCACTAAGTCAAAAGTTTGCAGGCATAGACTTGAGACTATGCATGTGCTTACATCTTAAGACTCCTTATAATCAATAAAGTTTGCAATCCAATTGTATCCAGAACATCTGAAATACTAACAGCAATCTATCATGGAATGATCTTATACTATTGAAATCATTTTTTACCTTCTCTAATCTTGTTCAAATTTTTGGCAATTTCTTTCTAGCAGTCTTGTGATTTCTTGTTCTGGTTGCTTAAGAGAGAGAGCTAGGTTCTGTAGCTGCTTGTCACCAACTTAACGGGGATATGAAAGGAGCCCTCCACTGGGTGTCCCAAGGGCAATGGCAATGTCACAATTTAATTATTGTTAATTATTTTAACCCAGAAATACTTTGTGCTCCTGATACGACTGTGATAATAGTCTAGAAGCCATAGCATTAGATACAGCTTTTGTTGATCAGAGTGAGGGAAGTATGGACATTTGTTTTTTGTTTGTTTGTTTGTTTTCACCATTTCAAAGGGGCATTAGAATTACTCTTAATTTAGTTCTTTCTGCTAATGCCTGTCCTGCTTGGGAGACCTTGGCAGAATCTATGATATTTCAGTGAGTACCTTAATCCTTGCACCACAACTAAATGACATCTCATGGTGGGTCTGATGATTATGGTTAATGAATGTTTTATCTGGGTGCATATTTTAACTATATTTAAACTGTATCCTTAAGTCTTTACTAATTTGGTGTTATTCAAGATGAATGAATGAATGAATGAATGAATGAATGAATGAATGAATGAATGAATGAATATTTAATGATGTCTTTCCATCAGTAGAATTCTTCTTTCTACTGTTGCCCCAAATTTGCTTTTTTAGGGATTGGGGATATTATTTAAAGCATGTTAAATGGGCTGATTGGAAGCCACAAGAGAAGGAAGGAATCTGAGAAATTACATAAACCACAGTAGAATTTTTAGTAAAGGTTTGTGTTATAGTTCTTCTATATCACTGATATCCTAACAGACAATTTAGGAAGCAAATTTAGTTCATACCCACTCATTTCATATTCCATACTAAACATCAAATGATGATTTTTTTATTCCCTTTCTCCCACAAAGGACTATACTGTATGTGTGTATATAATTCACTTTATTGGACCTAAGCTAAAAGAAAGACAATTATGATGCTGACAAGATAAGCTGCAATCTTAATAGAAAATCTAGTATTACAGTATGTGTGGCCAGTAAAGAAATAGTGCTTGCCTTAAAACTGTAGGAATTGCACATTCAGTCCTAATTCTTCCTTTGCTTTCATCAAAGACTTCAAACAAGTTTTGTCTTAAATGCTAATCATGAATAGGATTCATTTTTTTAAAATAAATAGCCTTGAACATTTACAGAGAGGAGCAGCAATTTATAACTCTATTAAATCAATATAGATATTTTGCAGATGATGGCAGAATAGTTCAAAAACTGGCAGTTATCAGCTTGGTTAAATTTATATATCCAAAATTTGCTCCATTCTATCAATGGACTGTAGGTGGCATAGATGGTCTTAAAAAAAAAATCAGCCTCTGAGACAGGATTTGTTTGTATATATGTACAGATCATTTCAAACTGTGCAATACCAATAGGAATTTGGGAATATTCTACTTCTTTCACCATATATTATGTAAATATATTATTAAACCTAGAAACAATATGGGATGATTATTTTATTGGGGAAAAGTATCTCTACAAACTTTAAAATGTTTCTAAGGAAAATGTCTGGGGAATTCAAATTTTCATTTGAATGATGTATCTAGAAAATTCTAGAGATACAGAATTTAGTAATTTTGGTCACCACAGATAAGACTTTGGAAAAAGTGCAAAGAAGAACAACTAAGATGATTAAAGACCTGGAGACTAAAACATATGAAGAAAGGTTACAGGAACTGGGTATGGTTAATCTAGAGAAAAGAAGGACTAATGATGACATTATAGCAATATTTCAGTATTTTAGGGGCTGCCACAAAGAAGGGGTCAACTTATTTTCCAAAGCACAAGAAGGCAAGACAGGTTCTCCGGAATAGGGCGGCATAGAAGTCAAATTAATAAATAAATTAATTAATTAATAAATAAGAAACAATGGATTGAAACTTATCAAGGAGAGAAGCAACCTGGAATTAAGGAAAAAAAAACCTCCTAACAGTGAGGACAATTAACCAGTGGAACTGCTTGCCTTTAGAAGTTGTAGGTGCTTCATCACTGGAGGTTTTTAAAGAAGAGACTGGACAACCACCTATCTGAAATGGTGCTTGAGCAGGGGGTTGGACTAGAAGACTTCTAAGGTCCCTTCCAGCTCTATTCTGATTGTTATTGTTAGTATTTGGTAAGACTGGCATCATATGGACAAAGCTAAATAGTTTTATGAAAACAAATTGCATTCTTGTAATATTTATTAATTGAATTAACCTGCAGATCAATTTGGTTTTTGTTGTGTGCATATTTTGCATTGGGTGGTTCCCAAAATGTATTGAAGTGAAGGATCCCTTCTTAAAACATTAGAAAATATACAGGTTGACTTTGAACACTATACAGATGTTATAATTAGTCTAGAACAGTGGTTCTCAACCTTTCTAATGCCGCGACCCCTTAATACAGTTCCTCATGTTGTGGTGACCCCCAACCATAACATTATTTTCGTTGCTATTTCATAACTGTAATTTTGCTACTATGAATTGCAATGTAAATATCTCATATACAGGATGTATTTTCATTGTTACAAATTGAACATAATTAAAGCATAGTGATTATGCTTTCCTCTCTCTCCCTCTCTTTCTCTCTTTCCTCTCCCTCTCTCCTCTCCCTCTCCCTCTCTCCTCTCTTTCTCTTTCCTCTCCCTCTCTCTCTTCCATCTCTTTCTCTCTTTCTATCTTTCCTCTCTCTCTTTCTCTCTTTCCTCTCCCTCTCTCTTTCTCACTTTCTCTTTCCTCTCCCTCTCTTTCTCTCTTCCCTCTTTCTCTTTCCTCTCTTTCTCTCTTTCTATCATTCCTCTCTCATTCTCTCTTTCCTCTCCCTCTCTTTCTCTCTTCCCTCTCCCTCTCTCTTTCTCACTTTCTCTTTCCTCTCCCTCTCTTTCTCTCTTCCCTCTTTCTCTTTCCTCTCTTTCTCTCTTTCTATCATTCCTCTCTCATTCTCTCTTTCCTCTCCCTCTCTTTCTCTCTTCCCTCTCCCTCTCTCTTTCTCACTTTCTCTTTCCTCTCCCTCTCTTTCTCTCTTCCCTCTTTCTCTTTCCTCTCTTTCTCTCTTTCTATCATTCCTCTCTCGTTCTCTCTTTCCTCTCCCTCTCTTTCTCTCTTCCCTCTTTCTCTTTCCTCTCTTTTTCTGTCTTTCCTCTCCCTCTCATCCTTTCTCTCTTTCCTCTCTCTCTCTTTTGCTTTCCTCTTTCCTCTCTCCCTCTCTCCTCTTCTTCTCTTACCCTCTCTCTCTTTCTCTCTCTTTCCTCTCCCCCTCTCTTTCCTCTCCTCTCTTTCTCTCTTCCCTTTTTCTCTTTTCTCTCTTTCTCTTTCTATCTTTCCTCTCCCTCTCTCCCTTTCTCTCTTTCCTCTGTTGTAATATGTTGTGATGCATGAGGCTTGGAGAGGCTTGGGACAAAGAGACTGTACCATGTGACTTTACCATGCTGTTTTGGAGCAACAGGAAATGGAGGCGGAGCCAAGAGATGGAGTCCATTGACCACATGTGCTCTGGAACAAAGGACAAAGGCCATATGGCCTAGGGACAGGAAATAAGGGGGGCTAATAGGTGGATGGACGTTGTACCAAGATTTGAATCCATTGGCCACAGGGTGGCCCTGCAGTGTAGCCTTGTCATTGGCTGAAGAAATAACATTGTCATTGGCTGTTTGTAACCATGTGATGCATTGTGTAACCGCCCACTGTAACAGTTAATAAAAAGGGGAGGCAGCCTTTTGTCACTAGTTGCTTCACCCAGAGAAATGTGATCAGCATGTGTCTCTTAATTCGGCTATCGTGAAGGACCCGCCATTGATTGGGGCGCAATGAGGTGCCCCAGATCAAAATTGAAGCTTGCCTACGCAGGGCAAAGCATCATCTCTCTCTCTTTTTCTGTCCTTTTTCCTCTCCCTCTCACTCTTTCCTCTCTCCCTCTTTCTTTCCTTCTATCTTTCTCTCTTTCTTTCTCTCTTTCCCCCTCTCTTTCTCTCTTTCCTCTCTCTCTTTCTCTCTTGCTTTCTTTCCTCTCTCTCTCTCTCTCCTCTCCCCTCAATATCTCTGGTTTTTCCTTTCAGTGACTTTGGGCAGGTTAGAGTTCAAAGATCTATTACAATTAAAAATACTAAAAACTTTTTAAAAGAGTAATGACAGCAAAACCAATAAAAAGAACAGAAGTATCCAAATTAAGTGACCACACTGGAATAATGCCCATAATTGGGCCATGAGGTGCAACTTCCTCCAAGGAGGCAGAAAGAATTCAGGCAAGCGGCATTTTGGAGCTGCGCAAGTCAGCCTGGGGCTCGTTCAGGCCCTCCTGGGTGCAATTAGGGGCAGCTCCATGGAGTCCCAGGGTGCCTGACTCATGGAGGAAGCTGGCTGGGAGCCTTCAATTAGTGGGCCCGCCAGGAGGCGGCTGACGTGGACATCCCCGTGGTGGTCAGGCGGCCCCCGAGCCAGATGAGATTCCTGGCTAGCCAGCCATGGGGCGGGAACGGCTCCCTCACCGGGTCTGCTCAGCCTTCCTGGCCGGCCAGCTGGCCAGGCCTTTCCAGGATCAAATCTTACTGAGCTCTGCCTGGCACAGGAGTGTGAGCTGGGCCAGGCTGGGCAGAAGGAAAGGAGTCACAACCCCAGTCCCGGTGCAGAGGAGTGCCCCCACCCCGGTGGATGGGGGGCTGGGAGGGGGAAGCCCCTTCCCATGCCCAAAAAGCAGCACTTCCTCTCCTGTTCCGGGTATGGGAAAATGGGCGGAGGTCCCAGGAAGGCCAAGCGTGGGGGGGGCAGGAGGCAGCAGAAGGCCCTGCGGCTCCCACAGTGCCACCCGCACACCACACCAATGTCGCACAGCTTGCAGTCGCCTAGCCAGATGCCAGTGCAGGGCAGCGGGAGGGTGCAGATGGCAGGCAGGCCGAGGCAGCAGCAGGTGTTGCAGGCCAGGTGCTACTGAGCGGCCATGTAGGCACAGGATGAGGCAGCGGCAGCGCAGGTCCAGCACTGGCTAGGCCACCAGCTGGCCTGGCCCAAGGAAGATCAGCCATCTGCTGCACCCTACGCGTGCCACCTTCGCATCCAGTGCCTGCTGTTGTCCCACCAGCACCACCTCTGCTGCTGCCTGTCCTGCACAGCCCCGCTGTGTCAAGCAGGCCCCACGGCTCCCACAGCAGCAGCCACAATGCACACTGATGGCGCATGAGGTGAGCACAAGGCGGGAGTGCATATGGACTCCGCTTTTTTGGCAGGGCAGAGTTAAGTGCTGCTCCCCACCTCTCACCCCGGTCCTCTTTTACTTATAAATAGTAGAAGATGGCGTACCGTAGTTGCTCAGCAAGGAGGGATGGAAAGTTCCTGCAAACTCGCCTTTGCTGCAGACAACTTGCAACAATGTTTGCCGGCTGGGACTTTTGGTGCGCTCAGCAGTGCAGAGACAGCCATTAACGACCAGGTCTGGAGAAATCCTATTGGCTTTCGAAAGCCAATAGAATAGAGTCTATTTTTCTGGTGCTTGAAAACCAATAAATTAAGAGTCTATTCAAATAGAGTCTATTCTATTGGCTTTCAAAAGCCAATAGAATAAAGGAAATAGCTCAGCTCATGGAAAAGTTGAAAAAATCCATCAAAAAAAGATGCCGGAATGCCGTTCTGAGCATTCTATGAGAAAAAAAGCCCTGGTCTTAGGCGACCCCTGTGAAATGGTCATTCGATCCCCAAAGGGGTCGCAACCCACAGGTTGAGAACCGCTGGTCTAGAATTCAGCAGCTAGATTGTTGTAGATATGTTCTAATATTCCTAGCACACCTGTGCTATAAGTCCTGGTTTCCTATTAACTTCCATATGTAGTTCAAATTGCTAGTTTTTTTTTTCTTTGAAGTATTACATGTCACTAAGATATTTGCAGGATTGTATCCATTACTCAAGTTTGACCCATCTGGAAGACCTTTTAATCCTCCATTTCTGGGTGATTAAGAGGATGGAGGTTTGCAGACTTTTGGGAAAGACAGTGCTGCTGCTATGGGGTTTCATGTTTCCCCTCTCCAATCTGATTAGTTTCTACCTTGTTAAACTTCAGAAAATTATTAAAAATAGAACTGTTTAAACAAGCTTTCAAGTTATAGATGTTGCTTTTCAATATTGTTTTTTGCCCGGTTGCTTTACATTTTTATCCTTGTTCCCATTGTTATTTATTACTATATAAAATTATTGATACAATGAATGTTTCATTATTCCAATTTTAAACATTACACATATCCACTGGATGGTCTACTCACTGCATAGGTCCCCAACCTTTTGGGCACCAGGGACAGATTCCGTGGAGAGATATTTTTCCGTGGACTGGAGGAGGCGTGGTTTTATGTGCTGCCTGCATCTCGTGGATGGGGCTTTGCTTGTTTGTGCAGCCCGATTGCTGACATGTCACAGTCAGGTACTGGTCCACTGACCGGGGGTTGGGGACCCCTAATCTACTGCATAGCTGTTTTGAAGACAATCTCTGTTTGTCTGTGCATGGGCCACCTGTGAAAAAGCTCTATATATGCACACAATATGTAATGTGTGGAGACAACCAAACAAATTCTTTGAGGCAGTCATGCCAGGCCTTCCAAAGACATACCTGATTTAGTGCTCCAAGGAGATAAACTCTGCTCACACTCAGCAGCTTTGGAAAATGACTGCTTGAAAGTGTTGCAGAGTTCACTTTCACACTGGAATTAACTTTGGCAATGAAATTGACTCAGTCACTTTATACTCTCTCTAACTTTAATATTGCTGTTTAAGAGCTCTTTCCTACATTATCCCATAGAAGAATCAAGATTTTCACTATAAATACAGTTGCCAAGATGCTGTGACCAATCAGAGACACTTGATGTTTGCTTGAATAATTATATTACCACTTTGCTTTAAAATGTTAGACTTTTTAGTGTGTTTATTAAAGATTTTATGGATACATTACAATACAATGTGCAGTAGGATGTAGTCATGTGCACAAAAACAATTATAAAAGATACAGGGAAGGTCACATTAGTTAAAGGCCTTTTTTATATTATGGAGTGCATAATAAAAAAGTAAACAAACTGAAAACTATATTCCTCCACAAATCATCATCAATCATCAATCATCATCATCATCATCATCTATGAGTGGCAGTCTCTGGCCACAAATGTAAAATAAATTTAAGGATATTATATTCTAAATTTAATTCCACAAAGTAAATTTAGTTCTATTTCCCCTTTGTAGGTTATCTTGAGATGATGAAAAAAAATAGAAAGGCATGTTAACAGGGAAGTTCTGCCAATAATGGAGAACTCCATTTATCTACTCATAGATTGGGTGCAAAGAGATACTCTAAATAATTGTGCCCTTGAACATTTAGCTTTTGAATCAATGAGATGGAATTACTTAGATTTAATCCTAAGTAATGATCATGGTATGATGCACGATAGACCTTTTGATGAACCAGTAAGAACAAGGAAATATATTACCATTATATTTAGGATATTTACAAATAGGAAACTGCCACCATTGACCAATATAATGACATTTAACTATAAATGGCGACTTCTCAAAATAAGGGAACTGTTGAAAAAGGATCTAAAAGCTAATGAGCCAAACTCTTCACAATGACTGGAGACTATTTAAATACGTAATAGCCAGTAAATGATGTTTTACTAGGATTTATTCTGCAACATAAGGCAAGCCAAGTCCAGGAAGAGGCAGCATGATTTCATAGAAGTACTCAGAATGCTGTAAAAGTATTGATTTTGTGAAGGAAAATCCCACCCACTCCTTACATCCAGACACATGGAAGGAGGTAATCTTATTGAATTTGACTGTCTGTCAAAATTCCTCATCAGAAATTCTTGAGAATATTTATCAGTCATCAGTTTGACTGATGAGCTAGTTTGGTCTAGTGCAGGGCTGAGGAATTCTGGGAGTTGAGGTCCACAAGTCACAAAAGGGCCAAGTTTGAAGATCGCTGGTCTAGTGGTTAAAGCAGCAGACTAGAAAGCAGCAGACTGTGAGTTCAAGTTTCCCCTTAGCCATTAAATTACCCAACTGGGTAATTTTGAACCAGTCCAACCCACCTTACAGGGTTGTTGCTGTGGGAGGAGAAAGGTGTATTGGATATGTTTGCCACCTTGAGTTATTTGTAAAAATAATAAAGGCTGGAAACAAACAAATAAAATAAAATACTAATAATAAAATAAAATCAGATAAGAAGACCCCCTTTTTATGAATAGCTAACTAGTTAAAAAACAGGAAACAGAATTTGGACAAGGATGGACCTTGGCATGATACAACAATACTGTTTTATGTTTTTTTTATATACCTTGAACAATGCCAAAGTAATGATCACAATACTAAGATTTCAATCAAATAAATGGCATTAATTAAAAATTGGAGTTAGGAAACATATAATACCAAAAGGAAATGTATAATTTGCCAAGGATAATCTTGTTTTTGTACTTTTCTTAAAAGGAAATGTATTGGGGGGAAATTGAGGTATGGTTAAACGTCTTCTATAGTATAAAAAGATAAAGTTTAAGTTGAGCTTCATTCATAGGTAGACTCATAAAATTATTGGGCTGAAAGGGACCTTGGAGGCTTTCTAGTCCAACCCCCTATCCTAGCCAAGAATCCTTATACCAGGGGTCTTCAAACTTGGCCCTCTTATGACTTGTGAACTTCAACTCCCAGAATTCCCCAGCCAGCGTGCCTGCCTGAGGAATTCTGAGAGTTGAAGTCCACAAGTCATAAAAGGGCCAAGTTTGAAGACCCCTGCCTTATACCATCCCAGATAAATGAATGTCCAATCTTTTCTTGAAAACCTCCAGTAATAAAGCACCCACAACTCTGGGACTCAAGCTGTTCCATGGGTTTAATTGTTCTCACTGTCAAGAAATTTCTCCTTAGTTCCAGGTAGGATCTCTCTTTAATGAGCTTCAACTCATTGCTTCTTGTCCTGCCCTCAGTTGCTTTGAGTCAACCCCTCATCTCTGTAATTGTCCCTCAAGTACTGGAAGACAACTATTATGTCACCCCTAATCTTTCTCTTCATTAGCTTAGATATAGCGACTTAACTGTTCATCTTATAATTTAGTCTCCAGATCTCTTACCATCTTTGTTGCTCTTCCCTGCACTCTTTCTAGGGTCTCAGCATCTTTTTTGTATCATAACAACCAAAAAACGATGTAGTATTTCAAGTATGGCCTCACTAGCATAGTGTACAGCAGTACTATCATTTCTCATGATCATCATGCCATATCTCTGTTTTCTTGGAAGTAATTGTCAAATAGTTTTTCTTCTAAGTTGTTTCCCATCTTACCCATCTTATTTACAGCCCTGCATTTTCTGCTGATCTCTTACCCAACTACTAACCAGGCCCCATCCTGCTTAGCTGTTTGAGGTGCGGCTACATCACAGTGACCTTTTTTATATTATTATTATGCAGAACTGCACTCTTTCAAATACTCATTCCTATGTGTTATTAGAGGCAGTAGTTGTTCAAACTTCTGGCACAAACTGCTGACTAGAAATACTGTAACAGACAGAAAGCTGACCTGCCTCTTGGGAAAGACAAGCAACTCTGGATTGTGCAAAATATTGATTGAAATGGACTATCTTGTTTGTTGACACTATATAAAGTCATCCAGCAGTTCTATAGATTATCTTTCTATGATGTTGTTAGGGACAGAAAAAATGTTTAATTATTCTATGAATGTATTCCCCACCCCCAAACCTAATTTTGCATTTATGGACTAATGCACAAACCTGAACTTAATTCTGAATTGAAATTCAATCTTATTCCAAATTGTTCTATGCAGTTTGCCAACAAATAAATAATTAAACAGATAATAGAGAAACTATGTACAAAAAAGTATTACATGAGGACAAAGCCTTATGCTTTTTGCACGTATGTCTATGTTGCGTGCATGAATGAAGGATAGATCATTGACTACAAGATAGGAAGATAGTATATTAAACTACAATACTATCTCCCTATTGTCACAGTTCCGACAGACAGAGACAAATAAAGCAGAACTTTGAGGCTTACAAATTCCTCAAAGAACATGTTTATTGTTACAAAGTATTGGCACTGTCAAAAGTGAAGCCAAGTCTGAATTCCCCGTAACAACCCCTCAGATACAAAGTATAAAGTTCCCACCCCCAAAACTATGTAAAAAAAATGGCTGCAGCCAGACTCATTTGCAGAATTGATGCCTAACTTGTTTTGACTACCTGACCCTGTAGTTAACATTAGCAGGGATATCCAGATAGTAATGACAAGATGAATGCTTCAGAACCTCTTCCTGTAGACGTGGAAAAAACAGCATAGAAGAAATAAGGAAGGAACAAACACTGAGCTGTTGTCAATGTTGCTACCATGGACTGGCTGTAAGTGAGGTGAAGAAGGGCCAGGCTGTGCAAGTCCATACTGATCATGCTTGTCCTCTTCTCCTGAGTTCCTCGTGAGGCTCAGTCATGCCCCAAGTAACAACGGGGAAGAAACTGCCAGGTGACCTTCCTCCTCACTTTCTCCTCTCCACTCACAGTTTCTGTAGCTTGGGGAAGAGATACAATCTTTAATCTTGTCATCGCTGGAAGGGTGTGGCCTTGTGGCCTGGTGAGTTTTTCTTATGACTCTGAGCTCATTAGGAAAAATGGGCAACAAAATTTCGAGCTGGAAGCATAAACAAAAAATCAAGTTCAGCTAGCTTTTGCTGATGGATTGGCCAAAATGAGACCTGGCAGACTTGAAATAATTGCTCATTTCTGAATGGCTGTGATAGTATTACTTTCGCCCAAATGGTTTTCTGCTTAGATTCTGGATTTTAAGATGTCAGATGATTAAAATATGAAAACCATGATTGAGAATGAACAAAAAAAAAATCCGCTTATTCTGTATGGGTGCCTTTCAAGGGCGAGAAGTGCTTAGAACAAATAGAAGCAGACAGCAAATTAGACACTTACTGACAGCCAATTATCTTTAATAGCAAGATACACTGCAACAATTTACCATGTTGTAAAGCCAAAAAAAAGCAACAGAAGTGGCTTCTGATATGTAGATGTGCAATATAGTACACTGAGGGGAAGAAAAAAAAACAGCTGAAAAGAGACTGCAGCAATACATTTAGTTATAAAAGCCACTTAATTCTACCAGGGAAGCCTAGAGGCAAATGCTAGAACTTTCCTGCTGAGAAAAGACAAGGCACTAGCAAACACCATTTTTTGCGGATCGAAGTTGTGCTACTTAAAAACATTTTTTTAAAAAAAGAAAAGAGTTTTCATTTTCTTCCAGAGTGCCTTTGAAAAATGAGTCACTTCTCCTTTTTCTGAACATAATGGTGTGGATGCTCTGTTAAGGAAAAGAACATTTGTGTGAGGGGTTTTTTTCCCCCTTCCTGGCCTATTTTTTTTTTTTTTTTACATTTTCAGTTCTTCAAGTGTGGACACTCTATTTCAGCAAAGACACAAAGAATTCAGCAATTTATGCTTTAAAGATAGCAGACCCTGTAAGTGTAGCTAATAGTCCTATGCATTTATCGGGGTGGGGGGTGGTGGGAAGTATTAACTATTTCCTCTTGGCAATTTGGAATAGTCTTTTATTTTAAGAGACTTAAGTAAAATAAACATATAGATCAAAGTAACTTTAAAGCTTGATACAGACAGATAGAAATTTTATTTTTACAGGAGTCTGGAAATATCTATAATTTGATACAGATAAACATTTTGTAGCTGTAATGGTGTTGGCTAAGGATAGACAGCATACTACTACCCAGGTGTTTGGGGCAGCACCCATATTTTTTGCTATTGGGAATTTTGTCTAGGGCTGATGGAAATAGAATTCCAAAACATCTGGAGGGCACTATCTTGCCTATCCTTTATCATGCCCTCCCAAAAAACACCCCATCCCTGGGTTCTGTAATTATTTTCAGAAGACTTGGCAAAGTAAAGGGGAATTGGAAGAGGGGGGTAAGGCAGAAAGTTTCAGAAAAGGAGAGAAAAGCTATAGGAAATAGGAAGATTTAAGTGTTAAAAATCCACATCACAGCAAGGAGACTATGAGCAGCCTTGATCATTTAACACTTCCTTCTCCCTACCATCCATCATTTTTCCCTTCCTTCCTTCCTTCCTTCCTTCCTTCCTTCCTTCCTTCCTTCCTTCCTTCCTTCCTTCCTTCCTTCCCTCCTTCCTTCCCTCCTTCCTTCCTTCCTTTCCAAATTTGTTTTTGCTAATTCCTTATCTTTTCTCAGTAGGAAAGTCCTAGCATTCAGTTCCAAAAACACTATGTTCAGACAGTGTTAGAGATTGTGGGAAGCTGGGGATGATGAGTCATAGAAATGTTTATGTTAAAGGCAATTCAGTCCAGTTGCTGGGTGATCTGGGAAATAACAATTCTAAGAGACTACACCATAATTAACTCAGTATAACCAAAGATGGGAAATTCCAGTTCCCATCTTGGAACAGGAATAGGGAATAGGGAAATTCCTGTTCCAAGATGCTTCACTGAAAACCACATTGTTTGTGTTTCCTTCATTTTGCCTGCTATGAGGCTCAGCTGGAAAATAAAATAGATATTGTAACACAAGTTTTACTTATCTTTATAAGATGTTTACTCCAAAGAAAAAAGAGGGTTGATATATTGTTGCCTTTGATTTCAAAATGATATTGGCAGCTTTAAGTATTATGGCCAAAGAGTTGAAAAATGGTCTGAGGAACCCCAATGGCTCATGGGCTCCATGACCCAATATTCCTCAGATTGGCCAGCAACAGCATAGTTACTTACCTTGAATTTTTCTCCAGTATAATGGTACAAATTGGAGAGGGAGGGAGAGAGAGAGAGAGAGAGAGAGAGAGAGAGAGAGAGAGAGGGAGGGAGGGAGGGAGGGAGGGAGAGAGAGAGAGACTGAACACAAATAAATGGAACAATAATGACAGAGCTATTGAGATGGAAAATGGCCCAGTAATGACATCTTTCAAGATACTTCAACATTTAGTACTAGTACTTTTTTATTCATCCGTTCGTTCGTTCGTTTGCTTGTTTAAAATGAGCCGTCCAAATATGTAAAGAAAACTACAAATTTAAAAATAGTGATGTTGTTAGAACAGGATTTTAGACAGAGATCCAGAGTTCCACTTAGCCAAATGAGCAGGACAGCCTCTGTAACGCAGCCAGTCTGACTTGTCACATTTGAGGTCAGTTACGAGTGAGAGGAGCAAAGCCTCAAACTGAAATAGCATCTCTTCTCCCCAATCCCACGTAGCATTCTCCTTATTCAGTCATTTCAAAACAAACAAACAAAAATGACTATTATTTATAATCCAGTACTTTCCTTTTACAAAACAATTTGAATAATGGAATAATGGGATCATCAATAGAGACTTAGCTTTATACTGTAGCCATAAATAATGCCTTTATGTCTACCTTCTGCATTCATTCATATGAAGGCTTAATGACTTCTAGGAATTATTCTCTGCTTGTGGAGTAGAAATGTGTGTGAATATAAAGGAAGGTGATTTTTTTTTAACTGCAAGTCTGAATCATTTGTGACTTTAAGGAAAGATGCCAGTATATTGATTTGAACTACATGAGTTATAGGAAGCTATGCTCCAATATTGGAGTTGTTGTTTTTATATAATATTTTATTAGTTTTCTACATTTACAATTCATAAGTACTTAATAAACAATGTGTTGTCTGGGTCTATTTGTTTTACTTACTAATACACATTAAATTCTTGATATCTACCCTGTTTTTCTAGCCATTGATAAAATACGTCCCATATTTGAAAATATCAACATTGGAGGTTTTTAAGAAGAGATTGGACAACCATCTGTCTGAAATGCTCTAGAGTTTCCTGCTTAAGCAGAGGGTTGGACTAGAAGACCTCCAAGGTCCCTTCCAACTTTATTATTTTGTTACTCTTTTACCTCTGTTGCATCAGAGGCCAGCCCTCTATATTATGCATCTGCCTCTTAATAATTCTCCAGTTGGACAATCAGATTTCAATATTATGGAGGTTTGAATTACTGCATTGGAAAAAGACAGTCCTTGATGGGCTGCTCCATAAACTGATAGTTTCTAAATTAGAGTCCAAGGAACCCACTGAGGGATTAAGAATGTCTTTTTCAAGGCATTTTTTATTTTTCATTTCTCAGCACATGGGAAAGGGCTTTCTCTTCAGTTTCTCCCAGACAACAGACAAAACCCCTTTGTCAACTTCTAAAATGAGCCTGGCTGAAGCCATCTTTGTCATTCTAAGTTGCCACATAGGTTGGGAGGGAAAGTGGAAAAGAAAATGAAAGACGACACCAAGCTGGCAGGAATAGCCAACACGCCAGAAGACAGGCTTAAGATAGAGAAGGATCTTCTCTGTACCCTTTCTAGAGTCTCAACATCTTTTTTCAATTGTGGTGACCAAAACTGGATGCAGTATTCCAAGTGTGGCCTTACCAAGGCATTGTAAAGTAGTATTAATACTTCATGTGATTTTGATTCTATCCCTGCAGCCTAACACTGTGTTGGCCTTTTTGGCAGGTGATTGTCCACTAGGACTCTGAGGTCCCTCTCACAGTTACTACTATTGAGCAAGGTACCCCCTATACTATATCTGTGCATTTGGTTTTTCTTGCCTAAATGTAGAACCTTACTTTTTTCACCATTAAATTTCATTTTGTTAGATAGTGCCCAGTGTTCAAATCTGTCCAGATCCTCCTGTATCTTAAGCCTGTCTTCTGGAGTGTTGGCTATTCCTGCCAGCTTGGTGTTGTCTGCAAATTTGATGAATTCCCCATCTATCCCCTCATCCAAATTGTTGATGAAGATGTTGAAGAGCATTGGGCCCAGAACAGAGCCCTGGGGCATCCCACTACACACTTCCCTCCATGTAGATGTGATTCTATTGAGGACCACATGCTGAGTACGGCTGGTCAGCCAGCTACGGATCCATCTGGTGGTGATGCTGTCTAACCTTGCTAGTATAAAGATGTCAACAAAGCACTGACTTCATGCAGAATTGAAAAAAATTGAAAAAAATCTATCAATTTCAAACCCACATTTTTCTATCTTATCAAGTAGTAGGTTGTGATCTACTGAAGTCTTACTGAAGTCCAAGTAAATTATATCCACTGCATTCCTCTGATCCAATAATTTTGTCACTTGGTCAAAGAATGCAATACAATTTATCTAGCATGATCTGTTTTTGACAAACCCATGTTGGCTTTTAGTAATGACTTTGTTTGCCTGTAGGTGTTTGCTGATTCGTTGTTTGATTATCTTTTCCAGAATCTTCCTAGGTATTGAGGTCAGGCTGATAAGTCTGTAATTTCCTGGGTCCATTTTTTTCCTTTTTTGAAGGTGGGAACTACTTCAGCTCTTTTCCAGTCTTCCGGTAGTTCCCCAGTGCTCCAGGATCTTTGAAAAATATAGTTCAATGGTTCTGAGATCACATCTGCCAGTTCCTTGAGAATCTTGGGGTGTAAATCATCTGGTCCTGGTGATTTGAACTTGTCTAGGCCGGACAGGTGCTCACTTACCATTTTCCTGCCTATCTTAACTTGTGTTTCTATTCTGTTTTTTATGGCACTATTTTTGGTAGGTTGGTCTGTTTTTTCTCTTTGTGTAAAGACAGATGCAAAAAATGAGTTAAATAGTTCGTTTTCTCCCTGTTGCTTGTCACCTTCTTGCCACTTTCACCCACTAATGGACCAATCATTTCCTTCACTTTTTTCTTGGTTTTTACATGTTGAAAGAAGCTTTTTTCTTTTACGTCTTACTCATAATCTTAATATTATATCTTCCGTTAGTCATCTTCTCTTATATCTTACTCATAATCTTAGTCCTTGAGTCAGTCCATAGTTTTAAATTACCCATAATTCCTTATGTAAAATTTTAAGTTTCACTCCTTCAATCGTACTCTGGGTTTTTTCTTTTGCCAGGTAGATCTCCATAACGAGGCCTCCCTTCCAAATAATAAGTCTCTCTTTTTTACTTGCAATATCATTTGAGTCCATATAAACCATCTTAACCTTTGCATTAGTCCTCTATTTCTCTTAACCATAGACTTTCGTTGAAGTAACATTTCAGATCTCTGTCTTTGCTTTTCCTGGTCCTCAGTACCATAGATAAATTGCTTCTTAAACTGGATCACTTTCTCTTTTTTGCTCACTTACCATTTTCCTGCCTATCTTAACTTGTGTTTCTATTCTGTTTTTTATGGCACTATTTTTGGTAGGTTGGTCTGTTTTTTCTCTTTGTGTAAAGACAGATGCAAAAAATGAGTTAAATAGTTCGTTTTCTCCCTGTTGCTTGTCACCTTCTTGCCACTTTCACCCACTAATGGACCAATCATTTCCTTCACTTTTTTCTTGTTTTTTACATGTTGAAAGAAGCTTTTTTTTCTTCTTATTTTTGACTTTGGTCGCAAGTCTTAGTTCATTTTGAGACTTAGCTTTCCTCACTTCATCTTTGCAGACTCGGGCTATTTGCTGATATTCTGACTTAGTTATGTGCCCCTCTTTCCACGTTCTATACTTGTCCTTTTTATCTTTCAATTTATCAGATAGTTCTTTATGCAGCCATGCTGGTTTCTTTTGAGAGCTGTTATTTTTCCTCTTTGTTGGTATTGTGCTAGACTGGGCTTTTATTATCTCACTTTTCAAAATTTCCCAAGCTTCTTGAGTTGTTTTCCCCTTGAGGATTCTCATCCATGAAATCCTTCCCAAGCCCTCTCTAAGTTTATTGAAATTAGCTCTCTTAAAGTCCAAGACTCTAGTTTGACTGTGTTCTATTGCTTGTGCTTCCATAATGTTGAATTCCAATATTGCATGATCACTTCCTCCCAAGGTTCCTGTGGCTTCAACACCTTCTATCATTTCATCTCTGTTAGTGAGAATTAGATCCAAAATGGCTAATCCCCTAGTTCCCTTCTTTACTTTTTGGGAGACAAAGTTGTCTGCTAGCTTTGTCAGATATCTGTTTGATCTTCCTCTTGATGCAAAGTTTGTCTCCCAGTTGATGTCAGGGTAGTTAAAGTCCCCCATTACTATTGTGATGTGCGTCCTACATACCTTAGTTAGCTGACTAGCAAAAAGTTTGTCTGTTTCCTCTGTTTGGTTGGGTGGCCTGTAGTATACTCCTATGGCAATGTCACTTTCCCCCCTTTTATATTGACCCAAATGCATTCAAGACAGTTTCCATCATTGTTGTGCTCTATTTCTGTAGAGATGTAGTTATTTCTTATATAGAGAGCAACTCCACCTCCTCTTTTATTTGGTCTGTTTCTTTTAAATAATTTAAATCCCTCTAGCTGATAAAACCCATGTTTTCTTTTTTCTTTTTTTAAAAAAATGTTATAGACTGCTACCTGAAAAGCAGTAAAATAAAATAAAATAAATGTCCTTGTAGACCAGGGGTTTGTAAACTTTTTGACTTCACACCTCCCTTTCATGTAGTCCTAATGTATACATCCCCCCTAAAAATACAAATACCAAAATAAACACAAAGAAACAAGAAAAACAATATAATGAAACATTGGAAAAGAAGGCTTTATTGTAGCAATGTAATTAAAAGGTTTTTCATACCTGCCCTAGACTTTGTCTATATTTCCCCAACAGAGATATATCTCACAGTTTGGTAAACTCTGTTGTAAAGCATGGCTCTGCTCCTTTCTCTCAATAGTTTGGATGGATGGATATACCAGTAATGAAAAATTCCTAAGGGAGATGGGCAGATAAGAAGTGTGTGCAAATAAATAAACAAATAAACAAATAAATAAAGGTGGATACTGTATGTAAACAGGGAGCAAACCCCAAATTCACTTGCATTCATGATATTATCTAATTGGTTAATGAAATATCTGCAAGCAAACAATCAAATTCAGGCAATACCAAGAACTCTACTATTTAGTTTATTCTTGCAGGGATAGGATTGGATGACTGGTGTGTTCTTTACTAATTCACATATTTTCTGATTCTAGGACATGTTTTATTAGAGGCTGATGAGTTAAAGGCTCTCCTCAATATGAAGTCCTTCTGACTGAGGTGATGTAGATCTGGTTGGCACCCATCTGAAAAGTGGGACTAGCATTGCTGAGAAAACCAAGAGTGTAGTGTGAAGCAGATGTAACATGGTTTCTTCCAACACCATGTGAGTGTAGCTTGAGTTCTTGGGCATTGCAGAGATCTTTCTAAACTTTCCTGGGACTTTACAGAAAACTGAGGCTTTCAGATTGTGACCTGGAGTGCAGCAGCAAAAGGACATTTAGTTTTGGCATGAATATTACCCATACTTTTATATTCTCTGGGCTTAACATATTGCAATAATTTCAATCACTTGCATCCTGATGGTCTGATTTAACAGAAATTCAGAGTCAGAATTGCTTTTCAAGATATCCTGTAAATTCAGCATATCTTCCCCAATATGTTATCATAAGTAACAATTTCACTGATGTCTTTTTAAGTTTTTAAACCACAATTTTGCCTAGACTATAATAGTCAGCTTTCTTGCAAATTTACTGCTTGTTTGACAGCTTTATTTGAAAAGCTGCTTATTTCTCACTGATGCTTTGACTGTTCTCTTTTATTATCTAAAATCACTTAATTATAGTGACAAGTTAAAATACAATTGTTTTATTTATCCGTACTTTTCTGTCTCTTGGGAGAGCTGGGTCCATTTAAGTACATCTTCCAGCAATTCTGCTGTTGCAAATTCTGTTGAAATAATTAAGCACAGTTATTTTAGGATAATGTTTCTTTAACCCAGTCTGCTTAGTCTCATTGCTTCACTCAAAATACAGCAATATGCATTCCACTACAATATTTTGATTGATCTTAAAAGCCCACTGAAATACCTAAAGATTCAGCAGGTATGTGAATAACCTTTTATTTTGCTGCTAGCTAGCTTCTGGGCATTTGCTGGATTCAGATCTATGCAATAGTCTGAAATATCTGTGCCGCTTCAAATTATTATCTTATGTTCATGTTTTGAACTTCCTTTTAAACCAAAACCAAATACAGTATTGGCATAAAAATAAATTAAGCCTTCTTCAAGCCAAACCTGATTCTCATGGGCAAATGTATGATGTTTTCTGGCAAAAGTATGGAAGTACACAAATGATTTGCATGCCTTTTTCTGTAGTTGTGTTCAACTTCTCAGGTTAACTCAGGTTCTCTGGTATCTATTCCTGGCATTCTTTTCTAAGTACAGAAAACATATATTTAACAGTTATAAACACTACAAGCAAAGCTCTTCCATATATATTGGTGGTCAACTCCCAAAATTCCAAGTTGGCCTGGCCAAAGAGACTACTGGATGCATATTCTAAGTATTGAAACCTATCACATTTAGAGGACACCATTTGGTGAAACTGTTTTAAGGTCTTTTTGTAATCCCTATTATAAAACATAGTTCTAAACAGTAAGAATTTCATTATGGGACATGGATTTATAGTGTACTTGAAATGTAAAATCTGTCAGACTTGACACATAATCTCTTTTCAACAGTCTCACATTACTGTAATTATGGATGTATTTTAAAGGTGGGACTTTAAGATGTAAAGGGCAGGACCTACTCATCAATAAATTGCTTGCATGTGTTTCAGTAAATAAAACTGAACAGGATCAATGCTTAAACTGAAAGGTCATAATGGAGAAGATTCCGTGCTATTGAATATCGTTGCAGCTGCCAATGTAATTTTGTCTAGAGGAAGATGCTACAAAACTGAAGAAACCCCTTGATTGCAGGTGGGGGTGAGTATTTATTCTGACACTAATAAAAACAGTGCTTTGACAGCTGTGCGTTATTTACCCCTCTCTCATAATTAAAATGAAATGTGATAGGTTGCATTGAAATCCATCTGTCTAACACCTATAGGCACTGTTCCTGAAGAACATCTTCATCCATTAAAATAATTATGCAATCATTAATTAATGGGAAAAAAATAGTTACCATTGAAACAGCCTGATGGCAAAGGATGATAACTGAACTTGCCTGGATTTTTTTAATTGCTTGCTCAATTACCTCAATATTGTGTGGCTTGAAACCCCTGTCTCTGCCCTAACTCCAGACTAGAAGCCAAATTTCCAATCTGCAAGGAAATTGTTTTCATCAAAAGGAATGAGTTCCCAAATCCTCATCTGCTCCCTTCTTTTGGAATTCACTTTCTCTTTTAAAGAAGGGAGGGAGTTCTGGAAGTTGCTGGTAAGTGCTTTAGGGGGGGAAATCCCTTCTAATCCCTATGGGTGATATGTGTTTTCCTCAATCTCAGGTCTTCCCGGGGCTTGGGAGTTTGAAAATTCTGTAGCTGTTCCTAGCACTGTGCTCTTCTAGACAGAGAGCTCTGATATTGTTCCTGAGATGACATTTATAAGGCCTTGGTAAGACCATACTTGGAATACTGCATCCAACTTTGGTCAGCACAATATAAAAAAGATGCAGAGAAGAGCAACAATGATGGTTAGAGGGTTGGAGGGTACAATGTATCAGGAATGGTTGCAGAAATTGGGTATGTCTAGTCCAGTAAAAAGAAGGACTAGGGTGAAATGAGAGCAGTGTTCCAATATATGAGGAACCGCCACAAAGAAAAAGGGTCAGCTTATTTTCCAAAGTACTAGAAGGAAAGACAAGAAGCAATGGATTGAAACTAATCAAGGAAAGATGCAACCTAGAACTAAGGAAAACATTCTTAACAGTAAGAATAATCAACCAGTGGAACAGCAGTGCAACAAAAGGTTGTAGGTGCTCCATCATTGGAGGCTTTTAAGAAGAGACTGGACAGCCATTTGTATGAAATAGTATAGGGTCTCTTGCTTGATCAGAGAGTTCGACTAGAAGATTAAAACAAAGGAAAGTTGTTAGCTGTCTCTAAAAGTGAATATATGGTAGAGTGGAGTATATAGCAGTTCATTCGGCCCTCCTGGTTGTAGCTTCTTTTTTTGATAGGGTTATCTGTCTCACAGAAGCTGCTGTATGATGTCTAAGCTAATCTACTTCTATCAAGTATCTTGGTGGATGTTGTTCTGTCTTGAAATAAGCTTTATCACAGCCCAGTTGAATTATGTATATGTTACAACCTAGGTCTAATGGTTCATAAATAAGAACACAGGAGATAGTATCTGTAAAAAACCAACTACAAGCTTCTCTGTTACATATACACAGGTAGTCCTCAGTTTACATCTAGTGACCATTCAAAGTTACAACCACACTGAAAAAAAATGATTTATAACCATTTTTCACAGTTAAAATCTTTGTAGCATCTCCATGATCATGTGATCAAAATTCAGATGCCTGGCAATTGGTTCATTCTTATGCGGTGTCCCAAGGTCATGTACTCACCTTTTGCAACCTTTTGACTATCAAAGTCAATGGAGAAGCCTGATTCACTTAACAATTGGGTTACCAACTTATCAACTAAAGTGATTAATTTAACAGCTATGGCAAGAAAGGTCGTAAAATGGGGCAAAACTCACTTAACAAATGCCTCACTCAACAACAGAATTTTTGGGCTCAATTATGGTTGTAAGTTGAGGACTACTTCACCTTTTCACCGGTTGCTAGGAAAGCTGTCAGAAAGAAAACATGGCATCTCTATCTTAATGTGTATGAATTGGTTCTAAATGGGAAATAGTTCATAAATCTTGTCAAAAAAGATATAGATTTTTGTTAAAGAAAACTCCATGAGGAATATTAGTTTATTAAATATATATGTCTCCCATCTCACTACTCTGAATGACTTATTTTGCTTGGTTTGAGGTAGCTGTCAAAGAGCCTGGCTCTTGTTGTCTAGGCTCAGTATCTAGTCTTACCCCTGATAGGCAATTCTCCTGCCTTGTTAGTGCCTTAATTTTTCTGGTCTCTAAATCATATATAATGATCATAATTACATGACTCATTGGAAGAAGTGGTGTAGAAATAAGTATAACGAGCTAAACAAAGAAAGTAAATAACTAAACAAGAGTACTTAATTTACCATGGGGAAAAAAACATAGACAAGGGGAACTACAAATAATAATTGACACAGAAGTAATAAATCCTAGGATCTGAGCTATGCAAAAAATGGTCAATTCTTGAGTGAAAATTGAAACACCATATGACATGTCATCACAGTATAAAGTTCTTACAGATAATCCAAACCCATATTTGTTGCTCTGTTGATATCCATCATAACCAAGGAACATTTTCCCTAACTTTTGGAATATGTGCAAACAAACCTTTGATTTAGATTGATTTAGATTTGATTTTTCTTGCATATATTTCTGTTATGCTCTTTTTTCTTTCTTCACATAGAAAGAGTTGATTGCCATTTCTAACTACAACAAAACTAATTTTAGAAATGCTTTAATATCAACACTGTTTAATTGGCACAACAGGACAGAAGGAAAACTTCTGCCAAAGTGCAGAATTAGGTCTGCTGCTGGTCTAAATTATACAATTTGATCTGCTGCTTGGAATAATTTCAGTAGATTTTGCACAGGGAACTAGAAAATGAGGGGAAAAAACTTTAATGTATTAGCCTTTTATGAAATCACATTCAAGACGAGAGACCTGCTGATTTCTCATTCTGGAATCAGTATCTGATTATGCAAACAAAATGTCATACTATTGATTGAAATAGCCTAAATTATTGGTTTGATATATACATTTTTAAAAGCAAATTATTTTTGACAATTTTATTAGGCTGTCAAAGCCAAAGAAACTCTGTGGGTGGTAGTTGTTTTTTTTTTTTTAACTCAGAATACATTTTTGCTCCAAAGTTATTTGTAAAACATTTGATGTACATAGATTTTAGCGAGGATTACTAGCTTTAAATAGATTTAAGAAAGGACTGAAACAAATGTGTGCAAGATTTCTTTCACAGAGACTAATTTCTGTGTAAGCTAGCAGGCCTCTAACATTTTTAGAGATATTATCTCAAGTACAAATGTTACCCTCATGATATTTTCCTTCCATTTGAAATACTACCGGTAAGTATTTGTGAGAGGCAGCTAGTATATCTGAAGGAAAGAGTGTTTTAAGTATTTTCTTTAAATAGTCTCCTAGCAGAATTTTTTCCCTTCTATTCTTGAAGACAAATGTCTTGATACTGTGGGTAAAAGAACTGGTGATATTTCAGTTGGAATGCTAAACAAATATTTGTTTATGTGTTGTGTGCATATGTTATATCTATTCTTACTTTATCATTCTCAAATACATCAAAGATTCTTTATTTGTTTGAGGAATCTTATTTTTTTATCAATGTTGTATCTGAGTTCTGCCCAAAGAAATCCACACAGAAGAATTCTCTTCTTTCCTTTTAAACTAAAGTAGATTAAAAAGAGTAATCAAACCAAGGTGAACTAAAAAAAAAAAAAGTTGAATCTTCAGGATGCTTAATGGTTGCATGTAGCTTTGAACATCTCTACCTCTTTATTATTATTCTCTCTAGTCAATCACATGAGAAGCAGGATAAGTAAAATGGCCCTCCAGTCATTTTGAATGACGAATCCTCCCAAGCCTTAGATAGTTTGCCTTGAACAGAGGACAGTGGGATATTGACCAAACAGAAATTTTGAGCCTTGTTGTGATCATTAAGAGTAGCAGGGCATTCCCTGCTATTATAACCACAGATGGCCACTCAGCAGTATTATTTAAAGTAACTCAGTTCCTATGAGAAAAATCTGAGCTGGAAAATTATCTGCTGTGCCATTCTGATGAGCTGACACAGCACTGAGGGGATGAAATTACTAATAACCAACTCAAAGTTATACATAGAACCTGATGAAATGATAGATTTCATCCATGGTGTGATGCTATCTGGGATAGTTTTGAACCTGAGAAAGATGAGGAAGTTGACAGGGCTTTTCTATACTCATAACTCTTTGTGTTATGAAGTTTTTGAAAATTCAGAACAAAACCAGGAGATGGAAACCGAACCAAAATGACAAAATAAGCTAAACTGAATGATAAATTCAAAAGTGGCAGAAATAATTTGGAACCAATGGACATTTTTCATCGTTAATGAAGTATCATTGTATTCATTCATTTCAATATTGAAAGCCTATGCACTGAATGCTTCTTTTTTATTCTTTTATTTTTATTTTTTTAAAAAAGCTTATTGAGAAGCAGATGGCAATTTCAAAAAAAGAACTCTAAGAGGAATAAATCCCCACTGTGTATGTTTGTTATTCCTTCCTCACAAGTATTAGTTAAAAACAACTATCCTTGTCTTTTGGGGCATCCTAAATATGTAAATTTGTGTAAACTTTTATGATTCTACCTAGAGAAACCTTACATTTGTGCAGATATTACCAATGACATATAAATTCCTCATATGCTATTAAGTGTGCTTATGTTTTTACACTGAAGACACATATTTTGCAATGCAGAAATGTAATAAACAATTGTCCAGATTGTAAAGATTGCATCAGGACTTTTACCTGAAAAGCTCAGGTAAAAAACAATTATTTATTATTTATCCTTTTCAACAGTCCCTTTAGACGCTTTAGACTCTAGAAAGTCTCTTTAGATATTCAATTATTTCAAGCTTTCCTAAGTCAACCCGTGAATGAGATTCTCCTAGATCTTTTTGTTCTGATGAAGGGAGGACATTAAGAAGGAACAAGAAAAAGAAGATATTATGAAGCTGAATTATGGAACTGGAGATGATTACAAAATATGGAACACTGAATGAAAGAACAATCATCTTGGACCAAATAGAGGTGGACCATACCTTTGAGGTAAAGATCAACAAGCAGAAATTCATTTAGTTTGGGTATTTCATGTGAGTAAATGTTGGACAAGGGGGAAAAAGCATGCTAGGGAAGGTTAAAGGAAGTGGAAGAAAGAGAAGACAACATATAAGATAGTTAGGTGGGATCCAAGAGATTACAACATTCTCCTTGCACAAACAAATTACACAATGGTATGCAGTTCTCCATATTGGCATTAAAACTTGAACCCAATTTGATGGCATCTAATTAAACATGTTCTAGCTTCTGTGGATAAAACCCAACTTATAAAGAGTGCAAGCTCTATTCCATTTAGATAGCTGAAGAAATAGAAAACAAGGATGTATCAGCAATAAAATAAAGTTTAAGCATAACTTGCTTAGTGGAATCCTGCTGCTTGAGATTTATGACTTATAATGATTGTTTAATGTTTCCATGCTAACAACAGACAAATGTTTCCTTTATGCTTCTAATTTTTCAACAGAAAGCTTGATTATTTTAAAACAGCTTATGTAGTTCAAATAAGATAGAGACAAATAGTGAATTTTGATTCCCAGCTAAGTGTTTGCATTTTTGCCAATTGACTATGAATTCTATTAGGATATTTTTCTAGTTCAGTGGTTCTCAACCTTTTTAATGCTGTGACCCCCAACCGGTTGTAAGTCGAGGACCCCCCAACTGGTCATAAGTCAAGGACTATTTCCCTGCCTGGGAGTGCCGCGCATGCCTGGTGCCGCCCTCTGCGCCGGCCGAGGTGTAGCTGGCAAGGGCAGTGACGGTGCAGGGCGACCACTGGCTGAGCCACCAGCTGGCCCAGCCCAAGGGAGGTAAGGCACCCGCTGGGCCCCACGTGCGCCAGCAACCCTCCCTGTGCCCGCCGGCCTCCCACCTCCCACCCCTGGCCCTCTTTTAGTTACATTTTTAGTAGTTGCTCAGCAGGGAGGAGTGGAAACTTCTAGACAGCTCACCTTCACTGCAGACAACTTGCAGCACCGTTTGCAGACTGGGACTTTTGGCGGGCTCAGCAGGGCAGATACAGCCTGGACAATTCCTATTGGCTTTTGAAAGCCAATAGAATTAGACTCTATTCAAGAGAGTCTATTCTATTGGCTTTCAAAAGCCAATAGAATAAGAGGGAGTAGCACAGCTAAGGAAAAGGGGGAAAATGGCAGACTGCGTTGTTTGGCGACCCCCGTGAAATGGTTGTTCGACCCCCAAATGGGGTCGTGACCCACAGGTTGAGAACCGCTGTTCTAGTTGAAGGCAGCTTCAGAATCAAAGGGAGCACCAAAGTAGAAGATACATAACAGATAGTAAGCCCGCTTCTGCTTCAAGATCTCCAGAGCCAATCATCTACTTAGATAGGAGATTCCACCATTGGGCTTGTATTACATCAAGACATTTCTCTTATGATTCAGTTAAAACTTATATCTTAAGCTGAGTTTTAATCATTTCATACATGTGGGTAATATAAGAGTATGAGAAGGAGAGAGAGGTTAATATAAATGTTATACTGGATTAGGACTGGCAATAGAATGACAATTGTCTCTAGATGGTAAATAGATATATACCTATTATTATTATTGTTATATTTATTAAGTTTGTTAGCTGCCCATCTTAGTACACAGAGTAACTCTTTGTGACACAATTAAAGTTGTCACTTCTGTATGGTTTCTTCTTAAATGGCTGTGAGGTTGGTGGAATGGTGTGGCTAAAAACAAAATTCTAATCTATAAACCTTATGAATTGAATTTTGCTAAACTGTAAAAGAACTGAAAATCACAGAAAGACATTGGTCTCAGGGGCAGATGCCTCTTTTGAAGCAGATTTATGGAGAAGGTATAAATCTTTCTGCATTCTTTCTATACAGAAATGAAAATTCAATCCTATTGGTGATTTGTGTGTGTGTGTGTGTAGAGTTTTTCAAACAGGCTGCTATTACTTCAGCAGTCCTACCTTTTTATTAATCAATAGAAAACTACTGAGATATTTTACTTTTCCACAGAAATATGAGTAAAGGTCTAAGATCTCTTTTTCTTTTTGGGGGTCTGAGATTAAAATGGGGTTTAGAGCATTTTGGTAATATTAAAGGAACTCAGTCTGACTTCCTACTAATAAAACCAGCAGCATGCTAATCTGAGTTACATTTTAATCTGTAGAATTAATAATGCAGTCCCAAACCTGAGACAGATGGCAATCAGATTAAAAAGCTATTCCCAGAAATGCAGATGAATTTTGAAGTCTTAAGACTTAACCATAGCTGACATTGGTTGAGATACCTCATGGTTTATGGGTTTTATAAATATCTTGTTTCAGTCTCATGTTTATAAATCAGCATGGTTTATGCACAATCTTCTTATAACCTTGGATAGAATTTTCCAGTTATCTACCTATCCACTTATCTATTATCTCCTTCAGTCTATTTTTAGGAAAACATTTGGAAACAATTGTTTCTATATGAATGATGGAGATGGAAAAGGCATTGTGGATCAATAAATGTTTCCTTTTTAGTGATACTCTGTCATTTCTAAATGATATATAAATACTAAAGCATCTACACTGTTATAAACTAGATGAAGAAAGAAGTCAGTATCCAGAATATTTTTGCCAGAAGTTAAAAGAGGTTTTTTTTTTGCCTCAGCCTCATATAGGTCCTATGGGGAAGAGGCAGATACGACAGGAGGCCTGGGGTAGGCCGCTCTCGGGGAACAAGGCATCGCTGCCTGAAAGCGATCTCTTGTTCCGGCCCCTTGAACCTCTCCCGGAGTACTGGTAACGAGCGAAATCTGGACCCTGGACTCAGGCTGCTGCTGCTCAATGCCAGGTCGGTGGTAAATAAAGCTCTCCTCATCCGGGACTTGATTCTAGATGAGGAGGACGAGCTGGCATGTGTAACTGAGACCTGGCTGATCCCAGAGGGAGGAGTTCCCCTCTCTGAGATGTGTCCTGCTGGGTTTCAGGTATGGCATCAGCCGCGACTACAAGGAAGGGGGGAGGAGTGGCGATTATAGCTAAGGAGTCACTCGGGCTGTGCAGACTCGCTGCTACCAAGATATCAGGTTGTGAGTCCCTTCTTATGAGGTTGGACCTAGGTGTACAGGTGGGTCTGTTGCTTACGTACCTGTCTCCCAGCTGCGTTTCTACAGCCCTGCCCACACTACTCGAGGAGGTAGCCAGGTTGGCGGTTGAGTTCCCCAGACTTATTGTCTTGGGGGACTTTAATGTGCCGTCACTCGGTGAGTCCTCTGGGTTGGCACGGGAGTTCTTGGCTTCCATGGCAACTATGGACCTGACACAAGTAATTGAGGGCCCAACCCATGAGAGGGGACACACACCTGACTTGGTTTTTCTCTCGGAACAGCTGAGGAATGATCTGATATTGAGGGAATTAGAAGTGTTGCCAATGTCATGGACAGATCATTTTCTGCTGCGGCTTGAGTTTACGACACCAATCCTCTCTCGCAGGGAGCCGGAACCGATTAAATGGTTCCACCCCAGACGCCTGATGGACCCTATTGGTTTTCAGAGGGCGCTTGGGGAATTGCCGGATTCGCTCGTACACAGTTAGGCAGAGTCCCTAGTGACGGCCTGGAATATGGCCGCTACAGGGGTTCTAGACCAGATTGCGCCATTGCGACCTCTCTGTGGTAGCAGACCCAGGAGATCTCCTTGGTTTACTGAGGAACTCAGGGGGATGAAGCGTCAGAAGAGACGTTTAGAGAAGCAATGGAGGGGGAGTAGATCCTAATCTGATCGAACCAAATTGGGAGCTTATATTAAGACCTATTTGGAAGCAATCACTACGGCAAAATCTCAGTATCTTTCCGCATTGATTGCATCTGCGGAATCTTGTCCGGCTGCCCTGTTTAGGGTGACTCGATCCCTCCTGGATACGGGGAGGAGAGAGGAACCTTTGCAGGGCAATGCCGAAGAATTTAACAGCTTTTTCGCATATAAGGTTGCTCAGATCCGGGCTGACTTGGACTCCAATTGGAATACAGTGTCGGCTGACAATGAGTCAGTCGAGATGACAGAGGCCCGTCTTAGTCCTGTTGAATGGGAGGAGTTTGATCTGGTAACTCCTGATGACATGGACAAGGCCATTGGAGCTGTGAGTTCTGCCACCTGTTTACTGGACCCGTGCCCCTCCTGGCTGGTTTCGGCTAGCAGGGCGGTGACACAGAGCTGGATCCAGGCTATTGTTAACGTTTCACTGAGGGAGGGGTCCTTTCCAGCTCCCTTAAAGGAGGCACTTGTGTGCCCCCTCCTCAAGAAGCCTTCCCTGGATCTGGCAGTTTTAAATAACTATCGTCCAGTCTCCAACCTTCCCTTTTTAGGGAAGGTTGTTGAGAAGGTGGTGGCACTCCAACTCCAATGGTCCTTGAATGAAACTGATTATCTGGGCCCTCAGCAGTCTGGGTTCAGGCAGGTCTGGTTACAGCACGGAAACTGCTTTGGTCGCACTGACCGATGATCTCTGGCAGGCCCGAGATAGAGGTTATTCCACTATCCTGGTGCTTCTTGACCTCTCAGCAGCTTTCGGTACCATCAACCATGGTATCCTTCTGCGCCGGTTGGAGGGGCTTGGAGTGCGGGGCACTGTTTTGCGGTGGTTTACCTCCTACCTCTCTGGCCAGTCACAGTCGGTGTTTGCAGGAGGTCAGAGATCGGCTCTGAGGTCTCTTCCGTGTGGAGTCCCTCAGGGGTCTGTTCTCTCACCTCTGCTTTTTAACATATACATGAAACCATTGGGTGAGATCATCCGTCGACACGGGGTGAGTTTTCATCAATATGCTGATGATACTCAGCTTTACATCTCTACCCCGCGTCATTACAGTGGAGCAGTGGAAGTGATGAACCGGTGCCTGGAGGCTGTTGGGGTCTGGATGGGTGCCAACAGGCTCAGACTCAATCCCGACAAGATGGAGTGGCTATGGGTTCTGCCTCCCAAGGACAGTTCCATCTGTACATCCATCACTCTGGGTGGGGAAGTTTTATCCCCGTCGGAGAGGGTTCGCAACTTGGGTGTCCTCCTCGATCCACAGCTAAGTTTAGAATACCATCTTTCAGCTGTGGCGAGGGGGGCATTCGCCCAGGTTCACCTGGTGTGTCAGTTGCGGCCCTATTTGGATCGGGAGTCACTCCTCACAGTCACCCATGCCCTTGTCACCTCGAGATTCGACTACTGTAATGCTCTCTACATGGGGCAACCTTTGAAGAATGTCTGGAGACTGCAGGTGGTTCAGAATGCAGCCACGCGAGCTGTCTTGGCTCTCCCAAGACATGCTCATATTACTCCAGTCCTTCGTGAGCTGCACTGGCTACCAGTTGGTCTCCGAACACAATTCAAAGTGTTGGTTATGACCTATAAAGCCCTATATGGCAATGGGCCAGGATACTTGCAGGACCGTCTTCTGCCCCACGAATCCCAGTGACCTGTTAGGGCACGTAGGGTTGGCGTCCTATGGGTCCCGTCTGTTAGACAGTGTCGTTTGGTGGGACCTAGGGTTAGGGCCTTCTCTGTTGTTGCCCCAGCCCTCTGGAACCAACTTCCCTCAGAGGTTCATACTGCTCCCTCCCTCCTAGCTTTCCGAAAACTTTTAAAAATGCATCTATGCAGACAGGCCTGGGGCGTGTGAGCTACGCTCTGCCCCTGGGCCCTTGATTGGGATTGTATGTTGTATGAGTGGATAGTTTTATAGTTTTATATTGTATCATTATTTTAAATGATTTATATATCTTTGTACTTGTATTCTGTTGTGAGCCGCCCTGAGTCTGGGGAGAAGGGGGGCATATAAGTCAAATAAATAAATACATAAATAAATATACATTTTAAGTGTGATATTGTAGGAGGACAGCATTAGTTAGGCATTAGGAAAAAGATGAGAGACAGACAGACAGACAGACAGACGGTATAAATTTAATTGTAATGAATGAATTTTCTATTAAGTTAATAAAATTGGAATTGATTATATCTTTTTAAAAATGCATCTTTTTCATCTCTTTAAAATATCAACCATTAAAGTATTTGTTTTTAGGAGATATGTGAATAAAATGGTTCAAAACAGCAAATCTTCATTTTTTAAAGAGGAAAATGGATAATTAGAAAAATAACAAATAAGAGAATGTGCCATCCTGCCTTGTAAGTCTTTCTTATCTGTTTGTTCAATATTAATTTTTACTCCCTTTTTTTTTTACTCTGCCCTTTCCATTTTTTTCCCTGATTTGTACTCTGTTGTAAGAAATGGACCTTGGCTACATAATAGCCTTCAGCCCATAAAAGGTTATTCTTCCCTTTATTAATCAAGAAGTTAAAACAACTTCCATCCATTTTTTAAATTGTGAGTAAATATAAAAATGCACTTTGATCTGAGGCATAGAAACTATCTACTGTATAGCTAACACCTAATTAACATCTAGGACACCTGAGGACCAACACACTTAAATCAGTTCTAATGCACATAATTCTAATCACAGTATGTTTGAAAGACATGTCCTGCAATAATGACATGAGAAAAAAATCTTAATATTCTAATAAGTGAGATTCTGTAAGAAAATGCCAGTATATGACAAGAAATAGTCATTAAGAAAGCAATTTTGCCCCATTATCCCAAAGTTAGTCATGCTTCTCTATCTAAGGCTCTGGTTGTTTATTGGTCTTTCTGTAGCTAAAAATTGTGCTGTGACTCATTATTCTTTAATATTGCATTTGACAGATCCAAAATGGAATTCAAATTACATTCATTATGAAGAGAGTTCATGGCATATGCATTAAAATTTCACCATTCTTAGAACAAACAGTTGCCTCCGAAATTTACATTTTTTTCTCTCTCTACCCTGCTGGGTAAAAGATCTATTTTCTTTGGAAAACAAATCTTTTTGACACTCACTATTATAGTTCTTCATTTTTGTTTTGTTTTTCTAATATAGCCATAAACAATCCAGAGGTTAGCAAGATTATTAAAATGCCAAATAAATATTTTTTTTACAAATATTTATAATAGTTTTAAAAAATCTTCCCTCAGAAAATACTGTTGTTTCCATTTTAGCCATGTCTGGGTAGAAAATCAAGTAGAGTTTTCGTTTTACTACCAAGACTATGTGTTTTTCACAATACTAGATGATACAAACCTTTGCAGGTATATTTACAAAGGGAGTGGCAGAGGTATCAAAAAGATCAAAAGAACAAGCACACTTGCAGATTGAAGCCCTATCCCTTTGTACAGGGGTCTTCAAACTTGGCCCTTTTATGACTTGTGGACTTCAACTCCCAGAATTCCTCAGCCAGCATGCCTGGCTGAGGAATTCTGGGATTTGAAGTCCACAAGTCACAAAAGGGCCAAGTTTGAAGACCCCTGCCTTTGTACATGGACATAACATCGATTTAAGCCCCCTTCTTCCCCCCCCTAACCTGTCCCCTCAAAATTGGGAACAGAGATTCCCTAAACTTTTGAAGGAAACAGATTTCTAAACACCTAAACTTTCAAAGTATCGCAATGCAGAGTATAGCTTAGGTTCTCACCATATGAATCTAGCAATTCAAGATGCTTCAGAGGTTTTGACTGAAATCTATGTTGCTATTTTTTGCAAGTCATCAGAAAAAATGCATATTCCTAAAAAAATGTTAAAAGTTTTTTTTTAAAAAAAACTACCATAGCTTCCTCTCAAGTGCAAAATTAGAGTAGGAAAAAAGGAGAAAGACAGAAGTTTTTAAATAAGCAATATAACAGAGAGAATATTTTACTGGTGAGCACTCTTGAAGCAATTGTTACTATTGCTACTGAGATTATTATTATTATTTTGGCTTTTCCCCGTTCATTTCTTAAGGTTTTTTTTTTCCTGTTTCTCATTACAATTTAAACACTAAATTATTTTTAACAGGTAGTATTACGTATATACATATTTGATCTATTATTTGGCAATTATTTTACTTAAAATGCCCACTAGAATTCATTGCTATGGATGACACAATGTTGTAGCAGATATTAGCCAATTTAGCAGTACTCCATTAACATCATACATTAAATTAGTGCTATTTTTTTTCATACAAATGCATCTTATTTCTGCAAATGTAATTGCTGTTTAGTGATTTCCTAATGTTTAGCATTTCTAAAAGGCAATCCTGCACTGCAGCACTGAAGTGCTTTTCTCCATTATGGAAACAGGCTGGAAAGTTAACTGGTATGAAAATTAGCTTCCCACTTTCTGATCACATTTTTTTTAATGAAACAGAATTGACATTCTAGTCCACAGGAGAGAGGGAGGGGGGGTACAAAGTATGGCAAGAGAACGACATTTTGTTAATGCCTGCTCTTTGATTCCACAAAGGATGACCCCATGAATTGTGGAACTGGCACCAAAAGGGGCATTGCTTCCAATATTCAGGCATTCTTATATATATATATATATATACTCTTCGGGTTTTCTCCCACGTAGAATTTGAATCAGAGCACAGCCAAGCCCCTAACCAATCAGAACACACCTCCACCCAATCAGAACACAGCTGAGCTCCCAGCCAATCAGTTCAAACCCCCACTGGCAGTTAAAAGGAAGAAACAGCTAAAATCTCACATTGCTCCTAGAAGCAGAAGCCGAAAGCACCAGCCTGAAGATGACGAATGAGACTTCGTCGAAACGTCGCCAAGACACTTCAAATTCGACGCGGGAGAAAACCCGAAGAACCAAAGACCTACATACAAACACCCGCGAAAACCTCAGAAAGCAAATATCATACCTCTACGGGGAGGAAATCCACCATCTGACCAGGACCTATGAAAAACTTGAAGTCCAAAGAGCTTCCATTTTATGTGACCTTGCATTCCTACGCAACTGCCGAGATCAAAATTTAACCCCCACATGCTTCCAATTGAAATTCCACTCCAACTCTGCAGCCACCAAACGCATCCTGAAAAGAACAGAATTGGCCCTAATCAGAAATGAACTTCACACAAAAAGATTCCTCCTAGACCGAATCAACAAAGATCTCCTCACTCTTCACCTCAGACTCAGCAACAAGATCCACCCTGCACTTTGGGACAAATCCAAACAACTCGCAGTCTGGAGAGCCGAAACACAGACCACCCTCAAGACAGACACACTCACCAACAAACTCCGAAGACTACAAGAACACCAGAAACAAACCCCTCCTCCCTCACAGCCACACATGAAACAAACAGTGCATAACATCTCAGATAGGATCCTCACCAAAGCTGAAACCAATGTCCTTTCCAAAGGATTCAACTTTGCAGTCGCTCCCAAACATATCCCCACTGAAACCATTATATGCGGAGTTGAAACCAGCCTGACCAAAATCAACCCCGATGACGCTAATAGAATCAGACTTGAAATCACCAACATACTCTGCACCAGCAAGCCACCCAAAAGCAACTTACCCAAAGAGGAGCAGACAGCACTACTTAACCTGAAACAAGACGCCAGCATAATAATCCTACCAGCAGACAAGGGCAACGCCACGGTGGTCATGAACACATCTGACTACCAAACCAAATTAACCAACCTACTCCAAGACTCCACATACAAACCCCTAAACACAGATCCCACCACCTACCTGGAGAAAACCACCAGATCCAAAATAAAAGCCTCTCCCATCAGCGAAGAGATCCAACAAAGAATCATTCCAAGAGAGAAATCATCCAGATGCCCTAAGCTCTATGGTCTCCCCAAGATACACAAAGAAGGAACCCCACTTAGACCCATAGTCAGCTCCATAGGCTCACCTCTACAAAATCTAGCCAAATTTCTCGCCAAACAACTACAGCCCTATGCAGAATCCATCACCTCACAAGTAACCAACTCATTCCAGTTCATAGAGATCATAAAGAAACAAAACTTACAGCCCAGCGACCTACTCGTGAGCTTCGATGTCATATCCCTCTTCACCCAAGTGCCAATCAAAGAAGCCTTAACAGCTATCCAAAACAAATATAACCCCCCCAAACACATCCTAGATCTGACCAACCACTGTCTATCCAACACATACTTCATCTATAACGGACAAAAGTACAAACAAATAGAAGGAGCACCCATGGGATCACCTCTCTCACCTGTCATTGCAAACCTCTACATGGAACACTTTGAAACCCAAGCTCTAGAAAAATCTGATCACAAACCCAAACTCTGGCTCAGATACGTAGATGACACCTTTGTAATCTGGCCACATGGGAAAGGAAAACTGGACAACTTCCTTACACACCTCAACAGCCTACACCCCAAAATACAGTTCACCATGGAAACAGAAGCTAATAACCAACTTCCCTTCCTGGATGTCTTAGTCTACAAGAAATCCAATGGCTCCCTAGGACACACCATCTACCAGAAGAAAACACACACAAACCGCTATCTGCACGCACGCTCACACCACCACCCAGCACAGATCAACTCCGTAGCCAAGACACTCATCTCCAGAACCAAATGCCTAGCTGACGAACAACACCTAAAAACCGAACTACACACTCTCACTAATGTACTAACATCCAACGGATTCCCAAGAAATAAGATTTCCAACTTAATCCAAAAAGAAACTCCCACTAAAATCCATGACAGAGAACAAGAAAACGGCAAAGCCCTCCTCCCATACATAAAAGGCACCACAGACAAGATCAGCAAAGTCCTGCACAAATATAACGTCAAAACAGCATTCTGCACTAACAGAAAAATATCCACCATCCTAAGAAACCCTAAAGACAAAATTGAGTTAGAAAATCAAGGAGTATATGAAATCCCATGTACTGCTTGCCCCACTACATACATTGGACAAACCAACAGAAGGATAAATGCACGCATTGAAGAACACAAAAACTCAGTCAAAAGAGAGGAACCAACTTCTTCCCTGGTCCAACACCTTAAAGCCACAGGACATGAAATTGATTTCAAAAAGACCAGAACAATTGCCAAAACTGAACATTTTAATAACAGAATAATCAGAGAAGCCATCGAGATAGAAAAACGCCCCCACAGCATGAACAAACGAGATGACACCTCCCGCCTACCAGCCATTTGGAAACCCGCCCTTATTGACAAACGTATTCCTAACTCAAAGATTGACACCAGAAACACACAGGATGCCACCTCCACACATCCACGCAAAAAGCAAACCCAAACCCACACCAATGATGAGGCAAGACCACAGACCAGGAGCCAGACCAGAGCTGCAACATTGGCCACTTTGAACCTCTCCAGCACAACAAAGCCCCCACCCAAACAGAACACTCCCCCAGCCAATCAGAACACAGCCAACCCCCCAGCCAATCAGAGCACAGCCAAGCCCCTAACCAATCAGAACATAGCCAAGCTCCCAGCCAATCAGTTCAAACCCCCACTGGCAGTTAAAAGGAAAAAACAGCTTAGACCACACATTGCTCCTAGAAGCAGAAGCCAAAAGCACCAGCCTGAAGATGATGAATGAGATTTCATCGAAACGTTGCCAAGACACTTCAAATTCTACGCGGGAGAAAACCCGAAGAACCAAAGACCTACATATATATATATATATATATATATATATATATATATATATATATATATATATATATATATATATATATATATATATATATATATATATATATATATATATATATATATATATATATATATATATATATATATATATATATATATATATATATATATATATATATATATATATATATATATATATATATATATATATATATATATATATATATATAATATACACACAAAACAAATTTTATTGGTTTTTTAACGTTTACAACAGAATGCTCAAGACACACCGTGGTGGTTAGGTGATCAATCATCCAAAAACAAAATCATATAATAGTTCAAGTAAATACATTAAATGTTCCCTCACTATTTCCCTCAAATAATATAACCTATTTAACACAATCCATTTCTACATTACATATCTATAAATCCTAATCCTGTTTAAAACTTTATTAATTTACAGTTACCATAGTCCAATTTAATCTTAGATACATGTATTATCACTTCGGATATCCCTTCTAAAATACTAATCCAGATATATTCTAATTCATAATCTCATAAATCATTGATTTTATCACAGATCTCTCTTATTTCTTCAGATAGCATTTAAATCTCATTCAAATAATTATCATCTTAAAAAAGAACACACCTATTATTGCACAAAACATCATCTTACTAACTTAACACACTCAATTAGTTGTTAAAGCAATCCAAATTTCTAAAAACCTCTTTCATATTCATATTATTCCAAAAAATACATTCATATTCTGTTTAACGTATATATTCTCATAATCACAAATTTTCCAACTCTAAATCTTAGTCCTTAAATCAATCCATATTTCTCAAACCCTTTTTAATCCATTACATATAATTTTAAATTTCTCTTTTTAGTCTTATTCTGGCTTTCTTTTTATGCCAAGCAGGTTTCCATAACAAAGCCTCTATTTCAGCAAATAGATCTCCCATTATTGCTTGTAATGTCATTTGGGTCAGTAAAAGACCTTCCATCCTCTGTTTTTGACGCCTGGCTCCTGTCTGCTGGATAAAACACTCGATCATGTCCAATTTTATAATTAGTAGTTGATTATCAAAGTTCTCATAATTCTCCCACAGTTGTAGTTTCAAGTCCATTTCTGTTAGTTTTGCAATTGTAGATAGTTTAGTTACAATCATTTTTTGATCATCCAAAGTCTCCATAGGTTGTATGTAAATTAATTCCTCTTCTATTGCTTTTTGGTCTGTAGAATAATCAAATAGAGTCTAAAGGTCAGTTTGTAAGTTCACAGTAGAATTTCTGTTTATTATTTCTGCAGTTCTCTCTCTTATTTGGGAACATATTTCCTCAGTAGCTTCATAATTTTTTTCCAGATGAGTTTACAGTTGAGTTGTGAATATGGTTTCTCCATTTCAGTAGTAACACAAACAAGAAACGGTTGCAGTTTTAAATTTCTCGACAAGATGTCCTCAGTAAACTATGAAAGTCTCTTCCAGACACCAAGAATGAGATTAGCAAAGTCAAAGAGCTATGGAGTTTCTTTTCCGGCTTCTCATAGAGTTGGTTTTTTTTCTCAAACAATAAAGATTTATCCCTTTAAAAAAATAAGTCCAAGACATAGGAAAACAATATTCTCCAGCTTAGAAGATATAATAATAAAGTTTTATGATAAGGATTTTTCCAGGGCCCCCAAGTAACCAAAAATAAAAATAGTCAATAAGAAGTTTTTTCCTTTGTTATGGAAAGCTCTTTTCCCCAGATAAACAAAGGCAGCTCTTTCAAAGCAGGGAAGTAATTCCAAAAGGCTTTTAACAGGAGAGTAGTTAGGCAAAGAGAGAGAGGGAAAAGTCTCACCGAGATCATCCACGATGGTTTCTTAACACTTAGATGTTCTTTTGACTTTTGGCTGGAGCAGCTAAATGATAGGCCATATTACTGGCCGATCTTTTCTCCACCGGCCCTGAGAAGCTGCCTCAGACCACAGAAGGAGCTGCCTCCTCCCCCCACAATCAATGAGATTCCTCCTCATCGGTAGTCACCCCTCCAGGGTGACTTTTCGACCTGATTAAGGGTCTACCAGCAGAGGAAAAGCAGGTAATGAAGAGAGATAGTCTCTTCGTATGCCTGCACCCACTGTAACCCAAAACCGGAAGTCTCTAGGCATTCTTGATAGGAAAAGCCTATGGGAGAGAGAGGAGAAGCAAGTCTTGTGCTATCAGATCATAGAATTGACCCTGAAGGATTTAAATGACAGAGGAAGGATGTTTTCCTGAAAGATTTCTCGACATATTAAAAAATGCACCATTTCACATCTGCTGCTTTGTCTAATTGGCCAGGGTTATCTGGAGAGATTTGCCCAGTACGTAACAGCTAAAGTGTTCCTCCCAATACTTCTCTTGCTACTAGGTCTGACAACTTTGGAAAGAAGTGGAATGCATGTTTCTTTGGCCCAATTGGAGAATCCTGCCAAATACAAACCAGCCTGGAAATAAGTGGTAAGAATCTGTGGCCCACAGCAGCCTCAGCTCACTAGTAGGAGCAGGCCAATTCCCTACTTCTAATCTTACCTTGAGTTTAAACTAACAATATTCTTTTATGTCCTCTAAATATGGTTGTTGAGACATCTCCAATTGGTAACTACTGAGTTGCAAAATGGAAAGTGTTTAGTATTAAGTAAAGGGTATTTCCTTGCAGGTTGTACCAAAGTGAGCACAATCGTGTCAAGGTTATGATTTATCCTTCCTTTGGGTAGTTTCCCTACTGAGATTCACTGTGTAATGACTCAGCCATGATGTTCCTTCTCCAGGTATGGCCCATATCGAGTCAGAAGAATTTTCAGTTTTGTCTTTTTCAAGTCCTACTACAAGACATAAATTTATATTTTACTCCAGAGCATGCTTGCTTCTTTCAATGGCCTTTTAATATTGTTTGAACTGTTTCCCCCCCTGTTGGTTCTAAATACTTATTGTTTTAATATTATAATGGCTTTATTTATGAGTTCTTAACTACTTTAGTATATAGAACCAATGGGACTGCTCATTCTTAAGATCAACTTGTTTTATACAACTAAAAATGATTTTTTGTTTATCAACCAACTTAACATTGGGACCTTTTTTTCCTGCTGACCTTTGCAAACTTTGGGGGGGGGTGACATTCACAGCTAGAATATTGCAGTTAGATGAGATAGATGGGTATGATGGCAAGTACGGCAGAAAAGTAACAAATTAAATAAAAATAATTTTGACTAGCGGGGGACACTTTTTGAGCAACATGGAATTCTGAAAGCTTGTTTCTGAAACAAATACTTTATTTCTAACACACTTAAAGGCAGAGTTCCTCTAATTTTCATGATATTAGTTTCATGAGATCAAGGCAGCTTCCAATTTTTAAGTAACTTTGCAACATGTTTAAATAACATTTAGGAAATAAAAGACAATTTGGTTCTGCTATGACACATCTGCTACTGCATCTTTCTGTTTTGATTTCATTAGCAAAATGAAGACTTGAACCATATTTGTCCTGATGAAATGAGTCCACATGCTCAGGATGGACCAAAATTGGAGAAGATATGAGTAACTAAAGAGTAAAAAATGGGCTGAGAAAACATTAACTATAAATTAACTCAACTATAAATTGAGCCAAGGCAATTGAGCCATATGTATGATTGGATACATATCCTGGTCATAAATATCATTTTTTTCCTTTAGGTTTTCTTACATACATCCAAGACAACATACAAAAAGTTGCAGAACTAATGTACTGCATTTGTATTTAACATACGTGATTACCATAAGTTTAGGCAAGTGGAAAATTAGGAACATGAACTCATTATGTTACTGTATACATGTCAAAATACTTCCCCAAATCTGTGTGGGTTTCTTCTTAAGCAGAAGGCATTTCAAAATTTTAGAATAATCCCATGCTGTTCATTGAAAGGAACAGCAACTGCCAAAAGATTCCCAGGAATGTATTTGGAAATGTGTCCACAAATTGTGTGCAATAACCAAGTAGATATTGTTCACAGTGTTTATTTATTGTTTGCTTGTTAGTTTTCAGATGTGGCTTCTGAAGCTTCTTCCAGATGAAGAACACAGAATAAAAATGTGTGAGAGATTCCAAGGAGAGAGGAGAGAATGCATAGCTGGGAACAGTCACGTCCGTGTAAATGGATCTTGGAAAGAAAGAAAAGTGCTAAGAGAACTGGGATATGGGGATAGAAGTAATTTGAGTGATCTTTATTTTTAAAAGGGATTTGAATAGTCAGGTAAAACTGAATCTATGAGAGCAAATTGCTTGAAGAGAAGAGGATTGATAGATATTGGCATGCTGTTGCTTTTGTGTGAAAGATGTCAAAGAGATGAGTATAATACAAGTTCTCTATTTATGTTAACTGGTGACAGTGTGAGAAATGGAAGATGAATTAGAGTTTCTATCAAAATGTAGAATTTATAGAAAGCAGAAGTCCCCAATAATAAGTTCATCTTCCCTTTAATCTCCCATTACCTGATGTAGGATCCCTGGTCTAGAGACAGTATCATGCTTCACATTACTTTTCTAGTTCATTATGAAAGGGTACATCATTTTTAACGTTATAATCCTCTGGGCTCATCAGTGGGGCCTGTCCAGGAGCCTGGTGATCATTGTAGGTTTGTACATACCAACAGAAGTTACTTTGTGGCATTTATCTCTAGTATTTAGGTTCCTTATTCACATGGGGATTTTTTCGTACAACAGTGACAACTGAAGACTACAATTTCAACTCCACTTTGAACATATGACCTTTATTATGTGGTTTCTTGAGCCATTTACTTGTATCTCCCTTCCCCTATCACATTTTCTTAAGCTCCAGGCTTTAAAAAAAATCTTCACATTGAAACCCATTCATTCAGGAATGATTCAATTCTACACAGCCATGTTAAATTTAGAAGCTTGTGTTCTTTAATTGTGAGGTTGGCAGTAAGTTTGAGATCAGAATTAATTCAAAAACTACAAATTCCATAAAGAACAAAAGGGGACACTTTTCCATTTTGGGTGGATCCACACTGCCAACCACATTGCCTACTTATAAATAGACAGTGGAAAAGACCTAGCAAATTTGAATGCATGGTTAATTATTTGATCTTAATTTCACATCACCTGTGTTTCATCAATGAAAACACTAACAGCACCTCCTTCTCTGAGAAATAGGAGTAAAGAGGTTTTTAAGCATCTTTTTGAAAAATAGATTGTTGTTATATCCTTAAAAATAGGACATCAAGTTGTGATAATTAGAATCACTGCTATATTCTGCCTAAACATTATTTTCTTGCTTCAAAAAAGAAATTTTGAGAAGCGGGCCAGCAAGAACTTCAGTGCTTCTCACCAGTTTACATGAGTTTTCTATTTAGACTTGTTGCTAGATTGTGCAGTAGGTTTTGGAGACAATTAACTGAGTAATTAAGAATGGTGACTTAGTAATGTGAAAATTTGTGCAAAGTTTCCAAGATTTGTTGTATAATGGACCATAATGAGTTTTAGCCTGCTGTTGGGTCTCTAGTGTCCTAAAACCTATTTATAACTCTCTAACCTTATGAGTTTGACTTTGTCCTGCTAGACAAGCTTCTTATTTTCTGTTGAGTAGCCCTATAAATGCTTGAATGTATCATGTTAACTGAACCATTAATTCAATTTCTTTCAGGCTGCAGTCAACCATTCCCCTAAGCAGTACAGCTGAAATATTCAACATAATTACATTAGCCAGGAAATGACAAACCTGCTGAAAAACATACATACTTATCAGTGCAACTTACCTCTTGATAATCCACTCACTGTCTTCCCTCTCCATCAATCTGCCAATAAGAAAGGCCTTCTCAGCTTAGTAACTCCAAAGTAGCACTTCTAAATGATGAGATGAAGGAAACTTTATAAACAATGAGATTTTTCAATAGCAGATACAGTCCCAGCCAGAGACAACATGAGTATCAGGGTGTCATAGCCAGAGTTTTTCAATTTCAAGTAAGGTTGACACATTGTTGTATACAGGTGTGACATCGTTGATAGGGTAATGCCCTTTCAAGATAGCAAATTGCTTCAGTAACTGCAATATATTGTACTGGATAAGCTAAATTACACTGTGAATGGACAAGATTTTGGGTCCATTCTGCTTCTTATAAAAAGTAGTCCAATACTACTGGTTAGTAGTAGATAAGCATTTTACATTTGAAAGGTTACAAAGACTTTCTGCCTTGGAGGCTGGGAAGCCTTTTAAGAGTTTTAATGGATTTAGTTATAACTAGAGAACTGGTTGGATCATCCTTTCAGAGGTATTTCCTTACCTAAATAGAAGGACCCACAGGAGAACTGCTATTGTTTTGGTTTGAAAATTAAAGAAATATGCACAACAAGAGAAATATAGATGGTTTTCATTTAAAAAAGGACAGATTTGTGGATAACATTTCTGGTTGATCTGCCATCCTTTAAGAATACTCTAATGTTTTCCCATCTTTTTCCTCAGTTGAAAGCTATATACAGTCGACTACGCTGGAATAACACTTTCTCCAAATAAATCAACGTATTCTCCATGGTTTATCCTTGTGCTTTATGTATAAGGAGATCAAAATAATGACTCTATTGGGAACTGTGTCCACTGAAGAGGGACTTCACCTTTTGATACATTGAGCATAGCTCTAGGAATCATGATATGATATGATATTTTGGAATCAGGATATTTTTATTTAGTTTGAATTTATTTTAGCATGATGCTATATGGTGCTGTCATCAACTCAAGGAGAAAACAATACTATAATCAGGGAACTACCAAGAAGAAAACAACAATCCCACCAACATCAGCAGGGCAAGTCATTGTAAATAGGGAGCAAATTCCACAATCGCAAGCATTGATGATATTATCTGGTAATGTAATGTCAGTAAAAAAACAAGTTTAGAAAGCACCAAGGACTCTACATTTCAGCTCTGAGCTACATGTATTCTCTTCTATTGGATTCTTACTTTAAATTGTGGTTATTCTATTTTAAATGCTTTTAAACTGGGCCTGGCAAATTCTTTTTACCCAGCTGAGGATAAGTCTAGACCAAAAATCAGGTCCCTAATAACGACTTTATGAATAATTTGTCACAATAGAACTTTTATACAGATATAGTGACTAAAATAGCCAGACATGCCAAAATATCTATATTAAAATAATGTTTCAGACATACAAACATATTTCTAAGGGGAAATAAGTACAAAAGTGCTAATTATACAGGAAACTGTACACAATGCTCCAATTTAAAAAAAAAAAAAGCTGCTTCAGACAGGAAGGCAGTGCAGAGAGAGTGGTGAGGATGGCTGAAAAGATTATTGGCAGTTCCCTCCCTTCCATCCAGGACATAGCATATGAGCGTTGCTTGAGCAGGGTCCACAACATTATCTGGGACACTACAAATCCTCTTCACAATCTGTTTTCCTTGTTATCTTCTGGGAGGAGGCTTCATGGTATCTGATTCAGATTCAGTCACAGTTTTGTTCCATACAATATTAGCCTTGTGAACTCTAAACCTTCCTCCTTCCACTATGTATTCAAGATGGACAGTGATTAATATTTATATATTACTTATATGTAAGGGTAGGTCTATACCTATGTTGTATATAGTATGTTTAAATGTGTGTTATGTATGTATACACTTTGAGAGGAAGCAACTGAATTTCATTTTTAATGTGTGCCATTGTGCCCATAGTAAAAAATGACAACAAAGGTTATCTGTCTGTCTGTCTGTCAGTCTGTCTGTTAAAAAGTACACATTAAAGAGCAATATTTTCAGAAATGCATGCATACAATATGAGAAATACATGCAGAAAAGTTTACAAATAGTTGTGCATGATTTTTGTATTACTCAGTAAAATTATCACCATGTGTATTCTGTAAAGCAATTTTTATTGTACACTAGCTCATTTAAAATCTGTTGTAAGTGAACAAAGATGCTACCATGGAAAATATGAAATCAAATTCAAATAAATTGTTTAAAATACTTGCAGAAGTTCCAAGATAGTTTGCTATCTAAATGAAATGTATAAATAAATAAAACTATACTTTTATTACAGCCAACAAAATTGTATAAAAGAATGCAGAGACTTTTGAGTTCTTCAAAAGTTCTTCTCTTCATATATGAGAAAACCCAAACATTATACCAAGTAATTCAGCCATAAAGTATGAAGTTTAAAATCAGTTGAGAGGTGAAGATTGTGGACTAAATTAGTCCAAATGCAAAACTGGTGGTAGGCAGTTAGTTGAATTGCTAAGATTAAAAGAAAATATTCCTTCTTTTTACTGATAAAGTGATAAGTAACAATTTTGTTTCAATCTGTTTCACAAGCTCTTATTCCAGGCATGTCAAACTTGCTATGTCATGTGACATCGCGCGACGTATCGTGACTTTTTTCCCCATTGCTGGCAATGGGGTAGGTGTGATTTTGGAGTGACGCATCTGGCCTGTGGGCCGGCAGATGGACATGCCTGTATTTTCTCTTAAATTTCAAATATTTCAATTAATCTATGTCGGCACTAGCTTTCTTTAGATGATATGGCTGACTCAGTCACCTAGTACCCTAAGGAAAATACTCATCATCAGGAGCTTAGAACTGCAAAACTTTAAAATAGTTCAACAGTTAACTCTTTCCAACAATCAAACCCAAAATATCCAGATAGAAGTTGTAGCAATCTTAGCACCATCCGTTGACTGCAGTAGATTGTATTCATCTGTTAATGATTAATCTTTTTTTCACTGTTCTGCAGAAAAATTAAAAATTTAAAAAGATTTCATATATGTGCACTGAGAAAACTGTGTGTGTGTGTTGGGGGGGGGGAGAGATTTGTTTCTGAATGGAAAATGTAGTGATCAGACCAAGATGAAAGAGAATCCTTTCCCCACCTTCTAAGCAACTAGCTTTACTATTTCAGCTGAATTTTAGATTACATGATAATACAAACCCAGTTTAATTTAACATAAACCCCTTTTAGGTTAGGAAATGGTTACACTGATACATCACATATACAGTAAACCTAAGGATGTGGCCCAACTCTCCATTCACCATTACTTGTCAATCTGGGAAATGGCACTGGCAAAAATTTAATGGGAAGAGACTTGTTTTTTAAATCACACTGAAGCAATGTGTGATTTTGAGTTGCAGTAGGAGGTAATGAAACAAACAGGAACAGAAAGGACAACAAATAGATGCTTATGCCCAAGTCAATTTAGATCCAAGGTCCCTTCCAATTCTACAATTCTGTTATTAGAGCTCCTTCACTGTCCTCAGGTTTAATTCACGGAAGATGGGCAGTACGTTCCCATTCAGATCGAAACTTTCTATTAGATCAAATTTCTTTGCCTACACTCCAGTCAGTTCTCACATGCCCTGCTGATTTGCTGCTTGTGTTTGGTATCTTTTATATGTACAATGTAATTTGTTGAATTTGTTCAGGGGATTTTTAGGTTCACACATGGCATGCTTCAGAAATCTGTAGCAAATTGCATGACCTGAAAGAAACAATCTGCTCTATCTGTAGCAAGGAGTGCTTTTGGAAACTGCAAATTTCCCTTAACAGCTCTAAAGGGATTTCTTCCTAGCACAACCTGATAACCTACGCTGAGCTGAAAGACTGCAAAGTAAGACTTCCTGTACCATAATTTAAAAGTTAACAGAAAACGATAGCTTGCATAAAGTTCTACTGCTTCCATGACTCAGAAATGAAGGTATTTGCCTTCAATTACAAGATACTCTTTGGAGTATAAGTAAAAAATTATAAGTGCCTTAACTCTTATCTTATACTGAAGAGGGTGAAATTCTCAAAGGATGGATAACCAACAAGAATGTTAAGAATGTTGAAAGAAAAATCTTCATCAGGGTCCAGTCCAAGCCGGGAATAAACAAACATGGAGACCGCTTTAGAAAGAAGGTTGTAGCTTATTGAAGAGGAGAGCCAGACAGAAAGATGGCTGTGTAAAAACTGACCACATGGAGCAGAGTGGTGCGCTTTTATACCTTCTGGGGCTCTTGAGGTTGTTTCCTGTTCCTGTTTGAGGCTTTGTATTTCCTGTGTCATGTACTTTGACCTGAGTCTGAGTGTACCCTTTTGGTATTGGTGGGTTAATCCTATTACATCTCCTGTCCTTAGAATTTGGGTGAGGGTATGTAGACTTTAGGTGTCTTTGTCTTCCTAATTTCTAGCTTCCTGGCTCCAATCTTCCTGAATGGATTATTGAATTTGCATTTCTAAAAGCTGCCCTCTGCCTAGGCTGGGGCTGATTTCTGGGGGCTGGTTTCTTTCTTTTTAAAGATCTTCTCCATTATTCCTTTGGGGAAATATATTCTGCCTTTTTAATATTTCCCAAAATATTTATTTCTCTGGATTCTTCCCACAAGAGCAAAAAAGCCTTATAGAGAAAAATGTCATATGGCAGACTGCTTACAACACAACACTGGGAACTCAAAGCACAGTTCCTGGTTGCTGATTAAGCACTTGATATAGCAAAGTAGGGTAGCCAATATATTCTGCCCTCTCTCTGCTCCCATAATATCAGGGGTGAGCTGTAGGGCAGTCGGTTGATGGCAACTGTGCACTGAAAAGGATAAGTTGCCACCTTACTTTGGAATGGTTTTTGATAAAAATCTAAATCCATCTACGTATAAGGAAATGTTCTTCATTGAAGCTTATTACAGAGAGAATTATACTAATTAATGTTAGATTATTTGGGGGGATCAATATCCTTGTAAAACAATCAGAATATTCTTATCAGTTGTATTTGCATTTTCTTTTTTTTTATTATAAAAATTCTTTTATTAAAACAATCAACATTGAACATAAAAACCTATTATGCAGCAATCATCATGACACCTGGTATACAATACTAAGTATTAGTCTTTGAAAACGTCTGAGTTAGTAAGCCTTTTTCCCCCCCACTCCTCGCGTCTAGCCTCAACTATATTCCTGTTACATTTTATTTTGATTGGTGTTTCCCCTATCTGTTTCAATATTAATGTGATCAACATTAAACATAAGATCCTATTGCTAAGCAATCATCCTAGAACATAGCATACAACATTAGGTATTAATCTTTGTAAACATCTGTTTTAGTAAACGTTCTCCCCTCCTCCCTTACATCTTCAAGTATACTCCGAATACATTTTGTTTGATTGGTGTTTCTCTTATATATGGTCTATCTACTGTATCTAGTCTATCGCATATTGTGCGTTTGCGCTTCTGAATTGACTTCATCCCATTACTAGTGCAATCTTTTATGGTCCCCAACCTGAGATCCTGAGGTAAAAGTTTCATATCCTGAGGTAGAGATTCAGTCTACTTTAACAATATTAAAGCAAACAACATTAGTCAACAATATTAAAGCAAACAAACAATATTAAAGCAAACAAACAATATTAAAGCAAACAGCATTTTCTACCAGGACTACAGATATCAAAGAGATATACCTTAGCAATCTTAGATTGTATTAAATAAAGCATAAATGCCATACTTGCTCAACACACAGGATGAAGTATTGAGTCCAATGTGCAAAACTGACTTGAGGTGCTCTTTTAATAAATTGTAAACATTAATGCCTCTGGACAGCCATCTGTCTGAAATGGTGTAGGGCTTCCTGCGTGAGCAGGGGGTTGGACTCGATGACCTCCAAGGTCCCTTCCAACATTATTATTATTATTATTATTATTATTATTATTATTATTATTATTATTATTATTATTATTACTATCCACAAAGGAACCCTCTGTGTGCTTTTGCCAATAAAATGGATCATGAAGGGAGGCCACACAGGAAATGAATAAATAACATACAGTTAAACAACAAAGGAAAGAGATGGAGAAACAAAAGCAAAAAGAATAAAATAAATTCTGAGACATGACAGTGACTGAAAGTAATTTCAAATACTGCCTGGAATGGCAAGTTCAGAAGGCAAGCTCACCAAACAAGAGGAGAATAAGTATATATGAGTAAACCAGACAGCAAAAATACAAATTTCCTTTCCTTCTAAAAAAATTCACTGAAATTAAATGAGAACTTCATGGGACAAAGACCTAAATTTGAGGAGAAAAACTAAGAGATTAATATGGTGCCATTAGTTTGCAACTTTTGACTAAAGCAAAGAAAAAATTAGAATGTTTACTTTCTCACTTTCTTCATGCACAGCTAGAGGTACAAGATAATGTTTTATCACTTTATTTGGGGGTTGGTAAATCAATCTCTACCCAGCAGTGACAAAAAAAATGTAAACAGATATTAGGGAAGTTTATGCTTCTATTTAATAAAACAATCATTGCTTGACAATCTATCCAACCCTAATGAGCCCTTAAAGAAGCCATTAAGAGCTAATGTTAAAGTTCAGTTAGACTATTTCAGTACATGATCTTCCTTATCACTCTGAATGGTGGGAATGTGTTTTTTTTTCTGTAATGCCACCATTTTCTTCCAGTGCATCTAAACTTTTGCCATGTTAGCTAAAGTTCATGGCTGTCCTATACCACCCAATCACCCGTAGTCTACACTGAAACAGCAGGAGTCAAAATAGGAGACAAAACTGGCTTCCTATTTTGGAGCCATCCATGATGTGAAAAAAACCCCAGAATGTGAGATGTTTATTAAAAAGCAATGAAGGCAAAATCTTTGTGATAAATCTCTGAAACAGCTTGAAACAGGATGACATGATTTTTCTGTGACATTGTGACATTCACATTTCACACATATCACTGCTTACAGTTTTGTTTCTTCAAAAGACAATAAAAGCTGTGTTCAGCTTGTCATGTGCTGTCATTTCTGATAAATGGGCCATCTCATATCCTGAGAAAGCAAATAAAACATGTTGTTCAGACACCAACAAGGAAAAAAAAATCATGCAAACAGATGAATATCAAATATGTATATATTTCCCCTTAAATATTCATGGATCTTTGTTGTTCCTAAATTCAACCAAGTACAGGTATATTACTGTATATGCTAATAGAGTATGATTCAATCTTGATCTTAAAGATCATTGATCTTGAACTTCTTTTCATTATAAATGGGATTTGCTTTTAGTGCTATGTGTACATAATTAAGGGGTTGTACCATACTCTTTAACTATACATTCTTCAGAAGTCATGAAGGTGTGAAAAAGAAATATTTAAAACATAACAAGTAAACAATATGTTTATTGTTGACCTATAGCTATTTCATATTGTGTTATCTATTTCTCAAATCACAACCCTTTGGCGGTGATATAATTCCTGGAAAATCTTTGTTTAGATTTTCCTCATGACAAATTTCAACTTGTAAAAAAATACATACAATTAATTTCTATGTGATAAGAAATTATAACATGTTGACAGCATAATACGTGCATGAATCTGTTATGAAACCTATGGCATAATTGATCCTTTTGCTTTCCATGCAGGATGAGCCAAACAAATGTAGTGAATTTTTCCAAATGTGGATAGTGACTATATCATGCTGTCATAAGGAAAAGAAGAGGGAAATATGACTCCCTTCTTCAAACCTTCTGTGAGATAAAGATTTGATTTTCAGTATGATTTGATCTATGCATGAAGCCACCCTTTTCTTATTAATTTTCTCTTTCTGTTTGTTAGAGCACACATGCCTTTGAATTAGTGTTGACATCTGGCAATAGATTTTTGCTGATTGGACAAGTGCTGCCTTTGCCCTGTAAAACACTTTTGCCCCAGAGATTTGTCAGGCGATCTCTTTAAATATGGAAGGCCTTGAAGAATTGGTTTTTCCCACAAGCTGGAGGATGAAACTGGAATCCAGTAAGATGGATATGTGGGAGAATGCTGCCCCAGGTCCCATGAAATTTTATTGATTCTTATCTTGATAGTTTTGGATTTTTAGTTGGGTTTACTGTTTATGTGTCACCCAGGAGTGTTATTGCAATCTGGACAGCTATATAAGTCTTTTGAAATAAATTAAATAGAAGTGCTTTCCAATCACCTTCTTTCTAAGGATAGGACAAAATAATTAGCCCTAACATTACACCAAACTGACATTTTTTCTTGTTAAATACATACAGGTAATCTCTGAAAGTCAGCTAACATAGTTTAGATATTCACCAAGCAGAGGTAATATTTTTTCCCCCAAAAAAGACATCTTTGAATGAGATAACAAGCATAGAAATACTGACTTTAAAGCTTTAAAGAAAACATTGAGAGCCATATTGAAGCTCTCATTGACAGAACAAGCTCTAACAAGTGACAGAAATACTCAGAAAGAATAATTGTCTGACAAATTTGTGAAGGCTGAATATATCACAGAATATATATCCATGGAGTACCTTAGGTCTAACATATTTAACCCACAAAATCTACAGAGGCCTTCCAAGTTTTTCTTGGTTTCAGTCTTGTTCAGTTTTCTAGAAAAAAAGGGATACAGATGTAAGAAGAGGTTTGATGACCTTTTTTTTCTCCCTGTTCAAACATGTTCAGTCCTCAGACACTGCCTGAATAAGTCCCTGAAGTTTTCCTGGCAAGTTTTTTTCTGAAGGGGTTTGCCTCATTCCTAGGCCTGAGAGAAAGTTCTTGATCCAAGATGATCCAGCTGCTTCAAGATCAAGGTGGGACAAAAACTCAGATTCCTGGTTTCTGGCTTAATGCTTAAGCACTTCACCAAACTGGATTCTGATAACCTAAAATTCCTTAAATGACCAAGTAATCAGTAGAAACAAGCTTGTATGATAACTAGAAGGATCATTTATTATAATCTTAGAATCTATGGTCAAGAAAGAATGCTTAGAAGTATATGGCATCGGACCAGGTTACTTACGGGACTGCCTGCTGCCTCACGAAACCCAGCGACTGGTTAGGGCCCACAGAGTCGGCCTTCTCCAGGTCCTGTCAGCCAGACAGTGTCGCCTGGCAGGGCCTAGGGGAAGGGCCTTCTCTGGTGCAGCCCCGGCCCTCTGGAATCAACTCCCCCGGAGATCCGTATCGCCCCCACCCTCTCTGCCTTTCGTAAACTCCTTAAGACACATCTCTGCCGACAGGCCTGGGGCGGTTGACATCTTGCCCCTAGCCAGTGTATGTTTGTGTGTACATTTGCTGAATGAATAGTTTCTTAATTTAGGGGTTCTCTTTTTTATATATGTATTTTTATATATGTATTATGTAGTTTTTTATATTGGATTTCTATTTATGCTGTGAGCCGCCCTGAGTTCCCGGAATAGGGTGGCATAGAAATTTAATAAATAAATAAATAAATAAATAAATAAATAATAATAATAATAATAATAATAATAATAATGTCACTTTTCTCCAATCTGATCTTCCAGAAAATATATAACTGGGAGAAATTTTATCCATGTTGTACTTTTTGTCATTATGCATATCAACAAATCACCAAATTTTGCAATGAAGGCATTAAAAATATAAAATGCAAATGGAGCTATAATCACTATATGACAATAAAAACAAACAAGTGAACATTACATATATTCTGGAATCAGGTTAGCCATCCAGCAACACTAATTTTCAAATAATCTTCAGAACAACTCTGTCTTGGCAGCTTTAGAAAAGATACCATCAACCAAGTATTAGTAAATCTCAGCAGACAGACTGAACGACTAGCTAGCAAATATAAATTATTTTTATTTGTATCTTATGTAACTCTTGAAGTTTATTTTTAAATAATTGTAACAACAAAATGCTAGCTGACCTAGTGATCCAACAAAAGGCAAGATTTCTCTTTTACTGTGTAATATTATTTAGAAATAATTGGTCATTGTAACTGGGCAGTTCAGTCTGAATGTAATATTAAAACTCCTTTAATTTTTATGATTGTCTCATCTATGGTTTTAAGGAAATGCTTCCTATCTTATGATTGATTAGGATGTATGTTCTAATATTTCATTAACCTGCAATGTTAAGCTGGTCTGTAAAGCATTTTGTTTCCAATAGCCAAACCCCTAAGTATGAAACAGCAATTTTTATTAAGGTCAACATAGCTTTATTTTATTCACTTACAACAGTCTTTGTACATCCCATTTTTCTTTAGTCTTTGGACCTCAATCTTTCCTCTATCAACTGTAAGATAAACTGTAAAATAATTGCAACTTGACTCTCGACAACGTAGGGGCAAACTTCAGTTTATCACTATTATATACACTTTTATTTGGGTTATAAACAATGCTATAAAGCTTTCCAGTTTTCCACATGTTTTTTTCATTTGACTTAGAAAGAATGCCAATATACCAGCAATCGCAGACTGCATAGGGGTAGGCAAGAAGTTAATGAAAATGAAAAGGCAACTACACCATTGGAGACAGGATTTTTAAAGTTATAAAGAAACATAGAGAACCCACAGTTTTCCAGATTCTGCTGTACTACAACTTCTAGTATCCTTTACCATTAGCCATGCTGGCTGGTATGCTAGTTTCACTACAGCTCTATATTAATCAGAGAATTAGAGTTTCTCAACCCTTTTTGAAAAGCAGATTGCTGCTCACTCAGGGGACTGGAGGCTAAAGCATATAAGGAGCGGCTGCTGGAATCGGGTATGTCTAGTTTAATGAAGAGAAGGACTAGAGGTGACATGATAGCAGTGTTCCAATATCTCAGGGGTTGCCACAAAGAATAGAGAGTCAAGCTATTTTCCAAAGCACCTGAAGGCAGGACAAGAAGTAATGGATGGAAACTAATCAAGGAGAGAAGCAACCTAGGAATTTTCTGACAGTTAGAACAATTAATTAGTGGAACAACTTGCCTCCAGAAATTGTGAATGCTCCAACACTGGAAGTTTTTAAGAAGAGATTGGACAACCATTTTTCTGAAATGGTAGAGGGTTTCCTGCCTCAGCAGGGGGTTGGACTAGAAGACCTCCAAGGTCCCTTCCAACTATTCTATTCTATTCTATTCTATTCTATTCTATTCTATTCTATTCTATTCTATTCTATTCTATTCTATTCTATTGTCTGAAAAGATTGTTATATTGGCAACCACAGAAAAAGATTGTAGCTTCTGCCTTTTGATGCACTTGTTGATGGCTTTTCAGAGTTTTATCAACATTAATATAAATCTCAGTGTTCCTCCAATTTACAGAAAGAAGCTGAAAGGAAGGCCTCTTTAGTAGACCCTTCCCCTCATGTGAACACATTTCATTGTCCAAGCTTGTCTTTATTTTATTATCTAATGCTGGTTTTCTTCCTTGTCCTTATTGTCACTTGTTCCTTGGCCAGGCAGAAAGCCACTGAAAAAGTAGAGGATGGCAGCCACCACTTTTTTATGATATAATAAATATATTTGCATCTATTATATAGTTTTAATTATATTTAATATATATATTATACTGTATTGTTAACAATAAATAATATTCAAAGGCCTTCTATCACTTTGCAGCCATTTTCACCTCTTGCTCAGTTGATTTTCTTTCTTTTTGTATAAATTTTATTAGTTTTTATAGGGTTAGGAATAAGGTGGGGTCGTGGTTGGGTTGGGATTTGGGTTAGGGTTAGGATTAGGGTTGGGGTTGGCGTTTTTCCAAATAATATTCTCAATATTTAACCAATAGCATAATGTCTAGGTTCATGTGTTTAACAAACAATAATAGATAATTGTTAATTATTGTAAACAATATGTTAATTAATCACTCAATAGTCTTCTTCTTGATAATATATATTCAAATATATTAATAGTCTTCTTCTTGCTTCTTGCTTCTTGATATTATTACATATCACATTCCTTTCTCACTAACTCGTTTTTCTAGCCATTGATAGAAATTATCCCATGTTCTAAAGTACACTGAGTCTTCTTTCTCTTTTATCTTTAAAGTCAATCTATCCATTTCTGCACACTTTAAAATTTTCTTAATTAGTACTTCTTCGGCTGGTAAATTTTCATTTTCCCAATGTTGGGCAAATACAATTCTTGCTGTTGTTAGTACATGTAGTATTAAATATATGCAATCTTTCTCATATTTTGCTCCTATTTTTCTTAACAAAAATAATTCTGGCTTAAAGTCTATTTGTTTTTTAGTCATTTTCTCCAACCATAAATGTATTTTAATCCAAAATCTTTTTGCTTTAGGGCATGTCCACTAGATATGATAATAAGTACCTGGTCTTTGTTTGCATTTCCAACAGTTGTTTGAAGTATTTTTAAACATTTTTGCTAATCTCACTGGTGTCACATGCCATCTGTAAAACATTTTATGTAAGTTTTCTTTATATGCCACTGCTTTAGTTAACTTAACATTTCTTTCCCATAACTTTTGCCAGTCTTCTAATTCTATATTATATCCAAAGTTATTTTCCCATGTTATTATTGTTCTTCCTCCATCTTTAAGTTTAACAGAAATCTATAGAGTTTCTAAATCAACTTTTCATCTGTTTTTAACAGTATCTGATCAAATTCTGTTTGTTCTTTATAAAATCCCATTGTTTTAGCATCTTTTTCACATCTCGTTTGAATTTGCAGATATGGCCACCATGCTAGATCAATTCCCTGTTCTTGTAAATCTTGTCTGTCCTTCAATTTTCCTTCATTGTCCAAAATATCTTTATAAGTCACAACTTTATCATACTTAATTAAACTTGGGTAAGCAAAAGCTTTCATTGTTGAAAGCCACCCAGGTATTATCTTAATATACTTTTTTTTCTTTTATTTTTTCCCATTCTGAAAGACGTGCATTCCTTATAAAATGGTTTTGGAAGTATCTATGTATTTTATTCTTCCCATACCACAGAAAGGCATGCCAACCAATTTGTAGGTCATGCCCCTCTAGATATAATAGTCTTTTGTCTCTAAGCATTATCTATTCTTTAAGCCATGTTAAAATAGTTGCTTGATAGTATAACATCCAGTCTGGCAGTCCAAATCCTCCACTTTCCTCCACTTCTTATAGCATTTTTAATCTAATTCAAACTTTTTTTTCCTTGCCAGATAAATTTCAATAATGTTGTATTCAGTTCATCAAAAAAAGGCTTTTCCCAATCTTACAGGAATTGTTTGAAATAAAAAGAGTATTTTTGGTAAGATACTCATTTTCACTGTTGCTATTCTCCCCAATATTGAAAATAGAAAGTTTTTCTACTTTTCCAAATCCAATTTTATTTGTTTTAGTAGTCTTACATCTTCTTTTATTGTTACACATCTTGCTGTTAGATAAATTCCCAAAAAATATGAACATTTTTGTTAGTTTATTTTTTTGTTTTTCTGTAGATTCTTTGTTAGCACTTTAGTCTTTTCTCTGTTTATTTTCAACCCTGCCACTTCTCCAAATTTTTCTTTTTCTTTTTTGAAGTATTTCATTAATTTTCTATTTTTACATTTAAGTATTTAAATATATAGAGCTATTCCTCTTTTCTTTTGAAGTGCTAATGCAAAGGGAAGTTAACTAATTTTTGGTTGTTCTAACAACTTATAATGTTGTCTCTTAATGTGTGTTTCTTGAAGACAAATTATATCCATTTTTAATTTTTGTAATCATGTAAAGATTTTTCTCCTTTTTGAAGGAGAATTTAGTCCATTTATATTAATTGACAAAATCCCAGTCTCCTCCATCTCTTTCAATTATATCTAGGTCTTAATCTTCTAGTCCAGACATTTCAAACTCGCAACGTCACGTGACATCACACAACGTATTGGGAGAGTTTTGCCATTGCCGGCTATGGGGTGGGTGTGGCTTCCTCATGACACATCCGGCCCGTGGGCTGGCAGTTTGACACCCCTGTTCTAGTCAATCTTATCTGTCTCTGATCTCTTGGTCTTGCTCCTTCTTCTGTATATGTGTTTTTAATTTCTTCCTCCTCTCTTAGTTTAACTGCTCCTTCTACTGCCATTTTTTCCTGTTTCTTTGTTTCTCTCTTTGTACCGGATTCAGAATCACCTCCTTCCAAAAATGCTCTATGGTTGTCGAAGAATTCCATTGCTTTAAGTGGCGTATCCAGTCTATATCTTTTCATATCCCAATAGATTAAAATCCCTTCTGGAATCAGACATCTGAAATTCACTCCTTTTTCAATTAATTTCCTAGTTAGAAACTGGTATTCTCTTTGGGATTCTCTTATTTTCATAGGAATTTGTTTGAGGACTACAATTTCTTTTTCATTGTATTTCAAAGGTTTGTCTCTTACTCTTCTCAAAATCTCATCTCTTGTAGATCTTTTAAGAACTCTAACATGTACTTCCCTGGGGGACTTTATTTCTTCTAGCATAGTTTGAGTTGACTCGATAGATCTGGTCTAATTCTGCTTCCATTTGCTGTTTCCCAGTTCCTAATGTGTCTGCCAATAATTCTGTTATCAAGCCTAGGAGATCCTCTTCCTTATCGTTCATTACATTTTGAAACCTTAAAAAGTATGAGGCTCTTTCCATCTTCATCCCAACTATCGAGTCTTCTAGTTCTTCATTTATTTGGATCAACTTCTGATTTTCATCTTTTAAAATTTCTAGTTTCTGGTCAACCTCAGTTGATTTATCTTCTAATTTTTGAATGTTTTGTTGGTTATCTGTGATCATCTGTTTAAAATTTTCAAATTGAGAATCAATATTGTTAATTTTTTTATTCATTTTATCAAAATCACTTTTCAATTCCTCATGGTTTCTCGTTGTGACTGCCATGTGAGTAGTGATTGCATCTTGAATTGCTGGTAGGGTCGCTTGAGTGTCCTTTTGGAAGGTATTAGCCTTTTCTTGTTGAAGCATTGTATCAATTGATCTCTGATACACTGGACTTGCAGAAGCTGAAGAGGGAGCAGAAGATCTTTTTTTCCAACTATAGATAGGTTGGGGGCGCTCATCTTTATCTTTAAATCATACATTGTAATCCACCAACGAAGTCAAAATTTATAATTCAATAGGCTCTTAACAAATAGGAAAGGTAAACAAAAAGATAGTAAATAGTAAAAAAGAGCAAAAGGGGAAAAAGAAAAAAATATATACCAAAATTTGTAATCCAAAATATTCTGTTCGAAGGGATTTCTTATTAGTCACTCTTTCAAAACAGCTTGTAAAAATTCCAGGTCAAGCTGTATTTGTAATCCAGGGAAGTCCGATGACTTCAAACACAATTTTTATTTATAATTGTAATCCATCCTGTAGGACAGGGCAATCCAAAAAGAGTCTTTCTTTTTCAGCCACAATCTTCAGGACTTTAAATTCCAAGGATGCCAAAATGTTTAAACTATAAGCTATGTCTGAGCATACAGCTAAGTTTTAAGATCAGAGCAACTCAGTAAGGTAAAGACAAGGGGGGGGGAAGCAAGATTGAATGTAATTTTCAGTTTTGCCACTAAATGTCATTAGATGTCCATTCCTATCATACTTTTAAAAAGTTTAAGAAGTTAAAACCCGATGGTGCCCAAACAAGGAATAAACAAACAAACAAAAAAAGATTTATAAATCCAAAAGTTTTCCAAACTATCCTTCTTTTATGCCTCAGTTATCGTCACAATATTATTATAAGTCAGTTTTAATTTCTGCAAAGCTTAAACCGCTGCTTATAGTTCAGAAGGGAGGAGTAAGAAAAAAAGCCCCCCCTCCCTGGAGCTTGGGGATTTCTTGCTTTTGAATGCTGTTTCCCAGATCCAGTATTTTCACTTGTACAGAGATAAGGAAAGTAGTCTCATCCGGATCAGCTGTTTTGCCTTTCGCTTTTAAAATCCATTGTCTCCGACAATCAGCTGCTTCTGGCAGACCACATGGGTGCAGTCAGCCTTTCTTCCTGCCAGTCCTGAGGGCTCCTTTGGATCAAGCAGGCCACCTACTGCTGGCCCGCGATCTGCGAAGTTTCACCCTTTGGCCAGTCACCTCTCGGGGTGACTTTCAGTCCTATTGGACTCCCCAGCTGGTAGAAATTGGGCTTGAGGAAGGGAGATTCATTCCCCAGTGCCCATCTTGCAGCAACGTCACCGGAACCTTCAGCACCAGCTGCTTTTGATTTCAGTGTCAGTGCCCTCGAAGGTCAGAAGAACTAGGTAGGTCAGGAGGATGAAGGAGCATATCCAGAAGACTCTGGATTGCTGGCCCCCAGTAGATGCAAATGTTTCAGCAAAAGCTGACTTTGCTGATTTATGTCAGTTGCTCTGCAAAAGGGCAGAGGCCCAGTTCACACAGAATTATGCAAAGGCTGCAAAGGAAATTGAATCTACCAAACCAGAGAAATGGGTTGAATCTGGGACAAGAAATAATAAAATAATTGGTGGTTAAAAACAGGTTTCTGTTGCAATGGTACAGGTCCAGTGACTCCTCAGCACTATTCAGACTTTTCAGTTGATTACAAAATGGAAAAGCAATGCAGCAATGTATTCAAGTGTTTTTAAAACTTGGCAACTTTCTGGCTGAGAATTTGCCAAGTCTGAAAAACAATACAATCCTCAGTTTTATATTATTTATATTTCTATAACATAATGCCTCCTTTTTTTAAAAAAAAAACATTATCTTGTTTCTAAATCCTGAAATTGACTTTACAAGTTATTTTTCCAAGTATAATATAGTGAGCAATGAACTCATGTAAGTTTATATGATTATTGCTTTTTATAATAATTAGTTTGCCTTACTAAAGTTTCATTTCCTCTGATCTATAAACCACACTGGTAATGCTAATACTGATTTTAGAAGTACTTGTGGACAAAGGAGAGTAATATTATATTGTGTTATGTTCTTCTATTAAACCAGAAATTGCTTTTTAAACATTGAGCTGAACATGAGTCAAAGAAAATGTAAAGCAGAAATAATGAATGCAGCAGATGTTTATGTGTTAATTGAACCATCCTTTGATAGATTATCTTGTACTACTAAACTACAGCATTATGAAAACACCTTCAAGAAGAAAATTAGTATATTAAAGGAAACAATTGATTTATTTCTTTTGGGGATGTAACAGTCTATGCTGTATCAGAAAGCTGAACATATACTATCAAATGCAAATAACATTGGGGAAATATAAATTCCTGATAGGAGTACCTGGAAGAAAAAGGTGATACAAGGCTTCTTTTAGAAACAAATATTCAAAGATGATCTCTCATTTAGTTGATCACAACTCAGCTCTTTATTTCCTTAATTTATTTATCAACTCTTTCATGACTCTGGGTGGCTTACAAATTAAAAAAGATAATACATATACAAAAGATTGCACCTGAATAGAACAACAGTGCACTAACTATAAACCATCCACAATCAAAGGTGACTCTATAGTCACCCTATCTTCAAGGTCTGGGAGAACAACCAGGTCTTTAATAGCTTCCTAAACATCATAAAGGTGGGATTTACATGAACCCCAAGTGATGATATAATTCCAGAGTTAGGTACTGCAACAGAGTAGGTGTGTTTACTGGGTCATAGAAGGTGAGATTGGATAGGATCTGGAGCACACCCCCTTTACTTGTTTGCACTAGACATGCAGAAACAACTAAAGATAAGAAGATCCTCAAATCGGCAGATCCTCTGTTATGAATTTATAGAGATAACCAGAACGTTGAACTACACCTTGAAGCCAGGTGGCAGCAATCAGAGCAGTCAAGTCATAATACTTCCCTTGGTGCCACATTGTCAACCATCTGTAGATGGTCCAGATTGTTTTCAAGGGCAGCTCCATATTGAGTGCATTACAGTAACCCATTTGTGAGGTGACCAAGGTATGTGTAACTGACTGAATGACCTCCCAATCCAGGAAAGGGCACACTTGGCAAATTAAATGCACTTGTGCAAAGGGTCTTTTGGCTACAGTAGCCACCTGTTCTTCAAGCAGGAGCTGAAAATGCCTGATGAACTTTAGACTATACACAAATCTTGAATGAGGAAGTGAGTCAACAATAGAATATTCCTGTATCTGGGGTACCTAAACAGACTCAGGCACTTACCCTTGTCAAGATAAAATATGAATCTATTCCTCCCATCCAGACCTTTGCAATGTCCAGTCATTGGGTTAAGATTTTGACAGCATTTCTGGCTATCCTGAAATCAAGATATACAACTGATTATCATCAGTTTATGGATGCTACCAGACCAAAACCAACATATGTCCCCATTCAGTGGTTTCATGTAGATGTTAAATGGAAGTTGAGGCAGTACTTTACCATTGCACAAGTGGGCAATATCTCTCCCTATATGCCAATACATTGGAATTGGCCATAGAGAAAAGAGAAGACCTTTGTAAAATGATGCCTGTCTCATCCCCTGAATTCTGTCTAAAAGATTACCATGGTCGATGGTATTGAAAGTTCCAGAGATACCAAATAGTTTTAGGATGACTGTACCACCCCCATCCTGGTTCCATCACAGGTCATCTACAAGTGTGACCGATGGCATTTTCATATTAAACTTTGGCCAGAAACCCAATTGAAATGGGTCCTTCTTAACAGAATTTAAGTTACAGTAAATAAAACTAAAGATCCAGGATCTTTCTCTAACATAGGCTAATCAAGTACATGTAGACAACTTTGATCTACAAATCAAAGCAATGGACAGTGAAGTTTTGTTTTCACATATTTTTACATAGTTACACTAAGACTGAAGATATAACTTGAGAGTTATCAAAGATATATTTGTGTGTGTGTGTGTGTGTGTGTATAATTTACATCAGAATACTTTAATGTTATGAATCTATGCAAAAATAGATGTAAGATCCCATCAAGAACTGTTTCTTAATTGGAGAAAGTTACTCAGTTTACCTGTAATATAAATACATAAGCTGAAAAATCTATTTTAAAATCCCTAATATCCTACAATTTCCTGTGTTGTTTTTATATACACAGGTTATCTTCATGCTACTAAATGGGATAATTTCATTTGTAAAGAATGTATGTTTCTTTCCTCTACTGTAAATTTGCCATAACAAGGCACCAGCGTTTGTCTTATCTTGGCCTGAGTGATACAGATGAAACTCATCAATGGACCAGGCAATCCCTGTGCTGGATTTTGTTTTTTACTAATTAAGATGTGGGGAGTAAATTATTACTGTTATTAACTAGACCAGTAAAATTTGGTTTGTAGAGATAATCATGAACTTATCTACCACAGCCCACTTCAGTACTGAAATGAAAAGGTTATTTTGATTGAGATTTACATCACCTCCTTATTATAAAGATAAGAGGCCATAACTTTTCATGATATATTTGATATAAAATAAAATAGCATTGAAGCCATCCAAACTATCAACATTATGTAAAATGGATGGCTGCTTATATAGCCAGAGTAAGAACTGGAACAGGTGATAAGCATTGTTATAGGGTTATAAATAAAATAAATGATTGGAAAGATTTAGGTGAGGAAGCAGGAATAGTATGAAAATTGGGGGGAAATAAGTATGTAGGCTGCAATTCTTGATTTAAAGAGAAATAAAGCTGAGCTTAGTCAAAGACACATTTTTGGACTTAAACAGATTTTAATAAACTCAGTGTAACAATAATCAAAAATATATCTTTGTATTGTTGTAACTATTGTTTGATATTGATAAAGGCATTCAGTTGCAGTTTTCTTAAGAGGGCTAGCTGGTTTGACAGGTCGTCTCTTTATTTTTCCAGTTCGATGCAGTTATCCCAAAGTATTTATCTTGTCTTTCATCTGTTTTTCTTTTTTGTCTTCAAATTCCTTCTGGTTTATAAGAAAAGTCCTTTCCTTGTTATCTATTATCAGTTTCCTTACCATGTTTTCCCACAGTTTGTATTTGTTGAGTATCTAAGTCTTCTGTCATAACATTTGGTTGTTTCCCCTTCTCTATAGAATTCTGTATAGATGATTCTTTAGTTGAAGTCATAGTTTGAGTTTGCATACGGAGAGTTTGGATAATTGCTTTTAACATATAAAGAATTTGTTCCTGTACTTCCTCTGTGGGAGAAATCCATTCCTGTTCTTCTTCCATTGTCGTATATTAAACTAAACAAAAAACTTACAATAAGAAAGTCCACCAAGTAAAAAGCTGAGCTGAATTTCTTGCTGATGGTGCTTCAAGGTTACTTTGTATCTTATCTGTTTTTAAGGCAATCAACAAGTCTCTCTTAAAGAATAGCAGTCTCAAATTTCGCCAGCAAATGTCATCTCAGAGTTAATTAGATCTTTTCAGTTTTCTCCCCCCCCCACATTTTAAGTGGGAGAAAAAGAACCCAAATCTTCAATAATAGTTGAAATAAAAATCAGAGAAGAAGAAAAAATAGAGAACATAAAGTTACAAGTCTTATAATCCACCAGTTTTAAAAAATAGAATTCCAATTAGGATCCCAGTATTTTTCTCAATGTTTTAGACTCCCAAGTGGTTGATAGCCACTGTTTCTGGAGGGAGGGCTAAAATCTCCCTTCCCTCACCACAGGGGGGAAAGTACTTTAGCAGCTTATGCAGGTAACTAAGTAATTAGGATGTAAGAGAGGCAGATCTCACCCAATCCTTTCCACGCTGCTTTGAAGTTGCCAGATGTTAATGTGACTTCAGCTGTTAGCAGTCTAGGGATGAGCCATATTTCTATGGCCGGTCCTTTTGTCTGCCAGTTTGGAGGAAATGCCAGGTCTTCAGGAAAGTTGCTGCTCTCCTGTGATCCAGCAAAAGCCCCTCCTTGCTGGTCGCCTCTCCAGGGTGATTTTTGGCCCTTTTCAGGGCCTCCCAGTGATGCAAAACTGAACAGGGGAGAAAGAGCAGATCTCCCAGCCATCCATGGCGGCTGCGTGATGAAACTGGAAGCCAGATTCAGTTATTGATGTCATGTACTGAAGCTGAGAGGAGGACATTTTTCAATGTGATATGTGATCACTATCAATTTGGTTGGTTTTTTTTTCTTTCATTTAGTGAGCTTGTACAACATAATAAAATTAAAGTAATGGTGCAAAGAGTTGACTGGTTGCCCAGAAAGTGATGTAAAATAGCAGGGCTTTTTTTGTCATAGAATGGCCAGAACGGAGTTCTGGCACCTTTTTGGGATGGAACCTTGTAGGGTAGGCAAGGCGGGTTGTATAACGTGTGTGAGTTCCAGCATCTTTTTTTTTTACAAAAAAAGCACTGTAAAATAGTATTATTAAGTGAACAAGGCTACAGTTATAAAGAAATTAGAAGAACAATTGGAAACTTAACCAAAGGTAGCAAAGGTACACTTTTCCCAAAAGGTTTCCACAATTTTGGCCACTACTGTAAATTGAAAGTTAATGATAGTATATAAACATTATTGCTTTGATATCTGCATCAAAATAATACAGTATATCATGATTTACAACAATATAATAAAAAGGGGGAAAGATGGCAAAAAAGGATAGTTCTATGAAAGAAATATTAACAGAACAATGTGAAACTATTAAATGTATTAAGCAATGGAGAAGGGGGCAGAAAGAGAAAGGAAGGAAGTTGGTGGCTGGGCAAAAGAGGGACATAGCATAGAGGAACTGGAAAGGGAGTCAATAATAAGGAATAGACAGATACCCTGGAATTTGAACTTAGACATGACATAAAAGTGAACAATGAGAATGAAGAATCTAGGGAAGGGAAATAATTAGTTATATCAGCATTTGGTTGATATTGATTAAATGTATCTTCTTGGAAGGAAGGAAGGAAGGAAGGAAGGAAGGAAGGAAGGAAGGAAGGAAGGAAGGAAGGAAGGAAGGTCCAGGTGATCTTGTAATATTAGATTGGCTTTAGGTTCCTCTGTTTTCTTTCTAAACATATATTTTATCTCTAAATCAATCTCTGAGTGAAAAATATTATTTTCCCCCCTTTTTACTAAAATACAAAACTATTACAGTTGCAACAAGAAAAAATACTTCAAAAATTATAGTGACTCTAGAATGGCACACTCATAGAATTAAGTCACTAATTTCTACAATAAGGCTGCTAATGTAATTGTGTAATAGGCAATTGCACACAATGTTCTGAACTTTGCATTTCTCATGAGTTCTCCTTTTATATTCTTCCTAAACTAGTAGTGATTTAGATGATATTTATGACAGATAATCAACACTATCTTCTCTCTCAGACTGCAAAATATCCTTGTATTAATTCTTGTTATCAATGTATATATTTCTAATTTACTTCAGTAAACGTATAAGTTTAGAGCAGGGGTCCTCAACCTTGGCAACTTTAAGACTTGTGGACTTCAACTCCCAGAATTCCTCAGCCAGCAAGTCTTAAAGTTGCCAAAGTTGAGGACTCCTGGTTTAGAGGAAGAAGACTAAAATGATCAAGAGACTGGAACAGCTCCTTATGAGGAAAGACTGACATTTGAGGCTTTTTAGTCTAGAAAGGAGGCAGATGAGAAAGCACATGATTTAAGTGTATAAAATTATGCATGGTGTGGATATAGTGGAAAGGTGAAGCTGCTTTCTTCTTCTAGAACCACTCACTGAAATTAAATCCCAGAAGAACCAACATTTAATTATGTATTGTGTAAAAAAAAATCCTTTTGTCTTGATTCTTCCAGGATTCAATTTCATTGGTTCAGGAAAGAGATAAAAGGAATTTGTCACCCAACACATAATTGAATTTTGGGAGTCACCACTACAAGATGTTCTGGCTATCAGCTTCTTGGCTTCATAAAAACTTGGAACAACTCATGAAACTCATGGGATCAATTGCTATTATTCTTTATGGCAGTGGGCCTGCTTCTGAACTTTTTCCGGAGACTAGTGGCTTCCTTGTGCTATTGGTTAACCATAGTGAGAACAAACTACTAGGTCTTATGGGATAGGGTCCAATCCAGAAGATCACTGCTTATGTTATAAGCTCTCAATACCTGGAATATCTGTAAATGGTCTTCTTTGACAATTGTCAATTCTTGGTGGTCTGCTTAGCTAAGAATCATACACTTTTTAAACTTTAAGATGATATATTTTATGAACCTTTCAATAATAATAATAATAATAATAATAATAATAATAATAATAATAATAATAATGTTGGAAGGGATCTTGGAGGTCATCGAGTCCAATCGCCTGCTCAGGCAGGAAACCCTACACCATTTTGGACAAATGGCTGTCCAGTCTCTTCTTTAAAACTTCCAGTGTTGGAGCATTTACCGCTTCTGGATGCAGGTTGTTCCATTGGTTAATTGTTCTAACTGTCAGGAAGTTTCTCCTTAGTTCTAGATTGCTTCTCTCCTTGATTAGTTTCCATCCATTGCTTCTTGTCCTGCCCTCAGGTGCTTTGGAGAATAGCTTGATTCTCCCTTCTTTGTGGCAGCCCCTGAGATATTGGAACACTGCTATCATGTTCCCCCTCATCCTTCTCTTCATTGAACTAGACATACCCAATTCCAACAACCGTTCCTCATATGTTTTAGCCTCCAGTCCCCTAATCATCTTTGTTGCTCTTCTCTGTACACTTTCTAGAGTCTCAACATCTTTTTTACATCGTGGTGACCAAAACTGGATACAGTATTCCAAATGTGGACTTACTAAGGCATTGTAAAGTGGTATTAATACTTCACGTGACCTTGATTCTATCCCACTGTTAATGCAGCCCAGCACTGAGTTGGCTTTTTTGGCAGCTGCAGCACACTGCTGGCTCATATTTAAGTGATTGTCCACTAGGACTTCGAGATTCCTCTCACCATAACTACTATTGAGCAAGATACCCCTTATACTATATCTGTACATTTGGTTTTTCATGCCTAAATGTAGAACCTTACTTTCCTCAGTTGTAATCTATCTGATCACTGTTTTTTTTGTCCCATCAAGAAGGAAGACAGATTCTATATATCAGCTTGAAACAGAACTCTATAAAAGCTTATATTTCAAAATTAGTGTTATTGACATTGCAATCAGATGGTTCCTAATAATCTGGAAAAATACCATTGCAAAGAATTATAAACTCAGACGGTATCTGCATTTAGTTTCGCAGTTTCATACATTTATCACTCTTGACTATTGGATCAATATTTTAGAACATCAAATCCATTTATTCAAATTCATCAGTCATCACAGACAAATAAATATGAAAGAAATCTGGATTATTACTACATAGCAATAGTATTATGTTAAGGGAGCATTTAAACAAAGCATTGTGACATTACATAATTTATCCAATTTACAAAAAGGCTCTGCAAATATTGTTTTGATGGAGAGGATGTAAAGAAATTTCTAATAACAAAATTTCACACCTCTCTAACTAGTGTAAAATATCATTTTCAAGTGCAAATTTAGAAAATAAGTTTTTTTTAAAAAAATACAAAAGTAAGAAAGCTTTTTATCTTTTTCTTTACTATTTAATGTATAGCGAATGATGTTTGCTTATTTTTTGTTTGTTTGTTTATTTATCAATCACATTTATATAGCTGCAAATCTCTTCCAAAGGGGAGTCTGTGGCACACAACAATAAATAAAACAGCCAATATAAAATGGAATAAAAATCTAAAAGTCACAGTAATAAATAATAAAAACTAAAATATTAACCCTGGATGAAAGGAGAATAAAAATGGTTCCCTCGGCATATAGCCAAAAGGATAAATCTCCAGTTCCCTGGGAGTCGCAGGCTTGGTTGCATAACCAGATTTTGAGGGCCTTATAAGTGATCAAAATGGATGGAGGCAATCTAATTTCAAGAGGAAGGATGTTCCATATGGTGGACAATGTTAATGCTAACTTTAACAACTGGAACTTTTTAATTTGCCAGGTTTCTAAGTTGATTCATATGTGTACATATGTGTGCGTGTGTATAATATTAATAATAATAATCTTTTAAAAACAAACAAAAATATATATTAAGTTCATTCTTAAATAATATTATTTTCTGGTATCTCTGTCCTTATTTGAACACATTACTAAATGTGCTATAGGCCATAATAACATCATCAATTGCTACAAAATTAGTTATTTTTTCCCCTAGATGTTATTTAATTACAGCATAGCCTGATTTAAGGATTTACTTTTTTATAATGGATGCAAGAAGAATGCAAAGATTTTGTTCCACATTTTGCAGTAATTTTGCAGTAATATTGTTTACTTGGGATATTTGGATTATCAGGGAAAAAATCAAAATAAAATATTTAAAGAGTAAAATATGGAAGAGAATGTTGCAAAATGTTTGAAGATATATGCAAGCTGATCTATACCAGAATTATATTTATAATGAGAGCCAATTTAATATGATGCTTAAGGTGCTAAACTAGAAGCAGCAGATTGTAAGTACTAGCACTCTCTTAGATGTGAAAACTGGCTTGGTTACTTTGAATCAGTCATTCTGCCTCAATCCAACCCATCTCAGAGGGCTGTCATTATGGAAATATAGGTGGAAGGAGCCTTATGTGTGCTATCTTAATTAACACAATATAAAGGTTATAAATAAAATAATATAAAGTTTTAGAAGTACTAACAGGGACTTAATTCTTTGTACAAAAATATATTAATATATATTAAGAATGAGGTAAAAATCTAAAATTAGTGTATTTTTAATGTTACTCCTGATTATATAATATGGGAAAAATAAATAATTAAAACTACAAAAACAGCAGAAGCTCCTGTTTCAGAGGGTTACCTGTTGAGAGGTATATTGAATTCTTTCTCTTAATAACATTGGAAGTTTATAATATTGTCTTTTTCATAAAATCTTTTCCAACATCCTTCAGTAAATCCAATATAAGTGATATTGAAGGATGATAAAACTCCTGCTGATTGTGCAAATTATCATCTGATTACCTTGTTAAATGTTCCTGCAATAATATTGACAGATACCTTGACATAAAGATTAACAGTATTATCTTTGGCTATCATCCTATACAGAGTAGTTTTCAAGCTCACTAACTATCCTGATTATATTAATTTATTAATGAATATCTATATATTTAATAATATGTAGAATGTTACAAGATTCATATCATGGATTCTATATCCAAAAGTTCAAACTTGTCACTATGTGAAGAATTAGGAATTTACAAAGCTCAGGGGAGACAGCAAAAAACAATGATTCTTCAGTGCTGGTAGGGCAGAATATATATAATCTTGGATCATAAGTAAGTGATTGCTTTCTATTTATACGTTGACTTTCTAGTGATGTAATAGATGTAATAGAAAGAATGGAATGGACTAATTTTCACCCAATGATCACTTAGCCTTGTCACAAACTTCTCATCAATCAATAAAGGCACTATTACAGAAGAAATTTCCCAAATGAGTTTACAAATTAAGCTAAAGTATTTGGAAATTGCCTCTACATGTGCAGGGTCTTAGTTTGCAGTTCATGAAAGAAGAGCCTCTACAGTTAACAGCATTCAATTCATGTTATCACTAAGCATTTTAAGCTATACAGTTTTGCTTTTGAATCAGGCAATTACGAAGTTCTGGTGAAACCACTGGATAAAATGTCATTCCCAGAAAGCAGACAGCATACATGACAATTACACTGTAGCATCAAATACCTGTAAAGAAGCATAAAATGTGAAAGATAGCATAAAATATATGAAGAATTAATGCATACATGTTAGAGAACTTTAATTTCTCTATTGGTGAAAAAATAAATCAGAAGCTCTCACAGTTGACTGCATTTAGCTGATTCAAATAAATTTCTTTATATTCATATCAAAATATTTACAATACCATACATTCTTCTTTACAGCAACATAGCTCAATGAAGACTTCTTACAGAGAGATACAGAGACAAACCTGAGACTGAAAATTCAGCTCCTAACTCAATACCCTTTTTGCACAGACTCAGTAGCACTTTCTTCACATTGGCTGACTGAGTTACCACATGACTTTTCCTGCTCATGAATATTCCAACAATACATGTGTTCCAATGGTTAAAAAGTCTTAAGCAAACATATTTTTGCATGAATTATAGAAATAAGTTCTCTTTGTGAACTCAAATCAGCTTATTACTTTTTTCGACCATTTTTTTTAATGGAATACAATTACCAATAGGCTTGGAAGGGAAAATAAAATGAACAAAAATAACATAATAATAATAATAATAATAATAATAATAATAATAATAATAATAATAATAATAATAACAACAACAACAATAACAACAATCCCCAGTGAGGCACTACCTTGACGTGGTTGTGGGGCTTGTGTACTCTGAGGAAGATGAGAGCTATGCCAGAGGTTCAACCATACTGGACAGGTCTCCTCAGAGGAGTCAGACAAAGAGTGTCTTTCCCATAAAAAATATGGTGAGACGTAAATTTCAGAATGCCATAATGGCTTGGATGTCGCCTGGGTTAACAAGGTCTGCGCTAAATGTTGGAGTTCCTGGATATCTGGTGAAAAATGGGCTACAGGATTCAGGACTGTTGGCTGAGCAACCAGGGCCAGCAACTGCAGAACTACTGGAACAAAAGATGTTTACCTGTCGCAAATACACAGTGATTGAAAACAAAGAAATAATGATCTGTTATTACAGATCAAGTCCAACAAGAAGAGGATATCTAAAACGAATGCACCAGTTCTGGAAAGAACAACACCCAGAATCAGAAATAAAAGAACAGAGACTAGCAAATCAATGCCAATTTATAATACAAAATAAAGTGTTCACAGAAACAGAATTGGACGAACTGCAAAGGTTTACCCAAGGCAAAGAAATCAAAGCCTTGCCAGAAGTAATTCAGAATGTAGAGGCAAACCAGGGGGAGTTGGCAGTGAAGGAATCCAGCAGAGATATACAACTGTTCTCGTTTGGAAACCAGGCACCTCTTCCTCAGGAAGAACAAAACCCTCTAACTAAAGAAATAAAAGAATTGAAACAAATAATAACTGAGCATCTAGAACAGCACAAAAACAACAGAATAAGGCTGCCTGCATTGAAGCTTGTTCCAGAGAAACAGCTAGCACAAGCATTAAAAGATGCAAATATTGCAATATCAAGTATAAGCACCAATTCACTACAAGAAACAAACCAACTAATGTACACCACAGCTGCAGTTATAACTGAATACCTGGGATGCAAAATCAACAAAGAAGAAAAGCAAACAAACAGTGCACCACAAAACTGGAAGGTTAAACTAGAAAATAAGATCAGCAAGTTAAGATCACATGCAAGCAAGCTAGAACAGATGAAAGAAAAGAAGCTGAAGAATGAGAAGACCAAAGAATACCTAATCAAAAAATACCACTTAGAAACAAGGAAGATCAAGGAAGCACTGGAAATAATAAAGCAGCAAATAACAGCTATAGCCAGGAAAATCAGTAGATACGAAGCTCAAATTACAAACTATAGGCAGAACCTCCAATTTCAATCAGATCAGAAACGTTTCTACCAATCCATCAATGGAGAAACTGCAATGAATCAGACAGTACCTGACAAGGAAGAAACAGTGCAGTTCTGGAAGCAGATATGGGATAACCCAAAGAAATACAACAAGGATGCGGCTTGGTTAAAAGAGGTGGATGCAAATAAAACAGAAGTTGAAATGAAAGAACTAGTAATAACAACAAAAATGGTAGAAAAAAGAGCAAGGAAAATCAAAAATTGGTCAGCACCAGGTGAAGATGAACTGCATGGGTTTTGGTTGAAACATCTAACTGTTATACATCCACTCATTGCCAAACAGTTCAACAATATACTACAAGGAGGAGAAATTGAAAAGTGGCTAACAACTGGGAAAACCTATCTAATAATGAAAAATCCAGCAAAAGGGGCAACACCAGGCAACTACAGGCCAATTACCTGCTTATCAACAAGTTTCAAATTGCTAACTGGTGTGGTAGCTGATGCAGTACAACAGCATCTAGTTGAAAACAATCTCTTTCCACCTGAGCAGAAAGGAAACTGCCCCAATAGCAGAGGAACAAAAGATCAACTCCTAATAGACAAAATGATCTTGGAAAACTGCAAGAAAAGGAAGACCAACCTGAATGTGGCATGGATTGAGTACAAAAAGGCATTGAACTCTCTGCCACATGACTGGATAATCAAGTGCCTAGAAATAATAGGAGTCAGAAAATTTGTGCAAAGATCGATGGCACAATGGAAGACACAGTTGCTGATCAATGGTGAGAGACTGGGAGAGGTTAATATCAAGAGAGGAAAATTTCAAGGAGATTCATTATCACCATTACTATTTGTTATTGCACTGTTTCCTTTGTCAACAATACTGAATAACTCAGGACATGGCTATCAAACATCAAAAACATCTGCCAGACTATCCCACCTCCTTTACATGGATGATCTGAAGCTGTATGGAAAAACATCATCTGAAATAGAATCACTGCTCAACATTGTCCGTATATAGCCAAGATATTGCAATGGAGTTTGGCTTGGACAAATGTGCCACACTTACTGTTAAACAAGGAAAAATAGTGAAAACTGAAGGAATCAAGATGCCCCACGAAAATAACATTAAGAGTCTGGATGAGGAAGATTACTACAAATACTTGGATATCCTTCAAGCTGACAACATCAAGCACACTGAAGTCAAGAAAAAGATTAGAGGTGAATACATCAAGAGAGTGAAGAAGATCTTAAAGTCCAAACTCAATAGAGGAAATACCATAAAGGCAATCAACACCTGGGCAATTCCAGTCATTAGATACACAGCTGGAATAGTGGACTGGACTCAAGCAGAACTAAAAGCAATGGATAGGAAGACCAGGAAAGTAATGACAATGAATCATGCCCTTCATCCATGCAGCGATATTGACAGACTTTATCTACCAAGGTAAATAGGTAGGCGTGGAATGCTGCAAGTACATCAGATGGTTGAAGAAGAAAAAATTGCTTTGGAAGAATATCTGAAAGACAGTGATGAAGATGCACTGAAATTAGTATATCAGGAAGACTTACTAACTACTGGAGAGACCAAACTGGCCTACAAGAAAGACCAAATGAAGAACAGAATAGAGGCATGGGAAGACAAAGCATTATATGGCCAGTACATTAAAAAAACAGCTGGGAAAGCAGATAATAAAAAGACCTGGCAATGGCTAAGAGCAGGAAAATTGAAGAAAGAGACCGAGGGACTAATTCTGGCCGCACAAGACCAAGCCTTAAGGAAAAAATGCATATAAAGTCAAAATTGAGAAGACAGCAACAGACAGTAAGTGCCGCCTATGCAAAGATGCTGAAGAAACAGTAGACCACCTGGTAAGCTGCTGCAAGAAGATCGCACAGACTGACTACAAGCAGTGGCATGACAAAGTAGCAACAATGGTGCATTGGAAGATCTGCAAGAAATATCATTTACCTATAAGAAAGAACTGGTGGGATCATAAAATAGAGAAAGTCATAGAAAATGATAAAATTAAACTGCACTGGGACTTCAGAATTCAAACAGATAAGCACCTGCAACAGATAAGCACCTGCAACATAACAGTTTTTATCAACAATTGTTGATAAAAAAGACAAAAAAGTCTGGATAGTGGACGTGGCAGTGCCTGGAGACAGCAGAATAGATGAGAAAGAACTGGAGAAGATAACAAAATACAAAGACCTACAAATAGAAATAGAAAGACTGTGGCAAAAGCAAGCAAGGGTAGTACCAATAGTAATAGATGCCTTGGGTGCAATCCCAAAACAACTGGAGCACCACTTGAACACCATTGGCATTGACAAATTTGCCATTAGTCAATTGCAAAAGGCGGCCTTACTAGTAACTGCTTCCATCCTGAGACGATATCTGTAATAACATCAAACATCCACATCTGCCTATCCCAGATCCTTGGGAAGGACTCGATAGGTAGACAAAATGCCAAATCCAGTCTGAACATCTGGTTGAGTGTGCGATGATCCATAATAATAATAATAATAATAATAATAATAATAATAATAATAATAATAATAATAATAATAATAATAACAATAATAAAAATAAAAATAAAAATACTTAATTGTTCTACATGGGTAAATATTGCAATCTCTTTCATATTCATTCACTGATATATACCATGAATAAGGTTTCAACCCTTTTTAAAAATTATTTTTAAGAAAGCTGGTCAGGGAGGAAAGAAACCACTGATTTCAAATGCATGTGAACTGCACCCATTATTTTCTATGCCTCAGATTTAGTTAAATTACCATCTCCACTACCAATAAAAATGATTGGCTGTGAAAATAAAGAATCTTCAGTACTTAATGTCTATCAATGCATTTGGGAAGTAAATGCTGCAGTGTGAATTGTTCCTTGCACGTAGGATACTGATTTCAATTAAGGGAAAGACATCATTAGAAAGATTTAAGGCATTCTTTAGCCTGTGTTAGGATAAAACGAATTATACCTTACATGCTGACAGAGGACAGAGTTATTATACACAATTCAAAATTAAATTACTAGTATAATTTCAATAATGGTAGTATATGATTAGGAAATTAAAAACAACGATGCCAGGCTCTCAAGAGGAAAAGATATATGTACCTGCAACAATTCTCCCCAAACTTTATTGAAAGACTGGAAAACACTTTAATCAATCTGTCTAATGTTCCACTCGCCTAATAATTAATTTAATGAAACTGAACTATGCTGCAATGTTTTTTTAAAAACAAAAACAATTGTACAGCATCCTCATGGCTATATGAGAGCCTATAACAAAATACTTATTAGAATTTTGATAACTTTAGTAAACAAGCTATAATTTGATGAATTTCTTATTTAATAAGATTTTTCTCAGTTGAACATGTTTTAAAATAAGTTATTTTTCCCCCTGAGGTGGTTTCAGCAGAAGACTTGTTTTAATACTGGTACTGATAAGGAAAGCTGGATGGAAAGGCAGCTCCATGGGACATGGGAGATACAAATGAAGAAAGCAATGTTATTCTATCATGACACAAACTTTACCCCTTTACTCCATGTATTGTGATATCATAAAGAAGAAATAAAAGGACAGAGCTTATATTATAATAGGACAGCACTCCTTTCATTTTGAGGAAAACATCAGATCATGTTGAGTCTGTTAAATATATTACCTTGAATGTCCTTAATAGTAGGAATACTACTACTTTGCTGGATTGTTATAATTTGGAAGTCAATTTACCTATTGCCCCACCTATCCACAATAGTCTTACCTGATACAGTTCAAAATCTATCTCTTATCAATTGTATAAAGATGATAAAAGTCCCATTTAGCAAGGATCTGTTTGCATAATTGTCCAAAGTGTTCCTAATCTTACTATATAGGCCAACTTTTCAGATTCTTGTTTTTAAATCTGCTTTTTCCAAGGGGCAAAAGAAATGACCCAACTATGAATAAATATCCCAAAGGTGCTTTTTCAAAAGGCAACTGGATTTTATTTTTCCTTGAAGATGTTTTGTTTCTCACCAAAGAAGCTTCATCACCTGGATGACTGAGAATCTCCATAAACATATGAATAAATTCCTTAAAAGAGTTTCAAACAATCTAATCCCTACATTTGCCAAAATTGTATGTGTTTATGTTTGTGTAAAAAAAAATCCTGAAACTCTTGTTTCATCAGCTGTGTAAAAAGCAAGGCTTTATAAAAATGATGCATTTAAAAACATGTTAAAGTAATAGAGCAATTTTTTCCCTTTAAAAAATGATGTAACTAGAGCATGGTCAGAAATTGCAACTGAACAGATATTGCAATTATCCACTTGAACAGTTAAGGATTGAGAAATTAAAAAAACAACAATCCAACTGAGAACAGGTCTTATGAGGCATAGAAGAAAAAATATATTCATGTTGACATAGATTCAGAAATGAAATCACCCTATGTCCCTGGGGAACTTTTTATTCATCCAGTCTTCTAAAGGATGAAACAAAATATTTTGTGAAGCGATCATCCATAATTTCAGGAGAAACAATGGTGAAGAACAGTAAGAAACAAAAAAAAAGGAAAAATTAATTGTTAATGCAACTGGATTTCCTCTGTTGTTGCTAAACCAATCACATGAAGTATGGCTTCAGAATATATTCAATAATGCAACAAGGGTTTTTCTTCTTATTAATATTCTTCATGGGCAATTACAGTTCTGTGGGAGTGGTTCTGTTTTTAAGATAAATGTTTACATTTATTTCTAAGCCTCACATTCTGTTTCACCATTTAATCAAGGTGATTTGTCTTTTACCATGAAATGTGGATAGATAATCTATATTCTTCCGTTCTAATAGCTTCAACTTAAGGACCACATCTTAGATTGTTTATTGCTTTTCTGACTTTTTTTGGGGGGGGGAGCACTGGGAAGAAAAGTTTCAAAAAGGACTTTGACCTGAAAACATAGTATAATGTCTTAAACATCCCTATTTATTTTTATCCCATTCTCAAGTATTCAAGGAAATGGTGGCATTGCAATCTGTTCTGCCCTTTTCTGTTCTCCCAGTTTAAAAAAATTGTATATATGACACAATTGAAATGTGAAACATACTATTTTATCCATAAATGTGGGTGCCAATTGTCTGTGGCTGTCCAGTCTCTTCTTAAAAACATCCAGTGATGAAGTAATTGTTTTCACTGTTAGGAAGCTACTCCTTAATGCCAGGTTGCTTCTCTCCTTGATTAGTTTATATCCATTGTTTCTTGTCCTGTCCCCTGGTGCTTTAGAAAATAAATTGATCCCCTCTTTTGGGGGGCAGCCCCTCAAATACTGGAACACTGTTATCATGTCATCCTTAGTACTTCTTTTCTCCAGACTAGCCATACCCAGTTCCTGTAACTGTCCTTCATATGTTTTAGTCTGCAGGCCTCTTAGTTGCTCTTTTCTGAACTTTTTCCAAAGTCTCAACATCTTTTTTGTAATGTGATGACCAAAACTGGATGCAGTATTCCAGGAGTGGTCTTACTAAGGTTTTATAAAGCAGGACTAATTCTTCATGTAATTTTGATTCTGACTGTGTTTATATAACTAAGGATTGTATTAGCTTTTTTGGCTGGTTCATGTTTAAGTGGTCATCCACTAGGACTCCAAGGTCCCTCTCACAGTTACTGTTTTTGAGCCAGGTTTTGCCTAATCTGTAATTGTACCTTTGGTTTTTCTTGCCTAGGTGTAAAACCTTGCTATTCTCCACATTTAATTTCATGTTGTTGGATAGGGCCCATTGTTCAAGTTTATGAAGATCCTTTCAGATCCTGAGCTTATCTTCTGGCGTGTTGGCTATTCCTGCTAGTTTAGTGTCATCTGCAAATTTAATGAGGGCCCCTTTTATTCCTTCATCTATGCTATTTATGAAGATATTGAAGAATTCTGGGCCTAAGACAGAACATTGTGGTACCCCACTGCTTCCTTCCTTCCATTTAGATGCATTACCATTAAGGACTACTCATTGAATATGATCAGCCAGTTTCCAATCCGTGTGGTGATAATGCTGTCTTTGCTGTGTTTGCTGGGAGAAAAAAAAAAGCTTCTGGTTGACTATTACGAGAACTGCATTTTGGAAGAACCAGTCACATCCTGAATTGGTTTTCTATCCTTCTTGAGGAGTTACGATACTATTTGTTTTAACTGTAAGAAAAAATGTTTTAACTGTTATTATATTGTAAGTTTATTGAATTTCACAGCAGTGTGCAACTTCAATCTGCCAACTATATAATACATTCATGCACGTCACCCAGCCAGCTTTCATGCCTAAAGCTGGACTAAAATTCACAGTCTCCTGGTTTCTAGTCTCATGCTTTAACCACTAGGCCAAATTGGCTCTTCTACATGGAATACATATATTTGGTGCATGCATCCCCCCCAAAAAGCTATATTTGTATAGGGATATGTGTGTGCGGGTGTATTGGTGTATATACCATAGTATTGAACGCACACTCACACAATATATAGATACACTTATAAAAGTGTTTATTTGGATCACCAGCCAAAAATAAATAAATAAATAACAGGTAAATAAAAATAGCAAAAAATATAGTAAATAAAATATCAACTCCCCTACATGTAATCATGAATAAAAAAATCACCACCATTGGCCTCCACAACTTGTCCCTGTGAGAAATGCCAGATTGTTATAGCCATTCAGAAGTCTAATAGGATTCAGGTATTCAGGTCTCTGGAGGGAGACTCTTCACAGGGCAGAGAAGACATGTCTTCTGGGTGCTGTAAGATGGCAATATTTCACTTCAGGACCTGGAGCCTGTTGACCCTGCTGGATCTGCCAGGACAGCAAGAAATAACTGGAGACAGGTGATTTTGCAAATAACCTAGTCCAGAGCCATACATACTGTAGCTTTAAAGGCAATAACCAGCACCATCTAAAAACTGTTAGTGACCTAATGCAGTTCATGTATCTGGTGCAGCCTCAATACTATGCATACCAGTATATTTTAAACCCACTGAAGCTTCCAAATATTTTTCAAGGACAGCTCCATACAAAAAATGTTGCAGAGTCCAGACCTGAAGTGATCAGCTACATATTAAATATGTAATATGTATTTAGTATTTTGTTCCTTTAAAATGTTTCTCATGGGTTTAGAAACATGAAGGAAATATTTGCTAACTTTAAAAACATTTATCTTGGGCTAGGTTGAAATACTGGAAATGTGTTGGCTTTTTTAAAAGCACACAAGCCTAGGGACACTGTGGGCAATCACAACTCTCTCCTCAGTAGAAAACAGAACTTTAAATTAAGGCACAGTGTCATGCTGTCAGCCTGACATCTTCAAAACAAAAGAGCTGGATTTTGAAAAGATGTAAACAAAATATTTTGTTAAGACTCTGAAGCTTTTACATAAAAAGCCCTCCGGGATCTCAGAAGCTTTTCTTTTAACATTGTATTGATGGGTACATGTATTGAAATCAGTTTTCTCTCCAAATAAACTCCAGTATCTACACAGAAGATTGCATAGTGGTACAATAGCAGATTCCAAAAGTTTGTCTTTGAAATAAAATTAGCTATAATAAAACTTCAAAAGTTAGGAGAACAAGATAGAGCAGCAGAGCAACATAGAAACATTTATGTCTATGTTCCTATTGGCTGTTCCCAGTGCTGAATGCTATGGCATTTTAAATTCAATTTAGTGTTGGTAAAAATCCAAAGCCATTGCTTCCCTACTATTCATTTGATTCCAAGATTCCACACAATACTTTTTCTTTCTGAGTTAGGAATTTAGCTACTACATGAGATTGAGTTTTGGAATAATCTATTATCCTGCTTTTCTGTATTTCATAGGGAGCAACACTTCATAATACAGAATTGACTGGAGGATGTCAAAGCTATCAGACAATGAAACTCATTCTTGTCAATGTATGCTTTGACAGTTATTGAACAAGTACAAAATGCTTGTCTTGAAATAAACACTAGAGTGTCTCAGATCAGAGTAACCTATTATGAATAACCCTAGCAGCCACATCAAATTTATAGGAACATGAAAATTTTATTGGGGCCAGCAAATATAAGAAAATACAAGTTTTTGGAAGAATATAATTTTTGAAAAGTTGTCCCTGCAAACTCGTAGGGTGAGTGCTTTTGCATACCTTGCATCACTGGCCTACTTGTTATGGAGTAGTTATAGCAGTACTGTGAACAACTTGAAAGCATGTTCAGAAAATGACCTAACATGAAGAAATTTACACTTATCAAATGCATTTTTATTATACCCCTATACGTTTCTGATTGAACCTTGTAAAAACTTTTTTTCCTTCTAAATGTATGAAGAAATGTATTGAGAGAAATTTCAAGATATTTTTTTCTTTAAAAGGCTGAAACATATATACACACCCAGCAAACAAGTGAGAAATCTAAATAAGCCAATAATAGCCAGTAACAGTTAATTAATGGCAAAAACAGAGTTAAAATATGGAAGGAGTGGATTTGGATGGAAATGCTGATTAATGCAAAACTGAGGAGAATTGGAAATAGCTCTGTGCTATATTCTTAAATTCATTATCTAATCATCTATATTTTACTTCACCAGCCTCCCAAGTCCTGCTGTGCTGACTCATTGTGGGGTTTGGGGTTATTTCTGGGAGGGATAAGCAAAAATGTTGGGAGTGTATGCCAAGAGTATAAACTCTCAGCAAGGTCATCTAAGACATGAAGGTCATCTTAATTGCCCAACTAAAGGAAGCAGAAATCCATACGGGACAGCACTGATATAAGAAGATGCTGGAAGTGAGTAATTGCTTTACTGACAATGGAAAAACCATGAATTCATACTGTGTGGCAGAAGGCAATGATAAGAACTACTTCTGTAGTTTTTACCAAGAAAACCACATAGATGCAAAACACAAAAAGATTTATGATATAGTGCCAGATGATGGGCCCCTGGGTCCAAATAGCACTCAGCATACTAATAAAGAGGAACTAAGGATATTTCAGAATGTTACATGCAATATTAAAGCCTTTGGGATATCTAGTTGCTCATGTTGCAATTCAGAAAAGAAAATCCAAATTTGCAAAGATAGAATTACAGGAAAAACATGGAAGCTAAGAAGCATGAATACAAAAAAACTCAACATGGTCCAAGTTAAAATGAAATTACTACAAACAGATATTATAGGCATCAGTAAATTAAGATGGACTGGAATGGGATCCTTTCAGAAAGACAATTACATAATTGATTACTTAGGACATAAAAAACAAAGAAGAAATAGCTAGAAAGGGCATACTAAGAACAGTACAATGCAGTATTGATTAGATTTCACGGAACATCTTTTAATATGATGATCATTCAAGTTTTATGTTCCAACCACAGATGTAGAAGAAGTTGATGACTTCTTTTTTTCAATCTTTTTTATTTTTTATTTTTTTCCCCCATATATGCAAAGTTTTTCCAATCAAAAAGTTGTCTGAAAATTGCTAAACTAATACATATTCAATTCCTAATCCTTGCTTCTTTTCTCTAGCCAAGTATAAAATAAGTTCCAAATTTGGTAATGGTCTGTATCTTCTTTGTCTTTTACCCTCATGGTTAATCTGTCCATTTCTTGCACATTCCAAGATCTTCCTGATTATTTCTTCCTCTTGTGGCAAAGTTTCATTTTTCCAATGTTGTGCAAAAATTATTCTTGCTGCTGTAGTGATATGTAAAATTAGATATAATTTCTGCTTATTAGTCTTTTCAGGTGTAATGCCTAATAAAAAGAGTTCAGGTTTAAAATCAACCTGTTCATCCAATATTTTTTCTAACCACATGTGTATATTTTTCCAATAAACCTTTGCCTTCCCACATGTCCACCAAATATGATAGTACGAGCCTGTATTATGCTTACACTTCCAACATCTATCTGACACATTCTTAAACATTCTTTCTAGTCTTACTGATGGAAGATGCCATCTATAAAACATTTTGTATAAATTTTCTTTGTATGAAGTAGACATTGTCAGCTTATAATTTCTTTCCCATAACAATTGCCATTTTTCTAGTTCTATGTCATAGCCAAAAAATTTTGCCCATCATTGTTTCTTTCGCTTGTTCACTTTCCATATCTAAAATTAACAAAAAATTATACATTTTCTTAATCAATTTCTCATCTGAGGTCAACAAAAGCTTATCAAACACATTTTGGTCTTTGTAAAATCCATACATTTTTACATCTTTTTCATATCTATTTAATATCTGTAAATGTGCCCACCAAGATAACTTAATTCCTAAATTTTCCAGTTCTTGTTTAGGTTTTAATTTTCCATGAGTATCTAAAATATCTTTATATGTCCATATTTTCTCAAAGTCCACTAAGTTCGGATGTATAAATGCCTCCATCGTTGACAACCACCCTGGGATTTTAGTATATATTTTAGCTTTATTTTTTCCCATACTGTTAATAAAGCATTTCTTACAATATGATTTTGAAAATATTTATTTTCAAAATAAATATTTTCAGAAGTTGATGACTTCTATGATCAAGTCTAAAGCTGCAGAATGTGCAAGCAAGATGTGCTGCTTGCGATTGGAAACTGGAATGCCAAAGTTGGAAACATGAAAGAGGAAAATGTAGTTGGATTGCATGGCTCTGGAAACCAAAAAGAAGCAGGACACTGACTTACAGTATCTCTTTCTGTCATTTCAAAGAATTTTTCATAGTGAACACTGTCTTCAAACAACATCTCTAAACTAGAGACTGAAGTTCCAAAATGTTTTCTTCTTCTTCCTCAAGGAAAAACAATCCAGTTGCCTTTTGAAGGGGAAATAAAAAACCTTTGAGACAACTATGATCTGGCTCACTGAGAATCTCCACAGACATCATTAAATGGAATATACAGAAATCAAACTGAGCATATTATCGCTAAATGGAGGTTGAGGAGCTCAATTATAGTAGCAAAGATATGGCTAGGTGCTGACTGTGTAATCGTGAGCTGCTCATGTGCAAGCTCCAAATTAAACTAAAGAAGAAGAAGAAAGGTAATCAGTTTCCATGATATGATCTTAAATACATGCTGACCATTTTCAAAAGAACATCAGGAATTGCTTTTGAAGTCCTGAATGTCATGTAGAGAAGCAGAGTAATTATGGAATTAACTTAAAGAAGCTACTAAGCATGAATATGTGAAAAGAAATTGTCAACAGTGAAAAAAGAAGGCAAACTGGATGTCAGAACAAATGGTGGAAATTTCTGAGAAGAAAAAAGGATAGAAACCAAAGCCAAGAAAGAGAAAAACCTCAGAAAGGAGCTTAACTGACTAGACTTATATAGAAGTAGTAGATGCTTCTGCCTTTTTGAATGAGCCGTCAACATGAAAGGAACAAGCAGTCAAAAAATACACTGCAGACTAGAACTCGGTAAAGCAGCCATGGAGGCCTTTCGAAAGATACGCAAATGCCATGATGTGTATATACCTACAAAGATCAGAATTGTGCAAGCCATGGTATTTCTTATGACACCTATGGAAGCAAAAATTGGACTATAAAGAAGCAGGATAGCAACAGTATTGACCCCTTTGAACTTTGGTATTGAAGAGGACTCCTCAGAATATTATGGACAGCCAAGAAAATAAAGTGATGAATCATTGAACAAACAATCCAGAGTTGTTACTCAAGGCATGAATGAGTGGGTGTATAATAAAGTGAAGATGTCGGTTGTGACCATGCAGTTGAAGAAAACACCTTTTTTATCTGTGCTGTGTGTACCATCCTATTTTCCACCCTTGATGCAAGGGATTGCAGGGTTGTTAAAAGAAAAAAAAATCAGGTAAAGCCAAGCCAGTTTGGACCATATTGGAAGCTATCTACTGTGAGATGAGATATTGTTACACACACACACACTGTTGTTATTGTTATTGTTGTTATTTAATATTTAATCTTCAATTCGATTCATAGTCTGGGACTGGTAAAAACTGAACAGTTCAAGTCCTAACCAAGGATCTAAGGGCTATTAAGGTAGTGTCTGAGTATATAGGCCAGTGGTAGGCAGCCTTGGCTCCTTTATGACCTGTGGACTTCAATACCCAGAATTCCTGAACCAGCCATGCTGACTCAGGAATTCTGGGAGTCGAAGTCCATAAGTCACAAAAGAGCCAAGGTTGCCTATCCCTGATATAAGTCAAAATATTCAAGTCTGATAAGTTCAATGTTCCATGTATCTAGACAGTCCTTTGGGTATTGCTCCAAAGGCTCCTATTACTATTGGTAGAACCATTGTTTTCTTCTTCCACAATTGCTCAACTTCAATTTGCAGATCACAATATTTCGTTATTTTTTCTAGTTGTTTATCTTCAATTTGTACATTACCTGGTATTTCAATAGCAATGAATCAGACTTTTTTTCTTTTCCACAATCGTGATATCAGATGTGTTATGGGCCAGATGTCTAGATGTTTGGATCTGAAAGACCCACAGGATCTTGACCTGTTCATTTTCAAGAACTTTGTCAATTTGGTGTTCCCAGTATTGTTGTTGTTGTTGTTGTTGTTGTTGTTGTTATTATTATTATTATTATTGTTGTTGTTGTTGTTGTTGTTGTTGTTGTTGGCTGCCAATTGGTCTCCGAATGCAATTCAAAGTGTTGGTTATGACCTATAAAGCCCTACATGGCATCGGACCAGGTTACTTACGGGACCGTCTGCTGCCTTATGAAACCCAGCGACCGGTTAGGGCCCACAGAGTCGGCCTTCTCCAGGTCCCGTCAGCTAGACAGTGTCGCCTGCTGGGGCCTAGGGGAAGAGCCTTCTCTGTTGCAGCCCCGGCCCTCTGGAATCAACTCCCCCCGGAGATCTGTGTTGCCCCCACCCTCTCCGCCTTTTGCAAATTACTGAAGACACATCTTTGCCGACAGGCCTGGGGCAGTTAACACCTTGCCCCAGCCAGTGTATGTTTGTTGCATGTCTGTTTGGATGATTGGTTTTTGATTGAGGGGTTTTTATAATGTGTTTTAATGTTAGATTTCTATCCATGTTGTGAGCTGCCCTGAGTTCCTGGAATAGGGCGGCATAGAAATCCAATTAAATAAATAAATAAATAAATAAATATTATTATTATTATTATTATTATTATTATTATTATTCAATTCCCATTCTGGGACTGGTATAAACGTAACACTTTAAGTCCTAACCAAAGACCTAAGACCTGTTAAGTATATAGGCAGTTGTTGCTGTTGTTTTTATTGTTGTTATTATTATTATTATTATTGTTATTATTATTATAACAGATTTTCACATAGTATTGCTAAGGTCAGTTTAGCAAAATTCCAACACAATTTTCAATCTCAGCTCTGTATTCCAGTTCCATCTCCTGTATGTAATAAAAGCTATTTAGCTTTTCCTCTCGCCTGGCATGTCTCTCCCATTAATCCCCAAACATTTAGGGAGAATCCTCTTATTTTTCTCCATATATAGCTTTACCATCCATTTTTACTGACTTCTCTATCTGTTGTGATTAACCAGGATTCAGATTTCCAAGCTAATTATAGGGTCTATTAGGGCTGTTATATTTACAATTTTGCTCCAGAAAATTTAACTTCCCACCATCTACCATATTCATTTTTTGATGCATCTTCAAACAAGGTATGGAGGTAATGGAGAAGAGCAGCATAAATATACCCAAACAAAACTATCTCAAAAAGTAAAGAAGATGAACAAACTGTCACTCAATATTTTATTTTTGGTTGCTGATGTCATCTAGGGAAGAACAACTAGACAATCTTTCCTGGAGCACAGAAAATGTTTATTTATTTTTTTTAATAATTGCTATAGGTATATGCAGAGGAAATAAAGTCTTAATATAAGAAAAAAGATTGGAAGACAAATACAAGGAACAGTAGAATTGTTGACTGGAGCAGCACAGAAGAAAAATCTATGATCACTGAAGCACTTAGATTACATGGCACAATGCAATTGAGAAATAATATGAATATATACCATCAAAAACACAATAAAGTCATCTAGTTAAGCTGAAGGAGGGGAGAAGAGTGATGTATGGGTGTGAAAGACAGAAATTCAAAATCTAGGAGTGATACTTTCAGGGGTGTCATACTTCTGTAAATACTGTGTAAGTATTAGTGAGGGGGAAACAACACAACTTAAGATCTATTTGATAACAGAAGGGACGGATTACTGTTGCATTAAAAAAACCAACAAATGAAATATATATTTTAAATATCAGTGACTTTATTATTCCAGGGGTGTTATTGGGAAATGAAAATTTACCAATCATATAGGTCAGAAGCTGTGTTACTCTCTGCTCTCTACTGAGAGATTAAACCCAGATACTAGAGATAAGGAACAATTTCTAAATGGTATTTGCATTTTGGGAATAATTAATATGCCTGCATGCCTTACTGCTTTAAATACAAATCAGGCAACTAGAAATGAAAGGAACTTAAACAGAGGAACAAATGTTAAAAGACACCATAAATCAATAAATTCATTGATTTAAAAAAAATAAATAGACAGGGCCTTGGAGGAAAGGAATAAAGTTTAAAAGTTGGGAAAAGTTTACTATATTGGCCACAAGTGAAATTCCATAATCTGTATCATCTTTAAAAGGCTAACTCCAGATCACAAATAGTATCCAATAACCCCTTGCCACAGACTAGTTTACTGTGTCCAAATGTGAGAAATGGTGAGAAATTTCAGTAAAGCAATTTGTGCCACCATCTGTATTTGGGTATCTGCAACCATATGGTCTGATCTTTCTTTGACAGTCAGCTTCTATTACAAATAAGCATTTCTGCTCTTGTACTTCATAAGGTTTTCTTTCCTTTTGCTGATTTGCTGTTCTTTATTGTGGTCTCTTTGTCTTGCCGTAATTTCATTACAGAGTGAAAAGGATGTTTGAAGGTTGAATTATGACTTAGTTTCCCTTACTTTTCTCCCTTAAAGTCTTAAATCTTAGATAAGGTCTTAGATTTAGAAACAGCATATTATCACACTGTAAGGATTTTCAGGAATCAAACCCTTATAGAACTGAACCCTTACAGAAAGGATAAACCTTTCTATAACCTAGAATTTTACATCAGGCAAGGTAATGAATAAAGTTGACATGGAAAGAGAAGAATAAACTATCTATTATTCAAACCAGAAGTCTGTGTTTAGTTTTGATTTGATAGAATGGGAGAGAAAATGGTATGGAAATTGGTTTATAAAATGCTCAGTTGCACCAGTTCTCTCTTAAGAGCTGCTAAGTGCACATAAAAGAATACACAGTGCCCAGAGCAAATTATACTGGGTAGTTTTGCTATTCACAGTAGTCTGGCTTTGCTTAGAAATCATCTTTATCCTGAATAGAAAATAAAGTCCAAAGGAACTTAAATGAGGGGGGGGGTAATAGAAACTGGATCAAACATTACATTTGGTGAATAGCCTGCTTTGTAGCAGATCCTTGTAGTGTAAATAAAAGTGCATGCCTGATCACAATTTAGAGTCACTTTCCCCCTATAATACAAGGGCATAAATCCCATTCATTAAACAATTGTGTCTTCCTTTTAAGCTGTAATTTTTAATTCCACCTGTAAGTCAGCTTCAGTTTTTTGGGAGTGAGACTTGTCCCTCTGAAATAATACCATCCATTACCAGGGAACAGTTAAATAGTTCAAAAACTTCCTGTTTCTTTAGAACAAATGTTTTTCTTAAGGTAACCATCTGGTGCCCTCTAGTGTCTCATCGTCAAAGTCTTGTTATAGGTTTCAAAGTGTGTAAACAAAGGGTTTTCCATGACAGAGGAAGGATCCTTTCAATCAACTTCAAAGTCTTAAATTAAGTCCAGCTGAGCCTTTACTTCATTTAAAACTTTCTAAAGCCAACAAAATTCATCCTTTTTCTATATATTCTGACTGATTGTTGTCACAGAGAGGGGGTTATTGTTTTTCTTGTTTGTATATAGGGTTTTTATTTCTGTTAGCTGCCTATAGTCACTGAGAGTGAGTGGGTGGCCATATAAATTTTCTTAAATAAATAAATTCCAAAAAAAGTACAAATCTTTGGAATTATAGTTATACTGATGTTTTTAAAGGGTTGAAAGAAAGTCACCCAATGAGTTCAATTAAACTTGCTAGTCTGAAGGATCTAAATCTTTAAAGAAGGTAAAAGGAGGGGGGGGAGTAAACTGATTAAGAAGTGAGTCCAGTCAAATCTGGAATCCATGGAGATGACCTTAACAGCTATAAACAGGATGGAATCTCACAGTTCCCAGCCTATCAAAAGCCAAACACAGAAATGGTTTCTGTCATCCACTGGCTAAAAGAAAGCCCAAAGACCAACTCTACAGATGACCTTTCAAGTAATGGATTTTCAAAGGAAGGATGAAAACTGAAAAAGAAATACAAATAAGATGAGCAATCTGGATTATTTCCTTTTACTGGATTTATAAAAGAGATTTTCTGGAGTTGACATTTTGGAAGTACAAAGGTGATTTGACAAATGTGAAAATAAGAACTTTATGACAAGACAGGATGAGCATGTGAGAAGGCAGATGCTAGAAATTTCTTTGAGGTTGTCAAAGATTGTTTGCAAAAAGAAGAAAGAATTCAAAAATCTTGGTTTATTCAATCAAGATTTAAACACAGGTAGTCCTCAACCTACAACCACAATTGAGCCCAAAATTTATGTTGCTAAGTGAGAAAATTGTTAAGTGAGTTTTGCCCCATTTTACAACTTTTCGTGCCACATTTGTTAAGTGAATAATTGCAGTTGTTAACTTAATAACATGGTTGTTAAGTAAATCTGGTTTCCCCATTGACACTGCTTATCAGAAGGATGCATGACTCCAGAACACTGCAACCATCATAAATGTAAGTCAGTTGTCAAGCATCCAAATGTAAATGACGTGACCATGAGGATGTTGCAAAGGTCGTAAGTGTGAAAAATTGTCATGTAAGTTTTTTCAGTGCCGTTGTAACTTTGAGTGGTCACTAAGTGAATTGTTGTAAGTCAAGGACTACCTGTAAAGGGTTATTATTTGGGGAAGGATGTTTAATAGTTACTTGATTAGGATTGGATGACAATGGTTATTTCTAGTAATGTTTTATTTACTTTGGGACTGAACTTTGATTATTTGAGGAGAGAAAAAGGGGGATTTGGGGTTTCAAGCCCTATAAAAAGGCCTTCGTGCCTTTTGTTTTTTGCTTGGAGCTGGAGTAGGAGAATAAAGCATTGTTAGTTGTAAAAAAAAAAAGAGAGAGAAAGGAAGGATTCACACTGGGTATAAGAGATACAACTTGTAATATTTATGTTGTTGTTTCTGATTATCCTTACTGGACTTTCACCATTTAATAGAGATTTGAGGTTCTAGAGATGGGTTTATAGAAATTGGGATGATATATGGAATGAAGAGATGGTTGATTATATTTTCATAGATATTGATTGATAAGTTATTGATTATATTTTCTGGGGATGAAAAGGGAGATGTCATTCTTTTTCTTTTTCTCCACTTTTTAATTTTATTTTTTAAATGTATTTGTTTTATAGCTATTTACGTTTTACTGATATAATGTAATATTTAATAAAATTATTGGGGAAAAAAGCATCTGGCATGAATCTTCAGTGCTATTAAATTGAAGAAAAAGATATTTCACGTGAGGGCATAAGATATTTTCATGAGAATCTCTGAAGTGTGGGGGCGATAGTGATATTGTTTCTAAAAAATTTAAACATGGTGTTTTTTTAGAAAACAAAATTGGTCACAAATTGGAAAATTTGACGAACGGCATGAACAGAAGAATGAATTCAAGTAAATGATTTTCTATTTAAGCACTGTTAATATGCTGCAATAAGGCATAGCATATCCAAAATGCCATTTTATGGCACTGAAAATCTGTTTGTTTCATTTAAGGGTCTTCCAGACTTTTACAGCCCAGATATGGACTGTGCCCAGAGAGGGAAGGTTATACAGATCTACTCCAAGTCCTGTGATGATCCTATTCCTTCATAGCCATTTGAACTCTATCACATGATATTTTGGCAACTAAGTGTAATCCAGATCTTTGGGAGACACAATTGTGTCTAATACAGATACTTAAACATGGACCATTCAAACATATATCTGCCTCTCCAGTACAAACAGAAAACACTTTCCTACCACGTACATACATATCTCCTGACCTTTCTGCTAAAAACGGTGATGCTTCAATTTAGGAATAAGCCATTTTGTTTTTTTCTTATAGCAGAGTAAATAAGATCATAGTTGCCGTGGTTAAAGAAAAGTACAAAGTTATGAGGCTTTTCCCATTCCCAGCAAAAAAATGAGAGCAAAATGTGTGAAGCCCATAGGGTGATTCAGGACAATCACTAATAGTCTGTCTCAATCCACCAATTGTGCACAATGCTGTGGAGTGGGCGGGGGGAGAAGTAGAGGAAGCACTAAATAACTGCCATGAGCACTTGGAGGAAAGGCAGTACCTAAATCTAACAAATAAAATTATTGAGCTTTTTCTGCTGATGGGCTGGAACACCCTGTAATTTTGAGTGTTATTTGTAAGGAGGGAAAATAAGCACATTCATTCCTTTTGCAAGGAAAAAACATATACCATGTTTCCCCAAAAGTAAGACCTACCCCAAAAATAAGCCCTAGTTTTGGGGTGAGGCGCATGCCTAAAAATCAAGCTAGGGATGGGGTGGAGCTTATCATTGCAGCCAGGCCTCTCATGGATCGACACTTGCCTCGCCGGTCCACTTCTTCTGAGGCCGAAGGAGCAGCTTGATTCTGCAGCTGAGAATGGAGCTTGGGCCTGCATTTCATAGTCAGAGGCCTTTTCAGAAGGCCTGTGTAGCCAAGAACCAAGCTACGGATTGAATCATAGCTCAGTTCTGGGCTGAAAATGCCTTCTGGAAAGGCCTCTGATTGCGAAATGCAGATCTGAGCTCCATTCTCAGCTGCAGAATGAAGCTGCTACTTTGGCCACAGAAGAAATGGGCTGGCTGGGCGGGGCTGTTGGTGCCAGAGGTGAGTGGAAAAGACCCCCCCTCCCTGAAATTAAGACCTGGTGCCTCTTTTGGAAGCAAAAAAAGAAGAAGACCTGGTCTTATTTTCAGGGAAACAAGGTATAATTTAATGACTGAATGGATAGCAAATATTATCAAGCAGGAAACGAGCCCTGGGAGTCACCCTAAAGATATTTGGAGGGCATAAGTGCCCTGAGGTATTCCTCAGTTAAACATCCCAACCATCTATTTCAGCAGAAAGGCTAAGAGATGAGATTCTTTCCAAAAACAATTATTCATCTTGAGCTGCTATTATTCTGTAGGTCATTGAGAATGCCATTGTTTCCTCTTTTAAACTACAACAGACTAAATAAGACTGGTTTCTCCTCAAAGTTAGAATATGAAGAGCAATTTCTCACACATATTTTTAGTAATGCTTATAAATATATAAAGACTGATTGCTGGCCTTTTTGTTTGCAATTCTTAGCTTCCCTTAAAATTAATCTATAATTTCATTTAAAGAAGAACCTTCAATTTCATGATAATCTCTTTGTTATCCCAAATTATGTGGCATTTTTATGCTGGCAAAAGTAACATATTACCACTTGGGGCAGCCAGGTCACCAGTACAGTATATAAGCTGCTGTTACCTCTACTTTCATGAAACAATAAACTGCCCTGGAATCTTTCTGTAATGAAATGTTAACTGTAGGTACCATTCAGATTAGATGAGATCAGGGTAGTAGAAAATGAGACAGATCCTTCTATAACGCCATCACATCTAAATGCAAATAGCTACAGTACATTTGAAATAATCATCATATTTCCTACTCTCTGAAACCACAGTGGAAAAGACAATTTTGGATACCTATAAAAATGTATTAGATTGTAGTTTGTGTGAATGCTTAAGGTATTTGATGCATAAAATGACAGATAATGAAATATTAGATATTTAGTCCTGTTTTGTTAGATTGGCTCATTAAAATTATTTTTTAATCTAAGTTTTCCCTAGAATATTTGACTAAAGTATAGAGTAGCAAGATCCACGATTTCCAGTATCCAACTACATATTTTATTGGTTGTGCCAAATCATTAAGAACAAATTTTGCTTAACAATTTTTTTTTGGAAATAACATATTTGTAGCAGTGGTTAATATTTTTGAGGGCAAATTCAAAAAAGTACCCACAAATTTGAATATTGGTCTACATCCAACAGAATGATTTCATTTGAGAAAACAAAGTTTTGCATCTGGATGGGAAAAACCAAACACTTAAATAGAAGACTGGGATGATCGTCCTATGGGAATTGCATGTAAGAAAATGTAGGAGTACTAAGAGAAAACCAGCTGAATGTTAGCAGGAGCTTTAAAAGACAATGCATTCTTTGGCTTCATCTACTATTTTGCCTAGATTGTGGGATATAGTAGGACCATTGTGCCATTTAAACCATACTTTTAGTTAACAAAATAACAGAGTAGGGAGGGATCTTGGAGGTCATCTAGTCCAACCTCTTGCTCCAGCAGGAGACTCTATATCATTTCAGACAAATGGCTGCCAACTCTTTTCTAAAAAAAACCTCCAATGATGGAGCATCCAAAATTTTTGAAGATCAGCTGTTCCACTGAGTAATTGTTCTAGCTATCAGGAAAATTCTCCTTATTTCTAGGTTGTCACTCTCCTTAATTAGTTTCCATCCATTGCTCCTTGTCCTGCCTTCAGGTGCTTTGGACAATAAGTTGACCCCCTCTTCTTTGTGGCATCCCCTTAGAAATTGGAAAACTGTGATCATGTCACTCCTAGTCCTTCTTTTCATTAAAGTAGACATACCCAATTCCTGCAACTGTTCTTCACATGTTTTAGCCTCCAGTTTTATGTCCAATTCCATGCACCAAAATTCATAATGGGCATAGAAATTTGGAGTGTGTTTAGAGGAGGGCTAACAGAATGATACAGAATATGGAAGGGAAGCTCTATGAGTTGGGTATATATAACTTACAAAATTATTTATTGATTTGATCCATCTCACCTAAATGACTCTAGGCGTTACGCAATACTAAGGGCAGCAAGTAGGATTTTTTAAAAAAATAATAAATGTTTTCTGTTTCTCTGTCCCTAAAAAAGCCTTATTTCCCTTCATTTTCTGTTTGCTTGAACTTGTCTTGACCTTTTTTAACTTGACCATGATACCTATTAGTAGCTCTGCTACTGAAGGAGGAAGCCTCCTTAATGTCAAGGGCCTCCTGTTTGACTTGCTTCTTTTGTGATTGTGATTCAGTTATACATGCCTGTCCAAGAAATGTTTGTAGTTCACCTTTGGACTTTGCTGTTTTAAGTAAGAAAAAGAAAACAAATTGCTTTCATTTCCTCATTAGCAAATAGCTGCATGTCTGATACTTTATATCTTTTTCCTTCCCTTTAGAGTAGCCATGATAACAGACTACAAAATATAAAAGGGTTTACCAACTCGGGAAAAAAAGGAAAAATGATGCAGAGAAATGAATAGCTAGAGCTTTCCACAGCAAGAAGATAAGTATTACATGTTGCTGATGTTTGTAGATAAAACTTCTATTACAGGTACCATATTTTCCGGCGTATAAGATGACTTTCTAAACCATGAAAATCTTCTCAAAAGTCGGGGGTCGTCTTATATGCCCAGTCGTCTTATACGCCAGAAAATACCGTATTTTCCGGTGTATAGGATGACTTTCTAAACCAGCGGTTCTCAACCTGTGGGTCATGACCCTTTTGGGGGCCGAATGACGCTTTCAAAGGGGTCGCCTAAGACCATCGGAAAACACATATTTCCGATGGTCTTAGAAACCGAGACACTGCTCCTCTATCTGGCCGCTGCTGCCCTCCTCCTCCTCCTCTGCTGGCTCCTCTGCCTACAGGGAGCCCTTCTCCTCTGACAGCGCCTGCTCCTGCTGCCACAGCACCATCGTGCACACCCCTGATGCCGCCCTGGGCTGGCACAGTGGCCAGTCCAAGCCGAGCCGGGTCTGGGCCGCTGCTGGCGCTGCCGCTGGGCTGCTCTGCCACTGCCGCCACTGCCAGCTGAGCTAAGCTGCAGCACCGAGCCAGTTCCATGCCTCCTGGTTCCCCGGCGGCACTCCACCCGCAGCCGCACTTCATGCTGTGCAGGAGCCTCCCCATGCCGCCCAGCCAGCCTGGGCGTGGCCATGGGGCTGCTGAGTCTCTGAAATGGCCAGGGGTCAGGGAAGAGGTCGAGATGGCAGTGATGCCCGCATGTGCATCGGAGGCCACCTGGCAGGGCCGAGAGGGGAGAAGTGGTGCCTTATGAGTGAGAGCTGGCGCTCTGGCCACACCCCTCTTGCGTGCGATGGGCTGCATGGTGTGGAAAGAGGCTCCTGCAACTCCACTGCTGTGATGGTGCTCAGGAGGCTGGAGGGGCGGGCAGGTCCCGGGGGGCAGCTGGGAGAGGGCAAGAGGTGCCAGGATGAGAATGGGGGGCTCCAGGTTGGCGGGTGTGAGAGGGCAGCCGGAGGCTCTGAGGCACGTGGATCCTCCGCGCAGTTTCCAAGGCCCCGGATGTGCCACCACTTGGCTTTCCACCAGGCTCTCCGCCAGAGCCTCCCACCTCCCCAGGAATTGTGCAGAGCTGCTTGTGAGTCCTTGGTAGTGCCTCCCCCCTTCAATCTCCTTCCTTCTCCATCTCCTTCCTTTCCCCTTCAATCTTCCTTCCTTCTCCATCTCCTTCCTTTCCCCTTCAATCTTCCTTCTTTCCTTCCTTCCATCTCCATCTCCATCCCTTGTCGGGTGTGAGAGGGCAGCTGGAGGCTCTGAGGCACATGGATCCTCCGCGCAGCTTCTGAGGCCCCAGATGGGCCGCCGCTTGGCTCTCCACCAGGCTCTCCACCAGAGTCTCCCCCCCTCCCCAGGCAATTGTGCGGAGCTGCTTGTGCGTCCTTGGCAGCGCCTCCCCCCTTCAATCTCTCCTTCCTTCCTTCCTTCCTTCCTTCCTTCCTTCCTTCCTTCCTTCCTTCCTTCCTTCCTTCCTTTCCCCTTCAATCTCCTTCCTTGTCCATCTCCTTCCTTTCCCCTTCAATCTCCTTCCTTTCCCCTTCAATCTTCCTTCCTTCCATCTCCATCTCCATCTCCATCCCTTCCCCTTCAATATCTCTCCTTTCTTCCTTTCTTCCTCCTTCCTTCCCCTTCAATCTCCTTCCTTCTCCATCTCCTTACTTTCCCCTTCAATATTCCTTCCTTCCTTCCTTCCTTCCTTCCTTCCTTCCTTCCTTCCTTCCTTCCATCTCCATCTCCATCCCTTCCCCTTCAATCTCTCCTTCCTTCCTTCCTTCTTTCCCCTTCAATCTCCTTCCTTCTCCATCTCCTTCCTTTCCCCTTCAATCTTCCTTCCTTCCCCTTCCCTCCCTCCAAACATTTTTGAGCAAGGAAGAGTAAGCTTCTCCAGCGAGCATTGCTATATTGTTTTTGTGATTAATCACTATGCTTTAATTATGTTCATTTCATAACAATGAAAATACACCCTGCATATCAGATATTTACATTACAATTCATAACAGAAAAAATACAGTTATGAAGTAGCAACGAAAATAATTTTATGGTTGGGGTCACCACAACATGAGGAACTGTATTAGGCATTAGGAAGGTTGACAGCCACTGTTCTAAACCATGAAAATCTTCTCAAAAGTCAGGGGTCGTCTTATATGCCCAGTCGTCTTATACGCCAGAAAATATGGTATATTTGCAGTAATCAGGTGAAAAGATAATCATTGCACCATTATGCTTTGCAAGGAAAGATGAGAAAATGAAATGCTTATTCACAATTACAATCTTTGCTCCAAAGAATTCCTGACAACCTCCTAAGCAACTTCTGATTTTCTAGAAAGCAATCCAAATAATTCCTGGGTTTGTTACTATCTCCAGACTTCTTGTTGCTTCACCTCATTCTTGTCAACAAAAAGGATTATCTTCACAAACCTTGCGACTAGCAGCTCTTAAAAAAGAAGCCTATTGGATTGAATTTTGTAGCACACTATAGGTTTATAGAGCAATACGCTCAGCTACTGCTTTCCTCAGCCAGGCATCCTCTAGATATATTGGTCTCCAGCTTCTGGCCTCGGGCAGTATGGCTGCTGTGTTGTGGCTTTTATAGTCCAATGTACTGGTAGGGTGCGACATTGAAGAAGGCAAGAATAATGAAGTCCCAGTAGCATTAGAGAGCAATACAATTTTCATTCAGAGACTGCATAGCCTGTTGACTCTGGGGCATGCAACAGTTGCTGGCACAAGAAAGTTGCAACATAAATGTGTGATAGCCTCCTTCGGCAAAGGAGCCAAGTGGTAATTGCAATCCAAAAATTGTCCTCGTGTATGGTGCAGCTGATGAATGCCCTCCTAAGGAGCTTAACACCGTTAACCTCTCTCATCAGGTTTGCATGTGGGCGAGGAACTTTAAATCTGAATTCATGGTCTGTGGTGCTTTATTGCTTAATTGAATCACAGCCCCAGCAATTTTGTTTTGGGTTGTATTAACTTCAGGACAAAGGTAGAGCGGAAGACACTGTTTAACGACCCCTTTAATGCACAAAAGGCACAAATTACACAGCAGCCACAATAGTGTTATTTTCATGAAGTACTGCCCAATGGTTATTTTCTACTCTGCTCAGGATAATTCCTGTAGTTATGAGCAATTATATTCTACCTTATCTATAATAATAGATGAGATGAAGCATGTCAGATTCAGACAGTTTGGATGGAGCTGAAGGAGTGCATGCATGCATCCAGTTGTGATATAAAGTACATAATGCATGCATGCAAGCCAGTTTTGTGTACATAGACCTTTTGGTTTATGATCTCTGAGAAAGAAGATAGGAAGCTGTTTAAGCTGTATTTTGCCATCTATCATTTAGATCCTGCCCATCCTGACTTTCTAGGGAAGATGTATTTGGCTGCCCATCTCATGTCAATGACTTTGGGTTGTGTAAAAGATTAAAAAAACATTTTAATGACACCAAATCATAACATCTAAGATCACAAACAACAATCCCAATTTATAAGAAAAAAGCATTAATTGGCAGAAGTCGTCTAATCTTCTGGCCTAAATGTCCAAGGGAATATCCAGCTATCTATTTCCTACTGAATGGCTAACATGATTGATGCCATTGGATCTTCAGATAGATTCTGTTTCACAGGGCAGGTGCTACCACAAAGAAGACAGGACAGTTGGGTCCAACAAAATAATAGACGTGACATGAAGCATGCCCTACTACTACTACTACTACTACTACTACTACTACTAATAATAATAATAATAATAATAATAATAATAGTAGTAGTAGTAGTAGTAGTAGTAAAGTTGGAAGGGACCTTGGAGGTCATCTAGTCCAACCCCCTGCTCAGGCAGGAAACCCTATACCATTTCAGACAAATGGCTGTCCAGTCTCTTCTTAAAACTTCCAGTGTTGGAACATTCATCGCTTCTGGAGGCAGGTTGTTCCATTGGTTAATTGTTCTAACTGTCAGGAAGCTTCTCCTTACTTCTAGGTTGCTTCTCTCCTTGATTAGTTTCCATCCATTGCTTCTTGTCCTGCCCTCAGGCGCTTTGGAGAATAGCTTGACTCCCTCTTCTTTGTGGCAGCCCCTGAGATACTGGAACACTGCTATCATGTTCCCCCTCATCCTTCTCTTCATTGAACTAGACATACCCAATTCCAACAACCGTTCCTCATATGCTTTAGCCTCCAGTCCCCTAATCATCTTTGTTGCTCTTCTCTGTACTCTTTCTAGAATCTCAACAACTTTTTTACATTGCGGTGACCAAAACTGGATGCAGTATTCCAAGTGTGGCCTTACCAAGGCATTGTACTTGCTAAATCTGGTATGGTGAGCAGTGACAATGCTGTTCAACAATTTGGGAGATAGGCAGCCTCACCAATAGCCTGTCCTTATCCCCCATTCAGCTTTATAGATAATAATCAGCACCTCAGATTACACCCAGAAGTCCTCTGAAACTCAGGGCAACTTGTGGAGCAATTGCAACTTCAGAATGCATCTATCTCAAGCACATTATAGTAATCCAAAAGGGAGTGACTAAGGCATGAGTCTCAATGAACAAATGCTTCTGATCCAGATGTTGGTGCACAAGAGAAATCTGTGCCACAGCTACTGCATTGTATTCAAGTAGGAGTCTTGCTAAATTGTGCATTAACTCTGACTGAGGAAAGTTAATCCAGAAAAGATTTAAGATGGAAAACCTTGAATCCAGGAGATCCTAAAACCCACAGACACTTGATCTTCTCAGATTGAGTTGAAAGCTGTTTATCCAAACCCTCACAGCCACCAGTCATTGAGGAAGAACTTCCATGGGATTGCCTATCAGTTCAGGACAGAAATGTATAAATCAATGTCATTGTTATATTGATGATACATGCTGATGCTCACCTCACCCAATGACTTGATGTTCAGAGAGCAAGTACAGCCACAACCTCCATTCTCAATCCCTTGAAGGATAGTCCAGAAGGATACCATCATCAACCATATTGAAGATTGCTGAGAGAGAAAGGAAGAATAGGGTAAATGTGCTACCCCCATTGTAATCCTACCAAAGGTCATAGACAAGTATGACCAGACCTGAATCTTGACTGAAAAGGGTCCAAATAATTTGCTTTCTCCAGGGCCATGGAGGTCTGATTATTTTGACATTTTTCAGTATGGGTTCATGCCCAGATATGGGACAGAGAAAGCATTGCTGACTTTCCTTGATGTGCCTGTATTGGATGTTGATGGAGATAGTATGTCACTACTTGACCTTTTGGAATATGGAATTATAAACTCTCCATGAAGACTGAAGATTGCAATAACTTTATTCCTTCTGCAATAAGCTGTTTCAGTTGGGGGCTGGGGCACTTGGTGACCACTGGTATGTAGACTGCCACAGGGGTTGGTCTTTTCTCTTTCTTTTCAACATCTATTTTAAGATGCTGGGGGATGTGGTATCCTTGTGCTTGGAGGTTGTAAAGAGCCTAGATTGGAGAGGGCAGTGAAACTGAACCCAAGTAAAATGGAGTTACTCTTCGTACATCAGCAGTCTTTATTGACATCACTGTTGTCTCTAGATGGGCAGGCACCAGCTGTAAAAAAGTAAATTCATGATGTTAGGGTCTTTCCAAACTTATGCCTCCCACTACAACAACAAATAGAGGCCATGGATACAGTGGTTTTTGTCCAGCTGTGGTTGGACAATATCAATTAAGATCCTATTGGGTGCAGGAATTCCTGATTATGGTAAATCATGTCTTCATCACCACCGAGTTTGACTACTGTACTTTACTTAGTGTTGTCTTTAAAGACTAATCAAAAATTGCAGTTGGTCCAGAATGCAGATGTCCATGTACCAGTTCCCAGCAATGAGAGCATATAGTTTTGGTGCCCCTTGTACTGGTTGCATTATTTCGGAGTCCTTTGCTGGTGATGACCTACCTAGAAAAGGCTTCATGGCTTGACATCTATATATTTACAGAACTATCTGCTCCAATCTGACCTATTATAAGACATTAGTGTAGCTATATTTTCTGGAGGGTAGGTGAGTTGAAGTTATGTCCCACTGCTGTCATGTGTGGTAGGGCTATTACTTTGGAATGAACTTGGAAATCAGACTTGCTGCTCCTCCCACCCCCTAGCTGGCTTTCAGGAAGTTGTTCAATTATTTCAGAGGGCATTTTCTTGATTTACTACGTTGCACCATTTTTGTGTTTTTACTTACTTTTTGTGGAGGAGGGGTATTTATGTTGGTACTTATACCATGGATAGTTTAATGATTATAGTGTTGTATATCTAGTAAGCCACTGAGATTGCAGTAGAATATAATTACAGCAAATAAATAAATAATGGATCATAATACTCAGGTTCGCCATAGTAATTCATTCAATAGAAATTTACAGCCAACCAATTTTTTTCCTCTCTCAATATATGAAGCCACTGTACTGTATGTTGTTATTATATTGAAGTGGCTCTTTTGCAAAGCTCTTCTGTCACTCTGCAGTATATTAAGCATCAATAAGAAAATTAAAACACAACTTTGGAGTCAATTAATCTGCTTGAATCCAACAGAAATTAAAAGGATTATGAAGCCTTGCTGCAAATAGGTATAGGAATCCATTCTAAGTCTTCATTATGAATGGGTCATGCTCTTAATCTTCAGCAAATTCATCTTGGTAGCACACGCCAGCATTAATTCAGTTCTAGGATATATATGTCAAGTCAATGCTTTAAAATAAGATGCATAACATATTTGAAACTTGTTAATGTGACCAAGGTTCAGTATTAGTTAAAGCAGGGTTCTTCAGACTTGGACCTTTTATGACCTGTGGACTTCAACTCCCAGAATTCTGGGAGTTGAAGTCCACAAATCATAAAAGGAGAGGTTTGAAGACCCCTGAGTTAAAGAATAGTGCCTTATTTAATGTTTTAGTAAATAATTAGGTTTATCATCTGTTGTTCCTGAGTGACGTGCCTATTAATGAACAAATTGTACATCAATTTCATTGAGCCACCAAAAATGGATATTTTGAGGTTAAGATTGTACTTACACAAATCCATAAAAGCCCATGAAGCCTGCAAGTGTTGTTCAATAAACTGAATCCTCTTTACTAATAATTTGTTGCTGAAAAATACAGACTCCTATATCAAGCATTAGTTATTATATTATGAGGGAACTGGGGAACTTCAGGTTTTTCTTCTTCCTAAGGAATAATCAACAAAAGAGCCAAACATTGGGCTGAAATTTCACATGGAAAACATTTCCATGAATGATTAAGTTCTTTGGATATTAAAAGCACACAATACTCAGGAGTTATTAAGACACTCAGTAAATATTGAATTGCACGATTGGCTGAGTATAATTTCACAACCAATATTTTGCTATGGGTGATAAAGGGCCATAGGCATTTAATAACAAAGAGGTTTATCCATTGTTATAAGTAAGTAACTTCCATTTCCCCATTTCATCAGAATGCTTCCTTTTTCTGAAGTCTGTTTTAGGTAGCTATTTTCAAATAATTTATATTCCAATATTATGAAGTTAGTATATCTCAGTATCAAGAGGGATTAATGTATATACATAAGCATTAATAAAAATAATCTTGCCCTTAGTGGATAGTATTGTGGGTCAATCTACTCCATCACTCTGTTTTTGGCATTCACAATAAGAGCACACATTCTCTACATTTTCCTCCACCATATATTTACCATATACAGTACCTTCCTCTACCATTTAGCATTTGGCATGAAGAAGTAGGTCAAGTGAAGGTTTCATACCCCTCCATGAATGTCTACCGACAGTCCTCAACTTACATTCACAACTGAGCCTGTAATTTTGATTGTAAGTCATTGGTATCATAAGTCAAGTTACCCATGACCAGATTCGATTTCACAACCATTTTTACCATGGTCATTATGTGAATCATCACAGGTATTCCATAAATCACCTGGCCAGCTAATCCAATGTGTGTGTGTGTGTGTGTGTGTGTGTGTTTTTAAAAAACTGGAAAATGGGGGAAAAGTTGCAAAATGCAATCATGTAACTGTGGGATATGCACTAAGTTATAAATATGACCCAGTTAGTAGGAGCCCAAAATATGATTACATGACAGCAGGGTGGGGTGACCGTCATAAATTTGAGGATGGGTCCTAAGTAACTTTTTTGGGAGTCTATTGTAATTTTAAACAGTCATTAAGCAACTTGTTGTAAATTGAGGATTAGCTATAATCTTTTTAAAGGCCACTTAATGTTTGTACTAGTCTGTGCATTGACATACTACCGGTATGCCTTTAATGAAAATAAAATAAAATCTTCATTAAGCACTGACATCATTTTCCATGGTAGTACACCTCCAATATTGCTGGACTCTTCTGAATGTTGTACTGTGTTTTCAACATCTCAGAAAATTCTCAGAATTCCTGCACACTGATTTTCAACTTAATAAAATACAATTGGCCTTCATGCTGCTCAGTCATTCAGTTGTTCAATAACTTTCTATTCTTAATAATCTGATGGGTATTATTTTGCCAAGATTATCTGTAAGTAATGGTGTCCTTGAAATTTGTAAAACTGTTGCCTGGGATGAAATTGTTAATTGATTACAGTGATTGCAGGGCTGAATCGCTCATCATTTATTGCACTGAAACTGTGTTTCACAAAAGGCTTTTAAAGTGGCAGAGTTTTATTGCAGGACAGATGAATAAAAGCAGACAATTCAAACCAATAAACTAATCACATAACATTTTTATGGGCTGTAACTGATAACCTACTATTTGAACGACAATATATAAGCAAATGTGCTTTTTTAAAAAAAATATTAAAAATAAAGATATAGCAATTGTGGAAAAAGGAATTTTGATGATTCTGAAAATATACCAGGAAAAGTGTCATAAGGAAATAATAGTTCTTCTTGTGCCAAAATGGCTGGTCAACAACTGGAGCAACACTGAGCCCAGAAGGGATTGATATGACATCCCATCATTTCCCCCATTAGTATTGTTCCACTTTAAAGATGACACTAAAAAACATACCTGACTGATGATTGTGTGACTAGAATGTAAATTAGACACAAATCACTCAGGTTTTTGATTCGCCAAATGCTTAGTTCTAGGAAGACAATTGCTAAAAAGTAGAAGATCATCAATAAAAATGAATTCATAAATCCTTCTTAACACATATACTGGTATAGCATCATTTATTTATTTATTTATTTATTTATTTATTTATTTATTTATTTATTTATTTATTTATTTATTTATTTAATTAATTTTTATGCCGCTCCTCTCCGAAGACTCAGAGCGGCTAACAACATAAATAAAACAACATTTCAACATTTCAAAACTAAAACCAAAGCTAAAAAGTGTTTAAAAAGACCCCAGACACATTCATCATTCACACATAATCACAGTCATCCCCAGGCCTGCCGGCATAAATAGGTTTTTAGATTCTTCCGGAAGGCCAGGAGAGTGGGGGAAATGCAGACTTCAGGGGGCAGTTGGTTCCAGAGAGTGGGTGCCACAACAGAGAAGGCCCTCCCCCTAGGACCCGCCAGACGGCATTGTTTCACTGACGGGACCTGGAGGAGGCCGACCCTGTGCGCTCTCACTGGTCGAAGGGAAGTATGTGGCAGAAGACGATCCCGTAAGTATCCTGGTCCAGTGCCATGAAGGGCTTTATAGGTAATAACCAACACTTTGAATTGCGCTCGGAGACCGATAAGCAACCAATGCAGCATGCAGAGAGTTGACGAAATGTGGGCACAACGTGGAAGGCCCACAATTGCTCGCGCAGCTGCATTTTGCACTAATTGTAGTCTCCGAACACTCTTCAAGGGTAGCCCCATGTAGAGAGCATTGCAGTAGTCGATCCTCGAGGTGACAAGGGCATGTGTGACTGTGAGGAGAGTAATATTCATTCAGAATATTACTAGTTAACCATACATTTAGGGACTTCCAAAATAGATTGCATGTTATCAAAAATACAAAAACACTGTGGAAGCAGTGCAATGTTCCTTGAACAACAAGAATCCTTTAAATACAATTGGAGGCAGATGGATATTTTTCTAAAAAAAAATAAAAATCTTTGGTGTTATTATCAGCAGCTGGCACCAATAGCATATATAGTTTCTCTCTCAGCATCTCAGCACCGGAGGCTGAAAATAAGTTGATTTGTAAGTTGTTGAACAGAAAATTTGCAAAGAGCATAGGCATAATTGTATGTACAAAGAACTTCTAAGCAAACAGAGCAAAGGAGGATGGAAGTGTAATGCAAAAAAAAAAAGTTTGATGATGATGATGTGGTTCATTCTGCTAAAGCAAGGCTGCTGAAGAGAAATGAGAAAGAAAAATTGAGCAGCTACAGAAGAGAATGGACCCCAAAAAAGGTCCTTCTCTCATGCTGGCTATTACCATAGATCAGTGGTGGCGAACCTATGGCACGGGTGCCAGAGGCGGCACTCAGAGCCCTCTCTGTGGGAACACGCACTGTCACCCCAGTCCTAGGCCTTCAGCTGGGTTTTATAAAACCTTTTCACTTTAGGCCTCCACCATTGTGTGCAAAAAAAAAAAAGGTTAAATCAATCAGTCAATTTCAACTTCTCACGGGAAAAAAAATCTTGCAAAGTTGGAATTGATTGATTGAACTTTTTAGTCCACCCAGTCTGCCGTTACCACTGCAGCCACACCCAGCCAATGGGCCACACCCACCCAATGGGCCACACCCAGCCAATGGGCCACACCCACCTGGCACCCGACGATGCATTAGTGGGCTTTGGGTTGCAGTTTGGGCACTCGGTCTCTAAAAGGTTCGGCACCACTGCCATAGATATTAATCCAATGAATCCAAAAAAACTAAGATAACACTATGCAAAAGTTGCTGCACCCAGGCATAATAGAAACGTTGTAGCTTACATTTTTTTAAGTAAATTAGTATTTGTCTTGGAATGAAAAGCAATAACCATGATTTTGTTTCTGATGCTAATTGTTTCTGTCTAAATGAACATAAGCTAAAAAGCCTTAACCTGCTTCTTCCCATGGAGGAGAAAAAGGTGTTTCTTTCTACCATCACTTTAATCCAGTTCAATCCACTCGGGGCCCAACCACAGTCAAGCACTGAAACCTTAGCTACCTATTTTAATCTTCTTTCATTCATGCTCTTTAAAACTCTGCTTTGATTTAGCAAAAGTCATTTGTCTGCCAGATTCCCCTCTGCCCTGGACTGCAGCCCAGGATGGTAATTGTCACCTATTCCCTCTGCTATGAATAGATGGGCCAGTTAATTTTATAGGTACTCCATTCTATCTCTCTGTTGTTCTTGATTTTCATCCAGCTTCAACTGCAACTGTTCTTTAGAAGAAAGGCATAAAATATTTGGCACACTTTCATATGGACCCAACAGCCATAACAAGGGCAGCTCAATTATCACCTATCATTTCCAACTATTAATGCAAGTATGTACCACATCAGCACTCTTTCCAGTCAGGGAATCAAGTTATCCTTTATAAATTCTCTTGCCCTAGAATCACCTATAGTAGTTCTGAATAAATGTGTATCTTCTTTTTTTTTACAAATATAAAATATATTATTTATGTTCTATAGATTTTTTTTGGCATACCTGTAATAGGCAAGCATTGAAATATTTGAGACAATTCAGTACTTGATTTAGTTTTTGTTGTAAAAATGAACTGGGACAGACCACTGGGAAAAAGCAAAATATTTATAACATATAGAACAAAAGGCAGAAGGACAAACATTTTACGTTTGGCAAATGCCAACTGATTCTTTCATTAATATGCTGTAAACTGGAGCTCTAACAAAGCTTATTAAAGTTCAAGGTTTTTGGTTCATCTTCCTAAAACAGGTTCAAAGCCATGTTAAACTACCAGTCGTGTGCATCCAGTATAATTCCTAGGCTTGCATTTAGGTCATATTTGAAAATACTATAGAAATGAACTGCAATATGTCTCTGAAATATACTTGTCAATAAATAAGCAACTTCTAAAATATCTCAAAACTTGAAATTGATAGGTATTGGGGACTAAATGGATTACATCTGAAAATAATAGTATATTGGAAAAGATGAGTAGAACAGACAAAGCCAGAATGCCACATGGAAATATCTTAATTAAACATTTCATTTTTTTTCATTTCCTTTCAGTTTAGGCCAGATAGTTCCAACCTGTGGCCCACAAGCCACATGTGATCCTGGACATCTAGCAATGTGGTTCCACAAGATCTTAAACTTTCAATGTTAGGTGATTTATATATTTTAACTATATTGTATATTTTATATACAACTTACAACAATTCCTCTTCACTCAATGCAAGCCAAAGCAAGTTCAGTCTTTTTAAATTTGACTATTTAAGCATTTTAGAAAGTTCATTTCCAGAGAAATCTGGTTTAAATGTTGCTTTGGGTGAAATGTTAGCAACAATTCAGGAAACCATCACTTTATCCAAGCCCAACATGTGTGGAAGCTGTAAAGAAAGAAAGAATTTGCATTGTGCTTCTGGAATACTTGCTACTACTTTTCCGAACAGTTAGAATAACCAACTAGAAACAGTCTATCATTTGAGCTACTATAGGATGGCAGTTCTGCAACCTTTGATCAACTGCATACAACAGTTCAATTGCAAATTTTATTGGTCATATTTATTGTCCCCTCATATTTGTTCATTGAAGCCATTATATCATCTAGTGACCTTTTCAAATGGTTGTTTTAATAGCTTCCCAACTAACTTTAGCAAGCTTTTCATTTTTCATAATTTGAATTCCCCCTTGCTTTCTGCTTTTTTTATATTAATAATTACATATAAATCTTTGCAAGCTCCAGTAAACAGCAGCAATTACCAGTATCTATTTGTTAATAGCTAATGCATTCCTTTGCTTGAAGGACATATACAAATAATAACCTGAATTGTAAAGATGTAAACATAGTATTTGATTGCTAGTAGTTGCATTTTATTGCAATATCAAGGCTTCACAAAATTTTCACACAATGAGAGACTCTGTTATTAATTACAGTAAGTTCAGGAATGCATCTTTATGTCTTATAATCAAAGTGAATATTAATCCTCTATTCTTTTTCAAGATTGTGGAATTATCTAGCTATCCCTTTAAACAGGGAAAATGCCAAGTCAGGTCTGGCACACCAAAATAAGCTCTTTGCAGCAATCAATAGTTTAGTAAATACCTTACTTAGATTTCACATTCTGTACCTCTATCATACAAGTTGGGAGCGATTAATACCAAGAGGTCAATAAATACTTCATTAGCTTAATGCCATTTCACTCTTCTTTGTGTTAATGAAATTCAAGATCTTAGAGGCCCAAGAAGAGGATCTGTGTCTTGCTTCTAAAAGCTAACAAGGCAAAATAAACACTGTTAAAATTATAATTGTTAAAATGATGTGTAAATTTATTAGAGCAATTTACAATGGGTCTCACTGAAAGTTAACATCTCTGTGTAATAAAGGCAGCATTGGTAGCATACACATTAAGGATATGTAAAATTCAGACTCTCATTAATAAAATATCTGTGACAGGAAAGTCTCTTCTAAGATGATAGGAATAATCATTCTACACACCTAATTAGTCAGCAAGTCACATAATAATAAGGACACATCCAAACAATATTGTTAGACTTAACAAGATCCATCCATCCATTTTCTTCTCATGTTTACCTGACCACAGTTCTCTAGAATCTCATCACTTCTGACTTCATCATTTTGAATAAAATTGCCAAGAACCATTTGCAAATGACATAAGTGATGTACCACTGTGCCGTGCCATGCTTAGAATTTAAGCATATGTTTTAATCTAAGGAGGAATAAACTGATGGATGTTTCTAGTTTCTACATTGCTCAAACTGAATTCCTTGACTATGCCAGAGAATATTCACTTTGAAAATAGAGTTTATACAAGTTTGATCTAACAGTTAACCCACTGGGCTAGAAAGCAAGCGATCATGAGTTCTATTCCCAATTTGGTGATGAAAGCCAAGGATGACCTTGGGTCAGTCACTCTCAGCTCAACTGACCCCATAGGGTTGTTGTTGTGGGGAAAGTAGGAGGAGGAAGGTATGTTGGATATACTCACTGCCTTGAGTTATTTGTAAAAATAATAAAGATGTGATATAAATAAATACAAAATTAAAAAGAGGATGTTATTGGAAGTTTAAGAGTATTTCATGTTGTTGTTAGGTTGTGGAAAATATTTAGTGAAAGATTCACTAGAGATTGTGGGAAAGCGGAGGATCAGAAATTTGATTTAATTGAGAAGAATCAAATTATGTTGGTTTTGTTTCCTTAGTTTTTCTATCAGTGTTGGATTAACAACTGGCCTTTTTGTAGTGAAAGAGGTCCAACATTTCCCAAAGAAAATTTGAATAGCTCTGACCATAAAGATCCAGAGATGATTGGGCTACAGCTTCCAACCGTTGGTCTACTGGCCATGGCTGAGAAAATGCAGAATTCAAAAACATTCTAGGGGCACATTTCCTACTTTACATTGCAAAAACATATTGCCATTCATCTTTTAATAATAAAAAATACTCTAAGGTATTATTTCCAAATGTAAGATTTTTATAGTCCAAGACATATGAATGATTCTGAGGATATAAGGTATCTATATAAAACACTGTGTTGCACATATTCATTCTTCCCCAGGTAATCACTTTGATTTTTCATTTTTGCCAACTAAATGTTTTGCATACTGTTTAATAAACTGGAAACATCAGTCAAGAACTAAAAACAGTCAAGAACTAAAAACCTTAGAATTTTTGAAGAAGTCAGATATCCAAGGACATATCTCTACACCAATATCTATATACTCCAACATAGCATTAGGAGGAAATAAATGAGGAGATTACACACACACACACACACACACACACACACACACACAATGCCAGCGCTGGGACAATTGAGAAACTGTAGCCATTTTACCTTTCACTTTCATTGTGTTTTTGTTGTTTAGTATTTTAGATGGAGAAGGAGGGAGGGGGAAATGCTTGAGCTGTTTCAGTTAGCCATGACAATTACAACTATGTGAGAATCAAAGTCAATGTTAGAAAAAGTTTTGGCGGGTTGAAGAGTTGGGAGGAGAGGCAGCGTTTTAGAATAATTGGTGAATGTGATTTATGACAGCCTTAAATAAAATGTTCTTTAAGGAAGAAATCTTTGCCCTGAAGTTCTTTTAATTGATTCCATCTATCGGAACCATGACACACACACACACACACACACACACACACACACACACACACACACACACTATTCCCAGTATGGATAGAATTACATTATTTCTATATGTAACCACCATTACCACAAACTCGGTTGAACCCATAGAAATGTAAATCAAACATTTAATACGTAAGGATCAGACCTTAACCTGGACTGGATAAATGCTTCTGCTTTTCTCCCACATCCTTTTTTTTTTTAAAAAGGACCTTCAAATCCTTCCGTGTTATGAAAAACTGCACATTTTAGTAAGCATCAAAATGAAACAAAAGAAACATCACCATCCTGATGTGGTGATTCATGAGTCCTTTCTCCATGTTCTGTATGGCTTCTATCATTAAGAAAAAGGACATTACTTTATAATCATGTGCATACTTTCCCGAAAAAGCACCATCTTTTACTATATGACCTGAAGTTATTTGACTCTCTCTCCCAAATTCAAATGACTTTATTGTGATGCAAAATTGCCATTAATTAAAAAATGCATTTATAAACCATTATACATTTGTCAAGCAACTCCTTGGTTATCCTAACCAAATCTGATTTTTTTTATGGAATTTACAGTCAGGAATCAGAACCAACACAACCTGGAGGCAGTCAAAGATTAAACCCAGAGTTTTCATTAACAGTCCAAAGTTAAACCAAAGTCAACTATGAACTCAAAATGCAAGATATATATGATTCCAGAAATGTTAATGAGATAGCATTAATAGCAAGAATTATGCTAATTAATTCCAATATCCCATTGAGTTCTGAGATATATTTATGTCAAAATTCTACCTTATTTGAATTCAGTGTTTTTCCTTAGATTGGATAGGGACTCTCCTATCTGTAATAAGCATACATCTTCATTATCATGGACTGAAGGACCTTCTAGATTCTTGCTCCTCTGACTCAGTCACCAGATGGACAGATGTTATTCAGCTGTTATTTGATTACATAGTGAAGGTTCTTGCCTCTCCTCTTCCAAGGAGAAATCACTCTCAACCTTAAAACTGAATAGTGTTGCAACTAAAAGTTTTACTAATAGTCACAATTTGCTAAATGCAGAGCTATTTCTTTGTTTTCCGCATTAAGGCAGGAGAGAAACATTACACATGCAGATCTCAATACATATACTGGAGTTGTTTACATGTTCTCAATTGCTTTATGTGCTAGTTGCTCTTTCTATTCATGTGTGCTGCATCAATACCTGAAATATTAAACAAACCAAGAATAAAAAATATATATTTATACCTTTAATTGCATTGTTTCATGCACAGTGGTGAAATAAAGAAGCCTCAGATGAGAACCATGGCAATCAAATGAACTGTTGAATTCTTAATGTTCACTGTCAAGTTTAACATGCCGCATTCAAAGTCCCCTAATGGAATATACTGGCTTCCTGCCACATTCCAATAAAGCTGCTGGGAAGCTAGAAATAACCAGGTGGGTTCTGATTAATTCCTATGTTCTTAATTTATACTTGCTAGGTTGTATTCCCTTTCTTATCTCACCTTGATGCTATTGCAGTTTCATATCTCTGTAAATGAACACTTAAGTACACTGAAGCTGAAACAGCTGGCATTTCATTGATGAAAATTAGCAATTTCAGTTTGAATAGGCAAGTAATTCTGTTTTACAATTGCAAAACTCCCTGGTCATTTGAGGTTTCTGCTGCTAAGTATAAGACAGTGACTAGAGACCAGAAACTTGATGAAAGAATAAAAATCAGAGACAACCCTGCATAATAAAGCCCTTAAAGAAATATAGAAATCACACAGGAATGAAAACACCCCTAGTTTAGCTAGAAAACTGGCTTAGTTTCCATTTTGTTCAGCAGTAATCCAAAGAATAACTGTGGGATAGGACTGCACTAAATAACAGGCAGATACCTTGGTTTACAAATCATTTAGCAAGAATACTTTAGAACAAATCACACAAGGTTTTGAGAGCTGATCTCCAGCTCAACTTATTGGGAGGAAAGTGTAACTTTTTTTTTTTTCTGCTTGATCAGACTATAGATGTTTTATTCAGGAATCTGGATTTTTGCATATAAAATGTAACACACAGTGCTTATTTGTGGTTTTTAACTGAAGCATGGATTTTGTAACAACATCTTAAATATTTGTAATCTTGTGCATGAAGCATGAAGGCATAAGTTAAATGTTACGTTTTTCTCCCCTAAATTTAAAAGAAAAGTGGACTTGAACTGTAAGTTGTGTTTCTGTATATAGTAGATTGGATGGAAGGTTTGCTCCTGACTTAGTTAATTGGACTTTCTTTTGAAATACCTAAGAGAAAAAAGATTAACACAGCAAAAACCTTAGAAAACATTTGTTTAGAAGACACATGGTTGTGGACACCCTTAGTATATTTTGTGTAGATATCTGCTACATTGTTCTGCTGTATTTATTCTCTGGGTCAGCAACAATTTGCAAGTGGCAGATTGGATTTTTAACTACACTCTGATGGCATTTGAAACTTAAGTAGTATAAATTACATTATCCCCTAACTCCTGCATATGAATTATTTAAATAGGTAATGAATATTATTTAAATTTATATGGTTTTAATAACATTTTAAAATAATATTGTTTGTATCTTTTTCTAGGACAGATGGGCGGCGTTGGTCTTTGGCCTCCCTCCCTTCATCTGGATATGGAACCAACACTCCAAGTTCAACTGTTTCAGTAAGTTCATGCTCACTGTCTTGATTAATGAATGATTCCAGGTTCTTTTCCTCCTGATAGCTAATGGAATTTGAGATGTTTTGGATAAATATTTCTTTTTTCATATTCTGTCAGAAATGTATTATTTAACTTCTCAAAACACTTTTGAAGGGAATTTCACAACTGATTCAGATTCCAAATAAAAATATATTCTGTATTTCCTTCATAATGAAGTCTCCTCATTCTGTTATATTATTCATTTAAAATATATTAACAAAAAGCACTTGACCTTTTGATCATAATCCTAGTTCAATATGTTAATTGAACTAGTTAAATACTGAAAATTTATATAAGATACCGAGAATAAAAGTACAAGCTACACTGGCTCTCATGGCAAGTCAAGAAATCCTAAAACGTCTCTCATATTTATAATTTCATTTAATAATTCCTAACTTTTTATTATAAAAGGAATTTTCTTTGATTCCAGATTACCATCATGTACAGTATCCTTAACCTTCCTTTTTTTTTGTTTTTTTAATAAAAATTCTTTTATTAAAACAATCGACATTGGACATAAAAAACATATTATGCAGCAATCATTATGACACCTGGTATACAATACTAAGTATTAGTCTTTGAAAACGTCTGAATTAGTAAGCCTTTTCCCCCCTCCTCGCGTCTAGCCTCAACTATACTCCTGTTACATTTTATTTGATTGGTGTTTCTCCTATCTGTTTCAATATTAATGTGATCAACATTAAACATAAGATCTTATTGCTAAGCAATCCTCCTAGAACATAGCATACAACATTAGGTATTAATCTTTGTAAACATCTGTTTTAGTAAACGTTCTTCCCTCCTCCCTTACATCTTCAAGTATACTCCAAATACATTTTGTTTGGTTGGTGTTTCTCTTATATATGGTCTATCTACTGTTTCTAGTCTATCGCATATTGTGCGTTTGCGCTTCTGAATTGACTTCATCCCATTACTAGTGCAATCTTTTATAGTCCCTAACCAGAGATCCTGAGGTAAAAGTTTCATATCCTGAGGTAGAGATTCAGTCCGCTTTAACAATATTAAAGCAAACAACATTAGTCATAAGGTTATGTTAAGAGGCATTAGTTATAGAACATATACATTCAACATTGGGGGTTAGTTCTTGTAAACATTTGATTTGTTAACCCTTCTTCCCTCCTCCCATCGAGCCCTAGCTAAACGCCAGCTGCATTCTGTTTGATTGGTGTCTCTTTTGGATATAGTCTATCCACTGTTTCCAGTCCGTCACAAATTGTTCTTTGGAGCGATTTTTCAAGTATGCTGATATTTTTGCCATTTCCGCCAAATTTGTTACTTTCACAGTCCATTCTTCAATAGGCGGTATTTCCGGATTCTTCCAGTACTGTCCCACCAACAATCTTGCTGCTGTAATTAAGTTCAAAAATAAATTTGTCTCTGAGGTAGTGATGTCCTTTGTAATCCCTAACAAAAAAGCCTGAGGTAGAAATTCTATACGCTTTTTAAAAATGGTTTGAAGTGTCCACCATATCTTCCTCCAGAATGCTTTGATTTTTCTGCATGTCCACCATATGTGGAAGTAGGTAGCTTCCCCGTCCCCACACCTCCAGCATTTGGGCTGGGAGCCTGGGTAAATGAGTGATATTTTTTTCGGGTCTAGGTGCCATCTATAGAACATCTTGTAGAAGTTTTCCCTTAGTTGTTGCGATTTCGTGAATTCTACGTTCCTCACCCAGATTTTCTCCCACGTGTCCATTGTAATAGAGTGCCCAAAGTCTTGTGCCCACCTTACCATACAGCTCTTGACTAGCTCGGTTTCAGAGTCCATTTCTATCAGAACGCTGTACACTCGTTTGATGTGCATGGCCCCCTGATCTCTAATCTGTGCAATTAGTTTCTCGTCGGTCTGGGAGAAGCCCTTCTTCTTGTCTTTACGCCACCTTGATTGCAGTTGTACATATGATAGCCAGGTACCTCCTATTCCTCTGTTTGCTAGCGTTGCCTGGGGTTTCAAGAGGAACCTATTTTCTTCTCCCAGTATAAGTTTACTGTAGGGCACCACCTCTTGCCCTTGGGATGTGTTTGCATCCCCTATTGCATGTCCAGGGATCGTCCAGGTGGGAATCTTGTCATGTAAAAGGTATTTATATTTCTTCCAGACCCATAACAATGGGATTCGTAATGGGTTCTCCTTGAAGTTCTTGTCTGCCTTTCTGTCATACACCAAGTATGCGTGCCAGCCGAATAGTAGGCCATGTCCTTCAACATTCAATATTCTGTCATTCGTCATATTGATCCAGTCACTCAGCGCCACTAGTGTCGCTGCGTAGTAATATAGCTTTAGGTTAGGCATTTTTAGTCCCCCTCTCTTCCTTGCGTCCTGTATGATTTTTAGTTTCACCCTTGGTCTTTTGCCATCCCAAATATATCTGTTGATGTCTCTCTGCCAGTTGTCCAGATCCCCATCCTTTTTGAGTATGGGTAGCATTTGAAAAAGAAATAGAAATCTTGGCAGTACGTTCATCTTAACTGCTGCTATCCTGCCCAGCAGGGACAGTCGTAATGTTTTCCACCTTTCCAGGTCTGCTTGTATCTTGTTCCACAGCTCCTCATAGTTATTCTTGTATAATTTCGCATTCGTTGCTTCTATCTCCACTCCTAAATATTTAACTTTCTTGACAATTTCGCAACCCGTTATTCTTTCCAAGTCCTGTCTTGCTTTGTTGTCTAGGTTTTTGACTAGCATCTTTGTTTTTGATATATTTACTTTGAAGCCTGACACCCTACCATAGTCTTCCATTATCTCCATCAATCTCTTTGCTGACTGTACTGGTTGCGACATTGTCACCAGCAAGTCATCTGCAAAGGCACATAGTCTGTAGTCTTGTTGCCTGATCCGTATGCCCTGTATGTCTTCTGCTGCTCTTATCTTGTTTAGTAGAGTTTCCAGCGTTAGAATAAATAGAAGGGGTGATAACAGGCAGCCCTGTCTCGTGCCTCTCTCTATATTAAATGAATCCGTTAAGTCTCCATTGACAATGATCTGGCCTGTTTGTTTCTGGTAAATTGCCGTTATGGAGTTGAGAAACTGTACTCCCATTTTCATCTTCCGGATCAAGTTCGTCAGGAACGGCCAATTCAGTCTGTCGAAAGCTTTTTCTGCATCCACAAACATAAGAGCAGCGGGTATCTGGTTGTGCCTTTGCAGGTACTCTATTATGTTCAACAGCTGTCTCACGTTGGTTTTCATCTGGCGTCCTTTTATAAATCCCCTTTGGTCTGGGTGTATTGTTTCTTGTAGTACAGTCATTAGTCTATTGGCCAAGATTTTTGTGAAGACTTTGTAGTCTGTGTTTAGTAGTGAGATGGGCCTATAGTTTGCGGGCTGTGTGTTGTCTTTCCCCTCCTTTGGGATTAATGAGATGTAGGCTGTTTTCCAGGATGGTGGGACCTGGCCTCCTTCTTGAATGTTGGCAAATAGTTTTCTGAGGGGTTCTAGCATCTCCTCTTGGAGATGCTTGTAATAGGTCGCTGTTATCCCATCCGTCCCGGGCGATTTTCCTGCTTTCAGTTGTGTGATCGCTGAGTGTATTTCCTCTTTTGTGAAAAGTGTTGCATAGTGCACACCACTGTGAACATTGTATTGCTTACTGTTTGTTTTTCTCTTCTGTTATAGATTATAAGACTACACGTTTTCTTTAAAGTATGCCTTTTGAGAGAAAATACATTTGAAAATCACATTTAAATTGATTTTTGGTGGCTTATTTTTAATTACATTAATATTTAAGGAAATTGGACACACCAGATTTTCTTCAGATACACCTAGACAGATTGAAAACAGAGTTACATAGCAAGATTTTTATATGTGATATTATACATTGGTCAGTAGCAGCAACTTAAATTGGAGACCATAAAGGATTGTCTTCTCTAATCTGACACTTCCTAATGTGTCAGGAATGTAATTTTCAGAATCCCTGGCTGAGAATCTTTCCACATATATGGAAGATAACAAATTGGAAAAGGCTGATACTAGATATAAATGTATTCCATTTTTTAAAAAATGGCCAAAAGAAACAAAATATGAAGTATTTATTTTATCCTTGGTCTCATCCCTGATGAAATCAGTTTACCTCAACTTTAGGATTTGGGACCTAAACCTTCAAACAAATAAGAACCAGAATTTCCCACTTGCATTGCAGTTCAGTAAAGGGTGGACATGATAGCAGTGTTTCAATATCTCAGGGGCTGCCACAAAGAAGAGGGAGTGAAGCTATTTTCCAAAGCACCTGAAGGCAGGACAAGAAGCAACAGATGGAAACTGATCAAGGAGAGAAGCAATCTAGAAGTAAGGAGAAACTTCCTGACAGTTAGAACAATTAACCAGTGGAACAACCTGCCTCCAGAAGTGGTGAATGCTCCAACACTGGAAGTTTTTAAGAAGAAACTGGACAGCCATTTGTCCGAAATGGTATAGGGTTACCTGCCTGAGCAGAGTATTGGACTTGATGACCTCCAAGGTCCCTTCCAACTTTATTATTATTATTATTAAATATGCTTCCTTGGTTCAGCCCCAGCTATTTTTTTAAAACATCTGACAATCTTACACAGAAGACTTTTCACTTTGGCCCAAATTGTAGAGTTAACTATTAAGATGACATTACATCAGCATCTCCTATGTTTCTGTATGTGATCCTATGTAGCAAGAGAGTCTGTATCTCATTTACTGTTAGAGTACTTGCTATATCCTAAATGGAAAACAGAACATATAATATCAGTTGTTAGAAATCTTAATTGTTCTTCTGAACAGGAGGTTATTGTTATCCTCCTATGAGACTAAACTTCAGATGTTTCTAAGACATTTGCCAAATTTCTAACAATAGTCATGGGATTGTACAAGTCACCCAGTGTCTCCTTCAGCCTACTAATTGTTTCAGGCTTTCCTGAAAATATGTCTGTGTATAATATATTGTTGTATTGCTATATTTTTAAATTGTGTATCATATTATAAATACAAACAAATTAATAATTGCCTTCTTTCCTTTTTTTTACAAACTTTCTGGATCCTGTACCTTAAAAATATTCTTCACATATATTCCATCTTCTAACACAAATTTCCCTGACCTTTCTGGCTTTGTGGACTGGCAGGGAGATAGAGTGGATGGTTCCATGCAAGCAGAAGGCAAGGGCATGCATGCAGCTCTATTTGCATGAGCAGTGGGCACACATGCCTGCCACTTACACAAATGGAGCACATGCATGAGCTCACCTGCTTCTGCAAGTGGAGATGAATGCATGCACTCACCCATCACTTCTGTAGCCTGGTTCCAAACAGTTCAAGCCCGGACGTGGGCTGCAGACCAGGGGTTGGGGACCCCTGTTCTAATATCTTTATACTGTATTGTGCTAGTTAATGTTTGTACTTTAAGTTTATGAGAATTATCATTTTGTCAGCTTTCTTGATTCATGAAACACATCTGTTATATTTTAAACTAGCACATTATCTCTAAGAGACTAAGCTTTTCAAAGTTTGTACTCTGAGTTATATCCTCTAATGTAGATTCACCAGAAATGTAATACAGAGCCATTATTCTATCTCTTCAAGTACTTGTTTCTCTTCTATGTGAAGTTATAAAATAATAATAATCAATTCATGGTAGGAATTAAAAAACAGTCACACATGTTAAACCATTTTTAGCTGAATGCAATGCTTATTAGTGAGATACTCAGTTCTATCAGCATTAAGATATGTCTTTAGGCTCATCCTCACTAACATGAACATGGTCTAATAACTATTTTTATGGCATGTGCTGATATCATTACCTTCATCTCATTACCAGGCTACAAGAGATGCAGCTTAATCTTATTATTAGCTGGTTTCGTGTTTTCCTTCTTCTCCAGACACAATTTTTGCCACAATGTATGATGCTTCATGAACAATGTGATCATCAATGAAACAAGAGTGGGATGTTTCCAGCTTTTTTTGGGGTCTCCTCTCCCTTCCACTTGATGGAACTACTTTTCATGGGCATTTTGATTAGGGCTGAAAGAGGTTGGAGACTTTCTTTCTACAGAAACATCCATCCATTTCTCCTATTCCATTCTGACTCTATGAACATTCCTCGATTACTTCTGGGTATTGCCAGAAAGAATTGGACTCATGTCAGAACTGCTCTTCTCTTGCTGCATTAACTGAGGATAGTGCTGGGTTATTAAACGTTTCAGCCTTCTGCTCCATCCTGTGCTGTTTCCCTCATGTCTATCACCTATTAGCTGGGCAAATTTTGGATACAGGACTGAAGCTTGTTCTAGTTCTTCACTGAGAAGTAGCCTGATTGACCTCACCTCTGTGCCTCTCTTAGGTAGCCAAACATACCATTCCCTTATACTTGACCAGTCTGTCCCAATCCATGTTAGGATAGATAGATTATTTCTCTACCAGAGAGAAGGAAAGTGAAGCTGGGAGAAAGTGCTAGTAGCCTTCCTGAAGTTGTTTTGTATTAAACAGTACAGCACCAGTTGTCAGCCTCATTATGGCAGAATAGGAGTCAGTAACCAGGGCAAACAGATTTTGTGCTGACATACTGTTTCTGCTAGCTCAAGGATTAGTAAAAATAGCATTTTAATATGGCCATTTGGATGTGTCCCCTGTAAAGCAAACAAAGAAAAAAATTAAAGACTGCAAAATTTAAAATAAGAATTTGAACTCTAAGTAATATGTCACATATTAAAAGGATATATAATAGCATTTCTTTCATGTGTGAGTGTGGGTGGGTGTATTTTGTGGGTGTGTATAAAATTTTAAACAGTTCAGTCTAGCCTGACAGTCCTAATAGAATTATGAAATTATTTCTCGAAGGATCTGACAAAATGGCTGCCACAGAGGAACTTTCCTTTTGTGAAGTTTCTTCCATAGTGAGTATGTTGAGCCCAGAGGCATTCTAAATAAAAATGATGCTTTTGGTATATAAATGTGTTTTAATTAAAAGTAATAATAATAAGTCAGGTTGTTCCCATGGGCCCAGTAATGTTTTTCCTTAGTTTATTGGCTGAGTGAAGCAGGCTTTTGATTTAACTCCCTTCTTCAGAATTCTTATTATATATAAGCAGCCTGATATCTCCCCACTGACAGTGGAATAGGGTAATGAAATACAGAATCCTACTGAGGGTACAATGCTACACATCAAGTTCAGATAGTTCCCTCATATTCCCAGAGAGGTCACTAAAGATAAAACATGCATTTTAATAGGATCTTCTGATAAAGCTACCAGTGCTATACCAGTGTAGTCTGTAACCTCTAAATCTTTCAGTAATATGCTCTCCAAAAACCAACAATGTCTATGTCTGCTTTTTCAGGATAGTCAATATGGGCTAGGTCAGTGGTGGCGAATCTATGGCCTACGTGCCAGATGTGGCACTCAGAGCCCTCTCTGTGGGCAAGCGTGCCATTGCCCCAGCTCCACCTTCCCCCACAGCCTCCTCCTCACCAGCAGCCCCCCCGGAGGAGAATCTCCCCCAGGCATGGCCCATGAAGAGCAGCGCAGCCAAAGACATGGCAGCCAGGCAGCAGGAACAAGACTCCGCTCTTGCACCCCATAGTGTGCAGATGATGCTGTGGGGTGCAGGCATAGGATGGGGCTGCCATAGCACTGCAAAGCCACCTGGGTAATCTGCTGCAGCAGGCTGTGGAGGTGGTGAGTGGCCCTGCAGGCAGGCAGAGCGCGGGTGGAACACGGGTGGGTGAGGCGGTTTTTGGGCATTCAGTCTCTAAAAGGTTCGCCATCACTGGGCTAGGTGCTGATGACTGTGTTGTGACTGAAAGGTCAATATTAATTTCATAAATTATATTTAAGAACCAGTGTAGTACTTTCAGCTCACAACTTTATCCCAGAAACCTAAGGCTACAATTCTCCAGAAAAAGACAATCAACAGTGGTACTGAACATTTCCTAAGAGTTCTAGGAATGCTAGTAGACACCATCCCCTTCCTCTCCCCCATTCATTTTCAAATGTAAGTTATCCTCCAAGCATACCAGTTAAAATTTTAACTGAGTATCATCCAAGTTAGTATTATCCTAGGTGAATTGTGATAAAATAGTTGCAGGTGATCTGTAGGCATTCAGATATATCCGACAGATCAGAATTTGAAGAACCATATTACAATATATCTCCTGTATGTGTCAGTTGGCCCAGCTATTAAAGGAAAAGAATGACATTTCAAACAGAAAGCAAGCTTTCACCTAAGATTCTGAAAGTTCTAAAACTTCATCAAGATTTCCAGGGTATATCAACATCAGTCACAATTTTAATATCCACTTAATCGTTTGGAACTGGTTTCACCATATTCATTCATTCATTCATTTTCCCATTCTTGGTAGAGAGAGACTGTAAACAAAGCTTCACTGTTTTAAACTCTATTACAAAATTAAGACCTTATTGATTTTTGCCCTCCAACTAAACTCTTTCTAAACATTTTGGTCAGGGTGCTGTGAGCTACAAACATTCTGTTTGGTTTTTTTTCCCTTTAGTGTTATAGGTAGTGTTCAAGGGAGATTGGTGGTTAAGAAATATGAAGTATAAATGAATAAATAAATAAAACAGTGCTGCAAGTCAGCTAGATCATTACCACCTTATGGTTTTTTATCAACCTAAAGCATGGCCAAGGTAGACTTTTAGTAACTGTATGTGACACCCAAATTTTTACAGTTTCATTGCATGCTGCACACACATGCATCAACGGAACTGTCATTTTGTTGCATCTTGCTGATATCAAGCTAAAATCGTGCTTTGCCTAAATGATCTCGGTGTGAGGTTTATCAAAAGAACAAGCGTGCTGGAGAGGCCTGACTTGATATGCAGAAATGCCATTCATTCAAAAGAGAGTAAAAGAGAAGTGGAAAGAAGGCAGACATGAAGAGAATCAAGGTCATGGAGAACAAGAAGAATGCAAGCAGGCTGGACAGATCCAATCTGTCTTTTGAAGATAGCAAAATTCTTTAGAGCTATAGCTCTGGGGATTTCAGAACAGGCTAGTCTCATTTACTTTTATTTTTTGCAATTTCTCTCTTCCAGAATCTTATGCAAGTTCAATATTTAAATCCTAAACCACAAGGAATGCAAAATGGATTAATTCAGGATTACAAGAATGGAGGAGATATCAAAAAGCTGGTGTGTGTGCGTGTGTCTGTGTGTGGAGGTGCCATTGTATTGCCAGATCATTACTTCTGCTCTATTTAGCCTGCAATCTTATACAGTAAATGCCATGAAATTCAATGAGACTTATTTCTGAATAGATACACATATAATAGCTTTTGTTAAAGACCAACATCTAGTTTGGAACTGCTGCATATATTTAATGGACTCTTTTGTACAGAGCAATATGTTAATATGTGGCTGTGAAGGGAACAGCTGTTTAAAAGAAAAATAGTGCACAGATTGATAGAGAATCCAGAGATTTAGCTCATTCTGAAGAAGGTTAATAGGGACATTATTTAAAACAGAAAAAAATGTTGAAGGAGTTTAAAATATAGCTAAGAAGCTGACTTTGCTAGAAGTTGCAAATGCAATTAAGAGAGTTTAAAGTGAAGTAAAGTTATTTTGAAAAGGTGGAGTTCTGGATTGAAAACGAAGCACACTTTCTTTCCTAATACGGTAGTATATTTCTGTAGTTTATTTTATTGTTGTTGTTGTTATTATTATTATTATTATCAATAATAATAATAATAACAATAATAATGTTGGAAGGGATCATGGAGGTCATCTAGTCCAACCCCCTGCTCAGGCAGGAAACCCTATATCATTTCAGACAAATGGCTGTCCAGTCTCTTCTTAAAAACTTCCAGTGTTAGAGCATTCACAACTTCTGGAGGCAAGTTGTTCCACTGATTAACTGTTCTAACAGGTTGCTGGGAGGTCTTAGAGCAACCACATATTTCCTGGACCCGTGTCCCTCCTGGTTGGTACTGGCCTCCAGTGAGGTGACGCGAGGCTGGCTCCAGGCGATTATCAACGCTTCACTGAGTGAGGGTGTCTTCCCTGCCACCCTGAAAGAGGCGGTGGTGCGACCCCTCCTCAAGAAGCCCACCCTAGACCCGGCTGTTTTATCTAACTACCGTCCTGTCTCCAACCTTCGCTTTGTTGCGAAAGCTGTTGAGAGTGTGGTTGCTCGACAGTTCCCTCAGCACCTGGAGGAATCGTCATATCTGGACCCACTCCAATCGGGCTTCAGGCCAGGTTATAGCACGGAAACAGCTTTAGTCGCATTGGTGGATGATCTCTGGCGGGCCCGGGACAGGGGTTGTTCCTCAGTCCTGGTGCTATTGGACCTCTCAGCGGCTTTTAATACCATCGACCATGGTATCATTCTGCATCGGTTGGAGGGGTTGGGTATAGGGGGCACCGTGCTTCGATAGTTCCCCTCCTTCCTCTCTGGCTGGACGCAGTTTGTGTTGACAGGGGGTCAGAGGTCGACCCCGAGGCCCCTTGACTGTGGGGTACCTCAGGGGTCGGTCCTCTCGCCCTTATTGTTCAACATTTATGTGAAGCCGCTGGGTGAGATCATCCGAGGTTTTGGGGTGGAATTCCATCAGTACGCTGATGATACTCAGCTGTACATTTCCACCCCAAACCACCCAAATGAAGCCCTTGACATGCTGACTCAGTGCCTGGAGGTGTGCGGATCTGGATGGGGAAGAACGGTCTCAAGCTCAACCCCTCCAAGACCGAGTTGCTGTGGTTACCGTCGTCCCGGTATAGTCAGCTGATTCCATCACTGTCTATTGGGGGCGAGTCAGTGGCCCCCAAGGGAAGGGCTCGCAACTTGGGAGTCCTCCAAGATTCACAGCTGTCCCTTGAGGACCATCTGATGGCCGTGGCCGGGAGGATGTTTTACCAGATTCGTCTGGTACGCCAGTTGCGCCCCTTCCTAGATCGGGACGCGCTACGCACAGTCACTCATGCCTTCGTCACTTCCATACTTGACTATTGTAATGCTCTCTACATGGGGCTCCCCTTGAGGTGCACACGGAGGCTCCAACTGATGCAGAATGCGGCCGCGTGGGTGGTAGTGGGGGCACCCTGGTGGGTACAAATGGTCCCCATCCTGTGCGAGCTGCACTGGTTGCCGGTGGTTTCCGGGTGGGCTTTAAAGTGTTGGTTACCACCTTTAAAGCGCTCCTTCTCATAGGACCCAGTTATTTACAAGACCGCCTTCTGCCAGTAAATACCTCCCATCGACCAGTTCGCTCCCACAGAGAGGGCCTCCTCAGGGTGCCATCAGCTAAGCAGTGTCGGCAGGTGGCGCCCAGGGGGAGAGCCTTTTCTGTGGGGGCACCGTCGATGTGGAACGAGTTCCCCCCGGAACTCTGGACGTGTCATGATCTCCGCACCTTCAGAAGAGAATTGAAGACTCATCTCTTCAATCAAGCTGGCCTGGCCTACACCTCCTCGGGTTTTATGTAAATTTTTATGTAAATTTTTTTAAACAAGGTTGTTTGGGGTTTAGAATTGGGATTTTAACAGGTTTTAGTAACAGCCATGTATTAATTTAATTCATTTTTAAATATTTATTATTATTATCTGTTTTAAATTGTGCTGTAAACTGCCCCGAGTCCTATGGGAGAGGGGTGGTATAAAAGTTTAAAAAATAAATAAATAAATAAAATAATTGACAGGAAATTTCTCCTTAGTTCTAGGTTGCTTCTCTCCTTGATTAGTTTCCATCTGTTGCTTCTTGTCCTGCCTTCAGATGCTTAGGAGAATAGCTTGACGCCCTCTTCTTTGTAGTAACCCCTGAGATATTGGAACACTGCTATCATGTCACCCCTCATCCTTCTATTTTTATTAGATACTACCATTTCTCTAGGAGTCACTTTTTCTAAAAACACAAGGAAGCATCCTTCTTAAGTAGGATTAAAAATGACTAACCCAAAGTCATCCAGTCAGCTTTGTCACTAAATAGGAATTAAACTAGTTCTCCTTGGTTCACAGTCAACATTAGATGAGACCATCTTCACTTTTTGGCTTAAGATTGTCTCTTAACAATCTTTTATTTCTATTTTAAATTAAACCGTATTATAGCAAAGTTCTCCTTATGCTATATAGGTTTCTATTTTACCATTATAGTATGACATGGTTTTTCTCTCTCTCTCTCATGCTTGCAACTAAACTCATCCTATACTATATATTAGGTATTGGAGATCTCTGGATATGAGGCTAATTAGGCAACAGGTTTTTTTTTTCTAAATATCTGCAAGCATGATCTAATACTAAACCCATTTCATTCTCAGAGTCAATGGCTTACTCTGTCTAGGGCAGTCTATAATATATCAGTTTCCATTTCTCTTCAGGTTGATGCGAGGAGGAGGAGGAGGAGGAGGAGGAGGAGGAGGAGGAGGAGGAGGGCAAAGCTAGTATAGAAACAGTCTTGGAGCAGACAAGAATGATTTTTTAAGTTATAAATTTAAGCCTTTATCTGGCACCAGGTCATTGTTTTCTCAATCTGGAAATACTACACTAGAAACTATTTTGCTGTAACTTGAGATCTCCAAATAAGAGGGTATATATTTGAAGTGCTAGCTAGTGGAATAATTATTACACAATTGAAAAACTTTCAACAGAGGGTGAGAAAATAAAATCATTTCAATTTCCACTCATGGTTCAAAAAAACAGAAACTAGAAAATAAGATCTTATTTCGCATGCTGCATCAGCATTAAATCAAGTTTTGTTCAGACTTGCATATTGTCATGGGTTCACTATTTGACCTAATAAAGTAATAGAGGAATTACTCTCTCCACACCCAATTCCAATTCATATAACTGATGGTTTTCTGCTGGAACAATTGATGTAACTGCTAAGCAGTTTCTGCTACTATAACATTTATGGAAGAATACATTCAACAAGTCCATAATCAAGTGCAGCTTTTTAAAGCTGAATGATGCATTCAGCTGAGATACTACCATTCTTGCTGTTATTTGAGGCAGAAGGAGAAACTGGCAAACTCTTGTAAATTTAACCTCAGTCCTTGTTCTATAAGATGTCTTCTCTCAGCACTTGGTTTTGCAAGTTCTAAACAGTGTTTCTCAACCTTGACAATTTTAAGGCATGTGGACTTCAACTCCCAGAATTCCACAGCCAGCAATGCTGGCTGTGGAATTCTGGGAGTTGAAGTCCACATGCCTTAAAATTGTCAAGGTTGAGAAACACTGTTCTATTAAGAGAGAGCATCAACCAGCAACAGAGTTATTGAATTCTAGTCCTGAAGAATTGGAGATTGGGGACAGGCTTGATTTTTTTTAATTGTTACTATTACTGTCAGGAAGAATTTTGGACTTTTGGACTTCTTCACTGTACATGCATTATAAAGTTTAAATTGGGATCCCAAACTACTCTTCTGACACTCTCAGATCATAATTTCAGATTGAATCAGTGGTGGGATTCAGCCGGTTTGCACCAGTTTGGCAGAAGCGGTAGCTAATTTTTTGTTGCCCAGGCCCAGAATGGACTTCCAGAAGCAGCATCCACACAGAAAACCAGTTGTTCACATATTTGAATCCCACCACTGGATTGAATCCATGCTCCAAAGTATCTAAAAGTTCTCTCTTTTTTTTGAGATGGACAAAGTGGCATTTCATTATTGTGATGCAAACAGTCATTTTGTTATGTGGCTATGACTCACAGACAGGTGCAAAAGGCTTGGAGCTTGTGTCAGAGCAGCAAGTTGTTCCCTCTATAAACACAGCTGTCCCTTCCTTTGAATCCTAAGCTTTCTCTATTAATCAGATCAGAAACTGATCATAGAGGCTTAATGAGCATCTGTAGCATATTAATAAAAAACCCTATCCCAAGGAATGTTTCAACTAAATCTGTCAATCAAACCAATGAAGTAGGGAGAGATCATCAAAACCTGGCAGCAACTAATCAAGAGCAGGAAGTTTTTCCTCTCCGGTGAGCTTCTAAAAGAGCAAGGGCCAACTTCATTTTACCTTTATATACTGTCTCACTGGAGGAACAAAACAGCTCTTTTCAGGCTGGCCCAAAGCCCGATAAACAAAGCCCCAATTACTACAGATCTAAACTAGGGATCTAAGAAATAAGTAACAGTTTTGGGACTCAGAAAAGCTAGATGCAAAATTAGAAGTTGGCTTTTGTCTTATGGAAAATAATCTGAAGTACCACTTTGTCTTAATTTGTTATCCTTTGTAATTTTGTTATAAATCTCCAGAGGCAAGTCTATTTTCTCCTATTTCCTTTTCTCTTGAGTTTCTTTCCTTTTCAGTTTCTTAACCTGGCTATAAATACTAAAAACCTATATTATTGAAATCAGCTCTTTCAGCAAGAACTTGAACTTTTATATATAGACAACCTCTGGTGCTTAACCTCCAGAGAGGGAGGAAAACAGAAACAGAGGATTTACCAATTTATTCCTTCTGAATAAGGAAAGGATTTTCTCTTAGATCAGGGGTGTCAAACTGCTGGCTGGTGGGCCGGATGCGTCATGCCAAAACCATGCCCACCCTATTGCCAGCAATGGAAAAAAAATAGTGCTATGTCACGACACGTCATGTGACATTGCGAGTTTGACACCCATCTTAGATAAACTAGATGATGACAGAGTTCTGAATAGGCTCTCCCCAGGTATGCAGGATCTTTGTGGATGGAGGATCTAGAGCAGGGGTGCCAAACTTGCAATGTCACATGATGTGTCGCAACGTATCATGACTTTTTTGCCATTGCCAGCAATGGGGTGGGCGTGGTTTTGCTATGATGCATCTGGCCTGCGGGCTGGCAGTTTGACACCCCTGATCTAGAGCAGGGGTATCAAACTGGTAGCCCACAGGCCGAATGCATCACATGCAGGCCATGCCCATCCCAACCCAAAGCAAAAAATGTTGTGATGTCATGATATGTCACGTGACGTGATTATGACACCTGTGATCTAGAGGGTTACCAGATTCCTGTGCATGCTTGCAAAAACACCTCATTACCATATCCTTCGGGTGTTTTTAAGAGACTGGAATGAAAAATATACCTCAGATGACTTGGGTCAGAGACTCATCCCAGTATGATTCATTCAGGTGTGGCCCAAGGGAATTAAATTCTAGAGACAAAATGCAAGCTTATCATTGACTATATCATAAATTGGCTCTGGCAAGAACCCTGAAGGGAAAGGTATGAAAGCAAGCCCTCAGTCCCCCTCCATTGCTACAGAATTAGTCCATGAGTCAACACTGAGGCACAAGCAACGAGATATCAGTATCATCTGCCCTGGAAATTTGAATGTTGGTTGTGAGTGTAGCAATAACAACAACAAAACAGGAAAAGTCTGTACCTGCATATGAATGTAGAAACAGCTAGGAACAGCAAACAAAGGATCTATGAGAGTGAGAATATTTTACTGACTCCAAAAGAGATGTTTTGTGCAAACTCCAATCATTCCAAGTCACTTCCTTTGAAGCAATTTCAGAGCTTATTAGTCATGGTCTTTTAGAAAGAGAAAACGAGACATATGATTACAAAGTCTTTCTTAATTGTCTTCATGGATTGGCATTCCAAGTTCTTTATGGTATGGTTTCACCAACATACATTTAAATTACAATATTTACAGATAAACTCAGAGATTTAGAGGCTATTGCAGACTGATTGTGGAGGATAGGCTAAGCTTCATCCATGAGAAAACTGCATGGGTGTGGGTTCTTAGAACCATGGATATTTCATTTTTATATATATATATATATAAAATTCTTTTATTAAAACAATCAACATTGAACATAAAAACGTATTGTGCAGCAATCATCATGGCACCTGATATACAATACTAAGTATTAGTCATTGAAAACGTCTGAATTAGTAAGCCTTTTTCCACCCCTCGCGTCTAGCCTCAACTATACTCCTGTTACACTTTGTTTGATTGGTGTTTCTCTTATCTGGTTCCATATTAATGTGATCAACATTAAACCAAAGATCCTATTGCTAAACAATCATACTAGAACATAGCATACAACATTAGGTATTAATCTTTGTAAACATCTGTTTTAGTAAACGTTCTTCCCTCCTCCCTTCCCTCTTCAAGTATACTCCGAGTACCTTTTGTTTGGTTGGTGTTTCTCTTATATATGGTCTATCTGCTGTATCTAGTCTATTGCATATTGTTCGTTTGCGCTTCTGAATTGACTTCATCCCATTACTAGTGCAATCTTTTATAGTCCCTAACCAGAGATCCTGAGGTAAAAGTTTCATATCCTGAGGTAGAGATTCAGTCCGCTTTAACAGTATTAAAGCAGACAACATTAGTCATAAGGTTATGTTAAGAGGCATTAGTTATAGAACATATACATTCAACATTGGATATTTCATTTTTAACCTTTAATGGGAATGTATTTCCTCCTTCAAGCCTGGCATTCATTTTGAGGGTATTCTTGGAATCATAGCTTCTGTTTAAGGGACAGTAACAGCTCTGGCTAGGAAGGCCTTCACTCTAATCCAGACATGACGTCGCGCAACATATCGAGACTATTTTGCCATTGCCAGCAATGGGGTGGGCACGGCTTCCACGTGACGGGTCCAGCAGTTTGACACCCCTGCTCTAATCCACAGGACATAGGTAGTATGTCTTTTCTGTCACAGTACTTCCCCCCATGAGATATCCCCCCCAGCCATGTTTCAAAAGCCTTGAAAACTTGTAGTCCTCAATGGCAGTGCATCCACATGGAGAGAAATAAGCAGTGGGTTACCACAAAGTTCCGTCATAGGCCCAGTACTCCTTAACAGCTTCATCAATGACTTAGATGAGGGAATTGAAGGAGAATTCATCGAATTTGCAGATGACACCAAACTGGCAGGAGTAGCCAACACCCCAGAAGACAAACTCAGAATCCAAAAAGATCTTGACAAGCTTGAACAATGGGCCCTATCCAACAAAATGAGTTTCAATGTGGAGAAAAGCAAAGTTTTACATTTAGATAGGAAAAATCAAACAAGTACAGGTTGGGCAAGACCTGGCTTAACAACAGTAACTGTGAGAGGGACCTTGGAGTCCTAGTGGATAATCACTTAACCATGAGCCAGTAATATACAGCAGCAGCCAAAAAAGGTAATAAAATCCTGGGTTGTATAAACAGAGGCATAGAATCAAGATCAGGCAAAGTATTAGTACCACTTTATAAAACCCTAGTAAGACCACACCTGGAACACCTCAGCCAATTTTGGTCACAATATCATAAAAAAGATGTTGAGAGTTTGGAAAAAAATCAGAAAAGAGCAACTAAGAAAACACTGTTAGAATACCTGAAAGACCAGATTAGGAAATCATTATAGAAAAAAAAATCTATGTGATTTCTAAGAGTCAGCAATAATTTGATGGCACTTAATCAATAAAAAATGTTAATACCATAAACATGGATACTAGACTCTCTCTGTCAGCAATGAGTATTTGGTTGATCATGCGTCACTTAAAAAATCCATCACGTGTTTCCTAGAAGTAATTTTAAGTAGATGGTTGCCATGCTAAATTTTTGCTTGTGCAACTGCTTTGTTAGATTAAAATTTGACAATGCATTATGCCTTGTACAAATGCTTTAGGCATGATTTAATCAGGGCTATGTCTGTTGAGTGACTCAGGATGCTGCATCTCTTCAGTGTCATCTAGATGCATTTCTCTTCATTCAAAAGTTAAACTTGATGCATGAGGGAAAGTTTGACTAAAGGGACTCTGACTTGTAATTCCATAAAAACATGAAGATCTGAAGAAGGTCTAGAATAAAGTATGATAAGGCTAGTCAAATAATTATTTTCTTCCTGTTGGAAGCAGGTTTAATCTTACTCTCTCATTCTGAAACAATAATTTCTTCATGATGGAAGATATGTGCTTTTTTTTAAAAACAGTAGTAGTTTATGTCAAGAGTACTATGGTTGAGACAGCAAAGGAGACTTCTGGGACATTTTTTACCAAGAGTATATAAAAAAAATATGTGTGGGTATAGAAATGGAAAAGCCAACTCTAATATTTTTGCATGCAAATAGCATAGGAAAACTTTCCCCTTTCCCCTGGCCCTCCCATTGTCCATTGTCTAACGATAGCTATTATCGTACTCTTAACTCTTTCATTGCCACATTCAGCTTTAGTTTTCAAGTACTTGTTGAGTCTTAATATCTTGTCACTTAAGCAATGGAAGTGGGGGCTGTGGGGGCTGTGTTTAGGGAATTGATTAGCTTTAATCCAGCTTGACTATAGCTATAGACATAGTTTGCAGAGAAACTCTGTACTTGTATCTCTTTCCCTTGGCTAATTTTTTTTTTTTTTTTTTTGGATATCTCTATGCAACAAGTCTCCTATTCTTGGAGCTTTCGTTTCTTCTACCGGTATCTCACAGTTTATCCTCTCTTTTGTGTCTGATCTGTGCAATTCAGTGCCTGAATTCTATAGAGAGAGAGGGGATTGCACTGCAGACCTTTAGCTGCGAGTGGATTTAAGTGACTCAGTTTCTATCACTATGTTAATTCCTAAGTCAAGTTTATCTTCTTTTATGCAAACAGCTCAACAATACTTTTCTATAGAAGTTATTTTAACTTTAATATTTCTCTTTAAACTTATTCTTTCTGTTATGCAAAGCAATATTTTATAGTATATTTTCGAACAAAGATTCAACCCCACAATTTATTTTGTGAAATATTGCAGTCTATTTCCCTTGTTTGAATGAATAGAACAGTCTTTCCTCAACTCAAAACCCTTTAGTTGCATCAGAGTATATCTTCAATTCTCCTCAGAGAATTAACTCACTGTCCCCGTTGTTTAGCTTAAATGTTTCTCCATAAAATCTGTGAAATTAATGCCAAGTAACTCAGTCCCTTTCTTTGATGGATGCAAATCTTCTTTTTTGTACAGTTTTTCATTGGACCAGTTGCAGACATCGTGACTAATATAACCAAATAAATAATTATAAAATTATAAAACAATTAAAACATCAAAACAATAAAACATCCACAAAATAAATATGTACAAACGAAAACCATGATGATTAATCAACTAACAGTAAAGTCAAGTAACTTAATATATTTCGAGCCCAGATCCAGGTTCATAGCCAAGTTTTAAAAGCTTTGCAAAAAAACTTGCAAGGTTGGGGCCATTCTACTCTCCAGGGTGAGAATATTCCATAAAGCAGGGGCTACAGCAGTATCTCTGCATTATACCTGCATCTTCTTCATCTTCAAAAAAAAAAGTACAGAATGGCATACATGATTCTCCTTATTTTATTCACAGAAAAAAATAACATATTTTTGTTTATGGAGATGAGATGTCAGGGTGGAAAGAAAAGTTGAAGCTGGCACACAAACTCAGTCTCTGTGGTTATGGTTCACCATGTATCATGAAAACAGGATCTAGCTAATATGGTTGCGTTATGGTTTCTGTAAGTCAATCAGCTACGTTAACTATGTTAATAGCAGCTATGCTCACGTAGAACAAATGTGGTATTTTACAGCCCCTGGGCAGCCTCTCCCCATTTGTCTGTCTCTTTCTGACCTGCATGAGATCAACCAGAAATTAGAAATCAAATGTAAATAAGTGTACATCATGCATGCAATACAACAATGCTTTTATTTTGAAGGCAACTGCTATTTTACGTATCTGTATGTGTGCATGCTTATCTACCTTCATAGCAATTTGTTGGAGAACAGGTATCTACAAGAAATGCTGAGTTAGATGTTAGACTTCAAAAGTCTTAGCTCCCATTACAAAAAGAAAGATTGTTGCAGAATGTAGAGTTTTTAACAAGACATGGACTTCTAAGTATTTACTGAAGTCATAGGTAAAGCTGTGTGGTTAAATGGTGGAGTACAGATCACAGTGTTTAAGGATTACAATTTGAATTGCCACTGTGAGACTAAACACACAGAGAAAAACAAAAACATGACTGGTGCAGAGCAGGCTTAGGTATCTGATGTTCTGCTAGCTAAATTGCAAAGCCAACAAGAACTTTTTCTAAGCTTCACACATCCAGGAATAGAGCAGCCAAGACCAGTTGTGTGGTATCCCACACAATCACAAAAAAGTAGGCCATTTTTTGATGAGAGTGTTTAGTAGACTTTGCAGTGCTAATCTGCTGTGAGAAAAAAGAGGCATTTCAGAATCTGCCCCTCTCCAGATGAACCGTAGCCAAAAAAAAGATTTATGACATGGCAGGAAATCTGGAGCTTCAGCTGCAAAACAAAGCGGACAATTTGACTTTTTCTCCTTGGAGGAGAAGCTGCAAGGTCTGCAACACAGCCCAGTTACTCATCTTTGTACAGGGGATCTTTAAGATTATGGAGGAGCTGGCAGTAATGCAGTCAATGAAAGGGACAACAAAAGGGAGTGATTTGTCCACAGAGGCAAATGCATGCTTGGACAAGCTGGGAATGAAATAGAACAAACTGACAGGTATTACAACAGGGGGTTGTCCAAATCTGACAGGGAAAAATGTCAGACTTTTGAAATGGATGCAGGATAAAATGACTGAAATGAATCCTCTGGTCACAATAACCTTTGCCACTGCTCATTGGCCCTAACAGAACCCCAACTTTTATAGAATTTGTTCTATTAAAGTAGAACAGTTATCGATATTTTCTGATGAAAAGAGTTTTTGATGAGAGTATGCTTAATCCAAGAGAAGCTTTTGAAAATTTGGTATTATTTCTAGGTAGATTTCTCTGATTAGTATTTGATTTTATGAGGGTGGGGAGGAGGAATTGAGAAGATAAATCTATCAGTGTGGTACATATTTTCATGCTTTTTTTCCCAACTGATTCATTAAAGTTAGGTGCAAAGAAATTACAATAAGAGGAAAATCATTGTAGCTGATTTCTATTTCCCCCTCCTTCCAATCTAGGTTTTTTTTAATAGTTAAAATTGCATAAGAAGAGTAAACTAAAGAAGAACTAAATTTCTCCCTCCCATTTTGATGTTACATACAAAGTATTGATATTTCTTGTTGTATGGAATCATACAGAGGAAAATTTAGATCATCTAATGAAGCCTTATATGCAGTCCACGAAACAAAATTAAATATTCTCCAACATGCTGTGTGGCTCTCCAGCCTCCCTCTGAAAACATGCAGTGAAATGGAATCATCACCTATCTGGGTGCTTGTTTCTGTTCTCAAGTTGCTCTTATTATGAGTTTTAGGATTCATCCCATGCAAAATAAAATATATCTATATTTTGATAACCATTATTTGATCATTATTTTTGCTGATTTAGATTGAAATTGCTTCTGCCTGTGATGCAGTCACTACCCTCTGTTGATCTGTGTTCAGTTTAAAGAGCTACTGTTCAATTACACTACATTTGGTTGTACTTTCTCTTAAACTCAAGAACTCCACTATTACATGGCTATTTTCTTCCAGTGTTTCCCCCCCCCCAAAGGATTGTATCCTAAAATATCCAAATTCTGAGAGTCATCCCTGCAGGTCTTAATATATTTTTATATGATTCCACAAGTTATATTTGCTTCCATGTACTAAAGGTTTAAGCTTATCTTGGTTTATTTACTATACCCTGAACATTACTGTATAGACAAGCCATTAAATTCAAGAGCCTATATTTTTTCTGACCATTTTTTCCTACTGAATAGTTTAATAGGCACCATTGCACCAATATACCTACTTCTGTCTGTAGTTCAGAAGTTTATATTTGAGGTCTTTATTTCAAGTATTTTATCTTCAGCCTTCAGAGGATTTGATTTAATGGTCTCCCTATGAAGCTTGTTATATTTCAGCCAAACATTTCTTTACTAATCCTTGTGAGCTGCACTTCATTCTGTTCCAGCTATCTGTCATCCATATAAATCAGTGGTGGGATTCAGCCAGTTCACACCAGTTCAGCAGAACCGGTAGCTAATTTTTTGTTGCCCAGGCCCAGAATGAACTTCCAGAAGTGGCATACAAACAGAGAACCAATTGTTCACATATTTGAATCCCACCACTGATATAAATCAAAAGATAGTTCCAAGAACTAAACATCTCCCATCTATTTGCTTGCAGTATTCCCTTCCATGGACTGAATGGATGGATAAAAAGAACATCTGAACTTATATCCTAGAACTTCAGAATCATAGAAAGAGTACAGAGAAGAGCAATAAAGATGATTAGGGGACTGGAGGCTAAAGCATATAAGGAAAGGCTGCTGGAATTGGGTATGTCTAGTTTAATGAAGAGAAGGATGAGAGGGGACATGATAGCAGTATTCCAGTATCTCAGGGGCTGCTACAAAGAAGAGGGAGTCAAGCTATTTTCCAAGGCACCTGAAGGCAGGACAAGAAGCAATGGATGGAAACTAACCAAGGAGAGAAGCAACCTAGAACTAAGGAGAAACTTCCTGACAGTTAGAACAATTAAGCAGTGGAACAACCTGCCTCCAGAAGCGGTGAATGCTCCAACACTGGATGTTTTTAAGAAGAAACTGGACAGCCATTTGTCTGAAATGGTATAGGGTTTCCCGCCCGAGCAGGGGGTTGGACTAGATGACCTCAAAGGTCCCTTCCAACTTTATTATTATTATGATTATGATTGTGATTGTGATTGTGATTATTACAATTATTATGATTATTATGATATGATTGAAGGTGTTCTTTGGATACCTTGTCCCCAGATGGATTAGCAGAAATGGTTAACTCTTGGTGACCTTGATACATTTTGGAAGTTGTTTTAATTTATCTACAAATCTTGTTGCTGTCAAACTATGCACAAACTAATAGGTCTTTCTATCATTTGTTCCATCTCCATGTATCTATGAATAATCAACTATTATGAATTTTCTTTTGGTCTGGTTGCGGCAGTCCCTACAGTAACCTGTATTTCTGTCTCTTCTTTCATCATATCTTTTTCTTTCCCTTGAAGGCCTTTCTTCTTTAGGAATATTATTCTTCAAATAGCTTAAAACAATATCTGTACCATAGGTGTGGAATATCTTCTACTCGTTTTGTTCCTGGTCAACTCCCTCATCCGGTGGAAATGCTGCACTGTTTGTCTGTCTCATGTAGTGATTCTTGTCAGCTCTTGTGGAACAATTCCTTTATTTAATCAGATACATCCTTATATTTATTCATTAGGTAAAGCATGTCAATTCATTGTGCCTGTCTTGTCACTATATTTCCTGCAAATATAAACTAGGTTTTTTTTTTCTAGGAGGAATACAGATAAGCATTATAAATCACGGTTGCTGTGGAATCTGTCCATTCATACAGTACCATCAGTTGAAAAGCTTTTATTGTTCTCTTCTGAAAGTTACAAAATACACATTGCTAACGGGAAACTGTCAGTGATTCTGTTTTAAGCTCTCCCATCAAAATCTTCCTGAAATTTGGTTGCATTCTATTCCTCCTACAGTCCCTGCTTGCTCAGCGTGAAGCAGTCACTCAATCACCCAAAACTGGTAATTAGCCTTTCTATTGGGAGTCATCCCTTTCTATCAAGGGCTTTTCAGGAGATGAACTTTTCACCTCTTTTAGTTCAATATGTCAGGACCTGTTTCTTCTGGTCCTTCTATTTTCTCCTTTGTCTCTTCTCCTTTAAATATTTGTTTATATACTCTTTTTCTTTTTCCTCTGTGAATTCAAGACCACAGTACAAGGGTTTTCTCTAAATTTTATCCCAGTAACAAAAAGCTTGTAAGATTATTTGGGCTCAGAGAAAGTATGACCCAAAGTCACCACTACGTTTAATGGGAAGGAACTATGCTAAGCCTAAGTCAAATACATTGTTCCAAATATATTCTAATCCCAAAATTGTCCCTAGTGTGCACCCCTAACATGCCCATGGAACACATCTTTTGGGCTCTCTCATCATAGCAATCATGACAGTGAGTGTTAAAGTATTTACAGTACAAATGAAACTCTTCAAGGCTCCTCATGGAAAGAGAAAATCCTTTTACAGTGCCAAGCAACTAACATAGTATATGTTCTTTAGGATAACAGTACCTATAGTAGTGTTTCTTCTTTACTACCGGTAGTACAAAGTGTTATCTGAGTTCGTTGCACTAGGCTGAACAAAATGTTTTGACAAACTCCATCTATTTTACTTAACAGGTTATTTTTTTTTCTTCATAAAACCAATGAGCCAGTCCTAAATGTGGTATCACACAGTTTACTAAATCAGGTCATAAGTCCCATTGCCAAAAAAATGTCTTTCCAATTTCAGATGACATACTTGCTGAAATATTTAAGCAAGGAAAAGATACTTTAGGAAAGGGTAGAGTTCTGAAAGTGATGTGTTTAATGTTTAAAGAAAGCATGGAAAGAAAGCAAAAAGAGACAGAATGCTCTAAATACAATGATGGGCTTTGAATACAATGGAAAACATTAAATATTAATCAGAACATTGATTCATCTTTTTTCAACTCGACCCAAGCAAGTCACATGGAACAATTTGCTATCTTTATGAAAGTCTTTTAAAGTGTACTGTTCGCACTGGGCAAATACTCAAAAAGAAAAGGCATATTGACATAAGCAAAAGCAGCCATATTCCCCCAGAAGGCTCAGCACGGATCCTTTGAAGGCTTTCTCCAGCTGTCTGCACATATTTGCATGAACGCCCATCTGCTTTAGTGATAGTCCTAGCAGAAGTGCTGTCTGGGCATTCACACACAAGCACAGGGGAAGCTTTCAAATCAATTGCACAAAGCTTTCCAGTGGATGTTGCTGCTTTAGCAATTTGAGAAATGGGACTTCACACATGCCAAGTGCTTTCTAATGTTTTTTTTTTGCACAGCCCTAATTGTTTCCAATAATATTGTAGTAGCGTGAGAAACCAAAATAACCTTGTGAGTCAACAGAAGAACAAAAATAATATTTTCCAGTTATTTTTGCTATGTAATTGAAAAAATATAGAAGGGAAACAGTTTGATCTAGTCCTACTTGAAACATGAATGCCAGCTGGGTGATTTTGCACTAGACATTCTATCTCAGCCCATAGTTTCAGGCTAAGGCAACAAGCTGGTCAGTCAATTCCTACTGCAACCAATCGATCAACTCTTGATTGATCCAAAAACAATGGACCTTGCACTGGTGAAAAAATGCTATGAAGAAAAAAAAGAAAACTGTAAACCAGACACCATATAAAAGCTTTGAAAATCTGGGTTCCCATATGAGTTATATTTTCTGCTAGGTTACTTATTGATGCTTGGTGTGTAATATTTTAAAATGTTACTTAAATGATTTTTTAAAAAGTTAACCTAACTATTTGTATGTCATGGCAATGTTTCTTCTTGATTTAGGCCATACTTTATACCTGAGTCAAATTAATGAAATTCCCTATATATTTGGATTGTTTGAATCTGCTACACCAGTATCATTTTATTGATTGCACTGAAGAAAATTAATCTTGAATGCCTCCCCAGGGGTTATGCTGTGTTGCTAAAAGTATTTAAACACCAAGAAAATACACATGAATCTGCAAAATCCATTGCTGTTATGTTGTTTTTTTAAGCAGCTGGGAACTTTCATTATCTGAGTGTGTTAAACTATAACCCTTAAGGCAGAGTTGAGCAAACTCCTGCCACCTTATATTGAAGCAAAATATCCTTAGTACTAAGTTGCAGCTGAGATCTTATTTGCACAAACTGTATAGTAAGAATTCTACTTAAGTATTGCTTACAGGGCATTCAGATTCAGACCTCTTTCACTTTTGCCAATTTTGTTATGCTGCAGCCTGATTCTACAGTTTTCTTTCTTTTTTTTCTCATTAATCTACACTCAGTAACCCATAATGGCAAAATGAAAACAGTATTTTAGAAATATCTATAAATTAATTAAAAAGAAAAAAAAATAAAATATCACATTGGCATAAATATTCAGACCCTTTGCAACAACATGTGTAATTTAGCTCTGGTGCCTCCAATTTTTATCGATAGTTCTGACATGTTTCTACCTTGATTGGAGTGACCTTGATTGGAGTCCACTTGTGCTAAATTCAATTGATTGGACATGATTTGGAAAGGCACACACCTCTCTATAGAAAGCCTCCACAGCAGAGCAAAAGCCATGAGGTCAAAGGAACTGCTTGCAAAGGTCAGAGACAGGATTATTGTAAGGCACAGATCTGGGGAAGGCTAGCATAAAATTTATGTTGAACTGAAGGTTCCTAAGAGCACATTGGCTTCCATAATTCTCAAATGGAAGATGTTTGGCACAACCAGCACTCTTCCAAGAACTGGTCACCCAGTCAAACTGAGCAATTGGGAAAGAAGGGTCTTAGTAAGAGAGATGGCCAAGAACCCAATGGTCACTCTGACTGAGTTCCAGAGATGTGGTGTGGAGATGGGACAAAGTTCCAGAAGGACAACCATCACTGCAGCTCTCTAAGCTTTATGGCAGAGTGGCTAGAGGGAAGCCTCTTCTCAGTGCAAAACACATGAAATCCACTTGGACTTTACAAAAAAGCACCTGAAGGACTCTCAGACTGTGAGGAACAAGAACCTCTGTTCTGATGAAACCAAGATTGAACTGTTTGACCTCAATTCTAAATGTTATGTCTGGAGGCTGCCCAATATCATCCCAACAGTGAAGCATAGTGGTGGCAGCATCATGCTGTGAGGGTGTTTTTGAGCAGCAGGGACTGGCTTGAGGGAAAGCTGAATGGAATAAAGTACAGAGATATCCTCAATGAAAACCTGTTCCACATCATTCAGGACCTCAGATTGGGATAAAGGTTTACTTTCCAACATGACAGTGATCTTAAGCACACAGACAAGACAACACAGGAGTGGCTTAGGGACAACTCTGTGAATGTCCTAGAATGGCCCAGCCAGAGCCCTGACTGGAACCCTATGGAACATCTCTGGAGGGACCTGAAAATGGCCGTCCACCGACAGTCGCCATCCAATCTGACTAAACTTGAGAGGATTTACAAGGAAGAATGTCAGAAAATCTCCCAATCCAGGTGTGCAAGGTTTGTCACGTCATACCCCAAAAGACTTGAGGCTGTAATTACTGCCAAAGGTGCTTCAACAAAGTACTGAGTGTGGGGTCTGAATACTTATGCCAATGTGATATTTCAGTTCTTTCTTTTTAATAAATTTAAAGACATTTCTACAATTATGTTTTCACTTTGTCATTAGGGGTTACTGAGTGTAGATTAAAGAGAAAAAATGTATTTCAACAACTGTAGAATCAGGTTGCAGCATAACAAAATTGACAAAAGTGAAGGGGATCTGAATACTTTCTGAATGCACTGTAAGTGCTTCCCATATATGTACCATCACAATGGTATTTCCTTGCTCTAAAGCCATGCTTTTTTAAATTAATTTTTAATTTATTTTAATTATGGAACACTTCACAGATTTGCATGTTGTCCTTGCACAGGAGACAAGCTAGTCTTCTCTGCATCATTTCAATTTTAATAAATTTGTTGCCTAACAGAGCACTCCAAAATCATGTTAAGGGAGGGTTTTGTCTGCAATGTCGTATTACTGGTTTCACATTCTGATCTCTGCACACTTTGTAGTCTGAATGGGACATGCATATTAGAACAGATATAGGTTCCCAGTGGGACTTTGGGCTGAAAACAGAAAGAAAAGGAGTTGGAGATGACAGGCACTGTTGTTAAAGGAAGGTGAATAAAGCTCAGTGAATTTCAAGTTCACTATCTGGCCAATTTACTTCTACTTAATCGTTTCCCTGGCTATATGACAATATTCTATTTTATCTTTTAAAATACTAAAAATGTGAATCCTGGGCATTATGCTAACAAATAAAAGAAAAAACGAACACCAGGATATAATAAACCAGCCTGTTTAATATAAACAAGCCTGTGGTTAAGAAGAGTCACTAAGCTTTCATCCAGCCAAAAAACTGCCGGCGTCATCAGAGTTAGAATGGCAGGAGATTGGGAAGGCAGCCCATATAGCCTCCTGCCTCTGCGCCCGGCTCCTTGAGCATGTCATCGCCCTGTTGATTGTGTTAATCCGTATCACACAGAGTTGTTCCGCATCAGGCAAACTGTCTTTGACTCCACTGGTTGTTTTATGATCCTCAAGTGCTCTTTTAGAGCGTGTGCAAGCACTTGGAGGGTGGCTGTCAATCCGTCCTTGCACCCAGTCCTCCTCCCTCCCAGGGCCATTATCCTCTCCCACCCCTAAGACCATTGTCGTAGGGCACAGGACGGATCGACAGCTGCCCTCCAAGTGCTTGCACATGCTCTAAAAGAGCACTTGAGGATCTTAAAACAACCAGTGAAGTCAAAGGCAGTTTGCCTGATGCGGAACAACTCTGTGCGATATGGATTAACACAATCAACAGGCCGATGACGCGCTCAAGGAGCCGGGCGCAGAGGCAGGAGGCTATATGAGCTGCCTTCCCGATCTCCTGCTATTTTAACTCTGATGACACCGGCAGTTTTTTGGCCGGACAAAAGCTTAGTGACTCTTCTTAACCACAGGCTTGTTTATATTAAACAGGCTGGTTTATTATATCCTGGTGTTCGTTTTTTCTTTTATTTGTTAGCATAATGCCCAGGATTCACATTTTTAGTATTTTAAAAGATAATACATTTCAAGCTGAAAAGTAGCCAGAAGGAAAAGAAGTTGGAAAAGAAAAAAAAACTGATTTGCACCAGCACATTAAACTTGAACTAGAGCAGGGGTGTCAAACTGCTAGCCCACGGGCTGGATGCGTCACGACAAAACTGCACCCACCCCATTGCCAGCAATGGGGGAAAAGCTCTGATACATCGCACGATGTCACATGATGTCACGAGTTTGACATGTCTGAATTAGAGCAACAAGACCATGCTTTATCAGAATCTTTGAAGTCCATGATCTTCTCACTGTGTAGGTATGCATTGAAATGTCCTGTTAATCTCTTTTCAACTGCTAAACATACTTGGCAAAAATGGGCAAACATTTCTCTCTCTGATGACTTCAGTTTCTCCAAAATCGATATGTGGATAATAATATGAGATAATAATCATTGTGAACATCTTATTTTTTTGAAGATACTGTAAGATTGGGTTAAATGTAGTTAATTAATAAACAGAAGAATCTTAAGTTGTTGTCATCTGACTATATGTTGCCTGTTAATTAATTTTATCTCTGATTCCTCAATGACAGTAAGGAAAGCAGCAAGTGGCTTGCGTTTGAACTGGACGGCTCCCGACAGCCAGCTGAGAGTCGGGTCGGCATCTGGAGTTCAATGGAGGACCGGCGAGGCCACTGGGAACCGGCCGGCTCCCGACAGCCAGCTGAGAGTCGGGTCGGCATCTGGCCGCAGCTATCCTCCACCCGTTGAGAAGACTCGTCAGCAGCAAGTGGCTTGCGTTTGAACCTGCCGGCTCCCAACAGCCAGCTGAGAGTCGGGTCAGTGTCTGGAGTTCGGCGGAGGGCCGGCGAGGCCGCTGAGAACCGCTGAGCTCCGGACAGCCAGCTGGGAGTCGGGTCGGCGTGTGCACGCCAGCTGGGAGGCGGTAGAAGCGGCAAGTCCTCGGAAGTCTGTCTGTCACTGACGCCATTATGTCAGCAGGCTTCTCCTTCGGAGCTGGCTCATTGGCTTCTGCTACATTGGGTTTAACAGCTACAGCTACTGCTTCTACAACTACTCCTTCTGTGGGTTTTGGTTCTGGACTTTTTAGCTCAAAGCCTACCATAGTTTCTATCTTAGGAGGGACTAATACAGGAACAGCTACAACTATTGCGGCAGGATTAATATTTGGCACGCTTGTTTCTACTACTACTTCCACTACGGGCCTTAGTTTGGGTTTTAGTAAACCTGCTGGATTAGCCACCCCATTTGTTCCAGCTTTTATTCCAGCTTTTTACTCATACTTCTTCTGGACTTCCATTATTTTCTGCCCTTACTTCTGTTCCAGCAGCTGGTTCTTCTGGTTTTATACTAAATTTGGGAGGCACCACAGCTCCAGCTATAACAACTTTCTCTGAGGGGAGCCCAGACTGGTTTAGGAGGAACACTGTTCCCAAATGCAAGCACAATTACAACAGGGCTTGGACAAAGTGCTTTTAATTTTTTATGTAAATTTTAATTACCAATGTTTTAATATTGTTTTAATTCTAATTTTTTATTAAACTTATGGATGATGTGGGGGGATTGATTGTGGAGTGAATCAGGTTGAATGGATGGGTGGTTGTGTGGATTGGATGGATTGTGGACCTGTAATAAATGGAAGGGCTGACCTGTCGGCATTTACGGAAGCTAGAGAAGTAGAGGAGACTTGCTCTGAGGGATCAGAGGGCCAGTCTATACCAGTCTTATGGGGAAGAGGCAGATATGACAGGAGGCATGGGGTAGGCCGCTCTTGGGGAACAAGGCCTCGCTGCCTGAAAGCGATCTCTTGTTCTGGCCCCTTGAACCTCTCCCGGGGTACTGGTAATGAGCGAAATCCAGACCCTGGACTCAGGCTGCTGCTGCTCAATGCCAGGTCGGTGGTAAATAAAGCTCTCCTCATCCAGGACCTAATTCTGGAGGAGGAGGCCGACCTGGTATGTGTGACTGAGACCTGGTTGACCCCAGAGGGAAGAGTTCTCCTCTCTGAGATGTGCCCAGCTGGGTTTCAGGTTTGGCATCAGCCGCAACCCCAGGGAAGGGGGGGAGGAGTGGCGATTATAGCTAAGGAGACACTCGGGCTGCGCAGACTCGCTGCTACTGAGATATCAGGTTGTGAGTCCCTCCTTATGAGGTTGGACTTAGGTGTACAGGTGGGTCTGTTGCTTACGTACCTGCCTCCCAGCTGCGTTTCTACAGCCCTGCCCATGCTACTTGAGGAGGAAGCCAGGTTGGCGGTTGAGTTCCCCAGACTTATTATCTTGGGGGACTTCAATGTGCTGTCACTCGGTGAGTCCTCTGGGTTGGCGCGGGAGTTCATGGCCTCCATGGCAACCATGGACCTGACACAAGTAATTGAGGGCCCAACCCATGAGGGGGGACACACACCTGACCTGATTTTTCTCTCGGAACAGTTGAGTTATGATCTGAAGCTAAGGGGCTTAGAAGTGTCGCCCATGTCATGGACAGATCATTTTCTGCTGAGGCTTGAGTTTACGACACCAATACTCTCTCTCAGGGAGCCGGAACTGATTAAATGGTTCTGCCCCGACGCCTGATGGACCCTATTGGCTTTCAAAGGGCGCTTGGGGAATTGCCGGATTCTCTCGTACACAGTTCAGCGGAGTCCCTAGTGATGGCCTGGAATACAGCCACTACGGGGGCTCTAGACCGGATTGCACCGTTGCGACCTCTCTGTGGTATCAGATCCAGGAGATCTCCTTGGTTTACTGAGGAACTCAGGGGGATGAAGCACCAGAAGAGATGTTTAGAGAAGCAATGGAAGGAAAGCAGATCCGAATCTGATTGAACCAAATTGAGAGCTTATATTAAGACCTATTTGGAAGCGATCACTACAGCAAGATCTCAGTATCTTTCCGCATTGATCACGTCTGCGGAATCTCGCCCGGCTGCCCTGTTTAGGGTGACTCGCTCTCTCCTGGATACGGGGAGGAGGGAGGAACCTCTGCAGGGCAATGCCAAAGAATTTAACATCTTTTTCGCAGACAAGGTCGCTCAGATCCAGGCTGACTTGGACTCCAATTGGAATGCAGTGTCGGCTGACAATGAGTCAGTTGAGATGACAGAGGCCCGTCTTAGTCCTGTTGAATGGGAGGAGTTTGACCTGGTAACTCCTGATGATGTGGACAAGACCATTGGAGCTGTGAGTTCGGCCACCTGTTTACTGGACCCGTGCCCCTCCTAGCTGGTTTCGGCTAGCAGGGAGGTGACACGGAGCTGGGTCCAGGCTGTTGCTAATGCTTCATTGAGGGAGGGGTCCTTTCCAGCTCCTTTAAAGGAGGCACTTGTGCGCCCCCTCCTCAAGAAGCCTTCCCTGGACCTGGCAGTTTTAAATAATTATCATCCAGTCTCCAACCTTCCCTTTTTAGGAAGGTGGTTGAGAAGGTGGTGGCACTCCAACTCCAACGGTCCTTGAATGAAACTGATTATCTGGGCCCTCAGCCGTTCAGGTCTGGTTGCAGCACGGAAACTGCTTTGGTCACGCTGATTGATGATCTCTGGTGGGCCTGGGATAGAGGTTACTCCACTATCCTGGTGCTTCTTGACCTCTCAGCGGCATTCGATACCATCGACCATGGTATCCTTCTACACCGGTTGGAGGGGCTTGGAGTGCGGGGCACCGTTTTACGGTGGTTCACCTCCTACCTCTCTGTCCGGTCGCAGTCGGTGTTCGCAGGAGGTCAGAGATCGGCTCCGAGGCCTCTTCCATGTGGAGTTCCTCAGGGGTCTTTTCTCTCACCTCTGCTTTTTAACATCTACATGAAGCCGTTGGGTGAGATCATCCGTCGACACGGGGTGAGTTATCATCAATATGCTGATGATACCCAGCTTTATATCTCCACCCCGCATCACTACAGCGAAGCAGTGGAAGTGATGAACCAGTGCCTGGAGGCTGTTGAGGTCTGGATGGGTGCCAATAGGCTCAGACTCAATCCCGACAAGTCGGAGTGGCTATGGGCTCTGCCTCCCAAGGACAATTCTAACTGTCCGTCCATTACCCTGGGGGGAGAAGTTTTGTCCCCCTCGGAAAGGGTTTGCAACTTGGGTGTCCTCCTCGATCCACAGCTAAGTTTAGAATATCATTTTTCGGCTGTGGCGAAGGGGGTCATTCGACCAGGTTCACCTTGTGCGCCTGTTGCAGCCCTATTTGGATCGGGAGTCACTCCTCACAGTCACCCATGCCCTTGTCACCTCGAGATTCGACTACTGTAATGCTCTCTACATGGGGCAACCTTTGAAGAATGTCCGGAGACTACAAGTAGTCCAGAATGCGGCCGCGCAAGCTGTCTTGGGTCTCCCAAGACACGCTCATATCACTCCAGCCCTCCGTGAGCTGCACTGGCTACCATTTGGTCTCCGAACATAATTCAAAGTGTTGGTTATGACCTATAAAGCCCTTTATGGCAATGGACCAGGATACTTGCCAGACCGTCTTCTGCCTCATGAATCCCAGCGACCGGTTAGGGCGCATAGGGTTGGCCTCCTACGAGTCCCGTCTGTTAGACAATGTCATCTGGCGGGGCCTAGGGCAAGGGCCTTCTCCATTGCTGCCCCAGCCCTCTGGAACCAGCTTCCCTCAGAGGTTCGTACTGCTCCCTCCCTCCTAGCTTTCCGGAAACTCCTGAAGACGCATCTATGCCAACAGGCTTGGGGCGTATGAGCTGTGCTCTGCCCCTGGGCTCTAGGAGCATCCCGCCATCAGTGACTGTTAGCTGATTGTGCTTGTATGTGGTTCGAATGAAATTAATTTTTAAATTTTTATTGTATTATTGTATTGTTGTTGTGAGCCGCCCTGGGTCTTAGGAGAAGGGCGGCATATAAATTTGATTAAACTTGAAACTTGAAACTTAGCAGATGGTCTGAATATATATTAACAACATTCCCATTGTTTATATAGCCCTCTTTTTTATTTTATAATTAAAAACCAAATACAGGGAGCTAATAAGAGCTTTAAATTTATTCATGCTAAATTCCACGTTTGAGGCTGAGTGTGTAAACAACTGAGATCACAAATAAAGAAAAAAAATCACTCTCTCATTTTTACACTAATATAAATTATAGTTAAGTATCAAACTTCAGCCTGGACTTTGATAGAATGGTATTGAAAATGACATTTTAGTAATAGAAGAACTTTACAAGAGGATACATTTGTTGTATACATCCTGGCAATGTAAATAATTTCTTTTATTGTGTGGCTTATCTATAGCATGGTAAACAACATAAATTGCAATAATTAAACTTGGAATATGCTACATAAATGTTATTACTATTAAATAACTATGAATATATTTCAAGTGTTCTTTTTATGAAAAGCATTTCATATTTTCTATTACTTCTCTTCCCCAGTTTTGTCTTTTGGGAAAATTTTGGAAGAAAACACTTTATTAAAATTCTTCACATTTCAATAGGGTCATCCCTGAAGATTTTAGGAATAAAACAACTTTGCAGGGAACAAATACGTGAACGGTATAATGCTGCAAAATGCAGAGTCTGTTATTTTCCAATTTCATATCTAATATATTTAGGTTTCTTCTAAAGTATTAAGAAAAAAGAGGAAAGGTTTTTTTATATAAATTAAAAATGCAGCCTTTTTTTTTTTTTGCTATTCTTCTGGCATAATAAATATTTGAGGACAGTCCTGCCATTTGAACTTTATATAAACATTGAATGGAAATATGAGGATTTTTCTTAGTCTGAATATTAAGCATTGTCATGCAGTTGACTGGATTTTTCATGGGAGAGAATCTGTTATTTATTTTTAATAAACTGTCATACTTATATACTGGCTTATTGTAAAAGCTTAATTTGGCGTGCATGCGTGTCTCCTGTGATTTTATCCACATAACAACAACCCTGTGAGGTAGACTGGCCTGACAGAACATGTCTAGACCCAATTTTCCCAGAGTATTACAGACTTCTTCATAGCTCTTCATAAAAATGTCTGTGTGTGGTTAGAGACTTTTGTTACCCCCACTCCATACACACCAAGATTTATTTATTATGCAAGAGAATCATATAGATAGAATAAATCTCAATATTATTTATAATACTCAGTTACAGGTGCTGAAGGAAGCTTGGAGGATGAGAAAAAAATGTGTAATAACTAAACTAATACAAATTACATCTGTCAGGGCATAAATTGGGAAATGTTTTGTATGCATAATAAAGCAAAGTAATAAAGCCCGAAAGTTATTTAGAGAGATAGTAAGAAATTAATCTTAGTTTCCAACTTTGTTCACAAAAGGTACAATCCACACTGCGGCCCTTTATTCCCCAAATGATATTATCCACAGATCACAAAATCCCTTTCAAGAAGTACTGAAAGTAATTGTCTTTATTTGCTCATTTTGATAAAGGGAGTTCATAACCATTTCCTTCCTCTGATTTTCACTGATAGACGTGTCACATAATCATACATATAATAGCAATAGAACATAGCACTTAGACTTATATACCACTTCATAATGCTTTACAGCCCTCTCTAAGTGATTTACAGATTCAGCATATTGCCCCCGAACAATCTGGGTGCTCATTTTACTGACCCTGAAAGATAGAAGGCTGAGTCAACCTTGAGCCAGTCAGGATTGAACTCCTGGCAGTGAGCAGAGTCAGCTTGCCATACTAATTCTAACCACTGCACCATCACAGCTCCTAATGTAATTCTAGGTCTCCTAATGTGGTTCCTGGGGCCCCACTATGTCACAGACTACTTCCTTGGTGCCCACTTGGTCCCTGGAAATTACATGATTTTCTAATCTTCTTTAAAAGAAAGGAGGGGGGGACACTTGCTGATGTAAACAAAGAAATGTAGGAAGTCTCCTACAGATTAGTGGCCTAGAGAAGATGGTACATAACATTCTAATAAATTGAGGGTTTTGTAGCTATGTTCCTCATAGCAATCATTTTGTGAATAGATAAGTAATATCATTAATCATTTCATGTGATTTTTTTTTACAGCCCATCCAAATAGTCAATGGGCCCCCCAAAAACTAGGCTCAGCCTGCTGTGTTTTAACTCCCTTTATTCTTCAAAGTTGAGAGCTTCATGTTTGATATGAATTCTCCACCACAAAGCTTTTCTCTGGATTCCATTCCACCAAGATCATAATTAATTCCCCCTCCTTCCATTTTTTAAAAAGGATCCTAAAAACAATAAATTATATTTCACTGTAACATCACTGGTTATGTTTCTTGCTTATTGTTTCTCAGTGAGAACCAGATAGGCAAACAGGCAGGCAACATACACATCAAAGACTAAGGAAATCTCATAGGAAGTCAAAGAAAACACTGAAAAAGTTATCTTTACAAGTTGCTTATGTAAATATTCTCTAACAGTGAGGACAAGCTTTGAATGCAAAGATGAACAGTAGTTATATTGATCTTTCCCAACTTCTGTTCCCATTTCATGCTTTAGTTTTGGCCGAAAGGGCAAATTTTGTCATTTTGCTACTCAGATTTAGGGAGGTTATCCCAAGATACTAAGGAGCTAAAAGTGGGCTCTATCAAACAATGACTGCATCAGCAAGGAACATACAGCTTTCCAGATCTTGTTGGGCAGCAATAGTAGTGTGTAGGTGGGGATTCCTGGGAAATGGAAGTTTGGAATCACATGAAGGTTCCAGTTTCCTTACCTCTGACTAATATTACTTCATTATTTTCATGCATGCACATTCTATTATATATAATCTGTGCAAATGTAATAAATAGTATCACATTTGTAGATATCTCACAATTTATTTAACATATTCGGTTACTTAGTAAATAGTTATAGTTTTTCAGTAGGTGCCTTGGCCACCCTAGTATAAAATAAAATTTTCCTTCCTTCCTTCCTTCCTTCCTTCCTTCCTTCCTTCCTTCCTTCCTTCCTTCCTTCCTTCCTTCCTTCCTTCCTTCCATTCCATTGCATTGCATTTCATTTCATTTCATTTACATTGTCACAGCCACATTTAAATACAGTTCTGCTCCCACTGCAAGATCTGCATTCATGGATGGTACACTGCTTTGTTTTTCTCAAACAGGTCTAAGCAGGAAGCTGTTTTGGTTCCTGCCACCATTTATTAGCATTGATTGCTCCATGCAATTAAAGCTGAGGTACATTTGGAGGCAATAACCACTTAAGTGCTTAATCTTCACTAGTGGCATCTAACTAACATATCCAGTTGTCTCCAAAGTATAAGATGGTTAGTAATTAGTATTAGGAAGCAACTTTGAAAACAAAGCTCCAAAAAAAAATGTTTTCCTCAGGTGACAAATAGTCTATTTCATTTACCTTTTCTATCTTCCCAAAGTTAAATGTAAAAATGTAGGCTCAGTTTATCTTCATAACACAACAGTTGGCTGATCAAGAAACTGAAGCTGGCCAATGAACATACCAATAGCATTAGCACTTAGACTTATATACTGCATCACAGTGTTTTACAGCCCTCTCTAAGTGGTTTACAGAGCTAGTATTTTGCCCCCAATAATCTGGATCCTTATTTTACCAACCTCAGAAGAATGGAAGGCTGAGTCAAACTTGAGCCAGTCAGGATTGAACCACTGGCAGTCAGCAGAATTAGCCTGCTGTACTGCATTCCACCGCACCCTCACAGCTCAATAACATAACAGTTATTTAGAAGTATTCACTTTATAGTTTTCTAAAGCATTGATTTTGCATCCCTTTGCTGACAACCAAGGCAGAAATTGATTTAGTTGTTTTTTTTTTATGTTAGCAAAGTTAAAAGGATGGAACCAAAGAAGCATGAAGTGATCACCAAGTTGACACATGATGTCTGTACCACAGTCAGCTACTCCTCATTTAGCTTTAAGTGGCTTATCATGACAACTACAAGGAATAATCCAATTTTTGCTGTTGTTGTTGTTTTGAGGAAAGAAGTCCTGAAGTTTGAACTTATATAAAAAATCCCATGTAGGTATTATGCTTCACAGAACTATGATCAGAATTCTAATTCAAGAATTTTGTGAACGTATCACAGTGACACACATTCAGAATTTCAGCTCTCAACCTTGAGGAATTGAGGGACTCTCGGGCAGAGATAAAACCCAGCAAGCTAAACCAGCAGTCGAGCCTTTCTTTTTCTGACACACAAATGGAAGCACATGAGGGATCAAACATAACTCATAAAGCTTTAGTCAGTATTAGTATATTCAGCTATTAATCAAGCTAAGATGCTTTGATTAGTGCATTTGGAAACAACCCTTACTGAATTATATCATAAACGCAAGGCAAGCCTTAAGGAGATTCAATTTGCATTTTGAAAATGGAGAAGATATGAAGAAAAGAAAAGAAAAGAAAAACAGAAAAAGAAATTGGATTGGATTTCTGGTTCCATCTCTTGAGCACTTGCCTCAGCACAAATTTTTCTAGTTTATCCAGTAATGACCATTCTGTGTTCCAGACCATTGACTCCTAATGACTTCCACAGTTTTCAAAAGCCAGTTTCTGATTTTTGCATACTCCTCAGAACATGCATAACCAATTACAAAATGACATAGGCAGTTACATAAATTTGTTATAGTCATTTGGCACCTAAAATATTACAGGATAAAAAGCAAATTTTCCATGCTGCTTTGCTCTTCTTTGAATTCCATCTTAGCCTTTTCCTACAGAGCTTTCACTTCAGAAATAAAGCCTTTTTAGCAAGCACTGTGGGAAAAGATGAAGAGAAGTCTTATCTGATAACATTAGCTGAGATGGGTCCCAGGCTGGGTGGATCCATGTGAGCCGGGAGGAGTTCTATGGTACATGTTAAAGGTGTGCAACAGGAAGACCCCTTGGCATGATTTATAGTATTTTCAGATGACCAGGGGTGGCACCCATTACAGAATTTTCTTCAGCCAGAGTCACATTGCTTGGAGTCCCTTCCATGCTCCTTGCCAAAGATAAATGGCTCTCCCAATTACTTATAATCTGATGAAGGTTGGGAATAATTCTCTTGACTGTTCTTACTGCAAGAGAGAGGCCTAGTGGTTTTGGCAAGCAGTTGAAACAGTAGAGGGACATGAAAGGATTATTATGATATTGACCTCTTCTTGTTGGACCAAAAGATCTTCAGAACGCACTGTTGGAGACAGTTGTCAACAGCCCACTCAGTGTGGGCTGAAAGGGTTTTAGTGAAATTTATGTGAAACCCTGAACAAACAGCCTGGAATTATTTTGGCTAGCAATTGTGTAGAGTAGGGTGGGCAACTATGGCCCTTTTATGACCTGAGGACTTCAACTTCCAGAATTCCTGAGCCAGGAGGATGACTGGTTTAGTAATTCTGGGGGTTGAAGTCTACAGGTCATAAAGAGCCATAGTTGCCAACCCCAGTGTAGAATATGGAGTGGACCTTTTCCCATACACTACCAAGGCCACCTGTCATGGTTAGGGCCATGCTGGAAACTTCTTTTTCGTCCTCTCATTGAGAGAGGTCTAAAAGTAAAGACACAATACCCATACAACTGCCACATTCAGAAAATATGTGGTATGTCTAGGGCAGAGTTGGTTATCTCCCTCCAATGTGAGAAGTGAAACCCCTGAACACCCTCCCTCCCTCACACACACAGACTTCCAAGATTAAAGGCACAGTACCTTGGGAGAAAAATGTGCTCCTGCCTCAGCAAGCATCAGCTAGCTAATGAAGAGCTAGGTGCAAAAATCCAGCAAAGGATGCAGAGTCATTTTGCTAGTGATAACATTGCTTTCAAGAATCATCTGCTCTCTGTCTCCTAAGTAAATTGTTCTGTTCTGGTGTGTTTGACCCTGTGATTCTCCCTGGAGTATATTTCTGCCTTGACATCCAAATCCCAGCATTTTAACTTCTAGTTTTAACTATGCAGTCTCACATTTCTTCCTCATAATTCAACTGTATAATGCTCTCTTTCATGACTTTGATTAGGTATCCTTCTGGTTTCACTGAAGCAAACTGAATCAATTCTACATCCCAGTTAAACCAAGCAAATCTGAGTCATTTTGCATAGGACTGCCTCATCCTTCTTCAGATTTTGCATAGTAATACCAAAGCCTGATGTGACATCAAGAGTTTTCATACTGCCTAACTTCTCCAACAATAGATTTGAACAGAAGCAAGGAAAATCGTAGAAGGGATTAATGTTCTACTTTGCACTGTTAGACATTAAGGCAAACAGTATAAAGGGCTGCTGCTTCAAAAGCAACTCTAAGAGTGTTGAAATTCTGTCTCAGAGAAAATAATGAATTCACTTTATCACAGGAGAGAATACTAGAAATTGTGGTTCAACTATTTCAAGGAGAAGCTTTTGTTCAGGAAATATAGATTGTTTTTCTTTTGTTCTGCTTTGCTTGAATAAACCACTGAAAGAAATGACTTTTTCTTTATAGACTCTTTGTTCATTAAATGTAGACTCTTCTGATTTGAACTAATATTTACAGATAATATTGTAGTAAGAATTGCTTATTTCAGTTATGAACATAAATTCATTATTGTTTAAAATAGCATGTCTCAAGACAAAACAATATGTTAGTTATTTAATTCTACATTTAAATCAAGGTTTTGTTTTGTTCTGTGTATCATATGTGCAAAGTCATAATGACACTGGGATCTCAATATAGAACAGGGGTGGGCAATTAAGTTTCCAAGGCACCACATGAGAAACTGGAACTGTTGTGGAGGGGCTGCCCTGCCCCCATCTCCGACACCAGCCTCTGCTGATGCTACTCTGCTCCTGTATCGCTCTCCACTCCAAAATCCATACCTCCAATGCTACCAATCACCCCACCACCACCATGTCTAGACATGTCTAGACATGGCTCAAATCTGTAAAATGTCTGTTATAGAAGGTACTTTAAATATTAGGTTTACCATACCTAAAATTCTTTTTAAAAAAAAGCTTATTCAGTGCTCTCTCTCTCTCTCTCTCTCTCTCTCTCTCCCTTCTTCCCTCCTTCCTCCCTCCCTCTCCCTCTCCTGCACTTCGAGAATCTGACTAGGATTACAGCAAGAGTGAAGAAAAATAGTGTAGCATCACAAAGTTTCATAGTCATTCCAAAAAGTGTTGCAAGTGTTTTATATTTCTTTTTATTGTTTTTTTTTAATTTTCTTGTATTTTGGGCTTTTTCTTTGATTTTTGTCTTTTTTTCTTTTCTCATGGGTGTGTCTCTGTGTGTATGTGTGCATATAATTGAAAACTTAAAACATATTGCCTTTCAGCAAGGCATTAACTGGATCAAGAATGGATTCGCTCATTTGCATAGCAATTTTGATTTACTTTGCTGCCCTTTCTTCATTGTGTTATGCAAGGACCTGATCATGATTATGAATTCAAGGAAGTCTTAATTTTATTTTAATAATTAGAATCCAGGCTGCTCAAGGCCAAGGATTGTATGACTCCCAGTTATTATCAGATGTTGGAGAACAATAGAGCTTAAGTCAATGCAAGAGAATTTGTAGCAAGCAATTAGGAGCATGCATAAGGTTAATTAGCCAAGGAATCAAGAGAAGCTCCCTTGTGGAAGGCAGAGTAAATAAGAAGTAAGATATTAGAGGGGGAGCTATCTGATAAGAAAAAAGGGTGATTTCAGGAACCATGCAATTGCCATTTGAAGAAAAAAACAAAAGCAAAAATAAAACCACAACAAACAAATACCACACCAGGAATTTAATTTTAAATTAAATAAAATAAATAAAAGCATGCAATAGAATTCCTGGAATATGTTTGTTTAGCTATAAAAGAAATAAATTTCATCTTTGGCTTACTATAATGCAAGGAGGAATGTATTGAAGCTTCAGTATTGTGGGAAGTCAGCCCCATAGAGAAGGAAATATTAAAAGGGCAGAAAAATATAGTTCCTCAAAAGGATTTAAAAAGCAGAAACCAACCCTGCCCCCAAGTCTCTGTCCCAAGCAGAAGCCAGCTCTATACAAATGCAAATGTAAACCCTCAGGAAAGTTGGAGCTAGAAGCTAGGAGAAGACAAAGACACCTAAAATCTGCATACCCCACTCAAACTCTAGGAGTCATTAGCCCTAGCACCAGGGAAGCAGAATATATAATAGGATTAACCACCACCAACAAGAATACCAGAAAGGCACACCCAGACTCAGGTCAGAATACATGATACAGGAAATACAAAGCCTGAAACAGGAACAGGAAACTATTTTAAACGAAAGGCTCGAGAAGGGTATAAAAACCTACTATCCACATGTACTCAGCACTTTTCCCCTCCTCTTTACTGCCAGAACCATCTTGCTGTCTGGCTCTTCAATAAACTGCAACCTTCTTTCTAAAGCAGTTGCCATGTTGCTTATTTATCCCCGGCTTGGATGAATCAGGATGAAGATTTTTCTTTCCACAGTATGGCTGGTCCAAAACTTTGTGTCACCAGAGGCAGACTATCAGCTCTTCCACTTAGGTTCTAAAACTCACAAATCCTCTTTCAAAAATTGTCCCTAGGCTTATTTTGCAGGAGGATTTGTGTTCATCACTTGCATCGAAGCAGCCCCATTCTTTGCTTTACAAGAACTGTTTCAAAGCTTATTTAGTTCAGCATCTTTCTGCTTTCCACAGTATCTATTACTCTGGTGATTATCCATCACAGAGATGCTACTTATCTAATATGGATCCTTTCTATTAGTTAATTTTACGGTTTTAATATGCAACTCAGCCAGAAACTTGCTCTTGTTCAAATAACTGATATTGTAAAGAATTAAAGGCCAGAAAGCCAACAGGGATATGGGATTGCTTAGAGCAGGCATGTCAAACTGCCGGCCCACAGACCGGATGCATCATACTGAAACCACACCCACCCCATTACCGGCAATGGAGAAAAAGTTGCAATACATTTTGCAATGTCACATGACATTGCGAGTTTAACATGCCTGGCTTAGAAGAATTCTTCTCCTATCATATGTGGCTCCTATTGTATGTCAGCACTGCAATCTAGCAAGCTTAAGTATCCAACACAAGGAATAAATAGATTGATGTGAATTAATTGGCCATTTCTTTGACAAGGTGCACATACTGAGCCTGTAGCATGCTTAAGCTAAGCTAAGAGTCATATTTATTAACAAAGTAATTTCCTTTAAAATCAGATAGAATAAATGTATTTTTTTAAAAAATACATCCTACCTACATAACAGCTACCAGGTAATTAGATTGTGGGGGTGCTATGTTATCATTTTATTTATTAGTTATGTACAAGATCTCCAGGAAATAATTTAATTGTGGTGTGTTTCTCTCAGATTTTTGCTACAGCTTTATCTGATATATCAAATTGTCAATGTGTTGTAAATTAAGAAAGGCAAGGGGGGCAGGATAACAGAGATAAATGATGATGATGATGATGATGATGATTATGATGATGATGATGATGATGGAAGAGACCTTGGAAGTCATCTAGTCCAACCCCCTGCTCAGGCAGGAAACCCTATACCATTTCAGACAAATGGCTGTCCAGTCTCTTCTTAAAAACTTCCAGTGTTGAAGCATTCACAGCTTCTGGAGGCAGGTTGTTCCACTGGTTAATTGTTCTAACTGTCAGGAAATTTCTTCTTAGTTCTAGGTTGCTTCTCTCTTTGATTAGTTTCCATCCGTTACTTCTTGTCCTGCCTTCAGGTGCTTTGGAGAATAGCTTGACTCCCTCTTCTTTGAAAGATATATTTCAGTGGTTCTGAGATCACATCTGCCAGTTCCTTGAGAACCTTGGAGTGTAGTCCATCTGGTCCTGGTGATTTGAACTCATCTAGGGTGGACAGGTGCTCACTTACCATTTTCCTCCCTGTTTTAACTTGTGTTTCGAATCTGTTTTTTACAGAACTGATTTTGTTAAGTTGGACTATTTTTTTCCCTTTGTGTAAAGACGGACACATATATCTAAGGGTGTGATTTATCCTACCTTGTAGCAATTTGATTCAGATTTGTCCTTCTTCTCCCAAAACAGAATGAAACATTGTGTAGTGATAATTAGGTTTGCCACACCATCAGCCTCTTTGTTTACAAATCATTCCCAACACCCTTTAAAACCAACCAGCAATTTATCCATTTGTCCTGACATTTGCAGATCAAACACTTTCAGCACAGTGTTATCTACAGGTTTGCTGCAAAGCATCTTCAGCCAATCACTGCTTACTCTTTAGGGTCAAACTAGATAATCATTGACTGTAATGTCTCTGGGGGTTTTCAGTGCTCTCTGAATTAACAAACATCTTGTCTACCTTCTTTTAGTAAAAGATAAATCAGGCACGCATATTTGTCTGCATGTACAGTATTTGTAGAATTGCCCAGTGAGTTGCAAATCCTTTTTCCTATATGGTATGCTACTGTGATAGTTGTGAAGAAAAAAAAATGGAACTACTTATAAATGCTCTGAGAAAGCTCAAAAGCTTTCAATTCACAATGGGGCTAGATCAATAATGTATGAATAGTCCTTGACTTATGACCATTCATTTAACAACCATCTGAAGTGACACCAGTGCTGAAATAGTAACTTATGACTTGTCCTCACACTTAAAATGGTTGCAGGGTCCCCACAATCATGGGATAAAAATTCTAGCTTGGCAATTAGCATATATTTATGATGATTTAGCATTGGGGTAATGTAATCGTAATTAATAAATAAAGTAAAATAAATAATAAAATTATACAGGATTGTTTGTTTCACTTTCAGAGGCAGATAGAAATCCTGAGATACTGATTTATGTTTTTTTTTTAAAAAGGGACTTGCATCCATTGCAATAACTCCATCTTAAACATTTTGCTGCCATTTTTTGTTGTTGTTGTTAAGAAGAGCACCAATTGTAAGAGAAAGCCACTTCATTCTTAACATAATTTTTAAATCTTTAAAGCTACAGCCAGTCATTAGATTCAATGAATTATCAGCTTATAAAACCATTTAAGGTATCAATGCAGAAAACCTAAAAAAATAGGTGATCTATCAAATCCTTAAATGCCTGATACCATTTTGAAATACTATTTATAGTTTTTACTTTTTAGAGTTTAACTGCCATATTGTGACACTTATATCCAATGTAGGATTACTCAATAACTACAGTTTAGGGACTGAATGTTGTATATTCTCCTGAATGTTGTATATTCTAGGATTTCCCCACTTGTTTAGGTCTTATCTGCATATAGACACATTTTTAAAATATTATTTCCTCACCAGTACAGTATCACTATTTTACTCTCCTTCACATCACTGGTTGGAAATTAAACTCATTACCACAGATCATTAGTCTGCACTTGACTTGCTTATAAGAAAATAAAGTTACAGTAATGAATACCAAGGGAACTGCTATGTCTCTAATGGACAATTTTATAATGTGCATGTAGTGGGAAAGGAAGGTTCTCCATTCCATTGGCTTTTGCTTAGCTAATTGAACAGGATAGATTTGGTTTTTGTGCTTTGTAAGGCAAATGAAGTAACAGAGAGTTGTTATCAAGATTGAAGACAGCTATTCCAGTGCAAAAGGATTCACTTTCTATTTTACTGTAGTCTTCTTATCATTCTCTTGTAATTAACCCACATTTGGAGATATGTAGATTTCTATCTATCTATCTATCTATCTATCTATCTATCTATCTATCTATCTATCCATCCATCCATCCATCCATCCATCCATCCATCCACCCACCCACCCCCCACCCACCCACCCACCCACCCACCCATCCATCCATCCATCCATCCATCCATCCATCCATCCATCCATCCATCCATCTATCTATCTATCTATCTATCTATCTATCTATCTATCTATCTATCTATCTATCTATCTATCTGGATGTTATTGACAACTAAATGCAACATAGATTTAGCCCAGATCAAAGGTATCCACAGGGTATGGAAATATAGCCAGTAACACCTTCCTTGATCCTTGTTTCAACTGATTTTTTTAAATATCCTTTTTAGTAATAGAATTAATTAATGAAGTTGTGAATCTTGTCTTAGGCATGAAAGTCAGTTGAGTGATTTGGGTCCAGTCACTTTCTCTTAGCCCAACTCACCTCACAGGATTGTTGTTTCAGAAAAAATCAGGGAAATGAGTGTGAGGTATGTTCACCATCTTGAGATGTTATTCTAAAAATGATAAAGGCAAGATACACAAGTCTGAATATCTAAATGTTCCTAAGCAAGTCACTAGCTTCAAATATACCAGTGGACCCCACAAAAGCATAATGAGACTCCTTATCCAGAAAGTAGACAATTGTGACAAAGAAAATTATCATTTTCAATAGTGGTATTAGCTTTATTATTATAATGAAATATCTACAAACAATGGGAATTGGCACATTATATTCTCAGGTTCCTAGCCATCAATGCAGTATGTAAATATACTTTCTGTCTGGCACAAGAAATAAGGAAACAATGTGGTTCAAATGACTACAGGTTTATTGCACGCTAACACTCTCTACAAGAATCTGAACTACTAATATTCAGAGCAAATTGATGGTAGATAAGTAGTTGACGGATTTCAAGCTGAGGTGGACTTAGATCCCTTGTGAGCACCAAGAGACAAGACTAATGATGTGATAATCCTTCCCTTGGGCTCAGGCTGGTCATCTCCTATACTTTTTTCATTACCTGTCTTGTTTTAGATCTCTAGCAACTATAAATCTTTTTTGGCAGAAAACTGGCTGATCTGAAGATAGTTAGATCTGAAAAGGCAAGAAGCTCAGAGAAGGAAATTGCCTTCATAGAAACATGATAGATATCTATATTGGGATTAATTAGGATTCTTAAAACATCAACTCTTCCTCTTCATCAGAGGACTCTTCTTTGTAATTCTGGACATCAGGAATCCTGATAATCAACAATTGTATAAGACATTTTTTTCTGTGTATTACTTTCTTCCCCTTAAGATTAAAATGAAATAAAATAATTCCATATAGAACTTTTTAGGGGACAAGGAATAAAATAAAGCAATACCTTTGAGCTCAATTTTATGAAACACTATTCCAACAGTAAATATATTTAATAACCTTCATAAGAGCAGAACTTTAATTCCATGAAGGAATTTTTGCTTCAGAGTGATCAAGTCTGTGGATTTGGGGGATTCATTTAACTTATTATAAACAAAAACATTTAGATCAAAAATGTATAACATTTTAGTTAGAAGACTCATCTGAGTTTTAAACATCAATTGAATCTCGGTACACTACACTACTGTGAAAGCTACACAGAACTGTTTGCAAAACATCATTTTCCTTTGGATAATAAAGAGAATTGTGTTGCAGTTATAGAGAATAAGGATGATAACCTTGACAGAGATCAGTCAGATCTGTTAGCAAAGTGAGAAGAGAAAAGACATAGTTTAAGTCCAAAACAAGTGTAAGACAAGCATAAACAACTCAGGCAGATACCTCTCAAATTCACATGAGTATAAGGGGGAGAAGAGTAAACCACAGTTAGACTTGTAAAATTATGTTGCCAATATCCATATATATAATCATAATGAGCTGATATCCTCTAATTATCAATATTCAGTGACTGAAGATTGTTTCCACCTGCAGTTATAAGATTATATATAGCATTTACTATTTTCCTAAAATATCTCTTTTGTCAATGATCTTCATGAAAACATGCCTTTAAATAATATATAAAAATCAGTATTATTTACTGATATTATGCTCTAAGAATAAATACACTTGAGAGTCCTGTCCAGATCACACCAACACAAGAGTCCCAACTGGTCCTGTATAGTTTCAAATACATAAGAGATTACCACATCTCTGTGTTTTGTTGAAGGCAAAGTGAAAAATGTTTTCATTTCTTTTATCTTAGTTTAATATTACATTTTGCTCATAAATATTCAGACATGCTTGGCATTTAACATACACCATGCCCGTGAAGATGTTAATCTTTTAAATAAGTTTCCAACTTATCAGACACATTTTTCTTGGATGTGGCTATCTACAAATACAGTACTATGATTAAGGATTAAAATGCCAGTTATTTCTCTTTTCTCTCTAGTAAAACTATGCTTTAAGCAACCTTAGGTTGGGTTGATGTATAAAAGATTATATACATGAAATCTCCCTTTCCAAACTGCTCTTACTAAATTTTCTATTAATCTGTTGATAACTCTGATAACCAAGCTTCAAATCAAGATTGAAAAAAGGTTGGGCAGTAATGACCTTTAAAACTGATAAAGAAACACAAATTATTTAATTATTTCATATGACAATATTTCAGTTTGAGACATTTGGCTCAATATTATTTCAAAACTCTGCTTCAGAGCAACAAAATATCTGTTTCCAGCAGAGAGGTAAAATCCCAGGAACTAGGACACAAAACTGACAAGAAGAGATCAGGAAGTTCCTAATGAAAGGTTTCAAGCCAGAATATTATAATGTTAACATTTTTTTAAAAGGACTGGAAACAATGGATCTCTCTCTCTCTCTCTCTCTCTCTCTCTCTCTCTCTCTCTCTCTCTCTCTCTCTCTCTCTCTCTCTCTCTCTCTCTCTCTCTCTGTGTGTGTGTGTGTGTGTGTGATGTGTGTTCATATCCTATTCAGCTATTATGGTTTTTGATCACTTTACCCTGTACTACACACTTAATCCTAAATTAATTTGGGAAATATCTGTAATCTCAGAGGTTAATCAAATGTGGTATCCCTATTTACACCCATTGGAAGTAATAGATAAAAAAAACTAGAAGAATACAACACAAATCAGAACAACCTAATCAAGACGCAAATCATGAAGCAACTCCAATACTGTAACTGTCAGAACCCATTTCTTTGGTGGGGGGGGGCTTTTTCCTTTTTCTTTTCCTCTCTCTGGGTTCTGGGAGGGGGCAGGCTTTTGGGGAATTGTATGTGTATTGGCCTTTTGCTTTGCTGCTACAATGTAACCTCTCTGCTTCCTCTATCTACTTGCTCTTTGAACTATTCTTCCCTTGATGTCAACCTGGGGTGAGAAAATAATGTGCCTCCGGCTATCTGGCTTATCTCTCACTGTGGAAAGGAAGGTGCGAAGACCCAACAATGTCTTCCCAACCTTGGGAATAGAGTCTTATCAGCCTCATTCCCACAGCAGACTTACCATCTGGGGATTGGCCCATCTCAACTGACCGGATGAACTGTTGGGGTGGGGTTTGCTTTTTGCTCCTTTAACCTATTGATTTGAGTAGGAAACCCTCAGGTCCTGCCTTCTATACTTGCTGTCAACTTCTCCTAATAAAAGTTCCTTTGGGGATGAATCTGTTTCTTGGGAAGAGGCATGGAATGCCCAATATCAGGAGTCATTGCAGAAACTGTCTTGCACAAACTAGAATACCGTGCATTTCAAAACTACACACCTAAAATGTTGGTGTTGCTATGTGGATGACACATTTGTCATCATCAAAAGAAATGCACTGAAAGACTTACATATGCTACTGAATTCCATCTTCCCAGACATACAATTCACAGTGGAGGAAGAAATGGTTAGACAATTACCATTTTTAGATATACTCATCAACAGCCAAGATGATGGAAGCCTAGAAACCACGGTTTATCATAAGACCACCAAACTCCATGCATTCTTAGTTTCAACAATAACCATCCACTGTCACACAAAAAGAGTTGCATCAGAACACTATATGGCAGAGTGAGAATCCACTGTATTATACAGAAAGCTAAATAACTGGAGATAAGGTACCTATATGAATAATTCAAGCATAATGGGTACCCAACAAACATTTATTACAAGATGCCTGCACAAAAAGCAAAGGAGAGAAAAGAAAAAAGAAGATAAAAGACCAACTATGTGGCGCACCCTGTCATACATCAAAACCATTTCAGAAGCAGTAGAATGCAGTTTCTGAGATCTGGAAGTGGGCAGTGCACACCACCCAGAGGTTGCCATACAAGGACAAATTATGCATTGTAAAGATTGTTTGGAGGTGGGAGATACTTCCAATGTAATCTACCGGATCCCCTGCACAGATTGCCACTGTGCCTCTGTAGGACAAAAGGGGATGAAGCTAACCACCAGATTGCAAGAATACAAGTGAGCAGTCAGACGAGGAGACCTGAACTAATTGGTAGCCTCACATTGCAATGAACAAGGGCACACGTTTAATTTCACAGCAACTAAGATCATTGGCCATGCAGGTACAAAAATAGTCATGAAAATGATTGAAGCTTGTGAAACGGGCCCCTTGTCAGTTAACATGAGTGCTGAATTACCACCAGCTTATCAAATACTTAGGGGCTGAGGGCTTGGCAGCACTAGGAAATGATAGTCACTCATCAGCCATCAACACACCAATCAGCCAATAGAAAGGCACAACATAAACACGACTCACAGAACAGTCCAACAAACGTATTTCAGTAGAGAGAAATTCGGTAGAGAAATGGGCTCCAGCATGAGTCCAAAAGTTCAGAAGAGTAAATCTCTGGTCCCAGTGACTGATCCAAATTCAATCTTAATTAAATGTCTTCTCCCACTGAAGAATTTTGCTGGTTCAGGCCAAAAGTCCATTTATCAAAGAGTAACTTGTAGAAGCTAGATGCATTTTTGGAGGTTCACCAATGTTGATAGGAGGAAACCATCAGTGACCCTGTCCTTCATAAAATTCTCTGTTATTTAGAGCATATTATTTAGAAGCAACACAGAAGATTTCTAAATTTTCCCTTTAAAATCACTGTAGCATTAATGCTCTAACACAGTGTAGCAATGATTCTATTGAGCCTTTCTATTGCAAAGAAGAAATAGTTACATCTGTTGATGGCAACTCTTTCCTGCTACCATTTAAGGAGAATAAAATTATTTGCCAAGCTATGCAGAAACATATTTTGTCTCATTCAATAATTAGAACATACTTGGTTTCTAAAGAATAGATTTAACCAGTCAGCCTCATGATTTCTTTCTCTTTGAATACTACTTTTGCCATATCCCTGGAATTAAACTTTAAAACAGCCTGATATAATTTTGTAATTAGGTATAGAATTATACCAATAATTCTTGGTTTTGCTATTTTATCAAGGTACATAAGAAAACAAGAGAGACAATGAGAAACTGAATGTGAGATAGACCAGAGGTCCCCAACCTTTGGGCACCAGGGACCGGTTCATGGAGAGAGGTTTTTCTGTGGACCAAAGGGTGCATGGTTTTGTGTGCTGCCTGCATCCCGCGGATGGGGCTTTGCTTGTTTGTGCGGCCCAGTTGCTGGCATGCTGCAGCTTAGTACTGGTCCATGGACCAGGGGTTGGGGACCCCTGAGGTAGACAATGCAGGTAGTCCTTGACTTACAACAGTTCATTTAGTGGTCATTCAGATTTACAATGGCACTGGGGAAAAAGTGACTTATGATGTTTTTTCACAAAACCTTTGAAGCATCCCCATGGTCACGTGATGAAAATGCAGATGCTCACATTTATGATCTTTTGCAACCTGACAAGCAAAGTCAATGGGGAAGCCAGATTCACTTAACGGCCAGTTACTGATTTAACAACTGCAATGATTCACCTAACCACTATTACAAGAAAGATCATAAAATGGGCAAACTTCACTTAACAACGGTCTCACTTAGAAACAGAAATTTTGGGTTCAGTTGTGATTGTAAGTCATGGACTACCTGCATTGAATATAACATTTGGAAACAAAACAAAATAAAACAGTGAAGAATTCCTAATGTGTAGCTTAAATTTCAGAAAGATTGTATCATTTGAGCTTTAAATACAAAGTTTTTAAATTCTGAATAGAGAAACTTTTAAAAGCCTCCCCCCTCCCCCAAACAGGAGATGTACACTGTTTATATCAAAACCTGTAAATGATGGGTGGTTATAACAGAATAATAGAACAGAATAGCAGAGTTGTAAGGGACCTTGGAGGTCTTCTAGTCCAACCCCCTGCTCAGGCAATAAACCCTAGACCATTTCAGATAAATGGCTGTCCAATCTTTTCTTAGAAACTTCCAGCGTTGGCGCACCCACAACTTATGCAGGCAAGTCATTCCACTGATTAATTGTTCTAACTGTCAGGAAATTTCTTCTTGGTAAACTGAAGTTTTCTATAGATGCAATGTGAGATATATTTAGACTTTCTCATCACTGTGATTATATCTCTGTTAGGAACAACAAATCAGTTCCTTTTTATTTTTGCCATGTCACTTTGTTGGCAGGAGCTGCTATTTCAGGAAACAACCCCCCTGGAGGTGATATAAGGTTGGATTGAATTAAGACTGTAAGGATTCAATTAAATATTGAGATATGAGGAACTTCAGCAGAGATGTGACTAGAAAACTATGCAATATATGTACCAACTGTGAATATCCAACATTGTTATCTCTCTGCCAGAAGTGTAAATAGTGTCAATTATAATATATTAAGAACAAATGTTTCCTATTAAACTGCTGAGCTTAAGCCAGATGACTGGATTATTATCCTTCCACTGATATGTACCAGCTATTGTAAATTACATTTTCCAGGATGCATTAGGTGCAAAACAATGCATTATTATGAAAAGATGTCATTTTCCTCAGAATAGAGTTTCATTAAGTAACTGTAGATTATGTTTAGTTTTAGTTTTTTGTTGCTTCATTTTTTTTCCCGAACAGAAAAATAGCATTAACAGTCTTCTGATTACAATATCTTTATTGTGTTCCACTTCGAAATACTGAAAAAGAAATTGATGCTCATAGGAAAAAGGTTCAGTCATCCTGTCCGTCTCCATAATCCAACCATCTAAATAATTCTCACAGGCCAATATGGTTTCTGAATTGCTGTAATTCAGTCTCTGTTTTTCCTTATTTGTAATTAGTGAGATGAATCAACTCTTAGACCTCCTTATCTCCTACTTCTGCCACTATGTGAAGAACAGATAGCAACAGCAATAGCACGTAGATTTATATACCACTTCACAGTGCTTTACAGCCCTCTCTAAGTGATTTACAGAGTCACCATATTGCCCCCAACAATCTGGGTCCTCATTTTACTGACCTCAGAAAGATGAAAGTCTGAGTCAACCTTGAGCTGGTGAGATTCGAACTGCTGAACTGCTGGCAGTCAAGAGTCAGCAGAAGTAGCCTGCAGTACTTCTTTCTAATCACTGCGCCCCCTGGGCTCATATGCAACTGCTTCCATTTATCATGTGAAAAGCCATTTTCCGGGTTTCTTCATCGTAACACAAATTTAGATTTAAGGTTTAATATTTCCAATATTTCAGATTAAAAGCAATGCAGGTAGTCCTTGGATTACAACTATTTGTTAGTGACCGTTTGGAATTACAATGGTCCTGGGGGGAAATTTCTTGTGACTATTTTTCAACACTTAGGACCACTGCAGCATTTTCCTGGTCACATGATTAAAATTTGGTTCCTGGGCAACAGGATCCTATTTATGACGGTTGTAGTGTCCTGAGGTCATGTGCTCACTTTCTGTGACCTTTTGACAATGGAGAAGCCAGATTCACTTTACAACCATGTGACTAACATAACAGCTTCAATGATTCACTTGACAACCATGGCATGAAAGGTTGCAAAATAGGCAAAACTCACATAGCAACTATCCAGTGGTGGGATTCAAATATGGTGAACAATTGGTTCTCTGTGTGGATGCCACTTCCGGAAGTCCATTCTGGGCCCGGGCAACAAAAAATTAGCTACTGGTTCTGCCAAAGTGGTACAAACCGGCTGAATCCCACCACTGCAACTATCTCAATTAACAGGAACTTTGGTAAAACTTTGGGCCTAATTGTGGTCATAAGTTCAGGAACACCAGTACCACGAATGAGCATTAAGGAAATAAAATAACTTTATAACTTTCCTTTAAACTGGAATTTGAAGCACAGGTAATGTTTTTCCTGCAGGTAATTTTATAGCTTTCTGTAGAAAAGTATCCATATTTTGATGCTATATTGTACCCAGCCCAGAGTTGTTCTTTGAGAGAGATGGGAGGTTCAGAAATGTGAAATATAAAGAAAATCCGGCTCACTCTATTTTAGACTCCATTTTCACTGTCAGATTTCTTTTCAAGGTCTACCACATCCGGACAGTAAAAATCCAGACAATCATTATTCTGCAGCAAAGAGATGGAGTTTCCTGTATGACTACCCTGTCAGCTAGTATCATCCAAATTTTTATAGTCCAAACCTAACTGCCTACTTTCCCTCTCCCCTAATTCCAAACAGGAGAACAAAGAAAATCCCTGGAATAATTAATGAATTGGTTTTACAAAGTCTCTCTTTGATGTAGTGTTACCAAGAATTGAAGTAGACATGCATTCAACTTCAGAACTGTAACTAAGAATTGGTCATCTATTCCTTGCTCTGCACATACTGAGCATATTCTTTCTGCGGTTCTCTTTATATTGTTTCCCCAATGGTAATATCAGAAATGAACTTCAAGAAGTAGCTATTGAGCAACCAAAATACTTCTTTGTAGAAGGAGAATTGCCTGGGCAGAAATAATGAAGTATTTTACTTGGCCTTTACCATTCTTTAAAATAAATCCCAATAATGTAATTCATATATTAGGGCTTTGGCTAAGCCACTTTGCTTTTTTGCTTCAGTCTTCATTCAGCTGTATTCTTTTTCTTTACAATATAAAATTATTCATTCATTCAGTCAGTCAGTCAGTCAGTCAGTCAGTCATTTATTTACATTTTAACTACACCCCCCAACCCCCCAGTTGTTGTAGAGTCAGGCAGCCTGGAAATTGAAATAAAGTTTTTAACTGAACCTTTGTCTGTCCATTTGCAGGAGAAAGGATGATGGTTGTAGACCACATAATGAGGAAGGCTGGTGTCTAGTTTACAGGGGTGAGCTTATCAGATTTTCTACATGCTGCCAAGTAAAATATTAGAAATTGTTTGTATTCTTTTCCATAATTTATGCCTAAAAGTATGGTGACAACCATGTAGGCTATGTTGCAATATCTACTCATGCTATCAGGAAGCAGCTTGACAGAATACTCAGGAGTAACCAGCCTTTACATATTGCTTTTTTTGGTTCTGGATGGATGGATGGATGGATGGATGGATGGATGGATGGATGGATGGGAGATTTAAAAGAACAGTGAAAATAACAGCATCATATTCTTCAGTTTTTCCTAACACAGAGCCAAGTTAGGTTCTTCTGACAAGGTAAAATTATATTCCTGAGATTATGTAGTTCAAAAATTGTTTTTCCCCTTTTGAATTACGTCTGTTAGATTGGCACTAGGAAGTAGGAATTATCTTCCTATTTCTCTATTTTTTTTCTTTCTTTATTGTAAAGTACATGGTGCTTTTTAGCCAGTGGATTTGAAAGATCCCTAGCTGAGGTATTGCAATATATTAAGATATAGGAAAAGAAAGCTCATACATAGATAAGTTGAGAAGCTCATGCTTTTGGAAGAGAAGGGGGAAAATGGTATAATGGAATTCCTCATCCTTGGTACTAGGCTGAGTTGTCTTTTATGTAAAAAAAAAAAATCTGAGGCAATCACTTCCTGTGCTATTCTATTTTGATTTGATGTGAATCCTAGCTTGTAAAATGGAACCTCTAGGCTCATGAAGCCCAATTTACTGTTGTAATAAACAGAGGGCACTTATTCAAAAACATACTAGAGGAAATTGTTTTGGTACATAGGTAGTAGACGTCAGATAATCTCTGAAGAATAGAGAGATAGAGACAGAGATAGAGACATTAAGAATCTAATATAAAGGACAAGAAGTGAAAAAAATATTTTAGAACTTATAAATTGCACCAGTTATATTTTCTGGATTCTTAATCAACATTAATGGATGATGTGTGCAAAAACTTGGATTCAGAGAAACTTTTCCTTAAATTCCTATGATTGACAGTTGAAGATTCTAGAGAAACTTTATTCCTAACCAGCACCATACTGTGCTATTTGAGAAGATTCCTCCATCTTGCTAAGTCAGATTGTAAAGGATGAAAGTGGTGATAGAAATTGAAAAAATTGAAAACAAAATAAAAATCACTTCCACTCTTCCATAAGCAATATGAGTTCTACTAATGGGTCAAAGAATCTAGTTCACTGTTAATGTTAAATAAAACTGCAGATGAGTTTCAAACACCCTTTGTAATAGCTTCTAACAATGGTTGCATAGAGACCTCCGGGTGTCCAGTGCAATTATTATTATCAGTTCTTTTAAAATCTGATTTTTCAGATTTTTTCGACACATGTAGACTGAGAAAGCTTTAAAGTAAGTTGCTTGAATTACATTATTAGCACTATTTCTATAATTTTAACTAGGAGAAAATAGGAATAATTGAGAGGTTTATTCCTCTTTTTTAAAAAAGCCAAAAATTCTACATGACTACTTTTTTGTACGGTTAGTTCAAATACTGAATATTATTTTAGAAATGGTTTCAAGCTCACCTATGCTTATGATGTGGAGTTAAACAAGAACACATATTCCTCTTTTACATATGAGCATCTACAATCATAAATTATGAAGAGGAAATGGATTGAGTACTTACTTTCCTCTGGTTGCTGAGATGACAAGTAGGAATTCTAGTATGGCTTCATTCCTCTAATTTCCAAACAATGGTTAAAGTTTTCAGAACTTTCACAATGCAGAGTCTTAAATGAATTTTCTACAGTCACTTTAATCCAGGAATAGCAGAGCACCATGGTGGCCTAATAGTGAAGACACCCCCCATTCAGAAGGTTGAGAGTTCAATCCTAAATAGTGATAGTTGTTTCTCTTCTAGGACACAAAGAAAAAATATCTACAGAGTTCCACATGGTATCAGGAAAGGCATCAACCAGTAAATGCTTAATTCCATCCAGTTGCCCCAACTCTACCTCAAATTAAGGGATTACAGGATCATAAAAAGAGAGTAATTTAACCCAGTAATAACAGAGGAAGATGTCACTTGTATTTTATAGGGAAGTAACAAATATATGGATGATATAAGTTAAACTGGAACCTGTTCATCAGGCATACCTGCAATATTTTTCCAGTTTTTACAGCCTCTAAACCTTATCTAAAGTGGCAGTGCCAAAAAAGGTTTGAGCAAGAAATAGTTTCCCAGCTCAACTTTCTATATTGCCAGGAGAGATTACTACTAAGCAATGCCTCCATAGCTCAAATCATTCAAGTACTCCAGTAGGATACCATAATGTATGGTATCAAAAACCACTGAAAGATTTAGAAGACACTACAGATTTACTGATCTTCCAGAAATTGTGGGCACTCCATCACTGGAGGTTTTTAAGAAGAGTCTCGACAGTCATTTGTCTGAGATGGTATAGATTCTCCTGCTTGAGCAGAGGGCTGGACTAGGAGACCTCCAAGGTCCCATCCAGTTCTATTCTATTCTATTCTATTCTATTCTATTCTATTCTATTCTATTCTATTCTATTCTATTCTATTCTATTCTATTCTATTCTATTCTATTCTATTCTATATATGGATGTAGTTGGAAATAGCTTCTGAAGCAGGTAGACTGTGAAGCTGAGTGGGGAGTGGGGAACAGGTATTTTAAGGATTCAAAACAGCTGCTTTACCAATGCTCTTCAATGCTTGAACCGACCCTTTTTGAAAGATTTATATAGCCCTGCATTGCAGGTCGATGTCATATAATTTCTGTTTCCTTGCCTCATGCCACTGGAGATTATGGAAAGAAACAAAGCCATCTGTGCTTTAAGGTTTAGGTAGGTCTGATTATTGACACTGTGATTGACAGTGTGATACACAATAAGGTTCTTAGAATACTATTATATATAAATTATATAATATCTTATTGATGATTTCTGCTTTAGACCTTCACATCATTGTTTCATATCTGTTCCAATGCTGTTGTTTTTATTTAGTCCTGTCTAGTAATCACTGCATTGCAAGTTTCATCAGATAAGATGGAATGGTGGATTCTCATGTTATCACTGTAAATGACTTTCTAATGAATTATCTTACATTTCTTTTCCTGATGATGATGATGGTTTTGAGTATTATTTATTATAATTCTCTTCTTGATTATTCAAATGCTTATTTTAGATTAAATACTAATTAAATTAAATATTTTGAAGCAGAAATATAACTGTGGCAAACTGCAGAAAATACTGTTGTGTCCACAAATAATAACCTTAAGCGAAGTTCATTTGGGTGATTTTGCAGAGAACTAAAAATGACTGGGTTACGTGTATATATGTGTAAGTAAACTCCCTTTTTAAAAATTACATTTTGGAATTACATTTTATACTAAACATATTGCATATTGCAATAAACATAATGTACTGAAAAAATTGGTTTTTAAAGCACTTTACTTAGCTATGATTTTTTAAAAATTCAATAGTGAAAAATAACTTTGTAATGTCAACACAATATTTAAACAAATCTTCAGAGAATTATTTATGCTTTAGTATGTAATACTAAAACAGGAATAGATGTATGCGGATTCTATGAAGTAGGTATAGCCTTTGGAATACCAAGAACCCTTTTATCATGAGTTATCAAGGGCTTTCTCAAGAAATCGAATTAGAGAAAAAAAACACTCAAGTGTCAAATCACAGTCATGCTACGTGTCATTTTCCCTGATCCAAAGTTCATAACATCAAGGTTAAAACAAGACAGCCAAATTCAATTTCTTTGAATCCTGATAAATTGTTAGCAACATCCACCCTGTTGTCTTTTCTGAAAGACAATAATTCTCAAATATATACAGTATACATTATACCCAAAGATGCTTGCAGATGTGCATTTTAAAATGGGCATGCAGTACTTTGGAAATGTGCTGGGAATGAAAAGCAAATTTCAAAGCCAGCATTTACATATTATTGAAATGTGAATGTTCACGCATATATATATTTCCAAATAAGAGATGCATGGAAAACCAGAGCATAACAGGATTATGAATAAAGGATGCAAGTGTGACATGGGCCAATATGTTCATCCTTTCACATTAAAATATAAATTTGCTTTTGTATTTAGGCTGCAGTACTAAGTTACCCTCACAGGATATAATGGAATTCCATTTCACTTGCACACAAAAAGATATATAGGAAAAGAAACATAGAATAGCGAAGTTGGAAAGGAAGTTGGAGGTCTTCTAGAAAGAGATCCATATTCCAAATGTCTTGACCATGTTTCAATAGCAAAGTCCACCACCACTGCTTTGCTTCTGATGGTAATCCAAAATCTATAGCCAAGAAGAGAGGAAAATAGGAGGATATTTAGGGAGTATGTTGAGGGGCCAAAAGCAAATGCCCATGGAGACAAATCAGATGAATGGGAAAAAGATTTTATGGAAGTAAGCCCTTTCCATTCGTTTGCCATGCCCCTGAATGCAGTGATAACATGAAAAACAATCTGCCTCTGTGTACTTGCATCCCAAGTTTGTACATTAAGGTTCTGAATCCTGCTAATAAAAATGGGGATCAGCTTGATATAGCTTATTATAGAGAGGGCTGAAAAGGGGAATATATCTATCCTTATGTTCTACCATTACAGCAGAAGTTCAGTAGTGCATCCTGGGATGTAGCAGTGTACAAACTACAAGTTCTTTCTACCTTATCCTGGTAAATTGCTCTTTCAGTTACTTTAAATAATTGCAAAATGCTATTTCTGTTATTTAAAACAGATAAGAGCAAACAAAATACAGAACAATAAACACACCAAAGTCCACATGCAGTTAAAACTACTGTATTAAAAGGCACAATGATTCAAAGCGAGTGAAATAGAATAAAAAATAAGTTACAGCATTCACTATCTCAGTTTCAAGAATGCTCGTATAATAATAAAAAGGATCATAATGAATGATTTATATTACAGTTCTGTGATAGGCTTCATTAGTTAAGATCTCCCAGAAAGAACATCTTTCTACATTCTTTCTACAATTGCACTAGATAACATTATCATTAATAAAATAGAAATTGGATAAAATAAATAAGCATTTGTTAATATTATTTGCTAATTTCACCTTCTAATGTGATTTGTAAAGTTAATGGCTTGGAAAACTGCATTTTAAACTTGCTTATTTTCTCCTAGGATTGATTTATTGGTCTTCTATTGGTGAGCTTGCAGAGAACTTGTAGATGCAAGTTTGAGATTCAAAATGCTTGTGTGGTTCTATGTTATATCATATTGCTTTACATCTATACTATTTATCTATAGTTCCCATGAAATCTTCATGAAGTGAGAGAGAATAAATGGGAACTCAGGAGAGAAGGATGAGCCACAAGTAAACTTGTTTTTATTCCTTCATTCATTAATTTTAAAATGGCATTTTGTACAATAGATATTTTGTATTGTTTGCTTATCGGGAGAGTGTTATAATTTTGTGAAATAACCCTGTACCAACAGAAATATATATATATACATATAAATATACCAACCACATTGTTCCCTCATGTTCTCAGATTGCTAACAATATGTAACTTCTGTAAATATATAGCAGGGGATTGTATATCTTGCTTCATTGAGAACAGTATGGAAATTTATTTATCAAGCGCTCTAGGGAAAATTTTCTCAAATGATAGTTTTAAAGGATTATGAAGAGATGCCCATAATGGGCTATTTGAAAAACATAAATGCTTCAAAGTAATAATCTCTCTAAGTTCAGCTACTGAACTTTTCATTTCTTGTTAAGGACATGGAATGCATTGCAATGCAGTTCATAACATTCACTGAATTCTTCTTCTACTCTGCTTCAACATTGAAAGTAATTTTCAAATAATAATAATGGAGTGGATTGTCTTTATTTTAAAAAAAAATCTTACAGCACAAAAGAAATTCTAGCAGGACTACAGAGTTCATGCATTCTAGAAAATAAATAAAGAAATGGGGTATACTTGCCTTTTTGAAGTGGAAATTAAACTTCTCTGATTTTTATAAGTAAAGAATTGTGTTTTTCCCTGTGGTCAGGAAGAAGTGAAGGCTTTAAGAGGTATTTCTGAGCCCTGCTCAATTCTAGCGTCTTAAGGATGTTTCATAACAGGATCTCACAGGATTCCTTAAATGGAGGCATGATAACAGCCAGAATATTAAAAGAGTAGACAAAAATATTTAACGCACTTCAAAACCCAGTCTCTCACAAGGGGAAAAAAAAATCTCCTAGATCTAAATAAAGATTGTGTGTGATTTTTAGATTTGTGAAACACTGTTTTCCTTTGAAAAAGAAAGACTAATGATCAAATGAATATGAATAGATATTGGAGGATGCTTTCCCGGTATTGGTGCACTGTTTCCATCTCCTCCTCCACCTTCTCCTCCTCCACCTTCTCCTCCTCCACCTTCTCCTCCTCCACCTTCTCCTCCTCCTCCTCCTCCTCCTCCTCCTCCTCCTCCTCCTCCTCCTCCTCCTCCTCCTTCTCCTTCTCCTCCTCAAAAGAAAATGGAGTTTCCATCCCTAGTAAATTGCAGAGTCTATAGGAGGCAACATGTACAAAAAGATCTATTAGTAAAAAACACATGTTCTCAAAGACTCATTCTTAAAAAATGCAGCCATATATTCTCTCAGATATTAAAAAATGCTACCAATACCAAATACTCACAGATAAACCCATCTATGGATAAACAACCATGTTTCCCTGAAAATAAGACCCAGTCTTATTTATTTATTTTGCCTCCAAAAGAGGCACCAAATCTTATTTTCGGGGTGGTGGTGGTTCTTTTCTACTCACCTTGCGACAACGGCACCAACAGCCCCACCCAGTCGGCCCACTTCTGCAGCTGAAGGAGCAGCTTCATTCTGCAGCTGAGAATGGAACTCAGGCCTGCATTTCATGGTCCAAGGCCTTTTTGGAAGGCCTGCACAGTCAAGAACCGAGCTACTTATTGAATCCTAGGCAAGTGTCGATCCATGGGAGGCCTGGCTACAATGATTAGCTCTACCCCCACCCTAGCTTGATTTTTAGGCATGCTTATATTAGGCCCATCCCCAAAAATCAAGCTAGGGCTTATTTTCAGGATAGATCTTACTTTCAGGGAAACATGGTAACCCTTGAAATTTTAACCAAAATACCATGAAAAAGGTGTCACCTGCAGATAAGCCTATTATACAAATATTCACATGTTTTGATTATCACAATGGGCATGATCTACATTGCTTGCTGAGGGAGAAGACTGAAGAATAGGAGACAAATTCTTTTTTGGACAATGTGTTTTCAGATTCACATCTCCCTTACAAATAACTATTAGTTAAAAAAGGTCACAAGATGTAATACCAGAAATCCAATTACTGGTTCGATCATAAAGCAGTCAAAAATTAGAAGAAAAATGCCATCACTGGCATTGAGCAAGTTTTTCAGGCTTCACCAAGATGTCTCCTTAATGACTTGGTAGCTGCATCACTATGAAAATTGATTTCTCAGCCCAGTCTTACCCACTCTTTGTCATGTGCACAAATGCATGCATACATATATGCCACTCATAGGTTAAATGGATCAATTCTTTTTCTTCTTATATGTAATTGTTTTGGTACTCAGCTGAAGGACAGAAATAAGCATATATGGTGCCAAACTCACAAGTAAAAATACAGGAGTAATTATGCATAAATTGCCAAAATGCTACATTTTTCTGCCATGGCCTTCATACTGAAAAGCTTCATGGATTTATGATGTTTCATGGATTCTTGGTACTTTAATATTCATGTTATATGCATTGCATATTTTCATCAATATGATTTAAAAGCTGCTCTGTACCCTGTAAATTAAGCATAGGTTTCTTACTAAATATTTTATAGCATATTCTTCATAGGCAGGCCCAGAGGTGGGGAAAAAAACCATATTCATCTGTAAAGCAGAAACAAAATAGCCCAAAGTCCCTACTTATTCGTGGCACATACTATAGGCATTACCTAACTTTGAAGGGACTTTAAGCAATTTATGGATATGTAACAATTTCATAATAAAATACAATATATACATTAGGCAATATAAAACAATAAAACAATAGAATAAAACTGATTTTGGTGTTCATAAAACTCCCCAATCTATCCCTAAATACTCTCTGGGATGGCTTTTCAATTTTTTGGAAGGTCACTCAACCTATTTGCATTGTATCTCCTGGTAGGCATCAGTGAAGAAGACCCTATGGCTGTTTTTGTTGGTCAGAAAGAATTTATCAGGAAATGGCAATCTTTTAGATGCCAGGACCCAGGCTTTAAATATGGGGACCAACACCTTGAATTACACTTGGAAACCACCAATAACCAATGCAACTCCATTGGCAGCAGTGTAACATTTTAATAAATCAGGAAGATTACTGTGATGATAAAACATGATCTTTGTGAAATATGCTTCTTTGCCCTCCAGACACTGAACCCTCCAGAGGTTCAACCATGGAGGCTGAACCACAAGAGATTCATGTCTCAAAGCTCTTCCCTAATCAACTGATGTTGATCTCTGAATAGCCTTGATGGTAAGCCAAGCCTCAGCTTTTGATGAGTAGCATTGTTTCTAAGAGTTCTAGCAAATTTCAGTCTTGATTTATAATAACATTGTCAGTACATTTTTAAAAGTTTTGTTTCCTAAGCTGCTTTTGTTTCTAGATAGGGACAAATGAAACAAAGCTATACAGGTAAAGGGATATGGTGGTTATTGTAACAAAAAAACAGGGGAAAATGTTGTCACAGCTCATATATATCTTCAAAATCTCAACATCACTAAATAAAAAACAAGGGTGATCACTCCCATTTTCTGTTTACTGAAAAAAAATCACTCCTGCTTTCTGAAGTTAAGATTCTAACCCTTCTGATTCCTTCTCTCCTTCCCTCCCTCCCTCCCTCCTTCCTTCTTTCCTTCTTTCCTTCTTTCCTTCTTTCCTTCTTTCCTTCCTTCCTTCCTTCCTTCCTTCCTTCTGTCCAGTAGCAGTTGCGTAATAAAAGGTACCATAAAATAATTCATCAACCCTCCAGTACTTTCTAAATTCATCCACAGTGGCTTCATGGAAATCACAACAATAGAAGAAGGAATGATGGAAACTTCTAATAAATGATGAAAATCAGGAGAGTTCCTAAGGTTAGGAATGAGAAAAAAAATTCTTTTAACAAACTCCATGTTTTTTGGAAGAGAAATGCAATTCATAAAACATCTGCAGAAGTTTATGTTTTCAAATCTGGAAATAAAAATAGGGCAACAAGAGAAATTAAATCCCTTTTCTTTTCTTAGAAATGAATAACATATTAAAGCCATCCCAAACTTATATTAGAATTATACCTTGACTGATGTTGCTGGCCACAGAACCAAAGAATCAGGAAGGATTTTCTATCCTGATAAAGGAACTCAAACATAATAGTGGTTTGTATGATCATTTCTGGATGTCAACCTCACATGTCCTACTGCCCTCAGTTATGCGGTCTTCAGCTGCATTATCAATCATTCTGGGCCAAACAATTTCTCCCTCTGCCAGCCTGCCCACTGAAGGAGTTGTCAAAAAGGAAGAAAGGGAAAACCCATCTATCATGCGCCATCAGCCTGAGCCCTGATAGATTGCCTCTTTGGCAATGTGGTCCATAAGAGAAAAAAGTGTGGGATACAGAATACTGAGCTAGAAGAAACTATTGATGCTATAAAGGGGCTTCCTAAATTCATAATGTGGTTAGTGAAAGTGAATTATATTCATAAATCCTTGGAACAACTGCACAGATATACAGTATATGACGTGTTCCCAATATTGCACCTTGAAAGAGGCAGACTGCCCAAAAAAAATGGCTGTTAAAAGCTTTTCTGCTAAAATGCAACATCTATAGGAATTTGAAGGAAAAAAAAACTACAAAAATGTTGCTAATGAACAAAATACTGAAATGAAGTTTTCACATGTGTCTTAAAATAATTTAAACTAAAGCTATGAAAGACAGAACCCGTGCAGGTTGCAACATGGCTGTAATCTAAGATGCAAAAAAAAAAAAAAGGAAAGTTAGAATTGTGCATTCATACTATCATGAATAATATGTTTGCCTCCCTGAGCTACTGAACCAAGGTGGGATATAAATCTAACACATAAAGTAGTTAAATTGCATGCCTAGGCAATATTTTTTTTTTCTGTTTTGGAGACTGCCAGGTAAGACTCTGTAGCTTTCTTGGCAAGGTTTTTTTCAGAAATGGCTGGCCACTGCCTCTTTCCTGAAAGTGACTGTTATCTAGCTGGCTTTGTGTTTAAGGCAGAACTAGGTGCAATACAATTTCCCAGTTTTTAGCTTGTTGCCTTAAGCACTACACCAAACTAACTCTGACATACAATATTTAAGAAAGAATATATTTTTTAAAAAAAAATACTGAGTTCAGACTGTCAAAATATCAAATCATAATCTTAATGATGGGAAGAAGAACTATATATATATATATATATATATATATATATATATATATATATATATATATATATATATATATATATATATATGAATTTTTCTGCAATTTATAAAACTGTATGCTGAACAATTTTGACCTCAAATAACTGTTAAGCTACTGTGTATATTAGGAGAATTGGGAGTCACTGTTTATGGATCAAAGCCCCATTTTAATAAAACATGTTATACTTGAATTATGCTCGGTTATAACCCTAGATCCCTGAACCATTTGTATCATTTTACCAACACTATCCTTGTTGCTCAGCCTGAATATTTTAAAATTGATTTCAGTTATATCTTCAAAAAGATTGTTGACTTACAATAGCTTATTTCAGATTTACCACTTCAGGCATAGGAAGATAGACATAACGTAACCCATAATATAAGAGATATTTTAATGAATGGGTTGTATGGAGTTGCTGAATATCAAATGCCTGGCTCCAATAGCAAAGATTGTGAAGACTGTCTTTCTCTTGCACAGATATTTTTTTTATTATTTTATTTTTAAAAAGCCAGGAGTGTGATATTTGGACCTTGAACTCCAGGAGTAAAGATAACCATAACATTTTTTTCAGATTGTTGAAGATTTCCACAATCATTCCACATGGAATATTGTGCAGAAGTCAATGAACACCAATAGAAACTCAATCAACCTGAATTTGAATTGACACCAATTTTAAGACACCACATAGATGCAAAGGAACCTCTTTTCTCCAATATTTTAATCCACATGATAGCAATCCTCAAAAGCTTCCTCATTCAGTTCATAAGCTAGAAAGAAGGAAGCAAACATTATTTTTAAAATATAATATTTTCGTTTCTTTTGCATTTTCTTTTCTCCCTTTAAAACATCCAGAATCTGAACTTGCTTGCTTCTTGCTTCTGTCTGTAGTGAAATCTTTTTTTTTCCCCTTAACACATCCATTATTTTATAAAACAACTGCAAGGCAATATAAATAGAAAGTGAGTATATATATACACACCCACAAAATAATCTTGCTTTATCATCATCAAAATGGGTCATGGTTTATTTAAAATGTCTCAGAATTTAAAACCATGAAAAAATCACCAAAAGCTATAGGGTGACAAGTGAAAGTACTATAGCTGAGCCAGACAAATGATTCTCCAAAATTCTCCTTCATAATAACATGTAACAGCTGAGATATAGGGAAGATATATAGATATTGCAGCAAGTATAAGTAATTGTGCTATTATGAATACACAATAACATGTAGTTTATGCCAGGCAATAATCACCTGGGGTAAAGCTGATTTACAGTTTCCCAGGAAGAAGCTTATATGTCAATTTTTCTTTAGAATAGAGGGAAGGGGAGGGGGGAAACAAGAAGAAAGCATACTCTGAGTTTTCATTATTATTATTATTATTGTCAATATTTGCTTGATGGCTTCTCAGCCTGAGAGACATTAACATAACTCTTCTGTAGTAAGCCTAACAATTGGGTTATATAGGATTTAAAGCCAAACATATATAACACAGGTTTGTCTAGATCTAGTGTAATATTTCTATTAATTTGACTGAATTATATTGCACAGAAATCAGATAATTAAATGCATAGTACCCAACATTTTAAAGGAACAAATAAAAATTATGGTTCATTGCACAGCCAGATGTTCAAACTGATTATAATTATTATTATTGGTCACATAGCCATTCAGATGTTTAGACTGTATTTGGCATTTGTATCCTCCTATTGAGTCCTTCCTAAGGACCCGGGATAGGCAGATGTTGATTAATAATATTAAAAGTATTAATATTTATATTATTTACATTATTAATAATATTAAATAATATTAAATGTATTGCAGGATGTAAGCTACTGTATTCCAAATAAAGCTGTCTTTTGCAATTGACTGATAGTGATATTATCAATGCCAGTGGTGTTCAAGTGGTGCTCCAAACATTTTGAGGTTGCACCCAAAGTGCCTGTTACTATTGGTAATTCATATGCTTTCTTTTGCCATAGTCATTCTACTTCTTTTTGTAGATTTTTATATTTTGTTATTTTCTCTAGTTCTTTTTCTTCTGTTCTTTAGACTGGATTTGGCATGTTTATCCCTCTATTGAGTCCTTCGTAAGAATTCTTACCAAAGACCTGGGGTAGGCAAATCTGGATGTGTTATAGATATTATTGCAGGACGGAAGCTGTCCTCAGTAAAGCTGCCTTTTGCAATTGAGTAATGGCAAATTTGTCAATGCCGATGGTGTTCAAATTGTGCTCCGGTTGTTTTGAGATTGCACTCAAGGTGCCTATTACTATTGGTGCTATCATTGCTTGCCTTTGCCACAGTTGTTCTATTTCTATTTGTAGATCTTTGCATTTTGTTATCTTCTCCAGTGTTTTCACTTCTATTCTGCTGTCTCCAGGCACTGCCACATCCACTATCCAGACTTTGTTGTTATTGTTATTGTTATTGTTGCTATTGTTGTTATTGTTATTATTATTATTATTATTATTATTCATCGCATATTGATTCAGATACTCTCTATTGGTCAAGAGGCTATACTTAACTTCTCACTAATTTACAAAATGTTCTTTATTTTTCTGAACTAGGCAATTAACATTACCACTCAAAACATATACATACATACATACATACATACATACATACATACATACATACATACATACATACATATAAGCTTTCATACAATGGACTTGGAAGGCATACAAGTTTTACAATCTTTTAAGTTATAAGTAAAAAGAATTCAGTGAAGTAGATAGCTTAATAGGCAGGTTGATCGCAAAATTTAAAAGTTATGGCCCTTAGGGTAATTTCATACTGAAGCTAATTTCAAAACCTACTGCAAGGCATTAGTTCAGACTTCTCTTTAGTTATCTTGGAGCTTGGGGAGAGAGAGAGAGAGAGAGAGAGAGAGAGAGAGAGAGAGAGAGAGAGAGAGAGAGAGAGAGAGAGAGAGAGAGAGAGAGAGAGAGAGAGAGAGAGAGAGAGAGAGGATGGGTCCACTTTTGGTTCTGACTATTTTTATAACCACTTTTAATGCCTCACTACACATCACGTATTCCCAGAGCATGTAGGAAAAAAATGACTGATCAATGCATGTTGAGTTTCAACTCTGAGACAATTCCCACTTGCCTTTGCCATAAATTGTAAGGTATAATACAATACACATTTATAAAGCATCTTCTGCCAGAAGCATCTGAAGTGACAACTACTGGAAAATAAATCACAAAGCTAAATAGGACTGTCTGAAATGCTCAAGAGAATAAGCCTATCTTCAAACAGGGTATGGAAGTGGGAGAAAATTCAACAGCTTGAGGTGAAAAAAAGTTGTTGTTTGTCCATATTTAAAAACTGTTATAAATCAACATGAGAGGAATGCCTGGATTACAAGCAGAGGAAGATCGCATATGATGGAGTATACCTTTAAAAATAATGTCAGCATAATGGCACTGTTTGAAAAGCATGAGAAATAGAATGACAGAAATCAATGTTGCAATTCTGTCGTTGTGTATTTGAAAAGGTGTGTGTGTGTGTTTTGTTTTTTTGTATCCTCACCAGTTCAGGAATACAAGTCAGTGAATAATCTATTTCTTGTTCAGTCCAACACTTGATACCATATATAACAGAAACTTATAAATGAATACATTCAAGGCATCAAATTCCCAGATGCAGCCAAAAGATGAACAATTGCCTTCTGGTTGTAGTTAGTTTGATAAAGACCTTTTAGGAACTTTCATTTTCCACATAACAATTTCTTAATTTATCAAATTTCATTGCACAAGCTAAATTGTGTGATAGATACGGATTCCGATGGATGTAAATGCATGTGTAGCCCATTATACAAAGGGAATTTTTCATTCTGTTTTTTTTATTCCATATTTTTATTTAAACATCTAGAAAATAAATTCACAAATGTGAACAACCTGAGGCCCTGCTGTACAAGAGCAAAGTCCTTAAAAAATGCTCCAAATATTGCACTGTAACAGAGACAACTCCCCGCAACATTCAAAGTAGCTATTTTTAAATATAATGAAATATAAATTAGACCAGGTAGAGTTTTGCCCTAGCTATGCCTATTTTTTAGTAGTACCGTATGAGGTGCTATTCAAAGACCATGCATGGTCCTTGTCCAATTCATCCAAAGTAGGGGGCAGTGGTTGTGATGTTCAAACACTTTGGTACTTCCTGTCAAATACTTTTTTAAATGCTGTTCCAAACATATCTGCATTTTAAATTCATCTTTGTCCGTAAGGAGGTTGAATCCAAAGTGGAGCAAATGGAACAGGATCAAATTCAAGCTGAAATTGGTGGAAGTAAAGAGAAATTTCCCATTTTTTTAATGTTGTCAATGGCCAATTACTTTTTTCTGTTTTAAGAAAAACTTCCTATCCCCTGTGAGGTTGTAAACCTAGTGTATTTAGTTCCAGTTCTTGGCACATCTAAGTTGCATTGACTTCTGGCATGCTTCCAGGTGCAATTCAAGGTGCTGGCTGTCACCTTTAAACCCTTCATGGCTTGGGACTGAGTTATTAATGGGACTGTCTTTCATCAATTGTTTCTACCCATCCTATCCTACCTGGCAAGAAAAACATGTTCTGGGAACCATTGGCTAGGGAGGGGCAATTAGCAGGAGCCAGAAGGAGAGCCTTTTTTGCCATAGCATCCACCTTTTGGAACATTATCTCCCCTGAGACTCCATTAGTCCTGTCCCTCTTGGCCTTTCATAAGACCTTGGAAACTTTGCTTTGTGTCTAGGCTGGGAGGATGGGCGTAGTTTAGAGTGCATCTTCAGATTGTACGGATGATAGGTTAGATTATGTGTTTTCATTTCTGACTTTTATATTGTGTATTTTAAGTATTTTATTTGCCTTGTTCTAAGATGCTTATAGTCGTGTTAAAGTGCAATGGGTGGCTATGTAGATAAAATTCATTCATAAATAAGACACTGGGAAGAAGGGTTTTTTTTTTTTAAAAAAATAATCTTGCCTTCACCACTGCTGCACCACCCCAAGTCATGACAGCAACAGCAACCTAACTCAACCTGTAAAGAGTACCCTTTGGAAAAGAGTTGCATCACCCCAATTTGCCAGACTATGCACCATGTATCACCCACACCCAGGGCAGTCCATTCCCACCATTCCACCTTTGCTACACTGCTCCTGCTCCTGTAGATTCACAATATATATATATATGTGTATATATATATATATATATATATATATATATATATATATATATATATATATATATATATATATGTATATGTATATGTATATGTATATGTATATGTATATGTATATGTATATGTATATGTATATGTATATGTATATGTATATGTATATGTATATGTATATGTATATGTATATGTATATGTATATGTATATGTATATGTATATGTATATGTATATGTATATGTATATGTATATGTATATGTATATGTATATGTATATGTATATGTATATGTATATGTATATGTATATGTATATGTATATGTATATGTATATGTATATGTATATGTATATGTATATGTATATGTAGGTAGGTAGGTAGGTAGGTAGGTAGGTAGGTAGGTATCATCTTCAGGCTGAAATTGGTGGAAGTAAAGAGAAATTTCCCATTTTTTTAATGTTGTCAATGGCCAATTACTTTTTTCTGTTTTAAGAAAAACTTCCCATCCCCTGTGAGGTTGTAAACCTAGTGTATTTGGTTCCAGTTCTTGGCACATCTAAGTTGCATTGACTTCTGGCATGCTTCCAGGTGCAATTCAAGGTGCTGGCTGTCACCTTTAAACCCTTCATGGCTTGGGACTGAGTTATTAATGGGACTGTCTTTCATCAATTGTTTCTACCCATCCTATCCTACCTGGCAAGAAAAACATGTTCTGGGAACCATTGGCTAGGGAGGGGCAATTAGCAGGAGCCAGAAGGAGAGCCTTTTTAGCCATAGCATCCACCTTTTGGAACATTATCTTTGCTTTGTGTCTAGACTGGGAGGATGGGCATAGTTTAGAGTGTATCTTCAGATTGTACGGATGATAGGTTAGATTATGTGTTTTCATTTCTGACTTTTATATTGTGTATTTTAAGTATTTTATTTGCCTTGTTCTAAGATGCTTATAGTCATGTTAAAGTGCAATGGGTGGCTATGTAGATAAAATTCATTCATAAATAAGACACTGGGAAGAAGGGTTTTTTTTTTTAAAAAAAATAATCTTGCCTTCACCACTGCTGCACCACCCCAAGTCATGACAGCAGCAGCAACCTAACTCAACCTGTAAAGAGTACCCTTTGGAAAAGAGTTGCATCACCCCAATTCGCCAGACTATGCACCACGTATCACCCACACCCAGGGCAGTCCATTCCCACCATTCCACCTTTGCTACACTGCTCCTGCTCCTGTAGATTCACAATGACATAATGGTGTCCAGCTTATTTCTTCTTGCAGTACCCCATCTGTGAAAAGGATATTTGGTATCCACAGCAACAAACAAGTCTCTTCCCAATTATTTAGTAAATTCATTCACTGCCTTCAAAGGAAGAAGATAAAATCTTTACTTCTTGGAAAGAAATTGCTTCTGAAAATTTTGGGAACCTGATTCACCCTTATATTATTTTTTTAACAACTCCCCCCCCACAAAAGTCATATATACCCAAATAACCAAAGACCTATATATATATAAATTATTATTATTATTTATTTAATTTCTGTGCCGCCCTATTCCGGAGAACTCAGGGCGGCTCACAACATGATAGAAATCACAATAAAATACATAAATATAAATATATAAATATAAAAACCCCGACGTTAAAAAAAGAAAAACCAATCATTCCACAAACATACACACAAACGTACACTGGCTAGGGGCAAGGTGTTAGCTGCCCCAGGCCTGCCGGCACAAGTATGTTTTAAGCAATTTATGAAAGGCGGAGAGGGTGGGGGCGACACAGATCTCCGGGGGAAGTTGGTTCCAGAGGGCTGGGGCCACAACAGAAAAGGCTCTTCCCCTAGGCCCCGCCAGGTGACACTGTCTGGCTGACGGGACCTGGAGAAGTCTGACTCTGTGGGCCCTAACCGGCCGCTGGTATTCATGAGGCAGCAGACGGTCCCGTAAATAACCTGGTCCGATGCCATATAGGACTTTATAGGTCATAACCAACACTTTGAATTGGGTTCGGAGACCAATTGGCAGCCAATGCAGCTCGCGGAGTGATGCCGAAATGTGGGCATTTCTAGGCAAGCACAACACTGCTCGTGCGGCTGCATTCTGCATTACCTGAAGTCTCCGAACATTTTTCAAAGGTAGCCCCATGTACAGAACATTGCAGTAGTCGAGCCTCGAGGTGATAAGGGCATGAGTTACTGTGAGAAGAGACTCCCGGTCCAAATAGGGCCGCAACTGGTGCACCAGGCAAACCTGGGCAAATGTCCTCCTCGCCACAGCCGAAAAATGATGTTCCAAATTTAGCTGTGGATCAAGGAGGACGCCCAAGTTGCAGACCTTCTCCGAGGGGGCCAAAAGCTCCCCCCCAGGCTAATGGACGGATAGATTGAAATATCTTTGGGAGGCAGAACCCATAGCCACTCCGTCTTGTCGGGGTTGAGTTTGAGCCTGTTGGCACCCATCCAAACCCTAACAGCCTCCAGACATCGGCACATCACTTGCGCTGCTTCACTGAAATGACACGGGGTGGAGATGTAAAGCTGGGTATCATCAGCATACTGATGATATCTTACCCCGTGTTGTCGGATGATCTCACCCAGCGGTTTCATGTAGATATTAAACAGCAGAGGGGAGAGGACCGATCCCTGAGGGACCCCACAAGGGAGGAACCTAGGGGTCGACCTCTGACCCCCTGCCAACACCGACTGCAACCGACCAGTGAGGTAGGAGGTGAACCACTGCAAAAGAGTGCCCCCAACCCCCAACCCCCCCAGTCGGTGCAGAAGGATACCATGGTCAATGGTATCGAAAGCCACTGAGAGGTCAAGTAGCACCAGGATAGTGGATAATCCCTTATCCCGGGCCTGCCAGAGATCATCCGTCAGCGCGACCAAAGCAGTTTCCGTGGAGTAGCCGAGCCTGAATCCTGACTGTTGAGGGCCCAGATAATCGGCCTCATCCAAGGACCATTGGAGCTGGAGTGACACAACCTTCTCAACAACCTTCCCTATAAAGGGAAGATTGGAGACAGGACGGTAGTTGTTTAAGACAGCTGGGTCCCGGGAAGGCTTCTTGAGGAGGGGGGCACAATTGCCTCCTTGCAGGGAGCCGGAAAGGACAAAGACCTATATATATAAATAAACAAAGACCTATATACATATACATATACAGAGAGAATATAGAATATAGACTGCCGACGTCATCAGAGTTGGAATGCTAGGTAATTAGGGAACCTGCCTATATAGCTTCCTGTCTCTACGCCCGGCTTCTCGAGCGCGTCATCAGCCCATTGATTGTGTTAATCTGCTACCCTTGAAGAGTGTTCGGAGGCTACAATTAGTGCAAAATGCAGCTGCGCGAGCAATTGTGGGCCTTCCACGTTGTGCCCACATTTCGTCAACCCTCCGCATGCTGCATTGGCTGCCTATTGGTCTCCGAGCGCAATTCAAAGTGCTGGCCATTACCTATAAAGCCCTATATGGCTCTGGACCAGGATACTTACGGGACTGTCTTCTGCCGCATACTTCTCTACGACCAGTGAGAGCGCACAGGGTCGGCCTCCTCCGGGTCCCGTCAGCGAAACAATGTCGTTTGGCGGGTCCTAGGGGGAGGGCCTTCTCTGTTGTGGCGCCCACCCTCTGGAACCAACTGCCCCTTGAAGTCCGCATTTCTCCCACTCTCCCGGCCTTCTGAAAGAACCTTAAAACTTATCTTTGCCGGCAGGCCTGGGGATGATTGTGGGTTGTGGTTCGAAAGTTGTGCATGTGTTGGGTATCTATTTTTAATGTTTTGATGTTTTGTATATGTTGTGAGCCGCTCCGAGTCTCGGAGAGGAGCGGCATACAAATAAATAAATAAATAAATAAATAAATAAACAAACAAACAAACAAACAAACAAACAAACAAACAAACAAACAAACAAACAAACAAACAAACAAACAAACAAACAAACAAATAAATAAACATGCTACGTTGATTCGCATCTGGCAGCCTGTTGGTGGATCCGATAGTTGTGTTCAGATCCTCCATTCTTTTCTAGCGCGCATGTGGGTGCCTAGGGGGCAGCTGCCGGATGTGAATCAACTGGCCGACAAAAGCTCTGTAACTCTTTTACTTACAAGCTTGTTTATATTAAATGGTCTTATTTATTTTTATCCTGGTGTTCGTTTTTTCTACATTTTTATTGATTTGTGTATACCCAGGATTCACACACACACACACACACACATATATATATATATGTGTGTGTGTATGTGTGTGTGTGTGTATGTGTATGTGTATGTGTATGTATATACATATATGTATATGTATACATATATGTATATGTATATATATATATGTATATATATATATATGTATATATATGTATATGTATATATATATGTATATATATATGTATGTGTGTGTATATATATATATGTATGTGTGTATATATATATATATATATGTGTCAAGTGGTTATTTTTTAGATTGCACCCTGTAAACCCAAATATGGGAGGAAGAAATCATTCTTTCCTTTGCTTGTTTCAGCTCAACCCAGAGCCATCTGCAAGCACAAATATATATATGTTTTTAAAATTGTTAACAAAGAAATAAGGGATTTCTGAGATAGCTATTTCGAGTTATTTAACTCTCTTCAGTCAGAACTCACCCTTTCCGGGATTCGAACCTGGGCAGTCTGCATGCTAGGCAGAAGTTTTAGTCTCAAGCCACAGGCTCTCTCCTGCTTTGTTAATATTCAGGGAGTGAATATATGTGTCAAGTGGTTATTTTTTAGATTGCACCCTGTAAACCCAAATATGGGAGGAAGAAATCATTCTTTCCTTTGCTTGTTTCAGCTCAACCCAGAGCCATCTGCAAGCACAAATATATATATGTTTTTAAAATTGTTAACAAAGAAATAAGGGATTTCTGAGATAGCTATTTCGAGTTATTTAACTCTCTTCAGTCAGAACTCACCCTTTCCGGGATTCGAACCTGGGCAGTCTGCATGCTAGGCAGAAGTTTTAGTCTCAAGCCACAGGCTCTCTCCTGCTTTGTTAATATTCAGGGAGTGAATATATGTGTCAAGTGGTTATTTTTTAGATTGCACCCTGTAAACCCAAATATGGGAGGAAGAAATCATTCTTTCCTTTGCTTGTTTCAGCTCAACCCAGAGCCATCTGCAAGCACAAATATATATATGTTTTTAAAATTGTTAACAAAGAAATAAGGGATTTCTGAGATAGCTATTTCGAGTTATTTAACTCTCTTCAGTCAGAACTCACCCTTTCCGGGATTCGAACCTGGGCAGTCTGCATGCTAGGCAGAAGTTTTAGTCTCAAGCCACAGGCTCTCTCCTGCTTTGTTAATATTCAGGGAGTGAATATATGTGTCAAGTGGTTATTTTTTAGATTGCACCCTGTAAACCCAAATATGGGAGGAAGAAATCATTCTTTCCTTTGCTTGTTTCAGCTCAACCCAGAGCCATCTGCAAGCACAAATATATATATGTTTTTAAAATTGTTAACAAAGAAATAAGGGATTTCTGAGATAGCTATTTCGAGTTATTTAACTCTCTTCAGTCAGAACTCACCCTTTCCGGGATTCGAACCTGGGCAGTCTGCATGCTAGGCAGAAGTTTTAGTCTCAAGCCACAGGCTCTCTCCTGCTTTGTTAATATTCAGGGAGTGAATATATGTGTCAAGTGGTTATTTTTTAGATTGCACCCTGTAAACCCAAATATGGGAGGAAGAAATCATTCTTTCCTTTGCTTGTTTCAGCTCAACCCAGAGCCATCTGCAAGCACAAATATATATATGTTTTTAAAATTGTTAACAAAGAAATAAGGGATTTCTGAGATAGCTATTTCGAGTTATTTAACTCTCTTCAGTCAGAACTCACCCTTTCCGGGATTCGAACCTGGGCAGTCTGCATGCTAGGCAGAAGTTTTAGTCTCAAGCCACAGGCTCTCTCCTGCTTTGTTAATATTCAGGGAGTGAATATATGTGTCAAGTGGTTATTTTTTAGATTGCACCCTGTAAACCCAAATATGGGAGGAAGAAATCATTCTTTCCTTTGCTTGTTTCAGCTCAACCCAGAGCCATCTGCAAGCACAAATATATATATGTTTTTAAAATTGTTAACAAAGAAATAAGGGATTTCTGAGATAGCTATTTCGAGTTATTTAACTCTCTTCAGTCAGAACTCACCCTTTCCGGGATTCGAACCTGGGCAGTCTGCATGCTAGGCAGAAGTTTTAGTCTCAAGCCACAGGCTCTCTCCTGCTTTGTTAATATTCAGGGAGTGAATATATGTGTCAAGTGGTTATTTTTTAGATTGCACCCTGTAAACCCAAATATGGGAGGAAGAAATCATTCTTTCCTTTGCTTGTTTCAGCTCAACCCAGAGCCATCTGCAAGCACAAATATATATATGTTTTTAAAATTGTTAACAAAGAAATAAGGGATTTCTGAGATAGCTATTTCGAGTTATTTAACTCTCTTCAGTCAGAACTCACCCTTTCCGGGATTCGAACCTGGGCAGTCTGCATGCTAGGCAGAAGTTTTAGTCTCAAGCCACAGGCTCTCTCCTGCTTTGTTAATATTCAGGGAGTGAATATATGTGTCAAGTGGTTATTTTTTAGATTGCACCCTGTAAACCCAAATATGGGAGGAAGAAATCATTCTTTCCTTTGCTTGTTTCAGCTCAACCCAGAGCCATCTGCAAGCACAAATATATATATGTTTTTAAAATTGTTAACAAAGAAATAAGGGATTTCTGAGATAGCTATTTCGAGTTATTTAACTCTCTTCAGTCAGAACTCACCCTTTCCGGGATTCGAACCTGGGCAGTCTGCATGCTAGGCAGAAGTTTTAGTCTCAAGCCACAGGCTCTCTCCTGCTTTGTTAATATTCAGGGAGTGAATATATGTGTCAAGTGGTTATTTTTTAGATTGCACCCTGTAAACCCAAATATGGGAGGAAGAAATCATTCTTTCCTTTGCTTGTTTCAGCTCAACCCAGAGCCATCTGCAAGCACAAATATATATATGTTTTTAAAATTGTTAACAAAGAAATAAGGGATTTCTGAGATAGCTATTTCGAGTTATTTAACTCTCTTCAGTCAGAACTCACCCTTTCCGGGATTCGAACCTGGGCAGTCTGCATGCTAGGCAGAAGTTTTAGTCTCAAGCCACAGGCTCTCTCCTGCTTTGTTAATATTCAGGGAGTGAATATATGTGTCAAGTGGTTATTTTTTAGATTGCACCCTGTAAACCCAAATATGGGAGGAAGAAATCATTCTTTCCTTTGCTTGTTTCAGCTCAACCCAGAGCCATCTGCAAGCACAAATATATATATGTTTTTAAAATTGTTAACAAAGAAATAAGGGATTTCTGAGATAGCTATTTCGAGTTATTTAACTCTCTTCAGTCAGAACTCACCCTTTCCGGGATTCGAACCTGGGCAGTCTGCATGCTAGGCAGAAGTTTTAGTCTCAAGCCACAGGCTCTCTCCTGCTTTGTTAATATTCAGGGAGTGAATATATGTGTCAAGTGGTTATTTTTTAGATTGCACCCTGTAAACCCAAATATGGGAGGAAGAAATCATTCTTTCCTTTGCTTGTTTCAGCTCAACCCAGAGCCATCTGCAAGCACAAATATATATATGTTTTTAAAATTGTTAACAAAGAAATAAGGGATTTCTGAGATAGCTATTTCGAGTTATTTAACTCTCTTCAGTCAGAACTCACCCTTTCCGGGATTCGAACCTGGGCAGTCTGCATGCTAGGCAGAAGTTTTAGTCTCAAGCCACAGGCTCTCTCCTGCTTTGTTAATATTCAGGGAGTGAATATATGTGTCAAGTGGTTATTTTTTAGATTGCACCCTGTAAACCCAAATATGGGAGGAAGAAATCATTCTTTCCTTTGCTTGTTTCAGCTCAACCCAGAGCCATCTGCAAGCACAAATATATATATGTTTTTAAAATTGTTAACAAAGAAATAAGGGATTTCTGAGATAGCTATTTCGAGTTATTTAACTCTCTTCAGTCAGAACTCACCCTTTCCGGGATTCGAACCTGGGCAGTCTGCATGCTAGGCAGAAGTTTTAGTCTCAAGCCACAGGCTCTCTCCTGCTTTGTTAATATTCAGGGAGTGAATATATGTGTCAAGTGGTTATTTTTTAGATTGCACCCTGTAAACCCAAATATGGGAGGAAGAAATCATTCTTTCCTTTGCTTGTTTCAGCTCAACCCAGAGCCATCTGCAAGCACAAATATATATATGTTTTTAAAATTGTTAACAAAGAAATAAGGGATTTCTGAGATAGCTATTTCGAGTTATTTAACTCTCTTCAGTCAGAACTCACCCTTTCCGGGATTCGAACCTGGGCAGTCTGCATGCTAGGCAGAAGTTTTAGTCTCAAGCCACAGGCTCTCTCCTGCTTTGTTAATATTCAGGGAGTGAATATATGTGTCAAGTGGTTATTTTTTAGATTGCACCCTGTAAACCCAAATATGGGAGGAAGAAATCATTCTTTCCTTTGCTTGTTTCAGCTCAACCCAGAGCCATCTGCAAGCACAAATATATATATGTTTTTAAAATTGTTAACAAAGAAATAAGGGATTTCTGAGATAGCTATTTCGAGTTATTTAACTCTCTTCAGTCAGAACTCACCCTTTCCGGGATTCGAACCTGGGCAGTCTGCATGCTAGGCAGAAGTTTTAGTCTCAAGCCACAGGCTCTCTCCTGCTTTGTTAATATTCAGGGAGTGAATATATGTGTCAAGTGGTTATTTTTTAGATTGCACCCTGTAAACCCAAATATGGGAGGAAGAAATCATTCTTTCCTTTGCTTGTTTCAGCTCAACCCAGAGCCATCTGCAAGCACAAATATATATATGTTTTTAAAATTGTTAACAAAGAAATAAGGGATTTCTGAGATAGCTATTTCGAGTTATTTAACTCTCTTCAGTCAGAACTCACCCTTTCCGGGATTCGAACCTGGGCAGTCTGCATGCTAGGCAGAAGTTTTAGTCTCAAGCCACAGGCTCTCTCCTGCTTTGTTAATATTCAGGGAGTGAATATATGTGTCAAGTGGTTATTTTTTAGATTGCACCCTGTAAACCCAAATATGGGAGGAAGAAATCATTCTTTCCTTTGCTTGTTTCAGCTCAACCCAGAGCCATCTGCAAGCACAAATATATATATGTTTTTAAAATTGTTAACAAAGAAATAAGGGATTTCTGAGATAGCTATTTCGAGTTATTTAACTCTCTTCAGTCAGAACTCACCCTTTCCGGGATTCGAACCTGGGCAGTCTGCATGCTAGGCAGAAGTTTTAGTCTCAAGCCACAGGCTCTCTCCTGCTTTGTTAATATTCAGGGAGTGAATATATGTGTCAAGTGGTTATTTTTTAGATTGCACCCTGTAAACCCAAATATGGGAGGAAGAAATCATTCTTTCCTTTGCTTGTTTCAGCTCAACCCAGAGCCATCTGCAAGCACAAATATATATATGTTTTTAAAATTGTTAACAAAGAAATAAGGGATTTCTGAGATAGCTATTTCGAGTTATTTAACTCTCTTCAGTCAGAACTCACCCTTTCCGGGATTCGAACCTGGGCAGTCTGCATGCTAGGCAGAAGTTTTAGTCTCAAGCCACAGGCTCTCTCCTGCTTTGTTAATATTCAGGGAGTGAATATATGTGTCAAGTGGTTATTTTTTAGATTGCACCCTGTAAACCCAAATATGGGAGGAAGAAATCATTCTTTCCTTTGCTTGTTTCAGCTCAACCCAGAGCCATCTGCAAGCACAAATATATATATGTTTTTAAAATTGTTAACAAAGAAATAAGGGATTTCTGAGATAGCTATTTCGAGTTATTTAACTCTCTTCAGTCAGAACTCACCCTTTCCGGGATTCGAACCTGGGCAGTCTGCATGCTAGGCAGAAGTTTTAGTCTCAAGCCACAGGCTCTCTCCTGCTTTGTTAATATTCAGGGAGTGAATATATGTGTCAAGTGGTTATTTTTTAGATTGCACCCTGTAAACCCAAATATGGGAGGAAGAAATCATTCTTTCCTTTGCTTGTTTCAGCTCAACCCAGAGCCATCTGCAAGCACAAATATATATATGTTTTTAAAATTGTTAACAAAGAAATAAGGGATTTCTGAGATAGCTATTTCGAGTTATTTAACTCTCTTCAGTCAGAACTCACCCTTTCCGGGATTCGAACCTGGGCAGTCTGCATGCTAGGCAGAAGTTTTAGTGTGTGGTTTTTGTGAGTGTGGGTCTGGTGTCATTCTTTGTGTTAGGGAATCGTTTGTCAATAAGGGCGGGTTTCCAAATTCAACCCAAACCCACACCGATGATGAGGCATGACCACAAACCAGAAGCCAGACCACAGCTGTGTCATTAGCCACTTTAAACCCCTCCAATCCATACATGAAGCAAACTGACATCCACCATGAAGATGAGGCACGACCACGAACGCAAAGCCAAACAACAGCAATGCAACTCACCATCTCAAATTGTATATTTATTGCACATTTGATGCAATGGTTCAGAGATTACAGATGTTGAGCTTGTCAGCTGGAGAGCTGACAGCCTAGGTTCGAGACCTGAACTCCATGCAGCAGGATGAGCTCCTGTTACTTGCTCCAGCTCCTACCCACCTAGTAGTTCAAAGCATGCAAATGTAAGTAGATGAATAGGTACCACTTAGATGGGAATTTAACAGCATTCTGTGCACCTTTGGCATAAAGCCATGCTGGCCACTTGATCATGGGAATTGTCTTTGGACAAGCTGCCTCCCTCAGCCAAGAGATGAAGATTAGCCCAATCCCCTAGAGTTGGACACAAATGACAGGGTAACCTTTACCTTTATTCTTATTGTATACCTACTTATTGAATGCTCTTACTGGCAAAAGCCATTCAGAATCACATCATTTCCAGCTTAATCAATGATATTTTTTTATGAATTTACACTCAAGCTGCAGTATGCAAAGCATGTATTTGCCTCAAATCAATGGCATCTACCAACACTTTTGTTCAAGGGTGTTCTATTTTCTCTGATGAAGTCAGATATTTTAGGGTTAAATGATGCTTTAATAAAAGCAAATTTTTGTTGTTGTCTGTCTCTCTTTCTCAACAGGACAAACCAAAACCAGATAGACAATTTTTAATGGAGTATTTGTAGATTGTTTTTCAGATTGTCCTTTTCTGCAGAACTGTTTCCTCCTGGAGATCCATTTCTAATGTACTTGAGTCATCATCAGAGTATATAGGCTAGAGTGTATCATCTTTCATATCTGACATTTTACAGCTTTTGTTAGCTCACCCAGAAAGATACCAAAATACAATAGTGTTTGTTTTCTTAATAATTTCAGTTGTCACCTACTGAACAAGCCACCATATATAACACTGACTGGATGCCAGACATATAAAAACAGCTGTATTTATTGTTGTCATTATTTATCCTTTCCTTTTGATAATTGTCCATAGCACTGCACATGGGGTTCAAAAAGGAGAAAAATAGAATTCAAAGATATTATGAGCACTAGCTTAATGAGTAATTATTTCTGCACCAGGGCAACTCAAGGTGATGGCCATGTTCATGACTGCAATCAATTGTATAAATAAGAAATACGATTCAGTCATTGCTATTTATATTAAGCTAGCCTTGGGTATTTTTATGACAAAGTACAGCTTGACAAAAGTGGGGGGAGGGAAGAAAAACATATCCCTCTTTTATATGTGTTTATTTATTTGTAAAATTTATCAGCCACCCATCTTACCACAAGGCAAATCTGGGCAGTTTTCAGAGTAGAAAGTTGATGGATTCTAATAGTCTTGATAAACTACAAAATAATGGTTTGGTTTTATTTGCTGACAAATTGGCAGAAAGATGGAGACAGAAGCATTCATTGTTTATTTGCTTGCTTAATTGTCTACATTAAGCTGACAGAATTCTTTACTAAGCCACATACTGACCCAATCTTTCCTGCCACTGTTTTTTGCTGTGAGCTTTACACCGAGACTCAGGAATTTACAAACAGAAATAACATCTTCCCAGCAAACATTTCCTGCCTATAACAGTGTACATGTATGTGTACAGATAGTCCTCGACTTACGACCACAGTTAAGCCCAAAAATTCTATTGTTATGTGAGACAAGCAAACATTAAGTGAGTTTTGCCCCATCTTGCAACCTTTCTTGCCTCAGTTATTATTGCAATTGATAAGTTAGTAACCTGGTTGTTAAGCGAATCTGGGTTTTCCATTGACTTTGCTTGTCAGAAGGTCACAAAAGGTGATCACATGACCTTGGGACACAGCAACCGTCATACATATGAACCAGGTTCCAAGCATCTGAATTTGATCCCATGATCATGGGGATGTTACAAAGGTCATAACTCTGAAAAAGAGTCATAACTTACTTTTTTTAGTGTTGTTGTAAGTTTGAATGGTCACTAAACAAACTTTTGTAAGTGGAGGACTACCTCTATGCGCATATACATAAATGAAGCCCTCCTTGCCGGCAGCCTTTGTTTAGTCTGTTCATTTCAAAAACGTATTGCCTAGCCTTTGTTGGGACACACCCAGAGAAGAGAGCTCAACATTTCTCTAGCAAATTTATTCTGCCATTCTACTATTAATTTAATTCTACCATTAAACTACTGTTAGCATTTGGTAGGTTCCTCCCCAGCATCTAACCAGAATTTGCCTTTCTGCAACTTAAAATCATTAATTTTACATTCTGAACTGCTAGCTCTTGATTCGCTACTGTGTGACAAACCTCCAGATATGTAAAATGTCCTGTCAAATCCCTTACCAATCTTCTCTTCTTAAGGCTAAGAATACCCAGTTCTCTCAGACTTCCCATAAAACATATTGATCCCCTGACAGACCTCAAAGCTATTCTATGAAGCTTTTTCACTCTTTGAATACTCCTTGACGTATATCTGACCAGCACAGAATAAAGTGGGGTTATTATAATAGTTGGAAACTGTAGAATCTGCTGACATAGTGTAAAGTTGCAATGACCATTTTTAATAGCCATATTGAACTAACTCATAGTCATCAAATAAAATCCTTTTCACTTATGCTATTACGGAGTCAGGTATTTCCCCCCCACCACCACATACACACACATATTCTTCACCTGTGCATTAGTCTCCATTTATTGTTATTTTCAGCTCACTATTGTAATCCATCAAAATTATATTGAATGTTTATGTTTTCCTCATAGAGCATTAGTTATTCCATTGTTCTGTGTTATTCACAAATTTGATGAACTTTTCCTTTATCTCTCTTCAAACTGTAAGAAGTCAGCACACCCCCTCCCCACAGAGAATGAAATATTTTGGGAAATATTTTTTAAAAGGCAGGATAGAATATTTTCCCTAAAGGAGAAATGAAGAAAAATCTTAACCTGAGGAGGCCAATCTTTAGAAATGGATATTTGGTAATCCAGTCAGAAAGATCGGGACACACGATTCATAAGCAAAATGCTCTCATCCCCTCCCCCTAATCCTGATGGGATTAAGAATTTACATTCCTTCACCCAGCTCCAAAGACAGGACATGAACTCCCAGCCACAATGGGAGTCAGGTAACAATAATTAAAATATCAAAAGGCCACACTCAAGCACTCTACTTGCTGCCCTCTCCAATTTGCTAAGGAAGGCTAATCTCATAGCACACTTTGGTAAATTCTTAGTCAAGGCATATGCATTCCCTTGATTTACTAAGGAAGCTAGTTCAGCTAATCACTTTTTAAAAAAGGTATTTAGAGATCAAGATGTATGGCCAACTCTATAAACTTCCTTGGTATTGATGAGAGCCTGACTATGTTACTTTATCCATTCTACAATTTCTCAAAGATAATGAACTGAAGCTGAGATAGACCATCAGCAGATCTTCTATACAACCATTTAGCCATAAAGATCTGAAATCATTCAGGTTCAATGGTTACTGTACTTTTCCTTCAACTCTGAACCGCATACAGTATTCACTTCTCAGATATGATTGCTTCAAAAACAGAAACTGAGCAAAACTTTGCCTTTTTTGTTACTCTTTAATAATTTTCACTGAGTAGCAGTTTACTTATGTTTGTAGTTGGTGCTCACCACTAATTCAGTTATTCTTTATTTCCATCTCTTCTATTATTTATACAATATTTGAACAGAACCTAAACTTAAGACAAACCAGAACAAATTGATACATTTTTTCTTTTTTTCCCCCTCAACATATAGGTAATAACGTTCTATAGTCTTTTCTGGGCCAGGAGTTGTTTTCTGTCTAACTATGGTGAAGAAAGGTAAGCTGAAGAACAGTAAAATATACGTTCATTTCCCCTCAAAATTGGATATATTTAATGCATACAAGCTTTGTTTTACACACTAATATGAATTTGGGTTGACAACTAAATTTTTTGAAAAAAACAGTTTTATATCTATAATTTAGATTACTATTTTTGACAACAATTAATCTCAAATCAAACCGTCACCCATTATCAAATCATTCCTTATACCAGTGGTTCTCAACCTTTCTGAGGTTGAGACCCCACTTGCCCCGCCCATGCGTGCTGCGACCCCAACCCGGGCGCGTGCGCGTGTGCGCGCGCGCGCAAAAAAAAGTTTAAATTTTTTTTTAAAAAATAAACAAAAACAAAAACAAAATGGCATCCGTGACAGGTGGGTCTGCGCATGCGCAGATCGACCCGTCGCATGTGCCACGCATGCATGCATCCGCCCGTTGTGGGCCGCCATTTTTTTTAATTTTTTTTAAAAAAAATTTAAAAAAAATAAAAAAAAACAAAAAAACAAAATGGCGGCCATGACGGGCGGATCTGCGCATGCGCGGATTGGCCCGTCGCACGCTCCACGCATGCGCACATCCGCCCGTTGCGGGCCGCCATTTTGGGTTTTTTTATTTTTTATTTAAAATTTTTAAAAAAAAAATAAAAAAAAACAAAATGGTGGCCGCGACGGGCGGATCTGCACCTGTGCGGATCGGCCCATCACACGTGCCATGCATGCGTGGATCCGCCCGTTGCGGTCCGCCATTTTGTTTTTATTTTATTTTATTTTTTTAGAATTTTTTTAAATTTTTTAAAAAAAAATTTAAATTTTTTTTGGCGCGACGGGCGGATCTGAGTGTGCGCGGCGCGCGCGCGCCCAAAAAATAAAAAAATAAAAAAAATTTAAAAAAATTAAAAAAAATAAAAATAAAAAAAATGGCGGCCGGCGGTGCCCGGCGACCCCCGCCAAATGGTCTCACGACCCCAAATGGGGTCATGACCCCAAGGTTGAGAACCACTGCCTTATACTCTATGTTACAAGCACAAAAACAACACCAACACCCCCACACAGAGAAACACACAGATTATTGATGATATGTACTTAACTATGTATAACAATCTAATGAAAGCATTTTCATGGGCATACTTTTTCCCCATTTGAAATTATTCATTTTTTTTCTTAAAAATCTCCACATTTATCCTGGCAATCTTTACACAGCAATTTTAATTCATAGTCAGAGGGGAGAATTGAACTGAATGTGAATGTCTGTTTAGAATTCCAGATTTCATAACTATTACTCACTGTTTGGAAAATTTTATCTGCAGCTGCAAATTACAAAAGTGATATGCTGATGATAGGACCAATGATAGGACCAACTGTCATCATTACTTTTGAAAAATCTGGTTAGTCCGTCTATCCTGCAAATACTAGAATATTGTTTTGAGTATCCACCTGTTAAATACAGCCTTTACTTTCTTCTCTTTACTGCCACCATCTAGATCAGGGGTGTCAAACTCGCAATGTCACATGATGTGTCGCAACATATTGCAACTTTTTTTCCATTGCTAGCAATGGGGTGGGCACAGTTTCGACATGATGCATCTGGACTGTGGGCCGGCAGTTTGACACCCCTGACTTAGATTGTCAATATCCATGTATGAGCTGAAGTCTCCTTGACTAACAACACAACTTGAGAAACATTTGCTTAGAATCTATATAATAATACACTGATTTTAGAACCTTTGCAAGATATCAATAATCTCTAAAATCTCCCTGTGTCTCTCTCATTATTTCTGTTTCAGTATTTAACCTATGCCCTCCATATTCCAAATTTCAGTGCAGTATGGGCTAAAATTGAAAGCAAATTAAATTTTATAATAATGCTTATGCTCAAAAAGCAGATGTTAGCAGAATGGACTAAAGGACATCAGTGTCACAAATGTCCATAGAGGAATTAACTATAGAATCCATAATTTATTACTGGAGAAAAATAGTCTTGTCACATAAAAAAGTCAAAAGATCCATGATAGCCATGAAAAAGATAATGGCATTATTCATAAGTGACTGAAAGCTTTCTTACCAAGTCCATTCATTAATATTAAATTCAACAGAGGTCATAAATGATAAATTTAATAACTTTGCATATTTCATTTCACTGTGTGCTTGTCAATAAGTACATATCATGAATGAAAGTTATACACACAGACACACACACACACACACACACACACACACATGCACATATATTCTTATGCCATTTATTTTTAAAAAAAGATTCAACCAAACCTTATTTACCTCATGCTCACAGATTCAGGCAGTCTGAAGTAAATATCATTTATATATTACTTGTTTTTATATGAGTGAATATTTACTTCTTTATTGTTAAATATATATTTTATTGGCATTTTCACAAATTAAAATAGGTTAATTATTTTGTGTACATTATGTAACAACCTTAGAACCACCACAAACACAATTTAATATGTGAAACACTTTGAAAGTTGATGTGAATAGTGATTAAGCCTCTTGATTGAGTTTTTTGTTTGTTTGTTTCAAAGCAGCTCTCCATTTTGATTCATGAATCTGACTCAAATTGAATAATTCCTTGAAAATCTTGTAGAGCCCAATGCTGGACCTTGAGAAATGGGCACTCTAATTTATTCTTTCTTTTCTTGACACACTTGGAAACCGTAAGATATAACTTCACAAATACCTGCTTTCAAAATAATTTTAATCCAGATGAGACTAAGATGTTCCTTATTAATCAAAATGTTGATCAAGAAACCGCTAGCTGCACTGAATGCCATTTTAAAGAGTGGGGGGGGGGACAAGATATCAATATGTACATTTTTCCCTTCTGGTTTCCTTCAAATATTTAATGCCACATTTAATATCCTGCAGTTTTTTTCTAGGCTCTGCTCTGGATAACATCGAAGAGGAAGTACATTAGCAGCAGATCAAGAACATATGAAAAAAACACTAATTTCTGAGCAGCTGCACTTCATACCACCTAAGACCCCAACCTGCTTTAAGAGAAAGAGCTTTGTTTTAAAAAAAAAAACAATAACAACATTCCAAACAATTTGCTTTGCTATCTCAATTAATTCTGAACTCCAGTTTGGGTAAATTTTCTTAGAAACATACAAACAAGGAGCAGAGACAGCAACATTTTATAATGTTGGACTGGGTCCTGATGAAGATTTTTCCTTCAACAGCAGATATAGTCTCCGGACTATATTCAGCCCTTAAGCTGTCCTTGTGTGGACTACATGAAGTCAATCAGAAATTAAAAATTAAATGTAAATAAGCATGCCTCAGGGGGCAGGAGAAAAGCTGAACTGGGTCTGATTCTGCGCACTCACTATGCACTCCTTCAGTCAACTGGCAGCTGTTGGGAGGGCAAGGAGAGAAATTGCTTTCCTGCACTTGTGCAATGCTCACTTCTCACCTGGAGCAGCCTGAGGAGTTCAGATGATGAAGTTTGAGGACATTAAATCAGGTTACATTGGTTTGGCCCTCCACAACAGTCCCAATTTCTCATGTGGCCCTTTGGGGAAATTAACTGCCCTCCCCTACCTCAAAGAATTGGTATTAAGCATGCATAAAACAGTCATGAAGATTTTTTGTAAGATTGACAAGCTATATCAATCAATGACCATTTAAAATTATTAAAAAATATATTTTAAATTCTTAGGCTCTAAACACTTAAGAATGCCAAAGAGTGCTTGTTACTAAGCATCATTCTTAAAGAAGGAATTCAAACACAAAGTCCAAGAATCCCTGAAACAATATCACAATGATAATCTATTGTTATCATTGTACAAACAATCCCAAAATTATTTTTAACTCTTTCTTCTGCTCCTTGACAGCACTAAAATGGACAACTTGATGATATAGAAATAGAATTCAGGGCCCAGTTTGTGGACTGCTTCTGCATTAAAATCCAGTTTTTCTTCTCTATGGAGTCCCCTGCTTATTCATATCAGATGATTGAAAACCTTTTGAAAACACCTGGTATAAAACATGCCCCAAACTATAAACAACAAAACTGTTATTAAAATAAAATCTGATACATAAAAACAATCACTCAAACAGTTCTTGAAATTTATTATCACGTTGTTGGTGTATGATTAAGCTGTCACTCAGAAGGCCCATCCATAAACCACTATAGTCAAACTCAGTTATGTTACAAGATATTCTTCAGTGTTTTTTAATATTTAACTTGAGTGAAGAGAAAGCTTTACATGTCAGTGAAGACTTATTTTTTTTAAACAAAATTTTATTAAGTTTATATAAATGAGGAAAAATAGGAACAATACAGGTATGGTAAAGGGATGGGTGGAAGGAACGGGGGAGGGGAAGGAAATAAGGAATTAGGGTAAGATAAGGATAGGTACAATCACATATTTCAACAAACAAGCAACTGTCCGAATCATAATAATGAGTAAATATCATATCGAACCATTTTTAGCAAAGTTTAGACTGTAACATATTAAAAACAATTAGTAAACAAATACGTTGATCTATTAAGTAAACACTACTAATAAAATCTCAAAAAAATCCTAAGTAACAAATGAGAATCAATAAATCAGGAAAAGTAATCATATGATCAAAATGTTAGTTAGAACTCGATTAAAAATCAGTCATCTATTCTAAAATATTGAATCCTTCAAGTTCTGATGTGTCTCTAACCATTGATAATTTTTTCCCAAGTTCTAAAATAAATTGAATCATCTTTTTCTTTCATTTCTAATGTTAGTCTATCCATTTCTGCACATTCTAAAATTTTGGTAATAATAATCTGGTCTCATTTTTCCAAAATTGGGCAAATACTATCCTTTCAGCAGTTAAAACATCAGGTAGTCATTCTCTTTACCATGATTAGGTCTTAATATTCCTAACAAAAACAATTCCAGTTTAAATTCTATCTGTAGTTTCATCATCTTTTCCAATCATCTATGGATCTTAGACCAGTATTTCTTAGTGATAGGGCATGTCCACCAGGCATGGTAATAAGTGCCTGACTGTTTTTTACATTTGCAGCAGATATCCAAAACATTTTTAAACATTTTCACTAAGCGAACTGGTGTCATATGCCATCTATAAAACATCTTTATATGCTACCGCTTTTGTAAGCTTAATATTTTTATCCCAAAGTTTTTGCCAGTCTTCCAAATCTTTAGAATATCCAAAATTCTTTACCCATACTATCATTGTTCCTTTCACTTGTTCTTCTTCCATCTTCCAGTTTAAAAGAAATTTATAGAGTTTTCTAATCAAATTCTCATCTGTTTTTAACAAAAATTTATCCAATGGGGTCTGTTCTTGGTGAAAACTTGTCGATTTTATATCTTTTTTGTATCTTGTTTGAATTTGCAAGTAGGACCACCATGTCAAGTCAATACCTTGTAGTTGTAAACTTTGTCTGTCCTTAAGTTTCCCCTCTTTGTCTAAAATGTCTTTATAACTAACCAGTTTGTCATAATTAACCAGATTTGGATAAGCAAATGCTTCCATTGTTGAAAGCCGCTCAGGTATTTTCATATATATTTTATGTTTAATTTTCTCCCATTCTGAAAGTAGTACATTTCTTATCGCATGATTTTGAAAGTACTTATGTGCTTTAGATTTCTCGTACCATATAAAAGCATGCCAACCTAGCTGAAAGTCGTGTCCCTCTAAATAAAGCAATCTTTTCTTTCTCAATACAATCCATTATTTAAGCCAAAGCAAAATAGCCGCTTGATACTAAAGTCTCCAATCTGGAAGTCCAAAGCCCCCTCTGTTCTTAGATTCTTGTAACAACTTACATTTGATTCTCGCTTTCTTTTTTTTTTTGCCTTATAAATCTTAGAATCATTGCATTTAAATCATCAAAAAAATTCTTAGTAAGTTTAATAGGCACTGTTTGAAATAAGAAAATTAACTTTGGTAAAATGTTAATCTTAACCGTCGCTATTCTTCCTAAAAGTGATATTTATTTATTTATTTTATTTATTTGTTTCGATTTCTATGCCGCCCTATTCCGAAAACTCAGGGCGGCTTACAACATAATCAGTAGCATATAGAAATCAAATACATTATAAAACCCCTAAATTAAAACCAATCACCCGAAACAAACTTACAACAAACATACACTGGCTGGGGCAAAATGTCAACTGCCCCACGCCTGCCAGCAAAGATGTGTCTTTAACAGTTTGCGAAAGGCGGAGAGGGTGGGGGCAATACGGACCTCTGGGGGGGAGTTGATTCCAGAGGGCCGGGGCCGCAACAGAGAAGGCTCTTCCCCTAGGCCCCACCAGGTGACACTGTCTGGCTGACGGAACCTGGAGAAGGCCGACCCTGTGGGCCCTAACTGGTCGCTGGGTTTCATGCGGCAGCAGACGGTCCTGCAAGTAACCTGGTCCGATGCCATGTAGGGCTTTATAGGTCATAACCAACACTTTGAATTACGTTCGGAGACCAATTGGCAGCCAATGCAGCTCACGGAGTGATGTTGAAATATGGGCATTTCTGGGTAAGCCCAATACAGCTCGCGCGGCTGCATTCTGCATTACCCGAAGTCTCCGAACGTTTTTCAAAGGTAGCCCCATGTAGAGAGCATTGCAGTAGTCGAGCCTCAAGGTGATAAGGGCATGAGTGACTGTGAGAAGAGACTCCCGGTCCAAATAGGGCCGCAGCTGGTGCACCAGGCGAACCTGGGCAAATGTCCTCCTCGCCACAGCCGAAAGATGATGTTCCAAATTTAGCTGTGGATTGAGGAGGACACCCAAGTTGCGGACCTTCTCTGAGGGGGTCAAAAACTCCCCCCCCAGGATGTTGGACAGACAGGTTGAATTGTCCTTGGGAGGCAAAACCCACAGCCACTCCATCTTGTCAGGGTTGAGTTTGAGCTTGTTAGCACCCATCCAAACCCTAACAGCCTCCAGACATCGGCACATCACTTCCACTGCTTCACTGAAGTGACACGGGGTGGAGATGTAGAGCTGGGTATCATCAGCATACTGATGATATCTCACCCCGTGTTGGCGGATGATCTCACCCAGCGGTTTCATGTAAATATTAAACAGCAGAGGGGATAGGACCGATCCCTGAGGGACCCCACAAGGGAGAAACCTAGGGGTCGACTTCTGACCCCCTGCCAACACCGACTGCGACTGACCAGTGAGGTAGGAGCTGAACCACTGCAAAACAGTGCCCCCAACTCCCAACCCTTCCAGCTGGCGCAGAAGGATACCATGGTCAATGATATCAAAAGCCGCTGAGAGGTCAAGTAGCACCAGGATAGTGGAATGTCCCCTATCCTGGGCCCGCCAGAGATCATCTGTCAGTGCGACCAAAGCAGTTTCCATGGAGTAGCCGAGCCTGAATCCTGACTGCTGAGGGCCCAGATAATCGGCCTCATCCAAAGACCGTTGGAGCTGGAGTGACACCACCTTCTCAACAACCTTACCTATAAAGGGAAGATTGGAGACAGGACGGTAGTTGTTTAACACAGCTGGGTCCAGGGAAGGCTTCTTGAGGAGGGGGTGCACAATTGCCTCCTTGCAGGGAGCCGGAAAGGACCTCTCCCTCAAAGAAGCATTGACAATCTCCTGAACTTAGCCCCACGTCACCTCCCTGCTGGCCGAAACCAGCCAGGAGGGACACGGGTCCAATAAACAGGTGGCAGAACTCACAGCTCCAATGGCCTTGTCCACTTCATCGGGTGCTACCAGGTCAAACTCCTCCCACACAACAGGATCAAGACGAGTCCCTGTCATCTCGACTGACTCATTGTCAGCTGACACTGCATTCCAATTGGAGTCAAGGTCCATCCGAATCTGGGCGATTTTATCTGCGAAAAACTTATTAAAATCCTCAGCACTACCCTGCAAGGGTGCATCAACCCCCCCCCTTGATTAAGAAGGGAGCGAGTCACCCTAAACAGGGTGGCTGGGCAGGATTCCGCAGATGCAATCAAGGCGGAATGATATGCGGATCTTGCCGCCTTGAGCGCCACCTGATAAGTCTTGATATAAGATCCTAATAGTGTTCAGTCAGATACGGATTTACTTTTCCTCCATCGCTTCTCTAGGCGTCTCTTCTGGCGCTTCATCCCCCTGAGTTCCTCAGTAAACCAAGGAGATCTCCTGGGTCTGCTACCACAGAGAGGTTGCAGCGGCGCAATCCGGTCAAGAGCCCCCTTCGCAGCCATATTCCAGGCTGTAACCAGGGACTCTGCCAAACTGTGAATGAGAGAATCCGGTATTTCCCCAAGCGTCCTCTGAAAACTCTCTGGGTCCATCAGACGTCTGGGGCGGAACCACCTAATTGGTTCCGCCTCCCTGCAGGGGAGGATTGGAGCCTTAAAAACAAGCCATAGCAGAAAATGATCTGACCATGACATAGGCAAGATATCTAAGCCCCTTAAATTCAGATCATTGCTCAACTGTTCTGAGAGGAATACCATGTTGGGAGTGTGTCCCCTCTCATGGGTCGGACCCTGAATTACTTGAGTCAGGTTCATGGTTGCCATGGTGGCCATGAACTCCTGCGCCAACCCAGAGGATTCGCCGAGCGATGGAAGATTCAAGTCCCCCAAGACAACAAGCCTGGGGAACTAAACCGCCAGCCCAGCAACCCCCTCAAGTAGCGCAGGCAGGGCTGTTGACATGCAGCTGGGAGGCAGGTACGCAAGCAACAAGCCCACCTGTACCCCTAGGTCCAACTTCACAAGGAGCGACTCACAACCCGCAATCTCAGAAACAGCAAGCCTGCGTAGGCTAAAGGTCTTCTTGGCTATAATAGCCACTCCTCCCCCCCTTCCCTGGGGTCACGGCTGATGCCATACCTGAAACCTGGCTGGGCACATCTCAGAGAGAGGAACTCCTCCCTCCGGGCCCAGCCAGGTCTCGGTCACACATGCAAGGTCAGCCTCCTCATCCAGGAGAAGATCATAATTGAAGATTTTCCCATCTTTCCAAGTCTATTATTATTTGATTCATTAATCTCTCATAATTATCTTCTTTTAGTGTAGTATATTTCGCCATTAAATAAATACCCAAATATTTGACTTTTTTTAACTATTTGAAGATTTGTCATTTTAGCAAGTTGAGTTTTCTGTTTGTCTGTTAGATTTTTTGTTATTACTTTAGTCTTTTCCCTGTTTATTTTCAGACCAGCCACTTCTCCAAATTTCTTAATTTTCTGCAGGAGTTTATCAGTTGTTTGCAATGGCTCCTCTAGAACGTAGACCAAATCATCCGCAAAAGACTGTAGTTTATATTTCTGGTTTTTAATCTCCAAACCTTTAATTTCTGTATTGTGTCTGATATTTCTTGCCAGAACCTCTAATGTAAGAATAAACAACAGAGGAGACAATGGGCATCCCTGTCTAGTGCCTTTTTAAATTTCAAATCCATCTGTGTAATCTCCATTTAAAAGTATTCTTGCTGTTTGTTTCTTATAAATTGCTTGAATTGCTTTGTTAAAATTTTCACCAAAGTCCATTTCTTGAAGTTGTTGAAACATAAATTGCCAATTTAAGTTCTCAAATGCTTTTTGTGCATCAAGGAATATAAGTGCCATCTGGTTCCCTGGATGGATTTCATAGTACTCCAAAACATTTAAAATAATCCTCAAATTGTTCTTTATCTGTCTTTTTGGTAGGAAACCATTTTGGTCTGGGTGTATAAATTCATTCAAAAAATTTTTCATTCTTTCTGCCATTATTGCAGCAAAGATTTTGTAATCCACATTTAGTAGCGATATTGGTCTGTAATTTTTAATTAGTGTATGATCAGTATCTTCTTTAGACATCAAAGTAATATTGCTAGTGAAGACTTATTTTAATGAAACAACAGGTTTCCTCATTTCAGATTTCCCATGATATATTTAAGTGATCAATGATGAAATGCCCTATATAACTTGAAACTAGTCAAGGACTACTGGATGTTGTCCTGTTGCTGAAAGATGTAATGTTATCCTCTTAAAAATATTTTTCCAGCTTTGGTTTTGATTGGACAGCCCAAGAGCTCCATCAAACCTGAAAATATTTTAATAAGGCTCCTTGTCTCATGAAGGTATATTTATAGCAAAAGATCTAGCTGAGTTCCAGTACATCTTACTTAAACATATCAAAGGGCTCCATTCTATGATCAGTATGGAGGAAGAATGTTGTAATCACCCTGGTGTTATCTTGACTTCTGAACATATATATTAAAATAAACCTTAAGGTTGCATGAAGCTTCAAAGGAGTGCTTCATGTTGACAGAGCTTTGAATGAAACATTCCTCCAGACTCTACAAAGCAAAGTTAGTCCTGTCACGTCTGAGATTTGAGTACTTCAAAACTCCTCTCAAGATTGTCCTACAGAGATAGTGCTAGAAAGGAAAGATGAGAGCATGTTTCTTTAGAAAGGGCTAAAGAGAATAGTTGAGAACTACCTAGGTCCAAAGCTGTGGCCCAAAGTAATTTGAGGTCTTCTCAATTGTACTATTGAGGCAAATTGGAAGGTCTCTTTGCTTTTAAGAAGTAACTCAGGTTGCTTTAGAGCAATTCCAGATGCCAATCTTCAGCTGCTGGTTTCCTACATATAAACCAGTTGGAAAGAAAGTCAACGCTAAAGATCTCTTTTGAATCTTCACTTTTGGTCACGTACATAACACATTCTTCTGGTGCATCATCTTGTTTTTTTTTATCTCTCTAATCTATGTTGTGAAATCAAGCATCAACCCCTTTTGGTTTTCCCATGGTCTTTCAGAACTGATTTTAAAAATGTTCTACAGCTAAAAGGGAGAAACATGTAAAAAAAAACTTGTCAATCTCATCAAACTGATTTTTTTTTAAAAGGTTGCTGTGTCATGGGCCCATTTTCAATCACTGAAGCTACTGAGGAGGGGGAAGCTTTTCATATTCTGTAGATCAATTTGTAAAAAAAAATAAAAGGGATCTGGGAGGCTCTAGAGGGCAGTCACCAGTGATCAGAGGATAGAGGAGCATCTCTATGTAATGTACAATAGCCCGTTGGAGTGAAAATGTTTGCCTACTATGAAATAAAGCACACCAGGTGAGATGGTTAATAGCACTCAAGTCAGCAAAAAATTAAAAATGGCACTTTTAATGAATACCATTGAAGATGTTTCTTGATGGTCTGTGAGCAGGCAAATGACATTATCATGCATTTATAATTTAAGAAATTAACACTGGCTCATAATCATGCTGGGGCAAGCTGGTTGTGTTGATCAGTCCTTAGTCAAATAACACAGACCTCATAAATTATAGAGAAGAAGCATACCCACACATTCTTTACTGGTTCCTTAACCTGTTTATACGTTGGGGTGCCAGTTGGCGGTTATGTATGTATGAGGGGTTCCTCAGGATCGAAAAGACAAAATACAATATAAAGTGCTCCTTGTGAAGCAGTTTATTTTGTTTTCTTTATTCACAATTTTGCAAGGTGGAAAAATGTTGGCTTCTCTGAAAGTTTGACTGACAAAGAGATCATTCTGCAAACAGTACATAATTAAAACAAAGAAACAAAGAAGGCTCCAGATCCACCCTTCTCTTCTCCTAGCATAACAGCCACAGAAAGATTGGAATGCAATAAAAACAGTAAATCACTTATGACTCTAACTGCAGCTTTGTTCATTAATTAACTATTTGCCTGCTTGCAAAGTAGTGATTATTCTGAAGTTGTACCCCCAATGTGCCTCTTTTTTTCTCAGCTCCTTCGTCTCTCTGTATGAAACTGCATATGTGTGTCAGTGTTTGTGTGAAAGTATTATCTGTTTTTCTTCCAGTTCTTTTCCCAGACACTTTATTTCATGTATCATTCATGGAGATAATTGCTTTATATAGGATGAAACTACAATAAATTACTCTCAGTCTTATACAGCTTGGAGCAATCTGACTAGGTATACCTTCCCCTACAGAAAAATGAACATGAATTACCCCACATTTTCTTCCTCCAGGAATTGTGAATGGTCCACTCTTAGAGTCTTTAATCTTTAGTGAGGAAGGCACAAGCTAACAGACTAAAATGAATTAATCTCTGTTTTCCAAGTCATGTTGAAAATGTATTTGTGTAGTACTCTACCGAATGGCTCGTATGGTTACAAGCATTATTGGGGAAAGTGAGGAGAAGGTGTCCAGTCAATATATTGTAATGTAATAATTTGGGTTAAAAATTAATAGCCATAGGTTTCCCATCCTGACTAAAAGTCATTTCTAGGAGTTCCGTTCTGTTCAGATTCAAGTAATTGAAAATAAGCTAATCATGTGTCAGGGATGTGACAGAGCTTCTAGAAATCCTAATAAAGTCTGGACTGCATGAGAAAAAGCAAAATTTATAATTAAAGATTATTAATTTTGTCTACTCAATACTGATGAAACAATACTGGTCTATGGGTAGATAGTATAGGTACATAACTGTATATTATGTACAATTATGGGCACCACATTTTCATTTTTTGACAATTTAGAAAAGCTTCAGAGGAGGACAACAAAGATGATACAGGGCCTTAAGGACGTGTTTTATGAGGATAGATGAATGAACTTGGTATGTTCATTTTAAAGAAAAGAATTAAGGTTGATATGATCATACAAATGGTACAAGGTATATAGGGGGAAGAAAGTAGGATAAAAAATAATGGATATTAGTTGCAACTACCTAGCTTTCATTATATTAAAAAAGATCCTGATTTTAAGATATCTACTGTAGTGCAATTGTCTACCTATGGGTTCTCCACCTTTAGAGGGGGTTAAGAAGTGGCTGGGCACCCACCTCGCATGGAAAATTTAATTGGCTTTGTACAGGAAAATAGTTGGACTAGATTATTCTTGTGGTCCATCTTATGGTTGGACTAGAAGATCCTTAGAGTTCCAGCTCTACAATTCTTTTTTAAAAATTATATATATATATATAATTAAAAAAAGAATTGTGTATATATATGTATATATTGTATAGAATGTAGATCCATAGTATATAAAAATGACATAGTCTGCTGAATATGTACTGTATAAAGGAAAATGTTAATAATAAAAAAAATGGTCTGACTAATATCGGCAGTTGCACTACGTCCAGTTTCACAATCTTGAGCCAGTGAGCACATTAGTAGTTTTGGAACAATCCCCAAATTTATTGACAGTGAAGTATTTTGAATTAAACATTTTTTTATTCCTGCTCCTTTAAACCATTGCTTTTTAAAAAAAAACTGACAAATTGTTCTCAAAGTTATATAGCATGGCAAGTGTGGCCATTTAAAATATAAATACACACACACACACACATACAAATACACACACACACACACACACACACATATTTGTTTTCTGAGGTTTTCGCGGGTGTTTGTATGTAGGTCTTTGGTTCTTTGGGTTTTCTCCCACGTAGAATTTGAAGTGTCTTGGCGACATTTCGATGAAGTCCCATTCGTCATCTTCAGGCTGTTGCTTTTGGCTTCGTGCTTCTAGGAGCAATGTGTGATTGTAGAAACAGCTACAATCACACATTGCTCCTAGAAGCACGAAGCCGAAAGCACCAGCCTGAAGATGACGAATGGGACATAAGTGCTTAATAAACAATGTGTTGTCTGAGTCTTATCTTAATAATGTATAGTAAAATCCTAATCTCTACCCCATTTTTTCAGCCATTGGTAAAATACATCCCATATTTGAAAATATTCTGTATCTTCTTTTTCTTTGATCTTCAATGTGAGTCTGGCCATTTTTGCACATTCCAGTATTTTTTTAATTATGTCATCTTCAGAAGATGTTTCTTCATTTTTCCAATTCTGCGCAAAAACAATTCTTGCTGCTTTTTTTTTTTTTTTTTTTTTTGCTCTGGGGCACATCCACCAAAAATGATAGTATGTGCCTGGTTTTTCCCTACATTTCCAACAATTGCTAGACATATTTTTAAACATTTTTGCTAGTCTGGTCGGTGGTAGGTGCCATTTATAAAACATTTATACAGATTTTCTTTATATGCAGTTGCTGTTGTTATTTTATAGTTTATTTCCCAAAGCTTTTGCCAGTTTTCTAACTCTATATTGTGCCCAAAGATTTTGGCCCATGTTATCATTGTTTCTTTTACTTGTTCAACTTCCATCTTTAAGTTTAACAAAAAATTATACAATTTCTTAAAGTTCCAGGTCTACAATTCTATGTTTCTACGATTCCAATTACTCTAATTAGGACTTCTGCAAATGGCATAGAAAAATCTGATTTCAATTTGATGGGCAAACCAAAATTAAAAAACAACAACAAACCACCTTAATACATTTAAATATTTAGGTGTTCAGAGAAAAAAGATGCCAACGAAAAGATGCTTTTCTTTCCTTTCACTGGAATATTAGCAAACTAGTTGAATTTTATAAAAGGTCAAGAACATGACTAGATACTTCACTATATCACTTTCCTCACGGACTTGCCATTTTGCTGAAAATATCAGGCACATAGATCAGCCCTCTGCCAGAGTAACTTGCTTGAACTAATAAGAAAATTCCATCCTAAATGAGATTGAGGGCTACTGCAGCATAGGTTAATTGTTTAGATACCCATTTTAAAAAATCCCCAAAGCAGGTTCATTCACCTCAGACAATACTAACCACTATGTAATGCTATCTAGTTGATGTAAATGAGAAACCCTTATAGAAAGAAAAGCCAAATGAAGTTTGATGTGCAAGTCAGGGAGTATGAGATACTTTTTAATGCCCTCTTGACCAATATTGACCACTATTAGTAATATTGTTTCCTCAGCTGCTCTTCAGGTTTTTCCAACTTTAAATGCCTGGAGAAAACTCTGAGACCTTTTGCATGTAAAGAATAGGCTCACTTACTAAGCTCTATATTAATAAACACTCTGGCCTTGATATTTTGTTAATCTGAATGAATATCATTACCATGATACATAGTAGTTTTTTCCTCCCAGTGTGAGGATCTAACCTTTAATCCAGACAAGGAAATCTCTGGGTGTAAATCTTTCTCTAAAAGAATATGTTTACCTTTGATCTTGAATATATATTCAGCAATGCAAGTACCAATCTAATGCTTTCCCAAATGCATGCAGGGAAGAGCCCCTAGTGTCACGGATTTAAACCTAGGAATGTAATTACTATATAATAAATTACAGCAATTGGAATATCTCACTAATATTTGGTGTACATGGTTTAGTTGGGGAGAGGTGATTGGTGACAAGCTTCTCTGGATGAGGCAAGCATGAATTCAATATGCAGGATGCCCTGGATAATATTATAGGCAGGGCGGGTTGAATAGCTTTACAAAACTTCCAGAGCAGACATTGGCCCTACATAAATTCCAGAACAAATGTTAGCTTGCTTCTATCTGCTCTCCTACCCAGTAAAGTATTTTACAAAATAGTAAAATGGTACTTGATTGTTTTTTCACCTACTCTAGATAGTTTGGGAACAAATAAACGACAGTGCGAATGTTGTCTTATATTAGTAGTTTTGCTAAGTTTCCAGAGTTGGTGCTTAGTCAAAGACGGATTGCCAGAAGCAATATTTCCGATCTGGAACTCAAGAGAGATTAAGATATGAATCTGTAATATAGTTAGATTCATGCACTTGATAATTTAGCTTAGAAGGATCCTCTTGACACCTAAAAGTCATAGACAAGAATCTGTATAGAATAGTGCAGTGATTACATTGTTGGACTAGATTGAGAAAGCCAAGGTTCAAATTCCCACTTAGTCATGAAACCAATTGAATAGAATAGAGCTGGAAGGGACCTTGGAGGTCTTCTAGTCCAGCCCCCTACTGAAGCAGAAGAACCTATACCATCTCAGACAAGTGACTGTCTAGCCTCTTCTTTAAAATCTTCAGTGATGGAGTGCCCATGATTTCTGGAGGCAAGCTGCTCCACTGGTTAATTGTCCTCACTGTCAGGAAGTTTCTCCTTAATTCCAGGTTGCTTCTCCTTGATCAGTTTCCAACCATTGTTTCTTGTCCTGCCCTCTGGTGGTTTGGTGAATAACATGACCCCCTCTTCTTTGTGGCAGCCCCTCAAATACTGGAACACTGCTATCATCTCTCCCCTATTTCTTATTTTCTTTAGATTAGCCAAACCCAAGTCCTGCAGCCATTCTTCATATAGTTTAGTCTCCAGGCCTTTGATCATCTTAGCTGCTCTTTTCTGATTTTTTTCCCAAAACTCTCAACATCTTTTTTGTGATATGGTGACCAAAATTGGCTGAGATATTCCAGATGTGGTCTTACTAGGGTTTTATAAAGCGGTACTAATATTTCACATGATCTTGATTCTATGCCTCTGTTTATACAACCCAGGATTGTATTAGCCTTTTTGGCTGCTGCTGCATTTGCTGCCTCAGGGTTAAGTGATTGTCCACTAGGACTCCAAGGTCCTTTTCACAGTTACTGTTTTTAACCCAGGTCTTGCCCAATCTGTACTTGTACCTTTGATTTTTCCTGCCTAAATGTAAAACTGTGCTTTTTTCCACATTGGATTATTTTGAGCCTGGAGAAGTTGCAAGGATAAAATTAGTAGGAGTACTATTTATAGAAAGTGCTGACCCCAAGAAACTCAGGAGAAAATACTCTCCTTAAAATTGCTGGCAGTAGTATAAATGCATTACATTTTTTTAAAACAGCAAAATCCTAAAAGGTAAGGAAAGCACAACAACTAGCATTAGAAGGTCAAACTGTCAGTTATTCAGCTCCATTCCCTTCCATTGCTTTTAACCCCAACCTCTCCTTTATGCAGTTGTTGGTAAATATAGTGCCTTCCTTGTCTAAGCCATACATATTATCTATATATTTAAGTAGGTAAACTAGTTAAGATCTGGTTTAAACCTGCATCCTATACATCTCTACTTGGGAAAAAAATCCTTTCACATTCAAAGCACTGAATCTAGGTAGGATTTAGAAGAGATCACTAATCTCTGTAAGTTCCATGAATGTAAATGACTTTACTCTTTGATTATCTAAATTGTCTAAGCAAGGTCTCAATAGATTTCTATTCTATAGCAGACTCAGGGGATGATTAAAGTCACCAATTTAACATTTTTTAAATAAAGTGTAATTACTTTTACAAAAATGGAAACTATAAATATTTTACATAAAATAGATGACACAAGTGAATAATAAAAAGACAACTCCATAATACCTAGGAACCAAAGTAATATATCAAGATCCCAAATTAAAATAATATGAGACAGCATCTGCTATGGCATAATCCTGTCCCTAAGAGGTAATTTGATCCGTATTAAGTGACAGCCCAAAAAATAATTGTTTAATACTTTAAAACATTGCATAGTAAAACCCAGAAGCTGAGCAATAATACTTGTATCTGAGAAGAGTCAGAAAACTCCTTTGAGAAAGGTTAAAAAAAAACATTAACAAATGGTTATTTCTTCTGATATATAAATTGCATAACAGCATACCACAAGACTAACATAAAAGGCTGAACCGTTCTCAAATTCCGTTTCAGGGGCCAAAGGGGACAAACAAGGCAACATTTTGGTCCCTTTCTTCTTTAAAAGCTACATAAATTTCCTCACTAAATGATTTGGATTTGTGTGCACCAAAATTTACGGACAAATGTTTTTCTGTTTTACTTTGCTGATGATGATGCTATCATTTTTCTCATTAACCTAAACTGACTTTAGGAAAGCCCTTAAGACCTTGCTCAATTACAAAATGAGTAGCTAATTTTCAAAGACTATTCCAAAAAGTCATGTTGGTAAGGTTTTGCCCAATAGCCCTAAGATTCACTGATGACTATGAATAGTTTACATGTCTACATATAGATTATAGCTTTAAGTAGCATCCAAAATATCCCCAGAAGACTCCAAGTTGCAATAAACTGAACTCTGTTTTTGTTTTACTCATTAAAAACCTGAAACCCAGGCATCTGTCCAATACTTTCTGCTGAGTGTATTCAAGTTAACTAGTAGGGAGAATGACCTCAGGGAAAAGGGCTAGTCTCCCAAGTTTGGAGGTTAGAGAGAAGTAAGACCAAGGGAACTTCAGGGCTATGGGAAAGGGTGACATGGCATAGGCCTATGGGGAAAAGACAAAATCTCCAGGTACACTCCAGGTGGTGATTTTCATTTGGAGTAAACTGTTTGAGTTTCCCCAAATGTGTCTATACCTAAAATAGTCATGTACTAAGAGGTGTTCAAGAAAAAAATTGGACAGCTATTTCTCTTGGATGTAATAAGGTCTCCTGCCTTGGGCAAGGGGTTGGACTAGAAGACCTCCTAAGGTCCCTTTGCCCCATGATTCTATGACTCCAAGCTTCCATAATAAAATGTGCATTCCAGTGGCTTAAAAGAATAATAAGAGTTGTAATAAAGAGCATTAAAGAATTCAAAGAAGGAATTTTATCTCAGCTGCTATTAAACATTTGTTGCATCTCCATTTTGGCCTGAGTGGTGATGTTTTGGATGTTGTACTGGATATCATCAGCATGTTGAAGACACCTCACCCCCAAACCAGACAATTATCTCCCCCAGCAATTTCATGTAGATGTCAAATAATGTGAGGAAAGCAATTATCTTTGAAGAACCTCACAATGAAATTCTCCAAGCACACAAACACTGTCCATAAGTGAGACCATCCATGTTAAGATCAGACATAACCATCATAACCATAAATACTGTAGACGTAGTATACTTAGACTTCAGTAAGGAATTTGATAAAGTAGACCACAATGTACTCCTTGGTAAGCTAGAAAAAGGTGGAATAGACAACATCACCACCAGATGGATCTGTAACTGGATGGCAAACAGAACTTAACAAGTAGTCCTCAACAGCACTACATCCACATGGAGAGAGGTAAGCAGTGGGGTACCACAAGTTCCGTCCTAGGCCCAGTACTCTTCAATATCTTCATCAATGACTTAGATGAGGGAATTGAAGGGGAACTCATCAAATTTGCATATGACACCAAACTGGCAGGAGTAGCCAATACCCCAGAAGACCAAACCAGAAGATCCAAAAAGATCTTGACAAACTTGAACAATGGGCCCTATCCAACAGCAAACGTTTACATTAAGCGGGAAAAATCAAAGGTACAAGTACAGATTGGGCAAAACCTGGCTTAAAAACAGTAACTGTGAAAAGGACCTTGGAGTCCTAGTGGACAATCACTTAACCATGAGGCAGCAAATGCAGCAGCAGCCAAAAAAAGTTAATACAATCCTGGGTTATATAAACAGAGGCATAGAATCAAGATCATGCAAGGTATTAGTACCAATTTATAAAGTCCTAGTAAGACCACACCTGGAATACTGCAGCGGGTTTTGGTCACCATATCACAAAGATGTTGAGAGTTTGGAAAAAATTCAGAGAAGAATGGCTTGCAGTGCTAATTATAAACAAACATGCAAAAATGTGCATTTAGTTGTAATATTTCCATGAGCTTCCTCCCCAGTATCCAGAAGCTTACTGTTTGCCCTTCTCTTCTGGCAGATGGACCACATACAACAAAAAAATTGCTCAGTGGCCTTCCTTTCCCCAAACTGTGAGAGCTGCATTGAACCTATGCACCTGGAGACCAAACCATACTAAGAACGGCTGCAGGACTTGGGTTTGGCTAGTCTAAATAAAAGAAGAAATAGGGTAGACATGATAGCAGTATTCCAGTATTTGAGGGGCTGCCACAAAGAAGAGGGGGGTCATGTTATTCACCAAAGCACCAGGACAAGAAACAATGGTTGGAAACTGATCAAAGAGAGAAGCAACCTGGAATTAAGGAGAAACTTCCTGACAGTGACATTTAACCAGTGGAATAGCTTGCCCCCAGAAATTGTGGGCGCTCCATCACTGGAGATTTTTAAAAAGAAGCTAGACAGTCACTTGTCTGAGATGGTATAGGTTCTGCTGCTTGAGCAGGACTAGAAGACCTCCAAGGTTCCTTCCAGTTCTATTCTATTCTATTCTATTCTGTTCTGTTCTGTTCTGTTCTGTTCTGTTCTGTTCTGCTCTGCTCTGCTCTGCTCTGCTCTGCTCTGCTCTGCTCTGCTCTGCTCTGCTCTATTCTATTCTATTCTATTCTATTCTATTCTATTCTATTCTATTCTATTCTATTCTATTCTATTCTATTCTATTCTATTCTATTCTATTCTATTCTACTCCCAACCCCTGCAGATGGTCCAGAGTATATTATACAGGATCTTCTGTCACTAATTTACCATTGCTTTCTCAATAAAAGTGGGATACTGGGTGAAAATGGTCAAAAATAGCTGGATTCAGAGAAAGTCTGTTTAGAAGAAAGTGAACTTATTTCTCCTATGAAGCAGGTGACATTATTCCATTCCTCTTGCAGGTTCATCCACTCATCCCCCTGCAGCATTCTGAATAATCCTGGAGGAATATGTCTCAAGCCTGCAAACTATAGAATTCAAATTACAAAAGATCTATCCATTCCTTCAACTTCCCAGAAGAAAAGGAATTGCAGATGGTAATACATTTTGATGCCTTGCTCACCTGGCATACAAGCCTGAGGAAATCCAGACATCTTATAAATTTCCCTCAGGTCTTCAAACCAAACCAAATGTAAGTTAATTCCTAAACAAACTTTGGCAGAAGAGGCCCAGCCATAGCTTGGCTACATTATAACCATTGTTGTCCAAATGATGCCCACTAATAATGCAAAAATGTAGAGGATTACACCTCATGGATTTGAATTGTGGGCGTCTTCCTCCTGCTTTTCTAAAGCAGTGAATACCTGGTGAGGTAACTCTTGACCTTAAAACCCACCCAGGAGCTGTAGGTTTACATAAGGTTGATTTCTCATATAGAAACCTCTAGACCTGTATTTCCATCCTCAATTCTTACACACAATGATTATCGTGGATATAAAAGATAATATTGGAAATAGCTCTCTCTAAACATACTCATCAGAACTTTGACAATGCAGTCTTACATCTTTTCTGAAGTAAGTCCTTCAAACCTCAGAAGAAAAGGATACATCCAGTGATATTAGTTCAGATGTGAATTAATGAGCAGCAAATACATTTCAAGGTAATATCTCTAGCTAATAGTCACATTGCTACATTGGAGGACTTAAATTCCTGATGGGTCAGGATCATTATTATAGTACTATAAATGTGAACAAATTTGCATATGAATGGAGACTATATTAGTAAGATTTACTGAAATACTTCATAGATTTACTGAAAATGGAATTTCAGAGTTATTAAATGGAGAAGCTTTACATTATAATTCCCATATACAAATGCATTTGTTATAAAATTAATCCAAATGAAAGATTTGTTTGTAGATCTGTTATTCTTTTTGATTTATGTTCTGCACCAATTGAAAGAAGTAATGGCATCTCCCAGGAAATTTTCCACACTTATGTATTTTTTTTTCTACATTGTTTGGGAAAACAATTGAAAACAGGGAATTATTTTATGCCAAGTATTGTGGTTGATTAATCAAGCTACATATATAACCATAAGACTCCAAAAATTGTTACATTCTGCTCATTTTATGACATAAATTCTGCAGTGCTCATTGAATCTTATAAATCAGTAACTTATTTAGTCACTGATAATATTACTGGGTAGGGTGCTATGTTAGTGAGTTTTCAGATGTATAGGTACAATGTTGTGTTCTATGAATTTCAATAGGTTCCTTTAACTCCAGTGATTAAGTCCTGAAAAGAAGATAAATGTTAAAACATTAATTTCTTATTCTGCACCAAATTACGCACCTATTGCTATGCATTTTTTAATGTTCCCTTTTTTAAAAAAATACCCAGTGAGAATTGTGAAAAGGAGTTTTGTTCATCTAAAAGGGTAGTTATTTTTTTAATAACAAGGAAGGCATTAATTCAAAATAGTACTTAAAATGCTTATTTCAAGCTGAGTTTATAGCAGAGTTTGGATTGTTCAGATAGACTATTTAGAGATGAATTGTACCCACTTCTGAAAGAAATGGTCACCTATTCAGAATGAAACTGGTCGACTAAAGGCCTCTATAATTTGCAGCTCATTAAATCAAATAAAGGGTTCAGATAAATATGATGTTTCTGGCAATGCCCCCTCCATTTTTTGAATTCCTGCATAGGAAGAAAAACTGGAGTGTATATGCAGCCAATTTCTATTAGGATGCACTATGTTGGCAAATCATGAATTTTATCGGCTTGATCAACTGTTATGTCTTTGCTAAGTGAGGAAATAACTCAAATATAGGGAAAATCTGTGATCATCTTGATGACAACTCCCTTGCCCAGTGGTGGGATTCAAATACGTGACCAACCAGTTCTCTGTGTGGATGCCGTTTCCTGAAGTCCATTCTGGGCCTGGGCAACAAAAAATTAGCTACTGGTTCTGTTGAACTGGTGCAAACTGGCTGAATCCCACCATTGTCCTTGTCCCTTCATTTGATATACAAATTTACAATGTGAAAAGCTTATTTATTAGCCAGAATGTCAATCAGCTGGTAGCCTTCAGAACTCATTGGATGATATTCAGAAATACAATATATTACTCAAAATACATTAGCTGGCTATTTGGATGATATTCAGAAATACAATATATTACTCAAAATACATTAGCTGGCTATTTGGATGATATTCAGAAATACAATATGTTACTCAAAATACATTAGCTGGCTATTTGATTGATTATATGCCCTTACATTGCTGTTGACTCTTAGCAATCACAGAGATTGTCCTTCTTCGGCATGATCTGTTCATAAATTGGCTTTCAGGTCTTCCATTGATATGCTTATTATCATTGTAACCAAGTCCCTCTACCTTGCTGCCAATATTTTTTTTTTTCTTTTCCCTCTACTATTCTCAACCTTATTGGTCTGTTCAAGAGAGCTGGGTCATCAAATAATGTGTCCAAAGTCTCATAATTTGAATCTGGTTATTTGTGCCCCAATTTAAAACTCAGAACTGATTTAATGAGACTATGTATTACGTTATGCATCAAGATATTGATTAAGTAATAGTAGATGTACTATCAGCATAATACCTTATGCTATGCATTCATGTTCAGTGTAGATATTCAGAAATCAGTCCCATCGGGCTTAGTGGAGCTAACTGGATTGCAGATCTTAATATCCAAAGTACAAATCACCAGAATTCAGTGATGGTTTATTGATTGATTGATTTACGGCCATCTCAAAATATAAAATAAAAATAAAATGCAGGATATTACTCCAGGGTAAAATAGATAAAAGGAAAATGCAGTAATAAAATACATATCATACAAAGAATCGACATTTAGGTATAGGCATCACCTTTAGAGGATACCCCAATCTGTTTGATATAACGGATCAGAGATCAATGCTAATAAATTGCAGAAAGTCCCACAAGGTTTCTTTTTTTCTTTTCTTTTTTTTTTAATAATAGACACCTTGAACTTTCTGTGAAATCTGAAGTGTGATATCAAAATACGAGACATTCACACTGATGGCTATTGAAATGCAGCCTTTCTCAATTTATTGTTATCTAGAAATTATTTTCTAGAACAGAGTATTTCATCCTTGGGAATTTTAAGGTGAATAGACTTCAACTCCCAGAATGTTGGCTGGGGGATTCTGGAAGTTGAAGTCCACTCATCTTAAACTGTCAAGATTAGAAAGACTGCTCTAGAGCAAAAAAAAATCTCAGAATTCCTAGCCCCAACTTTTCTGGAAGGTATAAAAGGAGAAACTGCCTATTTCAGGAATCCTGTAGAGACAAAATGTAGTTCAATTTTGTGCTTACTGCACTAATGCATGCTGCTATGAGAAATCTACTAGAAGAAAACAAGCCATGTTTTACTAGAGATAGCATGTAGATATTCTCCAAGTAAAACAGTATTGTTTTTAAATATCATAATTTTCTTCCAAAATTGACAGCCATTAGAATAACATGGTGGAGGAATAATTTTCTGGAGGGATTGGGAGTGGGGGGCACCGTGTTACGGTGGTTCTCCTCCTATCTTTCTGGTCGGTCGCAGTCGGTGTTAGTGGGGGGTCACTCCCTTGTGGGGTGCCTCAGGGGTCGGTTCTCTCCCCCCTTACTTTTTAACATCTACATGAAGCCACTGGGAGAGATCATTCATCAGCATGGAGTGAGATACCATCAGTATGCTGATGATACTCAGCTGTACATTTCCACTCCTGGCCAAATCAGTGAAGCGGTTGAGGTGATGTGCCGGTGTCTGGAGGCTGTGAGGGTCTGGATGGGTGTTAACAGATTGAGGCTCAACCCTGACAAGACAGAGTGGCTGTGGGTGATGCCTCCCACAGACATTTCAATCTGTCCTTCCATTACCCTGGGGGGTAAAGTTATAAACCCCTTGGAGAAGGTGCGCAACTTGGGAGTCCTCCTCAATCCACGGCTGACATTGGAACATCATTTGTCGGCTGTGGTGAGGGGGGCATTTGCCCAGATTCGCTTGGTTCACCAGTTGCACCCTTATTTGGATCAGGAGTCTCTACTCACAGTCACACATGCCCTTGTCACCTCGAGGATCGACTACTGCAATGCTCTCTACATGGGGCTACGCTTGAAGAGTGTTCAGAGACTACAATTAGTGCAAAATGCAGCTGCGCGAGCAATTGTGGGCCTTCCACGTTGTGCCCACATTTTGTCAACTCTCTGCATGCTGCATTGGTTGCCTATTGGTCTCCAAGCGCAATTCAAAGTGTTGGTTATTACCTATAAAGCCCTTCATGGCACTGGACCAGGATACTTACGGGACCGTCTTCTACCACATACTTCCCTTCGACCGGTGAGAGCACACAGGGTCGGCCTCCTCCGGGTCCCATCAGCGAAACAATGTCGTCTGGTGGGTCCTAGGGGGAGGGCCTTCTCTGTTGCGGCGTCCACCCTCTGGAACCAACTCCTCCCTGAAGTCCGCATTTCCCCCACTCTCCCGGCCTTCCGGAAGAATCTAAAAACCTATTTATGCCGGCAGGCCTGGGGATGACTGTGATTGTGTGCAAATGATGAATGTGTTTGGGGTCTTTTTAAATGCTTTTTAGTTTTGGTTTTAGTTTTGAAATGTTGAAATGTTGTTTTATTTATGCTGTTAGCCGCTCCGAGTCTTCGGAGAGGAGCGGCATAAAAATTTAATTAATAAATAAATAAATAAATAAATAAATAAATAAATAAATAAATAAATAAATAAATAAATAAATAAATAAATAAATAAATAAATAAATAAATAAATAAATAAATAAATAAATTTTCCCTTGCCTTCTCTCATCTCCAAGTATGAAAAAAAATCCTATATCAAACTTTTTACAATGCTATCCTGAATCACAATGCATTTTTATTATCTATAGAACTTAAAAGGAAACATTAAGAACTATGACTGGCCCATCTCTTAATCATCCCATCTATCACTTAGGTGGTGTTATTTTTTGATCAGACTGAATTAGCACATACAAATGTGCTTGGACATACATACCTTTCTGCAAACTATAAGTCATTAAAGCTAAAGTAGCACCAATTAGACTCATCAATTATAACAGTCACTGTGATGCTCTGAACACTAATGTATTCATTCCTCCAAGGTTTCTGTTTTGCCTTACTTTTAATAGGAAATCTATGCTATTAAAAGCAAAGCATGAGCCTCTTGCCTCATCTTTTTTTCCCCCAAAAAATGCTTTTAGGTTCTATGCAGCTCTCACAGTTTAGGGAAAGGAAGGCTATTGAGCAATTTTTTATTGTATGTGGTCCATCTGCTAGAAGAAAAGGGCAAACAGTAAGCTTCTGGATACTGGGGAGGAAGCTCATGGAAATATTACAACAACTAAATGCACATTTTTGTATGTTTGTTTATAATTAGCACCACAAACCATTCTATGATAATACTCAGAACACTCCCAAAATGTCATATGTGCCCACCAGATCAAAGAATCTGTGCATCTGTAGTTTATAATGTTGCAGTTACTATATGAACTCATAACTTTATTAAAGCAGAATTTTCTTCCCAACAAGCACTTCATTCTTTACTGGCTTTGGTGTAATTTTTGATGCAGGTTGACATTGTTCTCAAGAAGAAACAGAACTTCATGTGGCATTCCAGGATTTGCTATTTCTGGAAATATGAGGGATGCATTCTTTATCTGCACAGATGTCCCTACAGGGAACAAATAAGTGTGATTTTTTTTTTAGAAACTCTAATAAATTTTGCTCATTCAATTTTTCTTCCACATTGTTTAAGACTGACTGGCACTCTTCCATTAACTGGAGTTTGTTTTAGTTATCTTAGCCCCACTTTCAATGTTTTAAATGTTTTAATTTAATGCCAATTGTCCTGGGAACCTTTGGTTGGAAACTGATATGAGTAATAAATAAAAAGGAAATATTACATCTTCATTTTATAATCAATAAGCAGAAGCCAGAAACACTTGGACGACTTTCAAATTTCTCACTGACTTTTAGATGAATTTAATATGAATATATTCTGCTAGCTTTCTCATATATGCCAACTTCTATGGCTTGCACATAACAATGGTGGAGGTTTAATGGAGCAATTTATTTTGTTGAGAAGACCAGAGATATTTTGCATAACTCTAGGGAGTTCCAAATTGAGTCAAAGCAATACTACCCTGATTGTCAAAACAAACACAAGTAAATTGGCTTTTATCACATACAATATCTAAGTGTATATCTGCATTCACCCTAACTTTCTACTCTAGGATATCTAAAATCAATGTAATACCTTTGCAGACCGGTTTGCAGGTTAGAAAATCACACATATAAATTTTTATTCATCAAAAAAACCATTCATATATTGATGATGAACCAAGTTCATCCACTCTAAACAGAAGATGCCATCAATAATGCCACCTTAACAATCACAACTTTTTAAAAAATCTGATTCAATATATTATATTTGAAGACTGGGAGAATGAGTAATTTTTTCTAGATCATCCTATCTACCATCTAGATGGACCATTTCCCACAAAATAAATAAATACTGGAAAAGCTGAAAATGTCAGAGCTCCACTTCCCATAAGTCTTGGAAGCTGCAAGGAGGAAACAATCCACCAAAAGAAATATAAAAATCAGAGGACAAGCCCAAGAAGATATTGGGCAGAATATCTGGAGGAGTATTCTTTTTTTTTAAAAAAAAAAAGGTGGAATCAGCTTTATTGTGGCCAATCAATATGTGCAAATGTCCTCACGATTTGCAATTCTCAAATTGAAAATAAGTGATAGAAACTGCTATTCATCATCCAATAGCTTTCCACAGAAGATACAATAATGACTAAACAAAATGCTTTTACAAAGAGTTTAAATAATAACTAACTCTACTGTCCTATAAAAAGTCATGATGGCTGATATAATGGAATGTAGTAGACTGAATGGAAGAGTTTTATTTCAGAGGAGTAAGAGGTACCTCAGTCTAGATATTTTGTGTGATACAAAGAGGCCAAAGACATCCCTTCATTAATAGTTCTCAGAGTTTATGATAGATGCAGATAGTAGAGTGCTTCAATTTGACAAGATTCTGTCTTGTGTGGAACAGTAAAGAACTCAGCTTGAAAGAATCACCATTCATTTTTCTTCATTTTGGAGCCTGACACAGTGACCAACAAGCTCAAGTGGGCAAGTAAATGTAAACATTTGTTTATTAGTCAATTAGTCAATACCTCCTTTGAGAAATTAGCAGGGAAAACTAACTGGAACCCAGTGCACAAACTGAATATATACTGTATGATGATGTGAAATTCATAACATTTTTTTTTCAAAATATTGCACCAATTCAAAATTGGCAATATCTATAGGCATATCAGAAAAATACTTAAACTAAACATCTTCTCCCAAGAAGGTTCTCAAAAATATTCATTGTAGATGAAATCCTATTTGAAAACAAACCCAGAATAAAATGGACTAACTCCTAACAAAATGACAAGCTAAAAAAAAACCTTTAAAAATGTATTTCATCAGCAAAAGTCTAAAAACTAACTAAAAGTGACTCTCACATCTGCAATAAGACTAGATAGCTCTTGAGGAAAAGAAAGGTGCCCAAAGAGGATGGGGGGAATAGGTTTGACAAAATTATGTTCTGTGAACTAAACCAAAAGATAAGTAAATGCAGTCTTTTTTTTTTTAAGGTGCTGGAACTCACACACATCATACAACCCGCCATGCCTAACCTACAAAGGTTCCAACCAAAAAAGGTGCCGGAACTCTCTTCTGGGCATTCTATGAGCAAAAAAAGCACTGGACATCACCAATGAATTCGGAGCACATAACAATGGTTAGGAGTGTGCATTTCTTTTTAGTCTGCCTTATCTATATGTCCAGGTGAAATACATGGGAAAATCCAATTGGCGGGAAAACGCACCTAGGGTTAGGGATAGGTTTCTGTAAATATGTAGAGCAAAATGGACATCACCAATGGATTCGGAGAGCATGGCAAGGGTTAGGAGTGTGCATTTCCTTTTAGCCTGTCGTATCCGCATTTCCAGGTGAAATACATGGGAAAATTCCATTGGCGGGAAAACCCACTTAGGGTTAAGGTTAGGTTTCCGTAAATTCATAGAGCGAAATGGACATCAACAATGGATTTGTAGAGCATGGCAATGGTTAGTAGCATGCTTTTCTTTTTAGTCTGCCGTATCCACATTTCCAGGTGAAATACATGGGAAAATCCCATTGGTGGGAAACTCCACTTAGGGTTAGGGTTAGGTTTCCGTAAATTCATAGAGCAAAATGTACAAAACCAATAGATTCGGAACGCATGAAGTGAAATACATGGGAAAATCCCATTGGCGGGAAAATCCATTTAGGGTTAAGTTTCCATAAATTCATAGAGCAAAACTGATTTCACCAATGGATTCGGAGCACATGGCAAGGGTTAGTAGCGTGCTTTTCTTTTTAGTCTGCCGTATCCACATTTCCAGGTGAAATACATGGGAAAATCCCATTGGTGGGAAAATCCACTTAGAGTTAGGGTTAGGTTTCCGTAAATTCATAAAGCAAAATGTACAATACCAATAGATTCAGAACGCATGACAATAGTTAGAAACGTGCATTTTATTTTAGCCTGCCTCATGTATATTATCATGTGAAATAAATGGAAAATCCCATTTGTGGAAAAATCCATTTAGGGTTAGGTTTCCATAAATTCATAGAGCTAAACTGATTTCACCAATGGATTCGGAGCGCATGACAATGGTTTGGAGCGTGGATTTCTTTTTAGCCTGCCGTATCCACATTTCTAGGTGAAATACATAGGAAAATCCCAATGGCGGGAAAATCCATTTAGGGTTAGGGTTAGGTTTCCGTAAATTCATAGAGCGAAATGGACATCACCAATGTATTTGGAGCACATCGCAACCGTTAGGAGTGTGCATTTCCTTTTCCCCTGTCGTAACTATATTTCGAAGTGAAATACATGGGAAAATTCCATTGGCGGGAAAAGCCACATAGGGTTAGAGTTAGGTTTCCATAAATTCATAGAGCGAAATGGATATCACCGATGGATTCGGAGCACATGGCAAGGGTTAATAGTGTGCTTTTCTTTTTATCCTGCCATATCCACATTTCCAGGTAAAATACATGGGAAAATCCCATTGGCGGGAAATCCAACTTAGGTTAGGGATAGGTTTCCGTAAATTCATAGAGCAAAATGTACAATACCAATAGATTCAGAACACATGACAATAGTTAGAAACGTGCATTTTATTTTAGCCTGCCTCATCTACATTATCATGTGAAATAAATGGAAAATCCCATTCGCGGGAAAATCCATTTAGGGTTAGGTTTCCATAAATTCATAGAGCGAAACTGATTTCACCAATGGATTCGGAGCACATGACAATGGTTTGGAGCGTGCATTTCTTTTTAGCCTGCTTTATCCACATTTCTAGGTGAAATACGTAGGAAAATCCCAATGGCGGGAAAAATCCATTTAGGGTTAGGTTTCCGTAAATTCATAGAGCGAAATGGATATCACCAATGTATTTGGAGCACATTGCAACCATTAGGAGTGTGCATTTCCTTTTCCCCTGTCATAACTATATTTCGAAGTGAAATACATGGGAAAATCCCATTGGCGGGAAAAGCCACACAGGGTTAGAGTTAGGTTTCCATAAATTTGTAGAGATAAATTGATATCACCGATGGATTCGGAGCACATGGCAACGGTTAGTAGTGTGCTTTTCTTTTTATCCTGCCGTATCCAAATTTCCAGGTGAAATACATGGGAAAATCCCATTGGCGGGAAAACCCACTTAGGGTTAGGGTTAGGTTTCCTTAAATTCATAGAGTGAAATGGATATCACCGATGGATTCGGAGCACATGGCAAGGGTTAGTAGTGTGCTTTTCTTTTTATCCTGCCGTATCCACATTTCCAGGTGAAATACATGGGAAAATCCCTTTGGCGGGAAAATCCACATAGGGTTAGGTTTCCATAAATTCATAGAGCGAAATGGATATCACCAATGGATTTGGAGCACATGGCAAGGGTTAGTAGCGTGCTTTTCTTTTTAGCCTGCCGTTACCACATTTCCAGGTGAAATACATGGGAAAATCCCATTGGCGGGAAAACCAACTTAGGTTAGGGATAGGTTTCTGTAAATTCATAGAGCAAAATGGACAACACCAATAGATTTGGAATGCATGACAATAGTTAGGAACGTGCATTTTATTTTAGCCTGCCTCATCTACATTATCATGTGAAATACATGGGAAAATCCAATTCGCGGGAAAACCCACTTAGTTTTCTGTAAATTCATAGAGCAAAATGGACATCACCAATGTATTTGGAGCGCATCACAACCATTAGGAGTGTGCATTTTTTTTAACCTGTCGTAACTATATTTCAAAGTGAAATACTTGGGAAAATCCCATTTGCGGGAAAAGCCACATAGGGTTAGGGTTAGGTTTCCATAAATTTGTGGAGAGAAATTGATATCATCAATGGATTCGGAGTGTATGGCAATGGTTAGGAGTGTGCATTTCTTTTTAGCCTGCCATATCTAAATTTCCAGCTGAAATACATGGGAAAATCCCATTGGCTGGAAAACCCATTTAGGGTTAGGTTTCCGTAAATTTGTAGAGAGAAATGGACATCACCAGTGCTTTTTTTTTTTTTTTTTTTGAAAAAAAAAGATGCCGGAACTCACACACGTCAAATAACCCGCCTTGCCTACCCTACAAGATTCCAACTAAAAAAGGTGCCAGAACTCCATTCTGGGCGTTCTATGAGGAAAAAAGCACTGAGTAAATGTCTAAAAAGCGACTTTGAAAAATTATCAAACACAACAACTTGTGAAAATGGTAGAGTCAAGAAGTGGAATACTGGAAAGAAATGGAACAGAAAATAGGGCTTTGAAGGCCTTCAAGGTGGGTAATAATAATACAACCACAATCAACCAACAAGAAATTAAAGAATGCCAGCACTTCCACACTGTCCTTTTTGCCTCAAAATAGTCATCATAAAACACCATCACACAAATATTTAACAATGCAGTGCCAAATGCTGAACCAGGTGAAGTTTCACATATGATTTGATAGCCAACAGGGTGTAATCATTAAAGATGTTGGACACAGAGTCTAACTTTGGATCAGTTATAATCCTTCAGAGGGTTATGTTATGAGGGGAAAATTGGAGGAGTAAATATCTCGTAAGCTGCCTTTTGCTCCTGAAGGAAAGGCAGAATATAAATCTAACAAATAAGAATATGAATAAATAAGCTGGAGTCTTTGTCATTTGTTTTGGCTGTCATGAAAGTTAGAAAAATCAATTTTAAATCACATTCAATATACTGCTACTAAATCATAAGAATTCCTTTAATTCCTGTCAAAAATACATTTTTCCAGCTAAAATATATGCTAGATAAACCAAAGAAATGATGTCTTTGAATTTGAATTCTAACACAGTAAACATTAATGTCATAATATTTTGTATTAATCAGTATAGAATTATGATGAGGCTTTCTGTTTTGCCCAAACTTCTTAAGGTATTACCAAAGTTTTAACAGAGAAATTTAATTTCCAGTGGAAAACTGGCTTTTGTTTCTGATAATTATATTTAAATAAGTCATGAGTATCTAAAGTTCAATGATTATGATATTATCTCATACTGGCAGCATAATTAGTTTAGATTAATGTGATCAGTACTTGGATGGGAATGTCACACAATGACAACAAAGGAGTGTCTTGAACATATTACTAGTTGCTAGATATTATTTAGGATGCAGGCTAAGTTACAAGTTTTTATTTGTGCTACTGATCAACAGAGTGGAGCTAAAATCTTCCTACATTTGCTTAAGTTTTGTTTTTTTTCCTAGTAAAATCATGAGTACCCACACTGATAACTACTGAAATAACTAAAAAATCTAATGAGTTGCAGCACTGTCTTCAAAAATATATATGAATAGCAACAAATACACAAAAATGAAGATACAGACTCAAGTACTTCACAACTATTAATAATTGGGAGTTTTACTATTTATACATTGAACAATTGTGTCAAATACTTCATACATTGGCAAATTTCTCACACAAAATAAATTCTGAGCCATCCTCATTCGGCTTTATATATAATTAGGGATTTATGTCTGTCTGTCTGTCTGTCTAAAATCACATATCTATTTGGTTGCATATGCATATGTATCTGGATTTTTCATATAGATATAAGAAAGTCATGTATGTGAGTGTCTGTCTAACTCTTTATTATGTCATAGCTAATACATTGATTCAATGGTTTAAATGTTGGCTGGAAAAAAAGGAATGGGGGAAATTTAGAAGATGCAAGAACCTGCTAATTCCGTGCCAAACTCTGTTCTTTAGCTGGGATCCCATTCTCCAATGTACTCAAGGAAATTACAACTTCAAACATAAAAATAAATATAAAATGGCATGATGAAGCTGCAAAGTATCTTTAGCAATCAAGAATTTTGGATGAATGCTAGAATTTGGGGAGAATCCTCCCCATTTGATAGAATTGCTATTTGGAGACTTCCTTATATCACTTTGTCTGGACAGAATACTCCAGAGGTCAGCCTTGATTTTTATATGGTTTGTAATAGGCATTGCTTATATTACCTGAAAATGGTTATTGAACCCAGCCCTTTAGATTAATACCAATCTTAGATATTTTATATTTATCCTACCTAATTTGTGCTTCCTTCAACCAAATGATGATCAATGGCAGCAAGACATTAGCTAAGTAGATCTCATCTTTTTATTGTCTATTTCAACTGAGATGTGCTTTAGCCTCAAATAATGAGGATCTGACATGGGTAGACTCTTGCTATTCCTTGAGAAGCAGTCAGTGGTGTTGGTCGATATTCTGTATTATAACATCCCACATTGGACACTGTATCAGATATGAGAGCAGCAAACACTCACCACAGTTCATTTATTCCATGGTGAATAATCCAGGCCTGCAAAAACCTTGTCTCCAAAACCTGAACGCAAACTGTAAATCATATATACTGTGGCCTGCTAATAGATTCCCCCCCCCAAGTCCCCAAAAAATCTTGGGTAACAAAAGCAAAAGAGTAATTGAGGTTCTGTTAGGATGCCTAATTTGGCCAGCAGATTGGATTTGGCCCTGTAAGCTATAAATAGTATAAATATATTCCTGTATGGAATATACCCGAAACTAGCATTCATCCAAAATTATTATTTTGTCCTGAATCTATAGAACTGATATTGAAAGCAGTTCAAGGTGGAGAGATGGCAATAATTTTGTCTTCTGGGAACCAAAATGAGATTTTAAAAGGAACAATCTTTTATATTTTCCATTTCAGCCAGTGAGATACTGTGGTTGGAAAGTCCAGGAAATAGGCAAAACATTTTAAAGCCCTAACAATGAATGAGGGCTGAAATAGCTTCTAGGAAGATGTGATTTGCTATAATAAAACAAATGCTAGTCTACTCACTAAAGGAACCATTAAAGTTATTGTTTATTAAATGTTAAACAAAGAACTTAGCCAAAAGTATATAGACAAAAAGAATCACATTAATAATGTATTTGATTAGTGAACTTTTTTAAACTGCAGATTCAATTCCACAATCCCCTTTTAAATATGCCATTTAACTATAATGCAGTGCTCAATGCAGAAATTTTCTCAGAGATTCAAAATGTTCAAATCTTGCATTCTTTTTATAAAGAAATATGTCCATTTTTATTAAGTTGTAAAAAGTTTAAAACCAGCCATGGCAGTAATATTCTCTCTCTCTCTCTCTCTCTCTCTCTCTCTCTCTCTCTCTCTCTCTCTCTCTCTCTCTCTCTCTCTCTCTCTCTCTCTCTCTCTCTCTCTCTCTCTCTCTCTCTCTCTCTCTCTCTCTCTCTCTGTGGGCTTATAGAAGCTTGCTGTGGCAATTGAATCATTTCATACCAGATAAGAGTTTTGGGATCACAAATTTATAGAACAAAACATGTTTTGAATTCATTTGAGATATCATATTGACAATATTAAAAACTTACATTGGTAAGATATACAGTACCTTATCCATTGTAACAGCAGTCATTTTCCCCCAGTTTATTGCAGTTGTAGATCAGTACAAGTAAAGTGTTCTGTCGATATATAAATCAGTTATTATAGTAGATAATAAAATAAAATTTAAGATAAAGTTAAAATACATTTATAAAATAACCAAACACCTATAAGTGAGGTCCAGGATTCAGCCTATATTAAATTATAATCTACACTAATATATATGTATATATGTAATATGATAACATCTAAAATTACATCAAAGTGATAACTAAAATTTAAATGAATTACAGTTACGTAGAATGCATTGCAGAAAACTGGCCCATCAGAGTCCACTGAGTCTTATGCTATATACACTGTAACAAGATGTAGTTTGCCTATGAGCAGATCTGGGCATAGGTTGAATCTGTGCAGCCAGGATATTGACCAATCAAGGGTAGGATGAACCTAATTTAGTTGTCTCTGCAAAAGGAGCAACCAAATAGAACATGTTTTATAGATTCTACCTCTCTGGAATCACATGGGCAAAATCTTTTAAGCCAACGGTACTTTTGATATCTACCATTGAATACTGCAGAGGGGAGAACATAGCATCGGGCAAGACAAAAAGCTTTCCTATGGCTGAATAATAATAGCTATATCTCAAATTTAGACAGTTTCTGCTCAACAATATCAATATTTACTTGGAACATCTATCACCAAGCACTTTAACAACATAGACATAGAGACTGTAATTAAAAAGTACAGAGTGGAATAGTTTAACTTGAAGATTCATTAATAAAGCTCTGTTTGCTAAGTGGCTTAATAAACATATGCTGAGTGCAGTTATATTCCCACCAGGAAATGTAAAATGCTCTTTAAAATAGTAAAATTACCATAATTGACAGAACACAGATGCTGTTTAATAATCTAACCAATTGCACTCTCAATGGGAATCCTCATTAATTCTATTTTAAGACATAGTGCAATTCACCTGTATTTAATATAATTAGTATTGAAAGCCAGGTAAGCAGAACAGTTAATGATGCTAAGTTTGATGACTTTGCTATAGCAGGAACAATACTTAAAGTTTGACAACAATGAGTTAGCCCTTTTCTATTTAATGCCCTCCTCCCCGACACTTTTCATAATCAAAATTATAGTCTGTGGGTCCAGGCTGATTTTATAAGGGATCAAATATCATAATCATTTTTACAAGCAAGAAATAATGCCAACTGTGGTATTCCCTGTGATACTCTATGGAAGTGAAAGTTGAGCTTTGAAGGAGCATAGTAGAAAGGATATTGACACTTGTGACTATTGATGTTTGCGAACACTCCTACAAATACAACTGAAACCAAGAAAACACACAAATGGATCAGTGAGCAAATTGACCCATATGAGGCACAAATATTCAAGTTCAAATTAACCTACTTAAGAAACATTTTGCAAAGTGCTAGATGGAAGGAAAGAGGATAACCAGCAACAAAGTGTAGGGGCTGAGTTACAGTGGTGACAAGTGCACTGGTAGAAGATTTGAAATATCGGGTTATCATCATCAATATCTATGTAGTCACTAACAGTTGACAATAGCTAGATGGCACATAATGAACCTATGATAAAAAGACTAAATGTGGAAATCAAAATTTAATTTTGTCCTAGTTTTGCCTACTTTTCACTGATACAGGCATCAAAATGAAGTGGAACCAATGACCCTCAAAATGTTTGACATTTCAGGACATTTCTAACTCAGTTCATCTTTTAAATTAGTCTTTCTCCTCCTTCTGCTCTGCTTTTTAGGGTATGTAATCATAGAGATTTTGATCTCTATATGTAGCTTAACGTAACCAGCTATAACACAGCCTATTTGCAAGCACATAAAGAAATGTATAAAATCTAAAAGCCAAAGGGTAGGACTAAATCATGAAGAAGAACCATCATTTTATTTTCCATCCTTCTGAGTTTGGTAAAATAAGGACCCAGATGGTTGGAGGCAATGTGCGGACTCTGTCAAGCACTTAGGGCTGTAAAGCACTATGAAGTAGTATATAAGTCTAAGTCCTATTGCTATAAAATAAAAATTAGACTGTTAAAAAACAGAAACACATTGAAAATAGTGCCCTACCTGAAATAGGTTGCAAATAATAGGAACAATCCCTATTATACATTTCCATTTATGTAGGAAATGCTACATAAGTAAAGAGCCTTGGGAGATATATTTAAAAGTACTTTGCAGTACAACAACTATAGAAGTCCACTGTCTAAAAAGCACAAAGCATTCTTCAAAGAGTCAGAATAGTGCTATTATTTTTTTTTAAATCAAGAAATATTTATCCAGCTCAGATAACTGGGAAATTTATGAATCATATGCCCAGTGCTAGTTTAAAATCTGGGCAGATGGGCAGCAAGCCACAGCTGTCAATATGGAACACTTGGATTTCTTTATTTCTTTACAGATAGCTTACACAAGGGAAAATCTCATGATCGTTACAAGGTTACTTTGTTTACACTCCATTTCACCGATGTTCAACTAAGCTGAGGAAGCAAAAGTTCCAAAAGACTGAGTCTTCAAATTATGCCTTTTGAGGCTGATGTGAAATTCTTAAGATCCAAATCTCTCTCAGCCAAAGAAATACATAACCAGTTTTCAAGGGAAATAAGTTTAGCATATTTTAACATGCAAGAAAGAGGGAAGCAAAAAAAAACCCAAAACTAGAGGTACCAACTCGCTTAGTCAATATATCCTGAAGGTTGGAGATGTAAGAAATTCCACCCCATCCCCACCTCACCTGGAATTAGTCGAAGCATATTTTCTCCTCCATATTTTTCAGATGTTCCTCTTAAGCAACAACCTTTCCCCGCTCAGAATTGCATCTTTGGATATGGTAATTTCAATCCAAGTCTTTTTATTTTAAATAATTTATCATTTATCATGCAATTCCACAAGGATCTATATTTTAAAAATGAAATGGAATGGAATAACATTTACCTTTAATATAAAAACATACTAAATGTAACAATAAAAAAAACTAGAATCATATAGCAAAAAGCCGCAAGGAAGACTGTAAGAAATTCCATCGTAATATTATAAGTCTCAAATCCCAAAATGATTACAAATATTTGCAGCAAATTTTTGGAACAAATTGAAGTGATGCTTTATTTCTAGAACATGACTGTTTCAAAGCATGTCTGTAATACCAGGGGAAAAAAATCTTTCCCTTTTTTAGTTGATATCAAATTAATCTGTACAGGCTGTAATAACCAAGAAAATCTCTGATCATATTCACACTGGATAGGATATGCAAGAATGCATTCTGGTTTCAAGCTGTTTCAACCAATAAGACCTCCCCTCCTCTCCTTTCCTCTCCTCTCCTTTCCTCCCCTCTCCTCTCTCCTCCCCCTCCCCTTTCCTCCTCTCCTCTCCCCTTCCCTCCACTCCTCTCCTCTCCCCTCCCCTCCCCTCCCCTCCCTCCTCTCCTCCTCCTCTCCTCTCCTCTCCTCTCCTCTCCCCTCCCCTCCCCTCCCCTCCACCTCCCCTCCTCTCCTCTCCTCTCCCTTCTCTCCTCTCCTCTCCTTTCCTCTCCTCTCCTCTCTTCTCTTCTCCTCTCCTCTCCTCTCCTCTCCTCTCCCTCCCCTCCTCTCCCCTCCCCTCCCCTCCTCTCCTCTCCCCTCCCCTCCCTCTCCCCTCCCCTCCTCTCCCTTCTCTCCTCTTCTCTTCTCTTCTCTCTTCTCTTCTCCTCTCTTCTCCTCTCCTCTCCTCTCCTCTCCCCTCCCCTCCCTCCCCTCCCCTCCCCTCCTCTCCTCTCCTCTCCTTTCCCCTCCCCTCCCATGCATGGCATGCCGTGCCATGCTATGCTGTGCTTTCAAATCAGTATTGACTTTGGGCAACTGCCTGGACAAATCCCTGCAGTTTTTTTTTCACTTTGGAAGTGATTTGCCATGGTCCTCTTCCTAGGTTTAAGAGAGGGAGTGAGTGACTCAAGATCACACAGCAGCTTTGTATCTAAGGCAGAACTAGACCTCATGCTCTCCCAGTTTCTCTCCTGATACCTTACCACTACACCAAACTGGGCTCTTGTCAATAGATTAACAGCAATATCTCTAATTCCACTGCAGTGGAATTATTGAAATAAGGCAATGGCTAGATATACAAGCCAGATATGTGCCTATATTTGCCCTAAGTGTCCCTTCCCTATATTTCATGATGGGCCCTACCATACAGATTTTTATTTTTTACAATAATGAGATGTGAGGCTATCAGAATGTGATATATCGGCCATGTGTGACCAAATTCCTTGTCACTGCAATTGTGTTAGGTCTTTATGGATGATGGTGAGTCCAAAGGGCAACCATAGGAACTATCTATCCACAGGAACTCCAGTGTCAATTGGCATTTCATATGTTCTTACATTGAAAATTTCCTTTTGGTATATTATGGTGAGGATGCTTCCCCATTTTTCTTTTCATTTGCTAATGTCTTTTCAGTTGCTGTGAGGAAAAAAGGTGAAAACTCACTGAAGCAGAAAGTCAGATGACATAAAACAAAACCCTTCAATTTAGATTTTTTTCTTTTCATGTCCTTTTTCATATTTTCTTTTCCCCATCCTCATCCCCAAGATGCCTTACAACTTTCTTGTTAAAGCTATTGGAAAACTAACATAACACTTCTGTTCCATAAGATGATAATAAATGTGTCATTTCCTTGCTTTGGGGAGCAGAAAGTTACAGAAAGTATTTAAAAAAAAACAGCTATTTGAATAGCTAAAGCAATGTGATGCAGGAATGCACTGATAAATAAAGATTTCTTACTGGGTTTTTGTTGTTGTTGTTGTTGTTAACCATAAGCAGCCACCCCCAGAAAAAGGTATACAAAGTAAATAGTATATAAAACAGTGGGCAACAGATACAGTATATTTACATTTGAGGAGAAGTAATGGTAATTTGGTGCTATTTGAATTTATGGTAATTTGGTGCAATCTGAAGAATTTCATAAGCAATGGTATCTATTAACACATTTTATTTTATTGTGTTAATTTAATTCAAAACAAAGCAAGTATTATGAGATTTGTGGAAGAACTGTGCTAAATTAAAATAACAACTGATGGTATTACACTTCGATGCAAACATACTGCTGTTTTCATCCATGAAACTGATAATGACATGACAAAGATCAGCTAGGCTAATACTGGCTTTAGAAGTAGGAATGAGTGTTTAACAGATGCCCTCACTACAAACACATTATCACACCTAACATTAGAAAGGCTTGTGAGCATCCCTTCCTTGTCATGAATAGGTAGTGAGTCTATTGATAACAAGAAGAAATTTACATGAAGACAGCAGTGAAGTGACTACAGTTGGAGGCCACACTTTCAGGGACCATGAGATAATTAAGATAACATAAAATTGTACAGTCTATCCATTATAGAAAGTGATATGGCAATACTTATGAATACTCTTATGTATAGTCTTTTTTCTACTCTGTATTTTGGTTAACCAGTGTTTTACAGTAAGGAAAAGTTGTGGCCTGAGCATTAGATAGCATCATGCAGCAGAGTATAAAATTGGGATTATCAGTGGATTATGGTGATACTGAAGATAGACTCATATTTTGGATTCTGTGAAAGTGGGGGAAAAAACACCATATTGAAACAGCTGCGCATGATGGGGAATTCACATTCAATCTCAAGGGATTGGCATACCGTACCTCTTTTTTATGTCTTTGAGTAGAAGTGTACTGTTCAACTTGATTGGTTGCAAGTTGACAAGCCTACATTATATTCTGGCAAAAAAAAAATGTTCTCTGTTCCAGGGTATCTAAAATTAGCATATAGAAACACATTGCTTGAGAATTTATGGCAACTGGCAAACTTCTATACATATTCTGTAGGGAAAGGTTATCTTGTTCTTCCTGCTCTTTATATGAAATGGATGTGAATTTCTAAAATGGAAGTGCTGATTTCAGCAACTTCAGTTCCTTCTGACCGAGTTGTCTTTATAGCCTTTGATAGATTTGATTCACACCCGTTATAAATACTCTGATCTATTCTGAAATTATATATGTCATTCAGACATAAGTCAATTCATTCTGCACACACAAGAAACACTGTGTTTCCCAGATTAATTTTCTACAAAATTAGGAAAGATGCTCTGTCCAGATCTAAGCAAAGTAAAATAAATTAAATGAGCATGTTAACGTTTCTGAAGTTATTTAGATCTGCTTTAGCAATCTTTTTATTTGTTTGCTTGCTTAAGACATACCATTATTTATCACTATTTATTTCACTTTTTAAAAAACAAGTTTGTATTATATCATTCATTAAAAATTTTAAAATATGTAAACCAAAATATCTCTGATTCCGAGTAAGGACCTTTTCTATTGATGTGAAGTAAAATAAAAATAATTAATTAAAAATAATTAATATTTAGTTAAAATAATTTAAATTTAATGATACTTAAAAGTAAAAATAAAATAAAAATAAACTATAAAATAATAAATAAAAATAATAAATAAATAAAAAGAAAACCAAAACCAAATAAACTTAAAGGATGGATTTGATGGACCACCAGGACTTTTTTGCCATCATTTTTCTATGTTTTTATGAAATCCAGTTATTTTATTCATTTAATTTGGTTTCAAGTCATTCCCCCATCCTGACTTCTCAATGATTCTGGACAATTTCTTGAATTGACATTTATAAAAACACATAGCCAAGCAGAAGGCTTACTCAGTATCACAACCCTTCCCCTCAAAATAGGAACTTCACAACTAACCTATCCCAAGATCTGGGAGAACAACTAGATTTTAAAAATATAAGGTGAGAGCAGCATGGATCTCTAGTGAGATGTCTTTCCAGAGGGTAGGAATCACAGGAAGATTACATTCTTTGATTGATTGGGTCCAAAGCACATTCACTTTCCCTGACCTGACTGGAGAGGCAGAAACATTTAAAAACAAGTGCCCTCAAGTAACTGGACCCTATGGCATGAAGAGCTTTAGACCAATAGCAATAGCACTTGGACTTATATACTGCTCCATAGTGCTCTATAGTACTCTCTGAGCAGTTTACAATGCCAGCATATTGCCCCCAACAATCTGGATCCTCATTTTAGTGAGCTTGGAAGGATGGAAGGCTGAGTCAACCTCAAGCCCTGTCAGGATTGAACTCCAGGCTGTAGGCAGAGTTAGCCTACGATACTGCATTCTAACTACTGCAGCACCTTGAATTGCACCTAGAAACTCAATGCAATTGGTGCAACTTGCAGGACAGTATTGACCCATGCACATGCCAATGTATGCTTAACACTGCCCATATATTTTAAACTAGCTTAGTTTTTTTCTTTAAGAAAAGTCCAATATAGAGCATGTTGCAGTAGTCCAACTGCCAGGTGGTGAGTGCAAGAGTCATCTGAAGAGCCCTCCAATTCCGGAGCATGTACAACTGGCACACCATATGAAACTGTGGAAAGCTTCTCAGTCACAGTTACCATCTGCTATTTGAGCAGGATTTATTAGCCCAAGACAACTACAAGATTGTGCACAACTAGTACACGGGAGAGTGCAACTCCATAAGACTACAGATGGAATATCACTAGAACTAGAGACCCCAAACAAACATAGCCACTTGGTCTCATCAGGTTTGAGCCTGAGTCTTTTCCTCCCCATTGAGACCCATATGATCTTTGGATATTGGGCTAAAACTTTGACAACATTTCTTGGTTATCTCAGGATTGAGATGTACAATTGGATATAATCAACACATTGATGTCATTTGACTTCAGATTGCTGGAAAACCTCACCTATGTTACAATACAAAATTTCTTGGCAACACATTTTTTTCCTGCCCTGTTGCCTTCATCTTATCCACAGCCTATAAGTGACATAGAGCTAAAGTTGCATTTTACCCCTTAGTGCAACATTATATGAAAATACCTTTAAGATGTACAAGATCTATTAGGTATTTACCTGCAGGCAACAGAAGGAAACTAGTGTTTGGCAATGCAGGCAGAAGAAGAAAATCACTGAAGGTTTTGGATCATAACCTACCAAGCTGGTCCAGATTAGGTTAGCAGATAGACATTTGCAACTTCCATGTCTAGAACTAAGAGAGAATGACTGGTCAAGCAGCCATCTTCTGCAGCTAAGAGAAGACCTGAACCTGAATATCCCTAGTTCAGTACCACATCCATACACACAGTGATGTCTATACTTATGTTTGCAGTAGTCAACCTGTGCTCTGTTGTGTCATTATTTCAGAGATATATCCTTACCTAAACAAAGAAACACAATGTCCAAAGCAGGCAAAAAAAATCAGGGAAAGCAGGAGCAACATCTGACTTTTTGTCAGTTTCCCAGTTAAGATTCTTTGTGGGAATGTAGTAGGGAGCACTGTGAAACTGGGTGTTTCCACTGGGATTAATTGGTTTATTTATTTATTCTTTCCTGCAATCCCATACCACATCTGGTTCATTTCTTCTGTAGCTTCTCCCATCACATCAAATTTAAGCGTGTTCTTCTCCATTTCTATGGAATTAGCCTGGTGATAGTTGGTATCTTGAAAAAAATATATAATTTATTTGTACAGTTTGTTTGTTTAGGAAGAATAAAAAGGGATTTACAGTATTTATATATATTACTGTCTTTAGTTATAGATTGAACACCTCAAAAGATTTCAGAAAACTTTTCACCTTTTTGCAGAGGAAAGATTAGTTTAACAATCTTAGACAGTGCTTTTTTTGTAATAAAAAAAAAAAGGTGCCGGAACTCACACACATCATACAACCCACCTTGGGAGGGTTTTATCAAGTTATTCTTTCCATGAATGTTTTAAATTAAAATATTAACAGACCAGGAAGGTGTTATAATCCATTTTTCAACAACAGATGTAAATTCTAATTGGTATCTTCACAAAAGTTCAGATTTGACAGACAGAAAAGATCTATGTTTTGCATACTTTTGCAGTATACCTAGTGTGATTTAATGGATGTTTCTTCACAATTATGCTGAACTTATTAATGGCATTAATTAGGAACTACATGAAATATTCTTTTTTTTATACTCTGCCTGACTGTTTTCCAGATTATTTGGAATAAAACATATATTGGTGCATCTCTATGTTGAGATGGATGGGTTCATTCAATCCGCAACTGAGAATTGCTAGAGATTGGAAGACCTGTTTTAAAGGAGCTCATATATGCAAGAATTCTGATCACATGACTTTTAATAGTTGTGTATACAGTTCATTCTTGTACTAAACTTGAAAAAAAATGAAAAAGAAAATACCCCTCCTCCACACACATACACAATTACATAAAGATCTTGATTATATTTTGTTTACTGGTCTGTTGCTGATTGAATTTAGCAGTCTATTACTTTTAATTAAGTCAAAGGGTATGTCTAAAAAACAACAACAACACCTAGCTTTACTCTTGCATTTTTTTTATTTTAAAATGGCCACCCTAGAGATAAATCCATAAAGTTAGCCTTTTAATTAGCCAACAAGGCTCCTTCTAAGAAAAATAATTAAATTAAAAACTTTACTTCCCTTTTATCAAGTCCATATCTACCTATAGCTCGAAGTTGCTAAATCTTGTCAAAGACTTAGTCTGAAAATTCATGAGTATTTTTGCTTTCAAACACTAACTGACTATTGTATCCTTGAGCATACTAGTAGATTTATTTGTCTCAAGAATGATTGCCTTTCCCCTTGGGGTTTCTAATCGATCTGGAACAGTGCTTATGCCCTAGGTACCCTCAGTGAATCAATGTCACTTCCTAGGTCTCAAGAAGCCAGTCTTACTGTCATGGCACCTGCCATATGGAACAGCTCTCCCCTGCCTCAAAATACGGCTTGTCCCTTTCAGAAGGCTGTGAAATTCTGGCTCTTCCCCCAGACATTGGGACTAGGGTGTTAGTGACAGGAGCTCTGGCTCTAATCATTATATCTGATTAGTAGTTACTGAGATTTCGTGAGCCTCAATTTATTTTTGTTTTTGTTTGATTTGGTTTTAGAATATTTCCCTTTGTTAACACCCACAGTTTGTTTGGGTAAATGGGTAGTTGTATACAGTACATTAGGTAAATAAATAAATAAGTTTAACTTTTTTAAAAAATTGACATAAAGTATATGAAAATGGACATGAAATTAAAAAAAGTAATTAATGTTCTTGGTATTTGGTAATTTTGAAGCAGTGCAAGAAATTCAATCCTTGATAGGATCATGAATTAATGGAACCCTGGAAGGTAAAATGAAGAAATATGTTTATTTGACTCTACCATTCAGCCATTGGAAAATTCAAGATCTAGTATTTTGTGAAGGAGAGGAGCAATGTATTTCTTTCCTTACTGTTCACAAAGTGATAATTACCTCCAAATCTGATTGGAGTGAAGAGAAAACTAAATTCTTCAGGCTGTTTTTCATAATACCAAAACTCCAGTCAGCCAGTACCTAGTAGTAAATTCAAGCAGACACACAACAATTATGAAATTCACTTCCCAAGTTTAGATGACTTCAAAGGTGATTAGATTAATTAATAGTAATTGTATGTAATAAATTCTTAGTAGAGATAAGTGAAACTTTTCTTTTTTGATGACAGTTATTTTCAACACCCAAATAGAAGAGAAATGTCCTTATTTTCCCTCCAGCAGTCCAGAAAAAATGATGCAGGATTAGATGGATCTTTGACAAGGCTCTTTTGGTAATTTCACCTCTACGTTATGCCCCATAACCGAGAGGCTAAAAGAACAAATTTACTTTTCAAATATGGAGAATTGTGCTTACATTTTAAACATTTCCTTAGTATGTTTTTACTTGACAGAGCAATTATTTACCAGAAAATAGAGAGAAGAGTAAGGAAGTGGTACTTCCTTTATGGAAATCTTCTGCTGTATTTATGATTTATACCTTCTAACATAATTTGAGACTGAGAGTAAACATCCAGAATAATTTTTTGAATGGTTTAGTTAGGAGGAATTATTTTATCATAAAACTGTTTATGTTTAAATGTTTCTTGAAATTCCAAGAAGTCAAATCAGGATGAAGCCATTTTTTAAAAAAACAAACTGAATATTAGAACAGATAACTGAAGTGAAACTTTTTTTTAACTTTTATGAAAGAGCACCGGCTAGCCAGTTTGTCAAATATTTATTCTAATGAACTCATTCAACAATGGAGAATCTCATCCTCATCAGGGTTGGTTTATCCATTAAGTAATCTTAAAAATAAATTACAAATAAATTACAAATTTTAAAAGCAGGTCTTTTTCTTTTCTTTTACAATAATGAACTTGCTGTGATAATTTAAAATAATAATAATAATAATAATAATAATAATAATAATAATAATAATAATAACAACAACAACAACAGAAATCAGCTTTTGCAATTCCCATGGAACTTTACAAAGGGAATATTAATGACACAATAAGCACTCTTTCATTTAGCTCTTTACAAATGTGCTCACTTAGGGAATTCAATAGCAAAGTCAATTGTTCAAAAAACTTTTCATTATCTATTTCTCAAACTTCTTCATTTTCCTTCGTCCACGATTTCCAAAGCTTTTCTTATGCCCCAAGCAACTCTGTTTTCTAAAGGCCGGCTTGAATGCAAGATTCAAAAGTATAAAAAATCAAGGTTAATTGGAATTTGCAGGAACAGATGCATATATAAAACAAAAATACTTCTATCTTTTAGAAGCACCATCATTTTTATGCTTTTAAATTTCAAAATTATAGAAGGTCAGTCCCTTCCCCATGAATTATAATTCAAACCTTTGAAAGCCAAAACCCACTCAATGATAATGTTTTTTTTAAAAAAAGAGATTTAAAGATATTCATCTTTGGTTTGCCATTGATTGTATTTTCAAAGTTTTCATTTTGCATAACTAAGGTATTACTCACAAGGTGGTAATTTCTTTATCAGCAAGCTTCAATGGATTTGTTTATAATTTTTATCATTATTAACTAAATCAAGTATATACACATAAAATAATGTAAAGCCAGCCAGAATCTTTACCTAATCCACATACTGCTGTAGGTTAAGTAGCCAGATTACATCACATTCATATTTTATGCGGGTTGTTTTGATAAATTGTTGTTTTAGACTTTTCCCTTCTCAGAGGTTTTGTACTTCAAAAAAGCTTGAATTTATTGAATTTATTCCTGATACGTTTCCTTTATGTGGCCAAAAAAAAGTACACACACACACACACACACACACAGAGAGAGAGAGAGAGAGAGAGAGAGAGAGAGAGAGAGAGAGAGAGAGAGAGAGAGAGAGAGAGAGAGAGAGAGAGAGAGAGAGAGAGAGAGAGAGAGAGAGAGAGTCTGGTAATATCTTTTTGACTAATACATTTGATTAAAAGGCATAACCTTTTGTAAGAACAGGTAAATTGTTAATTAAAAAGCTGCTACCAATCTCCTCCTACATTTTGTCAACCACAGACTAATTATAGGCCTATTCCTACACTTTCTTCTGTGTATAGTTATTGCCATTATGGTTACAGAAGGAAAAGCACTTGAAGCTATGAAATGCAATTAGAATATAGATTCATTTACACTTTGCTTTTGGATAAAACATGCAAAAACACCCATTCTACTAAAAATGGCACATATTCCCCACGAGTGCCACTATCTCAAAAAGCAGGGAGGAGAAAACCCAACATTTTGGCTTATTGCTTTCAATATCTTGTTCCCACGGATGAAACAATAATGTTTTTGTCATCATATAATTGCAGATCTATAAACATCCACTAAATTAACAAAATAAATATAGAAAATGATATAGAGTAATATTGTGCATTGAGGAAGAACAGGAACCTATTTCATATTATTTGGTGGTACTAATGGTGAAGTTATTGAGGAGCTGCATGGGTGTTACCATGCAACAGCATCCCTGGTGGCACAGTGGCTAGAATGCAGTATTTCAAGCTAACTCTGCCAATTGCCATCAGTTCAGTTCTGACTAGCTCAAGGTTGACTCAGCCTTCCATACCTCTGAGGTCAGTAAAAGAGGACCCAGATTGTTGGGGGCAATATGCTAATTCTGTAAACCATTTAGAGAGGGCTGTAAAGCACCATGAAGCAGTGTATGTTGTTGTTCATCCATTGAGTTCAATGAGGACCTTGACATCTTGTGGATTATGGGCCATCAATGATGTGTCCATAGGTGGCTGATAAGACCAATGTTACCACGGAATGTTCTGCCACATACTGAACAAAGAAATGTAGACACTGTTACTTCAGCATTTACAGCTCTGGCTTTGCGGAGTGCACGCTTCTCTTGTGCCAAGATTGTCCTTCTATGTTCATATGTCTGGCAACCCTGGTACACCAGAGTACGCCATGTCGATTGATCATGTGCCAGAGGTTCCCAGTAGGTGGTGTTAATATCCAGGGACTTGAGAGAGGCTTTCAGCGTGTCTTTATATTGCTTATTTTGTCCCCCGTGTGATTGTTTTCCTTGAGACAGCTCACCATAAAAGAGCTGTTTAGGGATGCAATGATCTGGCATCCTTACAACATGGCCTGCTCAGCACATCTGGGCTTTCATCAACAGAGTGTAAACTGATGATAGGTCTGCTCTGGAGAGGACATCAGTGTCTGGTATCTTATCCTGCCACTGGATCCTCAGAATTCTATGAAGGCAAGTCATGTGGAAATAATTCAGTTGCCTCACGTGCCTCTTGTACACTGTCCAGGTCTCACTAGCATACATCAGGGTAGTTAACACTGCTGCCTTGTAAACTTTAAGTTTAGTAGCAAGGCTTATTCCACACTTTAGTCTGCAATCTGCCAAATGCAGAACTTGCCTTAGCAATTCTACAGTTGACCTCATTGTCAATTGTCACTGCATGGGAGAGGGTACTACCAAGATACGTAAATTGGTCCACTACTTGCAGCTTTTGTCCCTTTACTGTGATGGTAGGTTCTTGATACTGAGCTTTTGGAACTGGCTGGTACATTACTTCGGTTTTCTTCATGTTAATGAGGAGACCAAAGTTGTCACAAGTGGCTGCAAATTTGTCCATGCTGGCTTGCATTTCCTGCTCCAATCCTGCATTAAGGGCACAGTCATCAGCAAAAAGTAGATCTCGTAACACAGTCTCCTTTACCTTGGTGACAGCCTGAAGTCTTCGCAGATTGAATAGTCTCCCATCAGTTCTGTACCTCAGATTAACTCCCACTGAGCTGTTCTGAAAGGCGTCTGACAGCATGACTGAAAACATCATGCTGAACAGGGTTGGTGCCAGCACGCAGCCTTGCTTAACGTTGTTAGTGACAGGGAAGGCCTCTGAGGTTCCACCGTTACTCAAAACACGAGCCGCCATGCCATCATGGAACTGCCGTACCATCAGAATAAATCTGTCAGGGCACCCAAACTTCGACATAATACGCCATGATCCTTCACGACTAACTGTGTCAAAAGCCTTGGTAAGATCCACGAAGGTCATGTATAGTTCACAATTTTGCTCCTGACATTTCTCCTGGAGCTGTTGAGCTGCAAAGTTCATGTCCACAGTGCCGCGCTCTTTACAGAAACCACACTGTGTTTCAGGTAGTATACCCTGTTCCAGATGGTCAATCAGGCGATTTAGCAACACACGTGCAAAGATCTTGCCTGTGACGGAGAGAAATGATATTCCTCTATAGTTATCGCAGAGTTGTCAATTTCCTTTCCTCTTGTAGAGGTGCACGATGGACGCGTCTTTCAGTTCCTGGGGAATGGAACCTTGTTTCCAAAAGGATTGGAACAGTTGGGTAAGTTTTTCAACAAGCACAGCACCACCAGCCTTATAAACTTCTGCTGGGATTGCATCAGATCCTGGCGCCTTACCACTGGAACATTGACTGATGGCCTGTAAGGTTTCAGCCTCTGATGGTAGGGCATCTAGGCTATAGTTGATATATACCTGGGACATCCTGTCAATCACCTCATTATTGATGGCAGATGGGCGGTTCAGCACAGAGTGGAAGTGCTCAGCCCAACACTGTAAAATCAGGGTCTTCTCAGTGATAAGAGTTGCACCACTCGAATCCAGTAGAGGAGAGCTTCCTAAGGGCTGAGGTCCATACAGGGATCTAAGGGCTTCATAGAACCGTTTGACATCACCTCTATCAGCAAACTTCTGGATTTCATCTGCTTTAGCACTCAACCAGGAATCCTGCATCTTGCGGAGCTTGCTCTGTACAATCCTGCGAGTGTTTATAAAAGCAATTTTCTTTGCAGTTGACGATGGATCATTTTGATGAGCACGGTAGAGGTGGTGTTTTTCAGCAAGCAAGGTCTTAATCTCTTCATCGTTTTCATCAAACCAGTCTTGCTGCTTCCTATATGAAGGTCCAAGAACCTTAAGTGCAGAAGAGTGCAAGATATCCCAGAAACATTCCCAGTCCTTCTCAGCATTTTCCTGTATTTGCAGCTCCAGGAGTTGAGTATCAAGATCTTTTACTAATGAAGCTACTATGTCGGGGTTTTCCAGTGCACTGACATTGATCTTTTTCATCAAAACTCTGTTTCCCTGTGGACAATTCTTTGGCTTGATGTGAATATTTAACTTTGAAATGATGAGTCTATGGTCAGTCCAACAGTCAGCACTCGGCATAGCCTTAGTTACTCTTACATCTTGCATGTCTTTCCTCTGCACAATGATGTAGTCAATGAAATGCCAGTGCCTGGAGGGTAGGTGCATCCATGATGTCTTTTTACGAATAGGCAGGTGAAAGATGGTATTAGTAATGACCAGATCATGAGCAGCACATGTCTTCAATAATAGCAGACCATTGCTATTACATACGCCAATTCCATTTTTACCAATAACGCCATCCCACCCCACTCTCACGTTGAAATCACCAAGTAAAATCAGCCTATCAGTGCACTTCACAGATGAAAGTAGGGCATCAAGATCTTCGTAAAACTTGTCCTTTACTTCATCTGGATTTGTCATTGTAGGTGCATAGGCATTGATCAATGTGGCTTGCTTTCCACTTAGTAATGGGAGGTGCAGTGTCATAAGTTGATCATTCACACCCGTAGGAAGACTGGCAAGTTGGCAAACAAAATGGTTCTTAACCGCCAAGCCAACTCCAGACTCACGATGTTGGTCATTACTACGTCCACACCAAAAGAATGTATAACCACCTCCTGTTTCTGTAAGCTGACCTTCATTGGCTAGACGAGTTTCACACAGGGCTGCAATGTCAATGTTAAATCTTGCAAGTTCTCTGGCCCACCAGAGGCAGGACAGGGTTTGAAGGAAGCAACAATGTTTAGGGCACATTTTCTAGCCCCTTCCTCATACTACGGAGGTGAGAAGTGTGATCCTAAAGAGGGCTGCTCAGTCGCTCAGATAGACACCGAATCCAGCTGTTGCTTCATCAGCAAGAAGCGACCATTAGACCTGAGTCACCTGTGTGCAGGTCTGCATCCACAGCTCCCAGTGGTTCCACACCTGCTGCTTCTTCACTCGCCTATTGCCACACGACTTTAAGATTTATGAAAATAGGGAAAGTCAAGATGTCAAGACTTGCGCGTGAATTGGATTTAAGTGAGGGAGAGGTGCGCATAGTCAGCCTCACTCTCTCTTCCCAGATTCCATCTTGTTCCAATGGCAGGACAAAAGTCAAGACAGTTGGAGATGGGCTGGGTGCAGTGGTTGACCAGGGCATCTTTCGTGTCTTGCCGTGCTCTCAGCATACCACATTGTTTGCAGAAACTGCCTTCATGACCGTTGGTTCTATTTTGATAGATCTCATCCGCTCAATCCACCAGAGTCTGTCTTCACATGCTCGGGATAGACAAATCCCTTACTCACCGAGTGTCAAAGACACAACGGCTACTCTCAACCTGGTTTAGCCAGCCTGTTGAAGCTGTTGCCCAGGGTGTGGCCGCTGCGTGTGTTACTAGGAGCCACAGGTGAGAGCTGAGTGTCAGGTGGGGACCAATGGTGTACGAGCTGCCCTAAAAGGCATGACATGCCCTACACCAGAGGTACTACCCCTCCCTGGCCACCCCATACACCCCGAAGCAGTATATACTGTAAGTCTAAGTGCTGTTGCTATTGCTATTGCCATATTCATTCTTCAGAATGGACCCAAATTAGTATCACAACTGGACACTACATTGAATCAGAGCTCAGAAACACTGGTAGAAAGGAGATGTTGGCAACTTCAGACTTTTTTTCTTGATACCAGACAAACTAAAATAAAGCATATTAAACAAATGCTGATCTTGACTATGCTATCCACAGTCTAAGAATCTATTTGACTTCATTGCATGCTGATATCAGATTTTTCACTCCCCATAATTATAGCTTATCATGTTTGATTTGATATAATATTTATTATTCAATTGGCAAATTAAATTGGTGAATTATAATGTGTTATGTAATGTATTTTTGTAAATTTGGGGTTGTTCTGTGTGATTTTGGATTTTATGTTACTGTTATTGTGGTTACAATTGGTCAAAACAATATCTGTCTCTGTCTCTGTCTCTATCTCTGTCTCTGTCTCTGTCTCTGTCTCTCTCTCTCTCTCTCTCTCTCTCTCTCTCTCTCTCTCTCTCTCTCTCTCTCTCTCTCTCTCTCTCTCTCTCTCTGTGATATTATTAAATCATTGGACAGTTACGTGTTATTGTTGGTGAATCATCACCTGCAGATAAGCCAAGTACTTTAACACTTATTGAACTTTAATTTACTCTGTAGGGCTTTTTAATCAGCAGACACATCTTTCCTATATTAAAGTTAGTTCAGACGAAGTTCCAAAACAGTTAGTAAAAGTGGCATCAGATATGTTCTACCAAAAAAGAAAAAAGAAAAAAAATTAAAAAATAATAATTCTTAGGAACCTCCCTATCCAAAATAAATTTGACTTATGTTAGATAAACAAGAGAGGCCTTTGTAAGGTGAAGTTTTAACAGGATGTGGGGGAGATGACAGGGCTTCTTAGTTATTTTATGGAAATTCTTCCCCTTGTGGTATGGTTGGCTCACTTGCTTCTGGCTCCTAGGATGGTTAGTATTGTTTTACTGATGCGATTATACTTCAAAATTGTTGTTTGAGAGTCTTCTACACCAACCAGAATTGTAAAGCTGGGGTGATATAACAATATGTAAATAAAGACATACATATAAATAAACATTCTTGCAAAGTATAGAAAATCTGTGCCTGTTGGATCATTCTTTCCACATATAATATAGGCTTGTACTGTTTCCCTTCCTCTCATGACCCTCAGGATTGCCCTGATGAAGCCGCCTCCCCCCCTCCTCCTCTTCCTTGGGTGACCTGTGGAATTGCCTGCTGCTTTGCTGGGAGGAAGGAGGGAACCAAGGGAGCTATAAACCATGAGGAAAACTGCCCATTTCCCCATTTCAGTATGTCCCCAAGGGCCCCTCCCTCCTAGCAATTGCTGGCATCCCTCAGCCAGCCCTTACCTAAGCATTGGGCATCAAGGAATCAAACAGAGACATAAGATTTAGTAATATGAAGTTTTAGAATAGGGCATGATAGTCAGACCAGGTTCTTAAGTAGAACCACTTGATTTCCTCAGTGTAATGGGGCCATAAATAACATGGCCTAGTAGAAGAATAATTGGTAATTTATTCTGACTGCTTTCTTTCACCTTTGTGGTTTGTGTAATCCATATCTTTCCCCAGTCAGTGAATGAACGTGCTAGAGAAAAAGCTCTGAAAAGTGTCTTGCATTTCTCAGCTGGAAGCAGACCAAATCAGGAGAAATCAAATGGGCATTGGTATACATCTGTTTGTATACAAGCTAATTTTCCACTTAATCTTTTGTTTGAGCAGCATATTGAACAAAAAAAAATATTTTGAAGTACATTTCTTCCAATTAGCTTTAGTTGCTGATTATTTTATTTTCTGCTGCAGCTTATTCAACTGGAACAACCGATTCAACAAAAGGAGTCAGTCCTAGCTGGAATATTATTTTCAGATCATTCTAAAGCAAAGTGTTTAACAGGGGATATGTAAATTTTTCTTCATTAACCTGCATGTTTAAAACCATTGATCTTTTGCCACTTGCTGTTTCTTAACTTCTTGGAAATAAATTAGCATTTCCAAAATTAACTTGTGAGAAAAATATAAGCATTCAGTCAAATGAATATTTATTTTATAAATAACTTTTATAGCTGTCCACTTCTAGAGCAGAGGTTCCCAACTTTTCTGAGTTGGTGGCCCAGTGGGGGAGGGGGGGCAGGCACCTTATGCACGCATGCACAAACATGAATGTGGCCACAAGTGCACATGTGTGCACAAACAGGCCGTGAGCATGTGCACCATACAAAAGGGACTGTGGGCATGTATGCAAGGTCCTCAGCAACATCGGCACCTATGTAAGATTTGTGGTGCCTCCACTGCCAGGCTCATGTGATGCTACCACCGGCATGGGGATCACGCTGCTGCCCCTGCATGAGGATCCTTGCAGCATTACTGCTGCCCACGCAAGGTTCGTGGCAACACTGCTGTCCATGTGATAACTAGCAGCCCGTGCAACACTTGTGGCAATGGTGGCACAAAGGGTGAGCATGTGCACACACACATGTGCACTGCCCAGCTATTCAGGCAGTCCAGTGGCCAAGAGGCCATGGCCTGGTAGTGGGCTGTGGTCAATATGTTGGAGACCTCTGTTCTAGAGCAGGGGTCTTCAAACTTGGCCCTTTTATGACTTGTGGACTTCAACTTCCAGAATTCCTCAGCCAGCGTACCTGGCTGAGGAATTCTGGGAGTTGAAGTCCACAAGTCATAAAAGGGCCAAGTTTGAAGACCCCTTTTCTAGAGGATTCAGAGGTATTTACAATACCAATTATAATAATGGTTATAAATCATCAACAAATATTACACAAATAAGTATGTAAAAGACATTACATACATACATTAAACAAACTATTCCATCATTCATGAAGCATTTGAAAGAAATCCATCAGTGTATTAATAGGAAATTATTATGGAGTCATTCATTTTCTGCGTATACAGTTTCTACAGTAGCATTATGTCAGTATGCATTATTCAGAAGTTCATGACATACTTGTTGAAAGTGACCATAAGTGAATTATGCAACTATTCAGTAACTGATTGTTTGTTTGTTGTAACTGATTGATTTTGTGCCATCAGCGTGCCTGGCGAGGAATTCTGGGCGTTGGAGCCAGCTGCAGATGTTCTAATATTTTATTAATTTTCTAACTTTACAATTATAAGTACTTAATAAGCAATATGTTGTCTGGGTCTATTAGTAATTCAGTGGTACATATTAACTTTCTCATTCTAGTCCAATACTACATCATCTGGTGCTTCCTTGGTCTTCTCTTCTTCCAGTAGTATTTGTTCGTATTGGGCCAATACAATTCTTGTTACTGTTAATACATGTACAATTAAATATAGACATCTTCCTCACATTTTTCTGGTATTATACATAATATCGATAGTGGACATGTGCTCACTTACCATTTTCTTGCCTATCTTAACTTGTGTTTCTAATCTGTTTTTTTACAGTACTGTTTTTGATAGGTTGGACTGTTTTTTGCCCTTTGTGTAAAGACGGATGCAAAAAATGAGTTAAATAGTTCTGCTTTCTCCCTGTTGCTTGTCACCTTCTTGCCACTTTCACCCATTAATGGACCAATCATTTCCTTCACTTTTTTCTTGTTTTTTTACATGTTGAAAGAAGCTTCTTTTTGTTGTTTGACTTTTGTCACAATCCTTAGTTCATTTTAAGCCCTGACTTTCCTCACTTCATCTTTGCAGACTTGGGCTATTTGCTGATATTCTGACTTAGTTATGTGCCCCTCTTTCCACTTTTTATACTTGTCCTTTTTATCTTTCAATTTATCAGAGAGTTCTGATAAATTCATGCTGGTTTCTTTTGAGAGCTGTTGTTTTTCTTCTTTGTTGGTATTGTGCTAGACTGGGCTTTTATAATCTCACTTGTCAAAATTTCCCAAGCTTCTTGAGTTGTTTTCCCCTTGAGGATTCTCATCCATGGAATCCTTCCCAAGGTCTCTTTAAGTTTATTGAAATTAGCTCTCTTAAAATCCAAGACTCTAGTGTGACTATGTTCTATTGCTTGTGCTTGCATAATGTTGAATTCCAATATTGCACTATCACTCCCCCCCCCCCAAGATTCATGTGGCTTCAACACCTTCTATCATTTCATCTCTGTTAGTGAGAATTGTCCAATATGGCTGATCCCCTAGTTCCCTTCTCTACTTTTTGGGACAAAATGTTGTCTGCTAGCTTTGTCAGAAATCTGTTTGATCTTCCTCTTGATGCAGAGTTTGTCTCCCAGTTGATGTCGGGGTAATTAAAGTCCCCCATTACTATTGTGATGCGCTTCTTACATACCTTAGTTAACTGACTAGCAAAAAAATCATCTATTTCCTCTGTTTGGTTGGGTGGCCTATAGTATACATCTATGGCAATACCATTCCCCCCCTTTTACATTGACCCAAATGCATCCAAGACAGTTTTCATCATTGTTGTGCTCTATTTCTGTAGAGATGTAGTTATTTCTTATATAGAACAACTCCAGATCCTCTTTTATTTGGTCTGTTTCTTTAAATAAATTAAATCTCTCTATCTGTGTGTTCCATTTGTGGGTTTCATCCCACCAAATTTCCATAATGGCAATAATATAATATCTGCCCTCATTTACCTGAATTTCTAATTCACCCTGTTTATTGCTCATACTCTGTCTGTTGGTGTATAGACATTTGAGTCCTTTATGACTGACCCATGTTTTATGTTTTAATTTTTATACTGACCAGAGTCACTGTTGTGAGATTCATGAGCAAACAAATCATGCAAACAAAGCATTTGGACAAGCTGATATTGGGAAAATTTATCCTTGTGGAATCCTGAATTGCATTCATCTGAAAGAAATACTCTACTGTAGATCTTTCAAAAAAAGGCAGTAACTGCTGTGTTTGCAGGTTCTAAACTATCTTTGAGAGAGATTGTTGCATTGCGCTAATCTAAGAAGGAAGACACCAGAACATGAATTATTACTGTAATCGGTCCTTGCTCAGATGAGATACCAATATCTATGATTTGAAGACAAATAAAAGAGTGATATCCCTTAGGAAGATCTGAGTTTTCATTTCAACAATCTGCTAAATGCTGTTTTCTTCAGCAATATATGGGTGGCAACCCATAACTTGCAACCTGTAAAACAATTTGACAGGAAAATACTATATTTCCAAATATTAATTTTCCCTTTAAAATTTGCAGGAAATGAACTAAATTGGTATGAAATCATCATCCAAGCCTGAAAAATAAATGATAATTATGTTTTTAATGAAATAAATGGCCATACAGCTAACCTAGTATATCAGCATGTGGCCATAAAGATTCTTATTTGCTACTTTTAACATTTAAATCTATTTTTGACATTTTATGTAATGCTAACATTTAGAGATTTAAAAGCAAACTGCCAAACAGAAAGGGGATGAAGGGATGATTTGGGGGTGACAAAATCTCAGTCCTATTCCTGATTTCCTATGTACACATCCAGTGAATGTGCAATAAAAAAACAACAACTGAAAATGCAAGTAAAATTGCTTTTAGTAGTTAATGTTTTATGAAACTATCTGTTGCAGTATCTCCAAGGTCTTGTAATTTACATTCAGATGCTTGGCAACTGATTCATATTTATGACGGTCACAGTGTCCCAGGGTCATGTGAAGTGACCAAAACCTGCTGCAACCACCCAGCAGACGGGGCAATAAAAACCAAATACCCCCCACCCCGTCCCCTCTGCCAATCCTCAACAGAAATGCTCACAACAATGGAAACCTTGGACAGGAGGAAGAGCGCTGCCGGGTGGGCAGGCAGTTGTCTTGCTCGGCTGTGGCTTGGGGGGCACTTTTTTTCAGTGCCATTGTAACTTCGAACAGTCACTAAGCGAACTGGTGTAAGTCGAGGACTACCTGTACTTTATTACTTTTTTTCCTTTTTTTTGTGGTCATCAAGTTTTTAACATCTTGCTAAGCGACTGGTGGTACTCAAGATATTGCCATATCCTAAAAGTGGTACAATGGGTGAAAAGTTTGAAAAGCCCTGGTCTACATGACTAGATTTAATCATCTATTAAGGATGAGTTAGTTTTATATTAGCATTTTATGGATGTACTTTTAGTTGCTATGAATGTTATTCATTTATTCATTATCATATATATATATATATATATATATATATATATATATATATATATATATATATATATATATATATATATATATATATATATATATATATATATATATATATATATATATATATATATATATATATATATATATATATATATATATATATGTCAAGTGGTTATTTTTTAGATTGCACCCTGTAAACCCAAATATGGGAGGAAGAAATCATTCTTTCCTTTGCTTGTTTCAGCTCAACCCAGAGCCATCTGCAAGCACAAATATATATATGTTGTTTAAAATTGTTGACAAAGAAATAAGGGAATTTCTGATATAGCTATTTCGAGTTTCTTAACTCTCTTCAGTCAGAACTCACCCTTCTGGGATTCGAACCTGGGCAGTCTGCATGCTAAGCAGATGCTTTAACCTGTTGAGCCACAAGTTCTCTCCCGCTTTGTCAGTAGTCAGGGAGTAAGGATATGTGTCAAGTGGTTATTTTTTAGATTGCACCCTGTAAACCCAAATATGGGAGGAAGAAATCATTCTTTCCTTTGCTTGTTTCAGCTCAACCCAGAGCCATCTGCAAGCACAAATATATATATGTTGTTTAAAATTGTTGACAAAGAAATAAGGGAATTTCTGATATAGCTATTTCGAGTTTCTTAACTCTCTTCAGTCAGAACTCACCCTTCTGGGATTCGAACCTGGGCAGTCTGCATGCTAAGCAGATGCTTTAACCTGTTGAGCCACAAGTTCTCTCCCGCTTTGTCAGTAGTCAGGGAGTAAGGATATGTGTCAAGTGGTTATTTTTTAGATTGCACCCTGTAAACCCAAATATGGGAGGAAGAAATCATTCTTTCCTTTGCTTGTTTCAGCTCAACCCAGAGCCATCTGCAAGCACAAATATATATATGTTGTTTAAAATTGTTGACAAAGAAATAAGGGAATTTCTGATATAGCTATTTCGAGTTTCTTAACTCTCTTCAGTCAGAACTCACCCTTCTGGGATTCGAACCTGGGCAGTCTGCATGCTAAGCAGATGCTTTAACCTGTTGAGCCACAAGTTCTCTCCCGCTTTGTCAGTAGTCAGCGAGTAAGGATATGTGTCAAGTGGTTATTTTTTAGATTGCACCCTGTAAACCCAAATATGGGAGGAAGAAATCATTCTTTCCTTTGCTTGTTTCAGCTCAACCCAGAGCCATCTGCAAGCACAAATATATATATGTTGTTTAAAATTGTTGACAAAGAAATAAGGGAATTTCTGATATAGCTATTTCGAGTTTCTTAACTCTCTTCAGTCAGAACTCACCCTTCTGGGATTCGAACCTGGGCAGTCTGCATGCTAAGCAGATGCTTTAACCTGTTGAGCCACAAGTTCTCTCCCGCTTTGTCAGTAGTCAGGGAGTAAGGATATGTGTCAAGTGGTTATTTTTTAGATTGCACCCTGTAAACCCAAATATGGGAGGAAGAAATCATTCTTTCCTTTGCTTGTTTCAGCTCAACCCAGAGCCATCTGCAAGCACAAATATATATATGTTGTTTAAAATTGTTGACAAAGAAATAAGGGAATTTCTGATATAGCTATTTCGAGTTTCTTAACTCTCTTCAGTCAGAACTCACCCTTCTGGGATTCGAACCTGGGCAGTCTGCATGCTAAGCAGATGCTTTAACCTGTTGAGCCACAAGTTCTCTCCCGCTTTGTCAGTAGTCAGGGAGTAAGGATATGTGTCAAGTGGTTATTTTTTAGATTGCACCCTGTAAACCCAAATATGGGAGGAAGAAATCATTCTTTCCTTTGCTTGTTTCAGCTCAACCCAGAGCCATCTGCAAGCACAAATATATATATGTTGTTTAAAATTGTTGACAAAGAAATAAGGGAATTTCTGATATAGCTATTTCGAGTTTCTTAACTCTCTTCAGTCAGAACTCACCCTTCTGGGATTCGAACCTGGGCAGTCTGCATGCTAAGCAGATGCTTTAACCTGTTGAGCCACAAGTTCTCTCCCGCTTTGTCAGTAGTCAGGGAGTAAGGATATGTGTCAAGTGGTTATTTTTTAGATTGCACCCTGTAAACCCAAATATGGGAGGAAGAAATCATTCTTTCCTTTGCTTGTTTCAGCTCAACCCAGAGCCATCTGCAAGCACAAATATATATATGTTGTTTAAAATTGTTGACAAAGAAATAAGGGAATTTCTGATATAGCTATTTCGAGTTTCTTAACTCTCTTCAGTCAGAACTCACCCTTCTGGGATTCGAACCTGGGCAGTCTGCATGCTAAGCAGATGCTTTAACCTGTTGAGCCACAAGTTCTCTCCCGCTTTGTCAGTAGTCAGGGAGTAAGGATATGTGTCAAGTGGTTATTTTTTAGATTGCACCCTGTAAACCCAAATATGGGAGGAAGAAATCATTCTTTCCTTTGCTTGTTTCAGCTCAACCCAGAGCCATCTGCAAGCACAAATATATATATGTTGTTTAAAATTGTTGACAAAGAAATAAGGGAATTTCTGATATAGCTATTTCGAGTTTCTTAACTCTCTTCAGTCAGAACTCACCCTTCTGGGATTCGAACCTGGGCAGTCTGCATGCTAAGCAGATGCTTTAACCTGTTGAGCCACAAGTTCTCTCCCGCTTTGTCAGTAGTCAGGGAGTAAGGATATGTGTCAAGTGGTTATTTTTTAGATTGCACCCTGTAAACCCAAATATGGGAGGAAGAAATCATTCTTTCCTTTGCTTGTTTCAGCTCAACCCAGAGCCATCTGCAAGCACAAATATATATATGTTGTTTAAAATTGTTGACAAAGAAATAAGGGAATTTCTGATATAGCTATTTCGAGTTTCTTAACTCTCTTCAGTCAGAACTCACCCTTCTGGGATTCGAACCTGGGCAGTCTGCATGCTAAGCAGATGCTTTAACCTGTTGAGCCACAAGTTCTCTCCCGCTTTGTCAGTAGTCAGGGAGTAAGGATATGTGTCAAGTGGTTATTTTTTAGATTGCACCCTGTAAACCCAAATATGGGAGGAAGAAATCATTCTTTCCTTTGCTTGTTTCAGCTCAACCCAGAGCCATCTGCAAGCACAAATATATATATGTTGTTTAAAATTGTTGACAAAGAAATAAGGGAATTTCTGATATAGCTATTTCGAGTTTCTTAACTCTCTTCAGTCAGAACTCACCCTTCTGGGATTCGAACCTGGGCAGTCTGCATGCTAAGCAGATGCTTTAACCTGTTGAGCCACAAGTTCTCTCCCGCTTTGTCAGTAGTCAGGGAGTAAGGATATGTGTCAAGTGGTTATTTTTTAGATTGCACCCTGTAAACCCAAATATGGGAGGAAGAAATCATTCTTTCCTTTGCTTGTTTCAGCTCAACCCAGAGCCATCTGCAAGCACAAATATATATATGTTGTTTAAAATTGTTGACAAAGAAATAAGGGAATTTCTGATATAGCTATTTCGAGTTTCTTAACTCTCTTCAGTCAGAACTCACCCTTCTGGGATTCGAACCTGGGCAGTCTGCATGCTAAGCAGATGCTTTAACCTGTTGAGCCACAAGTTCTCTCCCGCTTTGTCAGTAGTCAGGGAGTAAGGATATGTGTCAAGTGGTTATTTTTTAGATTGCACCCTGTAAACCCAAATATGGGAGGAAGAAATCATTCTTTCCTTTGCTTGTTTCAGCTCAACCCAGAGCCATCTGCAAGCACAAATATATATATGTTGTTTAAAATTGTTGACAAAGAAATAAGGGAATTTCTGATATAGCTATTTCGAGTTTCTTAACTCTCTTCAGTCAGAACTCACCCTTCTGGGATTCGAACCTGGGCAGTCTGCATGCTAAGCAGATGCTTTAACCTGTTGAGCCACAAGTTCTCTCCCGCTTTGTCAGTAGTCAGGGAGTAAGGATATGTGTCAAGTGGTTATTTTTTAGATTGCACCCTGTAAACCCAAATATGGGAGGAAGAAATCATTCTTTCCTTTGCTTGTTTCAGCTCAACCCAGAGCCATCTGCAAGCACAAATATATATATGTTGTTTAAAATTGTTGACAAAGAAATAAGGGAATTTCTGATATAGCTATTTCGAGTTTCTTAACTCTCTTCAGTCAGAACTCACCCTTCTGGGATTCGAACCTGGGCAGTCTGCATGCTAAGCAGATGCTTTAACCTGTTGAGCCACAAGTTCTCTCCCGCTTTGTCAGTAGTCAGGGAGTAAGGATATGTGTCAAGTGGTTATTTTTTAGATTGCACCCTGTAAACCCAAATATGGGAGGAAGAAATCATTCTTTCCTTTGCTTGTTTCAGCTCAACCCAGAGCCATCTGCAAGCACAAATATATATATGTTGTTTAAAATTGTTGACAAAGAAATAAGGGAATTTCTGATATAGCTATTTCGAGTTTCTTAACTCTCTTCAGTCAGAACTCACCCTTCTGGGATTCGAACCTGGGCAGTCTGCATGCTAAGCAGATGCTTTAACCTGTTGAGCCACAAGTTCTCTCCCGCTTTGTCAGTAGTCAGGGAGTAAGGATATGTGTCAAGTGGTTATTTTTTAGATTGCACCCTGTAAACCCAAATATGGGAGGAAGAAATCATTCTTTCCTTTGCTTGTTTCAGCTCAACCCAGAGCCATCTGCAAGCACAAATATATATATGTTGTTTAAAATTGTTGACAAAGAAATAAGGGAATTTCTGATATAGCTATTTCGAGTTTCTTAACTCTCTTCAGTCAGAACTCACCCTTCTGGGATTCGAACCTGGGCAGTCTGCATGCTAAGCAGATGCTTTAACCTGTTGAGCCACAAGTTCTCTCCCGCTTTGTCAGTAGTCAGGGAGTAAGGATATGTGTCAAGTGGTTATTTTTTAGATTGCACCCTGTAAACCCAAATATGGGAGGAAGAAATCATTCTTTCCTTTGCTTGTTTCAGCTCAACCCAGAGCCATCTGCAAGCACAAATATATATATGTTGTTTAAAATTGTTGACAAAGAAATAAGGGAATTTCTGATATAGCTATTTCGAGTTTCTTAACTCTCTTCAGTCAGAACTCACCCTTCTGGGATTCGAACCTGGGCAGTCTGCATGCTAAGCAGATGCTTTAACCTGTTGAGCCACAAGTTCTCTCCCGCTTTGTCAGTAGTCAGGGAGTAAGGATATGTGTCAAGTGGTTATTTTTTAGATTGCACCCTGTAAACCCAAATATGGGAGGAAGAAATCATTCTTTCCTTTGCTTGTTTCAGCTCAACCCAGAGCCATCTGCAAGCACAAATATATATATGTTGTTTAAAATTGTTGACAAAGAAATAAGGGAATTTCTGATATAGCTATTTCGAGTTTCTTAACTCTCTTCAGTCAGAACTCACCCTTCTGGGATTCGAACCTGGGCAGTCTGCATGCTAAGCAGATGCTTTAACCTGTTGAGCCACAAGTTCTCTCCCGCTTTGTCAGTAGTCAGGGAGTAAGGATATGTGTCAAGTGGTTATTTTTTAGATTGCACCCTGTAAACCCAAATATGGGAGGAAGAAATCATTCTTTCCTTTGCTTGTTTCAGCTCAACCCAGAGCCATCTGCAAGCACAAATATATATATGTTGTTTAAAATTGTTGACAAAGAAATAAGGGAATTTCTGATATAGCTATTTCGAGTTTCTTAACTCTCTTCAGTCAGAACTCACCCTTCTGGGATTCGAACCTGGGCAGTCTGCATGCTAAGCAGATGCTTTAACCTGTTGAGCCACAAGTTCTCTCCCGCTTTGTCAGTAGTCAGGGAGTAAGGATATGTGTCAAGTGGTTATTTTTTAGATTGCACCCTGTAAACCCAAATATGGGAGGAAGAAATCATTCTTTCCTTTGCTTGTTTCAGCTCAACCCAGAGCCATCTGCAAGCACAAATATATATATGTTGTTTAAAATTGTTGACAAAGAAATAAGGGAATTTCTGATATAGCTATTTCGAGTTTCTTAACTCTCTTCAGTCAGAACTCACCCTTCTGGGATTCGAACCTGGGCAGTCTGCATGCTAAGCAGATGCTTTAACCTGTTGAGCCACAAGTTCTCTCCCGCTTTGTCAGTAGTCAGGGAGTAAGGATATGTGTCAAGTGGTTATTTTTTAGATTGCACCCTGTAAACCCAAATATGGGAGGAAGAAATCATTCTTTCCTTTGCTTGTTTCAGCTCAACCCAGAGCCATCTGCAAGCACAAATATATATATGTTGTTTAAAATTGTTGACAAAGAAATAAGGGAATTTCTGATATAGCTATTTCGAGTTTCTTAACTCTCTTCAGTCAGAACTCACCCTTCTGGGATTCGAACCTGGGCAGTCTGCATGCTAAGCAGATGCTTTAACCTGTTGAGCCACAAGTTCTCTCCCGCTTTGTCAGTAGTCAGGGAGTAAGGATATGTGTCAAGTGGTTATTTTTTAGATTGCACCCTGTAAACCCAAATATGGGAGGAAGAAATCATTCTTTCCTTTGCTTGTTTCAGCTCAACCCAGAGCCATCTGCAAGCACAAATATATATATGTTGTTTAAAATTGTTGACAAAGAAATAAGGGAATTTCTGATATAGCTATTTCGAGTTTCTTAACTCTCTTCAGTCAGAACTCACCCTTCTGGGATTCGAACCTGGGCAGTCTGCATGCTAAGCAGATGCTTTAACCTGTTGAGCCACAAGTTCTCTCCCGCTTTGTCAGTAGTCAGGGAGTAAGGATATGTGTCAAGTGGTTATTTTTTAGATTGCACCCTGTAAACCCAAATATGGGAGGAAGAAATCATTCTTTCCTTTGCTTGTTTCAGCTCAACCCAGAGCCATCTGCAAGCACAAATATATATATGTTGTTTAAAATTGTTGACAAAGAAATAAGGGAATTTCTGATATAGCTATTTCGAGTTTCTTAACTCTCTTCAGTCAGAACTCACCCTTCTGGGATTCGAACCTGGGCAGTCTGCATGCTAAGCAGATGCTTTAACCTGTTGAGCCACAAGTTCTCTCCCGCTTTGTCAGTAGTCAGGGAGTAAGGATATGTGTCAAGTGGTTATTTTTTAGATTGCACCCTGTAAACCCAAATATGGGAGGAAGAAATCATTCTTTCCTTTGCTTGTTTCAGCTCAACCCAGAGCCATCTGCAAGCACAAATATATATATGTTGTTTAAAATTGTTGACAAAGAAATAAGGGAATTTCTGATATAGCTATTTCGAGTTTCTTAACTCTCTTCAGTCAGAACTCACCCTTCTGGGATTCGAACCTGGGCAGTCTGCATGCTAAGCAGATGCTTTAACCTGTTGAGCCACAAGTTCTCTCCCGCTTTGTCAGTAGTCAGGGAGTAAGGATATGTGTCAAGTGGTTATTTTTTAGATTGCACCCTGTAAACCCAAATATGGGAGGAAGAAATCATTCTTTCCTTTGCTTGTTTCAGCTCAACCCAGAGCCATCTGCAAGCACAAATATATATATGTTGTTTAAAATTGTTGACAAAGAAATAAGGGAATTTCTGATATAGCTATTTCGAGTTTCTTAACTCTCTTCAGTCAGAACTCACCCTTCTGGGATTCGAACCTGGGCAGTCTGCATGCTAAGCAGATGCTTTAACCTGTTGAGCCACAAGTTCTCTCCCGCTTTGTCAGTAGTCAGGGAGTAAGGATATGTGTCAAGTGGTTATTTTTTAGATTGCACCCTGTAAACCCAAATATGGGAGGAAGAAATCATTCTTTCCTTTGCTTGTTTCAGCTCAACCCAGAGCCATCTGCAAGCACAAATATATATATGTTGTTTAAAATTGTTGACAAAGAAATAAGGGAATTTCTGATATAGCTATTTCGAGTTTCTTAACTCTCTTCAGTCAGAACTCACCCTTCTGGGATTCGAACCTGGGCAGTCTGCATGCTAAGCAGATGCTTTAACCTGTTGAGCCACAAGTTCTCTCCCGCTTTGTCAGTAGTCAGGGAGTAAGGATATGTGTCAAGTGGTTATTTTTTAGATTGCACCCTGTAAACCCAAATATGGGAGGAAGAAATCATTCTTTCCTTTGCTTGTTTCAGCTCAACCCAGAGCCATCTGCAAGCACAAATATATATATGTTGTTTAAAATTGTTGACAAAGAAATAAGGGAATTTCTGATATAGCTATTTCGAGTTTCTTAACTCTCTTCAGTCAGAACTCACCCTTCTGGGATTCGAACCTGGGCAGTCTGCATGCTAAGCAGATGCTTTAACCTGTTGAGCCACAAGTTCTCTCCCGCTTTGTCAGTAGTCAGGGAGTAAGGATATGTGTCAAGTGGTTATTTTTTAGATTGCACCCTGTAAACCCAAATATGGGAGGAAGAAATCATTCTTTCCTTTGCTTGTTTCAGCTCAACCCAGAGCCATCTGCAAGCACAAATATATATATGTTGTTTAAAATTGTTGACAAAGAAATAAGGGAATTTCTGATATAGCTATTTCGAGTTTCTTAACTCTCTTCAGTCAGAACTCACCCTTCTGGGATTCGAACCTGGGCAGTCTGCATGCTAAGCAGATGCTTTAACCTGTTGAGCCACAAGTTCTCTCCCGCTTTGTCAGTAGTCAGGGAGTAAGGATATGTGTCAAGTGGTTATTTTTTAGATTGCACCCTGTAAACCCAAATATGGGAGGAAGAAATCATTCTTTCCTTTGCTTGTTTCAGCTCAACCCAGAGCCATCTGCAAGCACAAATATATATATGTTGTTTAAAATTGTTGACAAAGAAATAAGGGAATTTCTGATATAGCTATTTCGAGTTTCTTAACTCTCTTCAGTCAGAACTCACCCTTCTGGGATTCGAACCTGGGCAGTCTGCATGCTAAGCAGATGCTTTAACCTGTTGAGCCACAAGTTCTCTCCCGCTTTGTCAGTAGTCAGGGAGTAAGGATATGTGTCAAGTGGTTATTTTTTAGATTGCACCCTGTAAACCCAAATATGGGAGGAAGAAATCATTCTTTCCTTTGCTTGTTTCAGCTCAACCCAGAGCCATCTGCAAGCACAAATATATATATGTTGTTTAAAATTGTTGACAAAGAAATAAGGGAATTTCTGATATAGCTATTTCGAGTTTCTTAACTCTCTTCAGTCAGAACTCACCCTTCTGGGATTCGAACCTGGGCAGTCTGCATGCTAAGCAGATGCTTTAACCTGTTGAGCCACAAGTTCTCTCCCGCTTTGTCAGTAGTCAGGGAGTAAGGATATGTGTCAAGTGGTTATTTTTTAGATTGCACCCTGTAAACCCAAATATGGGAGGAAGAAATCATTCTTTCCTTTGCTTGTTTCAGCTCAACCCAGAGCCATCTGCAAGCACAAATATATATATGTTGTTTAAAATTGTTGACAAAGAAATAAGGGAATTTCTGATATAGCTATTTCGAGTTTCTTAACTCTCTTCAGTCAGAACTCACCCTTCTGGGATTCGAACCTGGGCAGTCTGCATGCTAAGCAGATGCTTTAACCTGTTGAGCCACAAGTTCTCTCCCGCTTTGTCAGTAGTCAGGGAGTAAGGATATGTGTCAAGTGGTTATTTTTTAGATTGCACCCTGTAAACCCAAATATGGGAGGAAGAAATCATTCTTTCCTTTGCTTGTTTCAGCTCAACCCAGAGCCATCTGCAAGCACAAATATATATATGTTGTTTAAAATTGTTGACAAAGAAATAAGGGAATTTCTGATATAGCTATTTCGAGTTTCTTAACTCTCTTCAGTCAGAACTCACCCTTCTGGGATTCGAACCTGGGCAGTCTGCATGCTAAGCAGATGCTTTAACCTGTTGAGCCACAAGTTCTCTCCCGCTTTGTCAGTAGTCAGGGAGTAAGGATATGTGTCAAGTGGTTATTTTTTAGATTGCACCCTGTAAACCCAAATATGGGAGGAAGAAATCATTCTTTCCTTTGCTTGTTTCAGCTCAACCCAGAGCCATCTGCAAGCACAAATATATATATGTTGTTTAAAATTGTTGACAAAGAAATAAGGGAATTTCTGATATAGCTATTTCGAGTTTCTTAACTCTCTTCAGTCAGAACTCACCCTTCTGGGATTCGAACCTGGGCAGTCTGCATGCTAAGCAGATGCTTTAACCTGTTGAGCCACAAGTTCTCTCCCGCTTTGTCAGTAGTCAGGGAGTAAGGATATGTGTCAAGTGGTTATTTTTTAGATTGCACCCTGTAAACCCAAATATGGGAGGAAGAAATCATTCTTTCCTTTGCTTGTTTCAGCTCAACCCAGAGCCATCTGCAAGCACAAATATATATATGTTGTTTAAAATTGTTGACAAAGAAATAAGGGAATTTCTGATATAGCTATTTCGAGTTTCTTAACTCTCTTCAGTCAGAACTCACCCTTCTGGGATTCGAACCTGGGCAGTCTGCATGCTAAGCAGATGCTTTAACCTGTTGAGCCACAAGTTCTCTCCCGCTTTGTCAGTAGTCAGGGAGTAAGGATATGTGTCAAGTGGTTATTTTTTAGATTGCACCCTGTAAACCCAAATATGGGAGGAAGAAATCATTCTTTCCTTTGCTTGTTTCAGCTCAACCCAGAGCCATCTGCAAGCACAAATATATATATGTTGTTTAAAATTGTTGACAAAGAAATAAGGGAATTTCTGATATAGCTATTTCGAGTTTCTTAACTCTCTTCAGTCAGAACTCACCCTTCTGGGATTCGAACCTGGGCAGTCTGCATGCTAAGCAGATGCTTTAACCTGTTGAGCCACAAGTTCTCTCCCGCTTTGTCAGTAGTCAGGGAGTAAGGATATGTGTCAAGTGGTTATTTTTTAGATTGCACCCTGTAAACCCAAATATGGGAGGAAGAAATCATTCTTTCCTTTGCTTGTTTCAGCTCAACCCAGAGCCATCTGCAAGCACAAATATATATATGTTGTTTAAAATTGTTGACAAAGAAATAAGGGAATTTCTGATATAGCTATTTCGAGTTTCTTAACTCTCTTCAGTCAGAACTCACCCTTCTGGGATTCGAACCTGGGCAGTCTGCATGCTAAGCAGATGCTTTAACCTGTTGAGCCACAAGTTCTCTCCCGCTTTGTCAGTAGTCAGGGAGTAAGGATATGTGTCAAGTGGTTATTTTTTAGATTGCACCCTGTAAACCCAAATATGGGAGGAAGAAATCATTCTTTCCTTTGCTTGTTTCAGCTCAACCCAGAGCCATCTGCAAGCACAAATATATATATGTTGTTTAAAATTGTTGACAAAGAAATAAGGGAATTTCTGATATAGCTATTTCGAGTTTCTTAACTCTCTTCAGTCAGAACTCACCCTTCTGGGATTCGAACCTGGGCAGTCTGCATGCTAAGCAGATGCTTTAACCTGTTGAGCCACAAGTTCTCTCCCGCTTTGTCAGTAGTCAGGGAGTAAGGATATGTGTCAAGTGGTTATTTTTTAGATTGCACCCTGTAAACCCAAATATGGGAGGAAGAAATCATTTTTTAGCATGCAGACTGCCCAGGTTCGAATCCCAGAAGGGTGAGTTCTGACTGAAGAGAGTTAAGAAACTCGAAATAGCTATATCAGAAATTCCCTTATTTCTTTGTCAACAATTTTAAACAACATATATATATTTGTGCTTGCAGATGGCTCTGGGTTGAGCTGAAACAAGCAAAGGAAAGAATGATTTCTTCCTCCCATATTTGGGTTTACAGGGTGCAATCTAAAAAATAACCACTTGACACATATCCTTACTCCCTGACTACTGACAAAGCGGGAGAGAACTTGTGGCTCAACAGGTTAAAGCATCTGCTTAGCATGCAGACTGCCCAGGTTCGAATCCCAGAAGGGTGAGTTCTGACTGAAGAGAGTTAAGAAACTCGAAATAGCTATATCAGAAATTCCCTTATTTCTTTGTCAACAATTTTAAACAACATATATATATTTGTGCTTGCAGATGGCTCTGGGTTGAGCTGAAACAAGCAAAGGAAAGAATGATTTCTTCCTCCCATATTTGGGTTTACAGGGTGCAATCTAAAAAATAACCACTTGACACATATCCTTACTCCCTGACTACTGACAAAGCGGGAGAGAACTTGTGGCTCAACAGGTTAAAGCATCTGCTTAGCATGCAGACTGCCCAGGTTCGAATCCCAGAAGGGTGAGTTCTGACTGAAGAGAGTTAAGAAACTCGAAATAGCTATATCAGAAATTCCCTTATTTCTTTGTCAACAATTTTAAACAACATATATATATTTGTGCTTGCAGATGGCTCTGGGTTGAGCTGAAACAAGCAAAGGAAAGAATGATTTCTTCCTCCCATATTTGGGTTTACAGGGTGCAATCTAAAAAATAACCACTTGACACATATCCTTACTCCCTGACTACTGACAAAGCGGGAGAGAACTTGTGGCTCAACAGGTTAAAGCATCTGCTTAGCATGCAGACTGCCCAGGTTCGAATCCCAGAAGGGTGAGTTCTGACTGAAGAGAGTTAAGAAACTCGAAATAGCTATATCAGAAATTCCCTTATTTCTTTGTCAACAATTTTAAACAACATATATATATTTGTGCTTGCAGATGGCTCTGGGTTGAGCTGAAACAAGCAAAGGAAAGAATGATTTCTTCCTCCCATATTTGGGTTTACAGGGTGCAATCTAAAAAATAACCACTTGACACATATCCTTACTCCCTGACTACTGACAAAGCGGGAGAGAACTTGTGGCTCAACAGGTTAAAGCATCTGCTTAGCATGCAGACTGCCCAGGTTCGAATCCCAGAAGGGTGAGTTCTGACTGAAGAGAGTTAAGAAACTCGAAATAGCTATATCAGAAATTCCCTTATTTCTTTGTCAACAATTTTAAACAACATATATATATTTGTGCTTGCAGATGGCTCTGGGTTGAGCTGAAACAAGCAAAGGAAAGAATGATTTCTTCCTCCCATATTTGGGTTTACAGGGTGCAATCTAAAAAATAACCACTTGACACATATCCTTACTCCCTGACTACTGACAAAGCGGGAGAGAACTTGTGGCTCAACAGGTTAAAGCATCTGCTTAGCATGCAGACTGCCCAGGTTCGAATCCCAGAAGGGTGAGTTCTGACTGAAGAGAGTTAAGAAACTCGAAATAGCTATATCAGAAATTCCCTTATTTCTTTGTCAACAATTTTAAACAACATATATATATTTGTGCTTGCAGATGGCTCTGGGTTGAGCTGAAACAAGCAAAGGAAAGAATGATTTCTTCCTCCCATATTTGGGTTTACAGGGTGCAATCTAAAAAATAACCACTTGACACATATCCTTACTCCCTGACTACTGACAAAGCGGGAGAGAACTTGTGGCTCAACAGGTTAAAGCATCTGCTTAGCATGCAGACTGCCCAGGTTCGAATCCCAGAAGGGTGAGTTCTGACTGAAGAGAGTTAAGAAACTCGAAATAGCTATATCAGAAATTCCCTTATTTCTTTGTCAACAATTTTAAACAACATATATATATTTGTGCTTGCAGATGGCTCTGGGTTGAGCTGAAACAAGCAAAGGAAAGAATGATTTCTTCCTCCCATATTTGGGTTTACAGGGTGCAATCTAAAAAATAACCACTTGACACATATCCTTACTCCCTGACTACTGACAAAGCGGGAGAGAACTTGTGGCTCAACAGGTTAAAGCATCTGCTTAGCATGCAGACTGCCCAGGTTCGAATCCCAGAAGGGTGAGTTCTGACTGAAGAGAGTTAAGAAACTCGAAATAGCTATATCAGAAATTCCCTTATTTCTTTGTCAACAATTTTAAACAACATATATATATTTGTGCTTGCAGATGGCTCTGGGTTGAGCTGAAACAAGCAAAGGAAAGAATGATTTCTTCCTCCCATATTTGGGTTTACAGGGTGCAATCTAAAAAATAACCACTTGACACATATCCTTACTCCCTGACTACTGACAAAGCGGGAGAGAACTTGTGGCTCAACAGGTTAAAGCATCTGCTTAGCATGCAGACTGCCCAGGTTCGAATCCCAGAAGGGTGAGTTCTGACTGAAGAGAGTTAAGAAACTCGAAATAGCTATATCAGAAATTCCCTTATTTCTTTGTCAACAATTTTAAACAACATATATATATTTGTGCTTGCAGATGGCTCTGGGTTGAGCTGAAACAAGCAAAGGAAAGAATGATTTCTTCCTCCCATATTTGGGTTTACAGGGTGCAATCTAAAAAATAACCACTTGACACATATCCTTACTCCCTGACTACTGACAAAGCGGGAGAGAACTTGTGGCTCAACAGGTTAAAGCATCTGCTTAGCATGCAGACTGCCCAGGTTCGAATCCCAGAAGGGTGAGTTCTGACTGAAGAGAGTTAAGAAACTCGAAATAGCTATATCAGAAATTCCCTTATTTCTTTGTCAACAATTTTAAACAACATATATATATTTGTGCTTGCAGATGGCTCTGGGTTGAGCTGAAACAAGCAAAGGAAAGAATGATTTCTTCCTCCCATATTTGGGTTTACAGGGTGCAATCTAAAAAATAACCACTTGACACATATCCTTACTCCCTGACTACTGACAAAGCGGGAGAGAACTTGTGGCTCAACAGGTTAAAGCATCTGCTTAGCATGCAGACTGCCCAGGTTCGAATCCCAGAAGGGTGAGTTCTGACTGAAGAGAGTTAAGAAACTCGAAATAGCTATATCAGAAATTCCCTTATTTCTTTGTCAACAATTTTAAACAACATATATATATTTGTGCTTGCAGATGGCTCTGGGTTGAGCTGAAACAAGCAAAGGAAAGAATGATTTCTTCCTCCCATATTTGGGTTTACAGGGTGCAATCTAAAAAATAACCACTTGACACATATCCTTACTCCCTGACTACTGACAAAGCGGGAGAGAACTTGTGGCTCAACAGGTTAAAGCATCTGCTTAGCATGCAGACTGCCCAGGTTCGAATCCCAGAAGGGTGAGTTCTGACTGAAGAGAGTTAAGAAACTCGAAATAGCTATATCAGAAATTCCCTTATTTCTTTGTCAACAATTTTAAACAACATATATATATTTGTGCTTGCAGATGGCTCTGGGTTGAGCTGAAACAAGCAAAGGAAAGAATGATTTCTTCCTCCCATATTTGGGTTTACAGGGTGCAATCTAAAAAATAACCACTTGACACATATCCTTACTCCCTGACTACTGACAAAGCGGGAGAGAACTTGTGGCTCAACAGGTTAAAGCATCTGCTTAGCATGCAGACTGCCCAGGTTCGAATCCCAGAAGGGTGAGTTCTGACTGAAGAGAGTTAAGAAACTCGAAATAGCTATATCAGAAATTCCCTTATTTCTTTGTCAACAATTTTAAACAATATATATATATATATTTTATTTATTTATTTTATTTTATTAAATTTCTATACCGCCCCTCTCCCGAAGGACTCGGGGCGGTGTACAGCCTAAACTTTAAAAAACATATAAATATACAAGATTTAAAATAATTAAAAATAAATTAAATCATTTGGCCAAAATCCTAAAACCCAAAACATACAAAATTTAAAATCTTAGAAAATACTCAGAAGCTTCTATGCCAGGCCGGCCTGTCGGAAAAGGAATGTTTTTAGTTCCCGACGGAAGGTGCGTAAATCTGTTATTATACGGAGTTCGGGGGGGAGCTCGTTCCATAACGTGGGAGCTCCCACAGAGAAGGCTCTCCCCCTGGGGGTCGCCAGCCGGCACTGTCTGGCCGACGGCTCCCTGAGGAGGCCCTCTCTGTGGGAGCGTACCGGACGGCGGGAGGTATTTGCTGGCAGTAGACGGTCCTGTAAGTATCCGGGTCCGATGCCATGGAGCGCTTTAAAAGTGGTCACTAACACCTTGAACCGCACCCGAAAGACCACCGGCAACCAGTGCAACTCACGCAGGAGCGGTGTTACGTGGGAGCGCCACGACGCTCCCATCACTACCCGCGCGGCTGCATTCTGGGCAAGTTGGAGCTTCCGGATGCACCTCAAGGTAATAACATATATATATCAGGAAAACAAATCTCGCAGCAAAAATCTAGGAAAGCTCTCATGAACCTTCAGAGTAATTGATTAAAATCTTGATTAAAATAGTAACATTTCTATTGACAATACATAGTGCTTTGATATATTCTGTATGGTGCTAGAACATTATCACTTATATAAAGTACAGTTCACTGGAGCTTAATATTGTTCATGTATTAATAAAGGATAGGTAATAAAAGAAATAAGATTTTTGCAAAATTAACTTGCTGTTATTAGGTTCTTGTCTTATTGTACATAAAAGTGGGTAACTACAATAAAATTATTAATTCTTAAAGCAATACAAAACAGATATGCTTGACATGGCATTATTGTTGTTGCTCTATAGTATCATTTGAGAAAAATCTCAAAAAATACTAATTTGGAGCAAATTTGGAGCAAATTCAAGTTTTGTCTCAAAACATAAGCTACATCAGATGAAATCAGATCTTTGCCATGGACATACTATAGCATAATGAGGGGTTCACTCGTTAAAAGAAGCGGGAAACTTAAAAATTAGTATGGGAAAGACTATGGAAAACTAGACGGTCATTCGATATTGTTTATAAAGTTGAGCCCCAAGTACAGATCACCATCTGACAAATTTTGAGCATGGCTGCACTGAACCTGGCAACATGGATGTTGTGGTAAGGTTGGTATCTGAAAACAACAGATAGTATAAACTTTTCTTGTGCACCCTGGGTATTTATGTAAGTTGAAACTAGTGTAAGTATCTCTGTAATAGGAGCATTGAAGAAGTACTTGTTTTATTGTTTCTATGCATCCCTACTAATAGGAATGTGGTTTCTCCAAGTATTTCTGTATCTACTTTCAATTATCACTTTACAGGGGAGATGGGTGGGATAAAAAAATAAGAATTGTTCAGATGTCACCAAACAAAGCTGGTTTTTTTTAAATAATAATAATAATAAATGCTGTGAAGTCAAATAATTTTAATTCTGTTCACTGTTTTGACATGTCTATTGTTATAGCTCCCATAAATTCATTTATTTCAATTGTTAAGTCTCAATATTTGACGATATTTTCCTGTTCATTTTGAACTCACCTATGTCATATAGCACTGCCACATCATCTCTGTAATTAAAACTTGCTTTTTTATTTTATTATAACATTTTTTATTATTAGATATATATTTGTACATGTAAACAAAGAAAAAATTCAAGTTAAATGCCATTCAACTTAATACAATCATTTTAAATTTGTAAACATTCTTCACTCCGTATATCAAGCTCGTCCATCTGAACCTAGAAATCACATTAAAAATGTATGTAGTCATTCTGGACCCTTTTCAATGTAATTATACCAGTACATTGGATATCAAATGCATAAATTCTAAGTCCTGCCTTGCTCTATACTTTTTCTTTACTTCTTTTACCACTTTGGGTGTCGAGTGTCTTGTTCTATCCACTGGGGAAATTTGCTATAGCTGATTAGACTCTCAACCGTCTCATCTTTCTCTTTGCATAATCTATATTTTCTGTTGTTTCTTTTTCTTGTTTTCTTTTGTGGCATTTGTTGCTAGGGCTCATTCTTGTGCTGAAAACATTAAACCTTCTGTTTCCTTCCTAATGGATTCATTCTGAAGCCATTTCCAAGTTTTATTGCTATTCACTTTCTTTTCAATTTCTTTCAGGTATTGACCATGTAGAAGTATATCTTTACAATTGCTCATTTGCTATTGTATTGCTATTGTAACTGTTGTGTTTTGTGTGCTTTTGTTTCTATCACATTCAACATGTTTTCCTTGCAGGCAATTATTAACATCCTTTCATTGGTGGCTTTTATGTAATCATTTAGACCTCTAATTTCACTACTGTGTTTCACTTGCAACAAATCACAATCACCATTTTCCCCTTGTTAAATATAATCTATGTGACTTGAGGGGTGTAGTGCATAAAGTTGTTATATTTTGGGGTTTTTTGTATCTATAGCATTTAATTCTGCTTATTATGAATCAATACAACAGCTCAAGTAAATGGTTTTGATTGTACTACCAAAATTTACCTTTGATTTTAAAACTTTTCTAACATGCCTTACTTATTTATGACTGGTTTCCTTTTTCACTTAAAGGTGCAAACTATTGTTTGCTTCTGAAACAGCCAAATACCTAAAACTTTCAATGCTTTCAATTTAATACCATTTCATAGTTCAATTTTCTTTTTTTCTTTTCCCCTTCCCAGTGTTGCATACTTACCCAATTAAAATTTCTTTTTGACATCATCACTAAATATTTGAATTGCACTTAAAAGTTATTTCATTTCTATAGATGACTATGCATATAGTTTCAAAACATCAATGTAAAGCAAATGTGAAATGGTCATCTCTTGCTTGGATAATTCATATATATTAATATATATTAAAAAAAGAAAATGGGTTGCTGCTACAATTTTCTCATTGACTCCAAAAATTTACAAAAATCCAGTAATGGGGTACTGATCAAATGTTCTTTTGTAATAACATAAAGGTTTCTTCTATGGCTTTTAGAGTTTTCTTAATGATTATATTAAACAGATGTAATTATATAAAAAAACTAATTAAAAAAAGTTTTAAAAAGTGTGCAAAAAGAAAAAAAAAACCAAGGAGAAAATAGTAAGAATTTTTTCCCCTTCATCCCCAGCAAGTATATTTAGCATTTACAACTTATCACTGGCTCTTAAAACACAATCAGATAATCCATATTCCACCCCATTTTCTATAAATCTATCTCTAAATCTTCTGTTTTCCTTATTAATCAGTGCAGCTCCAGTTAAAATTAAGAAAAATAACTAATTCCTCTTTCTGTTTTATCTATATCCCCCTCATCCCTGTATTAACAATTACATATTATAAAAATAAATATAAATTTCTTAAACATTACCAGAAATAACCCCTTATCTAGATATAAAAATGTTATAAATATTACAAAATAATCCATTACATTGTTACATATTTCCAAATAATAACCATCCAATTCAGATAACCATTAAGCTTCACCAAAGACAGCAACTCATTATTTAACCATAACCAAATAAATGACATATTTATTATTTTTTTTCTTCTTCCTCCCAGCCATATTTAAGTCCTCTAAAGTAGGAGCATGGTGGCTCATGTGATTAGAATGCTGGGTTTACAATCTGCAAGCCTGTGTTTGAGACCCAAATTTTATTGTGTGATGGGATGAGCTCCCAGCATTTGTTCCAGCTCCTGCTGGTTTAGCAGTTTGAAAGCATGCAAATGTGAGTAGATAAATAGGTTCCATTTCAATGGGATCATTAATGGGGACAAGAAAGGACCCTCCAACTGGCCATCCTCTAGGCCAGGAATGTTAAACTCGCAATGTCATGTGACATCATGTGATGTATCACAACTTTTCCCCCATTGCCGGTATGGGGGATGGGCACAGTTTCAGTATGATGCATCTGGCCCGCAGGCCAGCAGTTTTACATGCCTGCTCTACACCAAGGGTCCATGGACCAGTACCAGGCTGTGCCATGCCAGCAATCAGTCTGCACAAACAAGCAAAGCCCCATCCATGAGATGCAGGCAGCACAGAAAACCACCCCCCCTCTGGTCCACTGAAAAACCTTTCTCCATGGAACTGGTCCCTGGTGCCTAAAAGGTTGGGAACCTCTGCTCTAGGCAACAGTCACCAGCTAATCCTTTCAACCTAGAACTGCCTTGGTGTGATGCAAAGTCTGGTAAATAAAATTCAAACTCCTGTTTTCTTCTACTAACATTTGTAATTTCCATGAAATAACTCCAGTTGATCCCTTATGTTTCAATGTAAAAAGGTAGTCCACATCATTCATTTGCTATATTATTTGCATACCCATTTTGATTTTAAATGATCATCTAATTCTGTTTGTCAATCCAGTATTTCCATCTCTTTCATATGTTGTAACTTTTAAATCCACCCTAAAGATCATTTCAGTTTTATTCAAGGAGTTAGTTCATCTTCAGTGGTAACTTTTGTTCCAGTAAAGAGTTAAAAAAATTTGTGCACTTCCCAAGCCCACAGATTTAAACATCTGCTATAAAGTACTCATCTTGTGCTTTATTAATCATCTTTCAAAATCTTGTTAAAATATAAACAAAACAGATTTTTCCCACATTATTTTTTTAATTAATCAAAAAGCCTTAGCATTTACAAACTTTCCAGAAACAACTTTAATAGTCATGTGATTATGATTTCTGATGTTCCCTGCCAGCTTCCTACAAACAAAGACAATGGGGAAGTCAACAAGAAGTCAAAACTTATAACCATGTGAGGTCATTGCTTAACAATGACACCAGGGCAGTTGAAACTGTTGCCACTAAATCAGGGGTGTCAAACTGCTGGCCTTTGGGCTGGATGTGTCATCCCGAAACCACCCCCACCCCATTGCCATCAATGGAAAAAAAGTCACGATACGTCGCAACACATCATGTGACATTGTGAGTTTGACACCCCTGCACTAAGTGATCTTGACTGTCATGACTCAGGATTCAGATTCTGTCTCTGAAGAAGCTGGTCCAGTTGAACCAATGGAAATGCCAAGCCAGGAATCACTGAAGCTGGCCAAACACAGGTGCTATCAGAACAGCTAGAACTGTTAGATAATGACATACAGCCTCTAAGAGAGTGAGTAGAGTGGAGAGCAGAACAAAGACTCTCAGTGAAGCTCAATGAGTAATTCTCTTGATTAAAGGCAATTGGCTATATCCTGATTTAAGAGACAACCCTGACTCATTATCTGATTTCCTGTTCTGGAGTTTCATGCCTGTGAATTTGCTCATGAAACACTGACCTTGGACCAACTAACAAACCTGACTTGGCTCTCTGAACTTCAGACTGGATTTTGATCACTGTTCTGTGTACTCCTGTTGAAACCAAAACCACCCAGGCAAGTTTTCTTTCAAAGAGACTTTATTGATTTACACTCCTTCTCTTGTCTGCAATTGTCTTCTCACTTAGGAAATGAGTGCATGTGAATCTGAAACCTGAAACCATGCAGCACTTAGCAATGGCAATTCCTGTCCCAATCTCTGTTGTAATACAAGGACCAACTGTAGAATGGGGGCCTTGCTTGCTTTTATTTCTGCATTCTATTCTACTGCTGAATCTTTTTCTTTTACTGTGAGAAGTGTTGCAGATCAAATTTGTCTTTCATATTTCTCAAAGAGGATTTTAGATTTTACTAAGGATAGAAATATGCGCACCTCTTATCCAAAGACAAAAGCATAATGCCAGCTCCTACAGTAGAAAATTAGTATCACTGAACCCAATTATAATTGAATGTAGCCAACTGTCTAATAATCCCAAGATGATTCAGGTGTCCTTTTTTCCTATTATACACTATTTAGCTTTGCAGTTATAAAGAAATTGTCAGCACAAGCTCTGGATCGCCATATAATGTCTTACAATAAAGAATTGGTCAGCCCACACAGCAATAGCTTTAATATGGATCGGATATGTTTTGTCAACATGCATTCTCAATCGCTCCTTGGGATTTATGGAAAAGAAGAAGAATAGAGAACAAAGCTGATAATTCTTTGGGCTCAGCTTTTAAAAATCAAAGGAAATCCCAGTTGGATAGGAATGTTGAAAAGAAGGTAAAGCTTCTTTCAGGAAAAGAAAGTCTTTGTCTTTGACCCTTATAGCATTCATAAAAGGCCTGTGATCTTAGTGAAAATCCTATAGTCTTAATTTGGTACTAAGGTCACAGAGGACTGATTTCATTTAAAAATGTAGTGTCTCCGCAGCATTTCTTTTTCTTTCTTTGCAATACTTAGTACTATAATATATCTAGTATGTTACCATTTTGCTTCAAGTTGGTCCAGCTGCTATTTCCACGGGAAAAATATATAATGAATACCAGCAGGAAGAAGAGCTGAAAAGTGATTTAAAAATTGGAAAATAAGAGCAGTATGTCACTTGATCTGAATTTTTTGCTAATATGCAAATTTATAATATGCTATTATAAAAAGCAACCTATGGACTTCCCAGGAACTGGAGAAATGGAGGTGGGGGAGAAACATAGTGGAAGAAATAAAAACTGGTGGAAGAAAGAAAATTTTGATAGATGTTGGTCATCCTCATATGCATACAAATGCAATTGTACCTACATATTTATACTTAGAAACTGGCTACTTGAGATTTACAAATATTACAATAGCTTTGTAATTGTGCGATTACAAACAAAACAAGCACAATCATAAATTAAACTAAAGAATGAAAGAAAAATATTAACGATGGAACAGATTATCAGGCTTATTTTCTACATGGAGACAAACAAAAACACACAAGTGATCTAACGGCAAGGAGAATTTTGTTTGGTTAATTTGCTGTCAAGCCCTCAGTAACTGCAAGGAAGCAAGAATAGCTTGAATATCAGTCACATATCTTTACTCTTGAGAATCACACTAGGAATTTCTATACTTCATTTATAAAGAATTAAGTAAGAGAGAATTTCTCTCAAATAATTTTCCCCATATTCTCAGTATAGTTCTTGGACCAAGTTGTCTTTTCTGAGTTAAGAATTCAGCTGGCTGGCCCCTACCTTTCCACAATCTGTCATACCAGCTCTTTCTGTAACATGTCAACAATTATAATAATCCTGAATATCTGAGACAGAAGAAGGATGAGAGAAAAACACAGTTACTAGTATCATGTCCCTTCCTGTAGGGTAAATGTTGGCATATTTTGTTCTTTTTTTATTTTTACATATTGCTTTAATCCTATTGCTGAAATGAGTCTACTATGACTGGAATGACCTATAATCCTAGTAAATCATTAATGATATACCAAGGGAAAGGTGTCACACATAGTTTTCTTCTGGTGTTATTCCTGCTTTATTATCTTTTTATTCTGCTAACACCACTAACCCCTTTGAGAGTTTAGTGCTTTTTTTTTCAGTTTGTAACATAAGTCAAATGGGAGTAGAATGTGGGGAAGATAAAGGATAGAGCTTGGATAACATAGTAACAAAGAAAAATGACTTTGATTTAAAAAGTACAATTTTAAATAAACTATCCACTATCAGAACTAGTTTACAAGCTTGGGAGGAATATTGCCAGTCTGAGGCTCTGAGCCTCTTTCAGTCCTGTCCTTTTAGTGGCATCTCAGCAACTCTTTCTCTCCTAGTTCCTTCTTGCTGCCAAAATATAACTTGGAAGGCCATGTCCAGCACTGCCACTCTTGGATTCGCAGGTCTATCACCCATTAATGGGAGAAAGTGAATTCATATGAATAGCCAAATGGACCAAAGAAAACTTAGTTGCTGCTAAAACCAGAACATGGGATGAAATTAATGATAGCAAAATAAAGAAACAGCACAATCATTTTAATGGTTTGTTGCAAAAAAACCTGAAAGGTCTTCACCTTTATGTCAAAGAATGCAGAATACTCTTAATCATTAGTTCTCTACCTAAAAACAATTTTTAGGTTGTTGGAATGACTGATAGCTGTTTCTTAAAACCAAATATATCATTTTCAAGGTAAGTTCCTTACCACAGGAATTTCTTGCAATATTTTGAAACTTTAATTTTGCATTTTGTGTAAAACTTACCATGGTAGTTGGCAAACTTCATTTAATGGAGTAACATTCTGAAAGAACCCAACCATTTATGATTTACAGAATAAACAGCTTGAGAATCCAAATAAAACTCCATGTTCATTTTGTTTCTGAAAATCTTAGTATTTATTGAATACACTGCATGGTAATATCGAAGCAAAACTAACTGTGAAGTTCCAACACCAAATCAAAGACTTAAAAATAATTTTCCAAGCTAAACCCCCGATGACTTATGTAGTCCATATAAACAAGTTCACTTTATTATGGGAACCATCTGCTTCAAATCCACACTTGTTATAGTATTCTTGAAAAGGTTTCATGGTCTTCAGCGGAATCATAGAAGTTTTGTTTCTCCATCTAATCCACTCAAAAGTAATACCTCCCACCTTAGTTTAAAGGCAAGTTGAAACACATAGGCACATAGCTGCCAAACTTTCATCCTTGACACAGTTGTTATAACTCAGCATCCTTGCCACAGATTTTTTCATTGGGATAATCTGACACTGATGAATATTTTAGTTGACCATGGCACATATTTTTGTCATAATATTTTTTTAGGAACTCATTTTTCATTGAGTATATTCTTAAAAATAACTGCAAATTTAGATAGTTAAAAAAGAGAAGACGACTTCCGGTTCCAGTTCGCGGCGACTCCAGTCATTTGAAGAGACTTGTCTCTCCACTGGCTGTGTTTTCTTCGCCGGTAGACCCCCTAGTGGGTCAAAAGTCACCCTGGAGGGGCAACCACCAAGGAGGAGGCTTGCTGGTGACTGCGAGAGGGCAGCAGCTTCTTCTGCGGCTCCAGCTAACTCCTTTGGGCCAATGGAGCAAAGATCATCCTGCAAGATGGCCGATTCCTTAGCTGCACCAACCAAAAGTCACAGGTATATCTAAGCATGAAAGACCCACCGTAGATGATCCAGGTGAGACTTCTCCTTCTCCTCTCTTCACCCTACTTGAGTTTTTGCCTGTAAAAGCTCTGTTGGAATTAATTTCCTGCCTTGAAAGAGCGGTGTTTGTATGAGTGGGAAGAAAGGTGCTTAAATAAAAAGACAGAACAAATAATTTCAATGACTATATTTTACTTTCATTTACTTTGGGGTACAAAAAAATTTTTTTAGAGCTTTACTATCACTTTAAACTGGAAGAATATCTTTTTTTTCCAACTTTTCCTTTAAAAGAGAGAGAAAAGGAAAAAATGGTGTCTGGGAAAGATTTTGTAACCTACTGAGGACATCTCGTGGCAAAAAGTTAATATTGCAATTATCTGTTTTTCTTTGGAGATGAGGTGGGTTTGACCTTCAAACTATTCTTGAAGAGAAAAGATAAGCTGATCCAGCTGTGGGAAATTGTGGGGGTGGATATTGTTTATATATAGGCTCCACTAAATGATAAAAGGGACTCTCTTCAATTACTACTAAAATGGAGAAACCTTATTTACAACTAACTTGTAAACTTATAGTGGAAAAAAATTATGAAGCTACTGAAGAAGTATGCGCTAAAATGAAAGAGATTATTACAGAAATAAGAGCTAGAAGCCTTACTCCAAATTCTCCAAACCTTCAAACTGATCTCCAGATTTCATCTGACTATGCTATAAATCAAAATATACCAGAAGAACTAATTGAGATTAAAGAGGAATCGATTTTACCTTACAAGCATTCCATCCATATTCTCAAGGATCAGAAGAACCAAAGATTGAGACTGGAACTTTTGAAGCAATGAGAGTTTAATGACAAAAGAGCCACATGCCCATTACAGAGGACAGGGTGTTTTCTATTGATTCAGATGATATTACAAGCGACAAAGGGAGATCTATTTGCTGAGATAGAAGCTTTGTTATGGAAACTGGTCTGACACAAAAAGAAAGCCAGAATAAGACTGAAAAGAGAAATTTGAAACTATATGTAATGGATTAAAAGGCACTGTAGAAATATGGATTGATTTAAGGTTTAAGACTTAGAGTTAGAAGCGAGAGAAAAATTGGTGATTACTAGAATATAAATGTCAAATAGATTAAGAATGTAATTTTTTGAATAATAGGTTTATTTGTATGAAAACTATTTTGTAATGGAATGAATGAAAATGGAAGAGGTTTTATAGTGATTTGGATTGATTTAATAATTAATTGAGTATGCTAATTTAGTAAGATGATGATTTGTGTAATAATATGGGTGTTTCTAGATATAATAACTATTTGGACAAGATTTGAATTTTGCCTAATGGACTGAAATGGTTTAAGGTTTGGTATTATTTTGTTTTGTTATAGAGATAGACTGATTGATGGATGGTATATGTATAGGGTAGAGTTATATTTTATTTTAATTAGGATAAATATCGAGTAGTGGAAGAAGAAATAAGAGAGATTTGTGATAAAATTAAGGATTTAGAAGATTAAGAACTAGAATACATCTGGAAGGGATACCCGAAGTGATAATATGTTTATTTAAGGTTAAAGGGGATTATGGTAATTGTAAATTAATAAAGTTTAAAAACAGGATTAGGATTTATAGAAATTTAATGTAGAAATGGATTGTTTTAAATATATTATATTATTTGAGGGAAATAGAGAGGAAATATTTAATGTATTTACTTGGGTTATTTTATATGAATTTATTGTTAGATATTTGACTACCCCAGCACCATGGTGTGTCCCGAGCACTTTGTTGTAAGAGTTAAAAAAACTAATAAATTTTGTTTAAAAGAAAAAAAGAAAAAAGAAAAAAAGAGAGAGCACTTCCTATTTGCAACTATCATCAATAAATAAGCAATGTTATTTTTCATAGCCATAAATTTTTTGGCATGCAGCGGTGCTTTAATTGTCTTTTTCTTTTTCTACCATTTTGCTCTTCAACTATCTGAAACAAGAAACAAAATTTTAAACATACTGTTTTTGCTATCTGGAAAAAAAAACCCTAAATGAAAAATATTAGGATTGGAGGTGGAACAAGTTACATTTGTAAGTTTCTTGTGAGAATGTTGAGACTTTTCTTTCCTTTTCTATCCCAATAACTATATTACATGCTGTTAGTAGACTGCATAAAAGGCTTTAAAAGAACAAGATGGTGAATTAAGATCTCTTATAAGCAAGAGTCATTGCATTCATTTCAATATTTATGATTGATACATAACATGTGATTGCACTTTATGATGTCTCTTTTCCAATGTTTCTGAGAATAAAAGTTGTATCATCGTTATTTCAACTGGGTTTTTTTTTCAAGTCTTTTACTTTAAAGCATTTTTTCCCTATGGAAAGCTTTCAATATTTCTATGGGATAAAGATTTGGCATGTTCTAACTAACTACAAAAGACAACTAGTTTTTCAAAGACTTTGCAGTAGTATTTCAAAATCCTTATTAGTCTAAGGGCATCTAATTATCTAAATGATCCAGAGCATACAGTACAGTATCTTCATGGAAGCTAAGAAAATCTGAATGGTCAGTCATATTTATTTTATTTATTTATTTCTTAAATTTCTATACCGCCCCTCTCCCGTAGGACTCGGGGCGGTTTACAGCCCAGTTAAAACAGATAATAATAATAAATATTTAAAAATAAATTAAATTAATACATGGCTGTTACTAAAACCTGTTAAAATCCCAATTCTAAAACCCGAACAACCTTGTTTAAAAAATTTACATAAAGATTTACATAAAAACCCGAGGAGGTCTAGGCCAGGCTGGCTTGATTGAAGAGATGAGTCTTCAATTCTCTTCTGAAGGTGCGGGGATCATGACACGTCCGAAGTTCTGGGGGGAGCTTGTTCCACATCATCGGTGCCCCCACAGAAAAGGCTCTCCCCCTGGGCGCCACCAGCCGACACTGCTTTGCTGATGGCACCCTGAGGAGGCCCTCTCTGTGGGAGCGAACTGGTCGATGGGAGGTATTTACTGGCAGAAGGCGGTCTTGTAAATAATATATGTTGGTACATTACCTTGAGCGTGATCATGAAAGAAAAGTGGAATATATATGTTAAAAATAAATCACTGAGGAATAGGTGGGGGAGAGGAAAGAGGAAGAAGACATATGTTCAAACTTGTTATCTATAATGTTGCAACTGTAATGTTTGCAAACTGAAAACAGGCTATGTGTTACAACCATCTTTTATTCTCCACTTGTATATACAGGGCTTTTTTTTCTCATAGAACACCCAGAACAGAGTTCTGGCACCATTTTTGGATGTAGGGTAGGCAAGGTGGGTTGTATGATGTGTGTGAGTTCCGGCACCTTTTTATATATATATAAAAAAAGCACTGTGTATATATAATTACTGAATAACATCTCTAACAATGACCATATTGTGGTAGAATTTGGGAACTGTTTAACTTTTTTTAAAAATGAAAAGTGTTAACATTGCAAACTGAATTACAGCTTCCCTCCTTGATCACATTTTTTTGTGAACTTGAATCTTGAATATATTATCTTAACAAATGCTTTTGTCATTCTACAGTCCCTCCTTGATCACAAAAAAATTAAGGTATGTTACCTGTCACATAGGAAAGCACCAAGTAGCAAAGATAAAGTACTGATTGAAGTGTTCAAAGACTCAGGGGATTCAGTTAAAATGCTAACAGTGGTATGTCAACAAATGTTGAATTAGACTGTGGTGCAGAGACTAAGCAAATGGGGTATATACAGTAACTAATAAGGTAAATGCACAAACAAAATAGGTGGGTTAAAACACACACACACACACACACACACACACACACAGAGAGAGAGAGAGAGAGAGAGAGAGAGAGAGAGAGAGGGGGGGTAAGAAATTCACATAACTTACAGAGGAGATTCAAGCAGGTGGTGGACTTGGCAGGGTTAAAAGAAGTAGAAAAAATTGAAGATAATGGATTAGACAGGTGGACTGGATAAAGAAATTGCTGAAATATCCTTGGAAGAGACATGAATTATTATTTGAAACAGGTCAAGATGGAGATTATTTTTTCATATACTCCTCAGCAAACAAACCTAACTTGATGACACTTAGCTAACTAAGTAATCTGAAAATCCATCATTCCTAATGGCACTTTATTCTTACACACCTACAGAAACAAATACTGAAAAATACTCCATAGGATTTTAAAGGTCATAAATGCATCTACTTTCATAGGCATGTATCAACCTGATAGATCATAAGTTAGAAACTATGGGAAAGAAAAGGACTGTGAAACAACCAGTCCTTTTTCTATTTGTATTTTTTTTAAGACAAATGCAACTACTGTAGTAATATTATGAATTCTGATCATTTCTGAAACAGATTTACTATCATTTGGTAATTTTGGAATTATTTTTAAAGAGGTATCAGAAAGTTAAAAGTGTGTAAATTTATTTTACTTCAGGTTTTATGAAATGATTTAGTCAGTCATAATGAATAACTACAGAGATTTCAGAATATGAAAGTTTAAAGGAGTGCTTTGAAATAGTAAATGCCTATGAGTAGTGAATTTTGAACAGCATCAATTGATTAGTCACTGAAGTTAATAGTAAGTGCCTGGACAAAACTGCAAATCTTTAAAAATAGTTTTGTCTTAGACAAACAAACCTCCTTGCTAGAGTTTGAGGCATGTTGAGGCAACCTTAAGTGCAATTTGAGGCATTTCACTCCTCTTAACTTCAAAGAAAACAAGGAAAAAAAGTCTAGTATTTGTATTTTATTCATTTGGATGTGCCCAGAGGCCCTGCTATCTCTTATTCCACTTGCTTACCATTTTATCCTTTTTCTTTCTCCCCCCCCCACTGAACTGCTGTATTTTGGTTCCTGAAATATCCCTAGTGATATTTTTCTATAATATATAAATGAATAAATTATATCAGTCAAATCTGATTTTTTAAAAAAAGTATAACACCAATCCAATGGGCATTATACTTTTTAAAAAGTATAACACAAAATCCAATGGGCATTTCCTCCATTAGCAATATGGAAATTATTCTGTGAGATTTTGCATAAAAATCCAAAATTGTATCTCTAATTTACAAAAACTGACGCACTGGGACTACTTTAATGTATTCTCCTTCAGCTAGCTCAGTATTTCTCTACCTTGATAACTGAGGAATTCTAGGAGTTGAAATCTACACATCTTAAATTGGCAAAGGCTGAGAAACACTGAGCTACAGAATCTCACTTAAAACATTGGTACAAGAATAACAAAGACAGGCATTTTTTAAAAGTTCAAAAGAAGCCATTCTTCTGGCTGTATTCAGCTCCTAAATGCTGACTCAGAGATGTAGCTGAAACAGGGTGCCAAGTATTCACTTGGCTCAGAATGTTGCAATCATTCTAGGACTGTGTGTGTGTGTGATGAATTCATGTTGCCTCTCCATTTCATTTGGTGGAGTATATTGTTGGTCAGTTACAATTAAAGGAAAAAAAAGTTTTAAAATTTTTCCAAAGTAGCTTTTACTTACTGGATCAAAAAAAGAAAAAAGACCTTCAAAGGAAACTAATACATTTCATTTCTAAATGATTGAACTGGATGATGTACATCATAGAAATTAATTATAACTTTAAAAATACCATTGGTATTCTAGGTTTTAAAAATGCAAGATTATATTAGCTTTTGATGGGTCAGGAATTAATTATACTCAAATTAATTATACTCAAATTATACTCCAGAAACATAACCCGAGATAAAAGATATGTAGATGAAAAAAGCAAACAATATTAAACTAGATGAATCATGGTTTGGCTATGCACAAGCCAGCACTTCCTGTGTACTTCTTGTTTCATTATTTTTGCTCATATATAAAAAAACCCCACTAAACTTGGAAACAGCTTTACAGTGAAGGAAATTCTACTTCTGATCTTAAGAGTACATGATCTTAAGAGTACATGGTCAAGTTACTAAAGATAGGGATCATTATGAGAAGTAAAAAAAAAAGACATTTAATTCTAACCTATTCTCTGCAATAGATTAAGCCAGTGGTGGGATTCAAATATGTGAGCAACTGGTTCTCTGTGTGGATGCTGCTTCCAGAAGTCTATTCTGGACCTGGGCAACAAAAAATTAGCTACCAGTTCTGCTGAAATGGTGCAACCTGGTTGAATCCCACCATGGATTAAGCCCCATCTCATATGCACCACCTATAATGATGGATATTTATGAGGAAAATAAAGGATAGATTTCATACCAGTTTAGCTATCAAAGAGCAAATCATCTTTAATATGGAGCTGGGGCTGCTGCTTAGTCATGCTACCAGCTACAATAAATAAACTCGCAGTAGTGTGTCTTTTAGCCTACATTGATCTTATTTCTGAATTGTCAGTTTAAGGAAAAACAAATTATTCTTCTGCTGAAATTTCTCACTGGGAATCTCACCATTCTAATTATCTGATGAAATCACAGTTTGAAAACATTCTGTCAACCCATCTTAAAATTAAACATGTGAATTTTGTCTAAATTAATTTCAGACACAACAAAAATGCAGCAAGAATTCTTGGATTGAAATGTACATCTGTAATAGATGCTATGCTTCCTGTCTTTTTGATGGCATTGTAACTGTCATAATGGCAAAGTAATTACCAGTCATAAGATGCCTATGCAAAACTTGGGATATTTCATTGGTTTCTGAAAAAGGAAAGCATCTTTTGACATTTTCAGGAAATGATATTTAGAAAGTATTTTGGAGCAGTCAAGGTTTTAGCTAGTGGGATGCTGCATATGGCATATTTTTGACTTTGTATTAATCCATATAGTAGGAGGGTGGCAAGTTTCACAGGCCAGCAAAGAGTAAGAGAGAAGTCACTGCAAACCCTGACATACCATCAGGCACCATGACAGAACAGAAACAGTGGCATGCCACACATTGCATCAATAATCCCATCATTTATGACTACTAATAGGCAGAGAAGACATTGACATAGAAGAGATTTTATCTGCCTAGGCTTAACAATAGTGGCTCTACTCATGACATAAAGAAGTTCCTGCTATTTGGGAGAAAGACTATGATAGATTAAGATAAAATACTGATGTGCAGATCCAGTGCAATGCCAGGAAGCAAGTATTGTCAAGGTTATGCTTTTCCAAATTCTGATATATGTCTCTCTATATATGTTTTCGTAGATTTTCAGGGGTATAGGTATGCAGGTCTTGGTGTATTCGGGTCTTTTCCCGTGCAAGATTGAGAGTATTTTGGCGACGTTTTGATGAGGTCCCACTCGTCATCTTCAGGCTGGGGTCTTTGGCTTCGTGCTTGTGCGAGCAAAGTATGATCAGAGCTGCCGTCTCTATATATATATTGGTGTGTGTGTGTGTGTGGAGTGCTGGCTTAGTTGCTGTAGGTGGATTGGTTGGCTGTGTAGGAGCTATTATTTGTGGATTGTTTGGCTGTTTCGTAACATCCTGAGTAGTTGAGGTGCTGGCTGTGTGCCCATTAGTCTTTTGTGTTGTAACAACCTGGGTAATGAGTTGTGTGATGACATCCTGAGATCTAGTGTAGTGATATCCTGAGATCTGTGTTGCACCATCCTGGGTGGTTGGCCGTATTGTAACATCCTGAGCTTTGGCGTTGTAGCCTCCTGAGTTCTGTGATGTGATGTCCAGGGCTGAAGGCTGTGAAGTAACATACTGGGCTTTGGTTTGGCTCTGAGTTTGCGGTCTATCTCTGTATTTGCTTTGTGTGGGGGTCGGAGGGAGGTGCAGCAGCTGGTGATGTTGTGGTTTGGCTTCAGGATGGTGGATGCATTTCGACTGAGGGATGGGTTTGGGCTTGGGTTTGGGTCTGATGAGGGTGAATGGTGGTGGCGTACTGTGTTGTTCTGGGTCTGGTGTCAGTTTTTGTGGCTAGGGCTCATTTGTTGATTAGGGCTAGTTTCCAGATGTCTGGTAGGCAGGAGGTATCGTCACATTTATTCAGGTTGTGGGGGTGTTTTTCTATTTCGATGGCTTCCATAATTATTCTCTTGTGGTGTTCAGTTTTGGAAATTAGTTTGGTTCCTTCAAAATCAATTTCATGTCCTGTAGCTTTAAGGTGCTGGAAGGGGGAGGAAGTTTTTTCTTCTTTTCTGACTGCGTTCTTGTGTTCTGCGATGCGTGAATTTATTCTCCTATTAGTTTGTCCAATGTATGTGGCTGGGCAGATTTTGCATGGTATTTCATAGACTCCTTGGTTTTCTAGCATGATCATGTCTTTGGGGTTTCTTAAGATTTTGACTATTTTTGGGTTGGTGCCGAAGACTGTCTTGATATTGTGTTTGTGGAGAATTTTGCTGATTTTATCTGTGGTGCCTTTGATGTAGGGGAGGATGGCGATGTCGTTGTACTGTTCTATGTCTTGGTCCTTGGGGGGTGTTTCCCTTTGGATTAGGTTGGTAATAGTATTTCTTTGGAATCTGTTGGAGATTAATACGTTTGTGAGAGTGTGTAATTCAGTTTTCAGGTAGTCTTTGTCAGCTAGACATTTGGTTCTGGAGATGAGGGTCTTGGCTACGGAGTTGATCTGTGTAGGGTGGTGGTGGGATTGTGCATTTAAGTAGCGGTTGGTGTGTGTTTTTTTCCGGTAGATGGTATGCCCTAGGGAGCCATTGGGTTTTTTGTAGATTAGGATGTCCAGAAAGGGGAGTTGGTTGTTAGCTTCTATTTCCATCATGAATTGTATTTTGGGGTGTAGGCTGTTGAGATGTGTGAGGAAGTTGTCCAGTTTTTCTTTCCTGTGTGGCCAAATCATCTAGATATCTGAGCCAGTTTGGGTTTGTGTTCTAACCAAAATCAACCCAGATGAAGCCAACAAATCAGACTTGAAGTCAACTGTTCACTTCAACTGTTTGGAGAAAATTATTGACAATATTTTGGACCATAAGAACTAGCAATAGTCAATATTCAATGGAAGTAAAAGCAGACTGTTCAGTGGACATGCTAGTAATAAAGCTAAAACCTAAATATTTTTGGAACACATTGTGAAGGTAAAGAATGGAGAAGAGCCCGATGCCTTGAAACATAAAAGGCAATCAAAAAAGAGACCAATAGAAGATTTGGTGGCTAGATAGTGTCACTAATGGTAAAAGCATGGGCTTGAAAGAACTCAAAGAAGCAATAACTGACAGAAAATAATGTCTATCAAAGTTGTTTGGAAATAACCAAACAACTGAACAACCAAGACTCTAGTATGTAGGGATGGCAGAGCAGCTGCAGAGAATTACTGTGAACAAACTAGCTTATTTCAGGAGTAAATGGGGAATTAATCATTCAAAACATTGGAAAAAATAGATTATAATTCTTATGATGTAAAAAAATCACTTTTGCCAAAGTCTACATTAAGTAAATTATGATATATTGTAAATTCAATAAAATAGTACAAATTTATGTTATCATGGTATCTTTTTTAAAGGCTCCCAAATCAGTTATTCTTAATATTTAGCTGGTTTTGTGGGACAATTTTTTAAATTCCTTCCATTGTGTTTTCTAAAAAACATTTATTCTCCTATTACAACTTTGTCCTCATAAGCTTAAAGACTGTTATTATATTCATAAGGCTTTTGCTTTATACATAGTGTTCTAACAATGGTTGAATTCAGTTCCTATAACTTCTGATGTATTCTTTTTTCACTTCTTTTAATTAACATCCCTATTATACTTGCTTTTAGTGTTTTCCATTTTATCTGAGGTAACATCTTCCAAATTTTCAAACAAGTAATCTGATAATCATCTAATAAAATGTTTGCAACATGATATATTGTATTTGTAAGTTAAATAGGACTATCTACTGAAAATGATAATTTATTAGATATAGCTAGTGTGTTAAATATATTAATTTTAATTAAAATTAAGTCAACAGTAAATTGACTGAAGTTTGATTGAATCACTAATATCAAAATGTAAACTAGTCAAATAAAATGCTTACCGTATATTCTGTTGAAAATTAGATTACGAGACTGGAGACTAAAATATATGATGAATGGTATATAGGGTCTCCGGTTTGAGCAAAGGACTTGTTCTAGAAGACCTCCAAGGTTCCTTCCAACTTCTATTCTGTATTCTTTCTGTTGATAATCCCAGAAATTGTATAGCTCAGGGCTTTTCAACCAGTGGTATGGGTACCACCTGTGGTACATTGGCACCTGGCAGGTGGTACACGACCATCCTAGAAAAGTGGTAGCGGGGGAGGGGAATGAGCTGAACTGGTGGCAGCACTACACAAGCCTGAGTGAGAGATGGCTGGAGCTGCAGGGCTGTCAGGGCTCAGCGGAAGCGCCAGGATTTGCACCAGGCTCCAGCTGGAGCTCAGCACTGATCCTGGTGCTTCTGCTGAGCCCAAAAGAAGCGCCGATCAGCTGGAATGTTGCAGCATCTCCAGGATCTTGTTGATTTACATTCAGATGCTTGGCAACTGATTCATATTTATGATGGTCACAGTATCCCAGGCTCATGTGAAGTGACCAAAATCTGCTGCAACCACCCAGCAGACGAGGGGGAATAAAAACCAAATACCCCCACCCCACCCCCTCAACAGAAATGCTCACAACAATGAAAACCTCGGACAGGAGGAAGAGCACCACTGGGTGGGCAGGCAGGTGTCTTGCTTGGTTGTGCCTTGGGGGACACTTTTTTCAGTGCCATTGTAACTTCGAACAGTCCATAAGCGAACTATTGTAAGTCAAGGACTACCTGTACTTTATTTTTGGGTCATCAAGTTTTTGACACCTTGCTAGTGGTACTCGGATATTGCCATATCCTAAAAGTGGTACAATGGGTGAAAAGGTTGAAAAGCCCTGGTATAGCTCATATCTAAATAATACATTACCAAATTTTTGTTTATCTTTGATAGAATTGTTCTTCTGCTTACCACAGGAGTTCCAATAGTCTTCAAATTAGAGTAAAAGTAAAAGTGTCCTCATTTCAACATAGTTATTAAGTTTACAAAGGAACAATTCTGAAGAAATAAAACATTCCCCTGTGCTCCTGTAGGCATATATTCTGCAGCTGAATCAAACTTCTTATCTTGTATCAAAGATTGAACAGAAGGATAAACTCCTCATTTGCCTTTTGAAACTTAAAAAACAACAACTCCAAAATCTCCTTTAAAAATTAATAGGTTTCCCTTTAACACTGAGGATTTGGATGCTGTATATTTTCCCTAAACCAATTCTCTTTTAGAACTAGTAACTGCTTGCTGATTTTATGTGTTACTGGAAAACAAATATCATCTGGTTTTGTGTCTTTTAAACAAGGTATGGTCTTATTTCTCTTGATTTTGTCTCTCAGGCCTGCATTGATCAAGGAAATTATTTTAATTTCAACCATTCAGAATACAGTAACAATATTTCTCTCTGTTGTTCTCCTTATTGTTTGCCCGCTTTTCAAACTTTGTTTAGATACAATTCGGTCTATCTTTGAAATAAATAACTTTTGTGCTTCCCAAATACCCCAAATAGTCAAACTGCTACTACAATTTATTAAAAACAGATTACTCACAGTGCAAAGTGGGCAAAATAGCTTGCCTTTATACTCTCCTGGATATAACCTGACTCCCCCCCCTTATTTTCAATTCATTTAGAATTCTTGGACAGTTAAATGATTATCCATTTGGGGGTGAAATGGATTGCTCTAAAGTAAGAATTTTATATACTTTGGATACTCTTGATGTATGTGTAAGTATATATGGCTATAAATTAAAGCAACAGCTTTTCAATACCCAGGAATAATAGAATTTTCAGGCCATAAAAATAAGAGTATTTCATTTATCATCAAGAAAGGTGTCTAATAATTCTAATATTAGTGATGGAGAAAGATGGAAATTAGGAATTGTCAAAAAAAAGAAATGCAATGAAACACAATGTAAATAGCAGGGCATAGGCTGCTGCACATCAAGGGAAAATTTGAGAGCTAATTAAAATTGTGAGAAATGGTGAAGAACTCGAAACATTTAGAAAGGAAAGAAGGGAAAAATAAACATTAATTGTAGAGAAAAGAGAAACAGAATACTTCTCAGCTGGTCATAGATATTCTCTGGATGATAAATTTAAACAAGGCCAGACTTGTCAAATTTGCTGAAGCAGATTCTAGATCAGGAAGAGCCAAGGATTCAGTTTTAAGGCAGTGAAGGTGAAAATGAACAGAAGCACTCTGAAAATTGTGGTACAGAAACCCTGGATGTGAAATGGGCTCTTTAAAAAGGAATAATTTTCATTCTGCTTGACTCAGGATATTTAATTGCAGTTGTCAGGCTTTAGAATCAGGTTCTAGATGCTTCAGTGTAGTGTGGTAGTAGATGGAACCTTCCCCCCACCCCCATACACACATGAGCTGCATTCACTACAAACCTACGAAGAATCAGTCAGGAACTAGTGACCTACTAAAACAAATTGTTTTTATTCACTGAACATATTTATTTATTTATTTATTTATTTATTTATTTATTTATTTATTTATTTATTTATTTATTTATTTATTTATTTATTTATTTATTTATTTATCAAATTTGTATGCTGCCCCTCTCCCGAGACTCGGGGCGGCTCACAACAACAATATAAGTACACATAAATTTTTTTAATAACAATGACAACAGCCATACCAAAGATCCATACATACAACATTTAAACACACAATCAAGGATGGAAGCACATTCCTCGGCCCGGGGGTAGAACACAGTTCATATCCCCCAAGCCTGTCGGCACAAATAGGTCTTCAAAAGCTTCCGGAAAGCTAGGAGGGAGGAGGCAGTATGAACCTCCGAGGGGAGCTGGTTCCAGAGGGCTGGGGCAGCAACGGAGAAGGCCCTTGTTCTAGGACCCGTCAGATGACACTGTCTAATGGACAGGACCTGTAGGAGGCCAGCCCTATGCGCCCTAACCGGTCGCTGGGATTCATGAGGCTGAAGACGGTCCCGCAAGTAACCTGGTCCATTGCCATAAAGGGCTTTATAGGTCATAACCAACACTTTGAATTGTGTTCGGAGACCAATTGGCAGCCAGTGCAGCTCACGAAGGGCTGGAGTGATATGAGCATGTCTTGGAAGACCCAAGACAGCTCGCGCGGCTGCATTCTGGACAATCTGCAGTCTCCGGACATTCTTCAAGGGTTGCCCCATGTAGAGAGCATTGCAGTAGTCAAATCTTGAGGTGACAAGGGCATGAGTGACTGTTAGGAGTGACTCCTAATCCAAATAGGGTCGCAACTGGCGCACCAGGCGAACCTGGGCGAATGCTCCCCTCGCCACAGCTGAAACATGATGTTCTAAGCTTAGCTGTGGATCGAGGAGAACACCCAAGTTGCGAACCCTCTCCGAGGGGGACAAAACTTCTCCCCCCAGGGTGATGAACGTATAGTTAGAATCGTCCTTGGGAGGAAAAACCCATAGCCACTCCGTCTTGTCAGGATTGAGTCTGAGCCTGTTGGCACCCATCCAGACCTCAACAGCCTCCAGGCACCGGTTCATCACTTCCACTGCTTCGTTGTAATGACGCAGGGTAGAGATATAAAGCTGAGAATTATCAGCATACTGATGACAACTCACCCCGTGTCGACAGATGATCTCAACCAACGGCTTCATGTAGATGTTAAAAAGCAGAGGTGAGAGAACAGACCCCTGAAGCACTCCACATGGAAGAGGCCTCGGAGCTGATCTCTGACCTCCTGCAAACACCAACTGCGACCGGCCAGAGAGATAGGAGGTAAACCACTGTAAAACGGTGCCCCGCACTCCAAGCCCCTCCAACCGGCACAGAAGAATACCATGGTTGATGGTATCAAAAGCTGCTGAGAGGTCAAGAAGCACCAGGATAGTGGAATAACCTCCATCCCGGGCCCGCCAGAGATCATCGGTCAGCGCGACCAAAGCAGTTTCCGTGCTGTAACCGGACCTGAACCCAGTCTGCCAAGGGTCCAGATAATCAACTTCCTCCAAGGACCGTTGGAGTGCCACCACCTTCTCAACAACCTTCCCTAAAAAGGGAAGATTGGAGACTGGCCGGTAATTATTCAAAACTGCTGGGTCCAGGGAAGGCTTCTTTTTTAAAAAAATAAATTTTATTGGTTTTTTAATTTTTACAGTAAAAAAAATGCTCAAGGCATGCCATAGTGTTAAAATAAACAAACATCCAAAAACAAAACATAAATACATATTTCAATCAATACATCTAGTATTCCCTACTCAACTTAATACATTCTTATTCAACTTTGTCCCGAACAAAATAAAACATACATTCTTTTAGATCAATAAATATTTCTTTCTTATATATTGCTAGTATTACAGTTGAGTGCATTTTTATAATCCCCTATCCTACCCCCCACCCCCCGACTTCCCAAAATGAATACAGGGTAAAACAAAAGAAAACCCAGTACGTCAAACAAAGTTATTATATAATCCTAACAAAAATTTTAAACTATATGCTAAGTACAGTCTCTTTAATCCAATTCTAACTTAAATTTATTCAACCTTATCAGTTCAAGTATTTTAATTCCTTAATTTTATCATAGAACTTATTTATTTTTTCTTATACAAATATCCCTTATTTAAAATAAAATATCAATCTATCCTATACATATCTAATCATTGAACATCAAACAAACAAATCATCTTGTTAAAAATAATAATTTTCATATCGATAAACCCATCAATTCAAAAAATACTTTCTTAATCAATTTAATATATATCTTCCATTAATCACCCATTTCTCTTACATCTTACACATCAAACAAACAAATCATCTTGTTAAAAATAATAATTTTCATATCAATAAACCCATCAATTCAAAAAATACATTCTTAATCAATTTAATATGTATCTTCCATTAATCACCCATTTCTCTTACATCTTACTCATAATCTTAATCCTTAAAATCAATCCATAATTCTAAATTAGCTATAATTCATTGCATATTTTTTTTAAATTTCACTTCTTTACAATTCAATCCATTGGACATCAAACAAACAAATCATCTTATTAGAAATAATAATTTTCATGTCAGTAAACCCATCAATTCAAAAAATACATTCTCAATCAATTTGATATATATCTTCCATTAATCACCCTCTCGTGCATCTTGCTCATAATCTTAATCCCTAAATCAGTCCATAATTCTTTGCCTTTGATTCATCACATAAAATTTTAAATTTCACTTCCTTCAGTTGTATTCTGGGCTTCTTCTTCTGCCAGGTGGATTTCCATAACAAAATTTTAAATTTCACTTCTTTACAGTTCAATCAATTGGTCGTCAAACAAACAAATCATCTTATTAAAAATAATAATTTTCAAATCAGTAAACCCATCAATTCAAAAAATACATTCTTAATCAATTTGATATATATCTTCCATTAATCGCCCTCTCATGCGTCTTGCTCATAATCTTAGTCCTTTAATCAGTCCATAATTCTTTGCCTTTGATTCATCACATAAAATTTTAAATTTCACTTCTTTCAATCATATTCTGGGCTTCTTCTTCTGCCAGGTGGATTTCCATAACAAAGCTTCCCTTCCAGGTAATAAGTCTCTCTTTATTGCTTGCAATATTATTTGAATCCATATAAACCATCTTGGCCTTTGCTTTAGTCCTCTGTTTCTCTTAGCCATAAAATCCCGTTGCTGGAACATTTCAAATCTCAGTCTTTGCTTTTCCTGGTCCTCAAAACCATAGGTAAACTGCTTGTCAGGCAAAGTCAGTTTCTCTTTGTTCTCAGATAAGTCCTCTTCTTGTGTAGTATGTTTTATAAAATAATCAGCAGTCGGTTAAGAATCAATTTTAAAGTTTAAAGGAGAAATTCTAACCATTAATTCTGTAATAAAGTCTTTCATTATAGCAAGCATTTCTTCTTTAGCTTCATGAATACATTCCAAAATAAGTTTACCATTTGAATGTGAGTTCAGCTCCATTTTAAAAAATATTCAGGTGGGTCAGATTATCTTTCTCTCGAGAAAAAAAAAAAGAAGGAGGAAAAGCTGTTTAAAAACCAGTCATCTCATCTCCAAATAGTCAACAATTAGCTTTTGGCCAATAAATTATCTTCTTGCAAATCAGAGTTTAATTAAAGTTTGTAGAATTTTAAAACGATCGCTCTAGCTTTGTTCTAAAAAAAATCATTTTCGCTTTCCCGTCACTTTCCTTTTACAGTGAAAGCGATCGCCATCTTGAATACTATTATGTGGATTGTAAAAATAATTGTGATCAAAAATAGAATATCAAAAAAATTACTTGAGATAAAGAACTCCTGTATTCATTCCACCTGCATGTAGGTCTCTCTTAAATATCTATTTAAGCAGGAATGGTCGCAGCGTCTATTTATGTCTAAAGACAGAAGTGTCCCTGGGCAGGAGTGTCTTCAGGCACCTGGGGAGCTCTCACTCTTTCCCTCTGAAAACTTTTTCAGGGGTTTTTTAGAGGAGCTCAACCCCCGCCCGATGCTCTTCACCCCTTCTTCGCCTGGCTAAGATCAAGTGTAGTATCTGTTCTTATCAGTTTAAAAACATACCAAAATCATGCTGTAATTTCTACTGTGTCTGGTTTTTTTCCCCATTGTCTTTCCTTTGCAATGTATTAGGCCAAGGATACATAAGCTCGTGTACTGCCTTTGCCAGAATTGCCCATCAAGGTGCCAATGTTTTTCTGGATGCTCAATAAATATTGTATGGCATGCTAACAAAATGATGGTGTGTCTTCTAAATGATTTGATTGCTTTTGGTGATCCATGTTTGGGCTAGAACAATAGGAATGTTTCCTTTCTGAAATATAAAACATGCTTATATCTTGGACAAACAGATCACAAAATAGTTTAAAGAAACAAGTATAGATTTGTTTGCATTGGAAACAAACAAACAATTTCTTTCATGCTTTTGAAAGAAATGGTCCTAATGACCAACAAAATCTTGAAACAATCTTATTATTTAAATAGAAGTGTAGTCAAGCTAAGTATGGAGTTCAGAATGGAAAGAGTTCTGGTTTTTTATTATTATTATTATTATTATTATTATTATTATTATTATTATTATTATTATTATTATTATTATTATTATTATTATTATTATTATTATTATTATTATTATTGCTAAAAAGCTGATTTATCAAAGATGAATCAGATGGTTTGAATACTTGTCAAAGCCAAATAAAAACAAATAAAGAAGCTGGAAGAATCATCCAATAGATACAGAACATTTTGAAATGATTTTGTACTTCTTCAAACAACAAAGGAGAATGCAATAGAAACAAATGGGGACATGAATAAAATAATGTCTGAATTACCCATGCCACTTCTACCTTATATTTTTAATGTATTTCTTTTCTTAATCTTTGTGTTATAAATTATAATGAGATGGGAAATAAATTCTTTCAAATATTAATTTATTCACACCTGGAGTTGTTAAACTATATTTCCCAATTTCTAGTCAGCTATCCATTTGTTTATACCCTTAGAAATATTTTTGGAAGATAAAGACAGAAAATATGTTACACTAAAATATTTATGTGCTAAAACAACAAGGCATTTTGGAGTGAACATAAATAACAAAAATAACCTCTATTCTAAGAATCAAAGAATAAGAATAATAATGTCTGAGTCAATAGCGTCATCTTTTTTCTTCAAAAGTGGTTTTTGAAATGTGGATAGATTTTCACATCTGATACACATTAAAAAGATTCCAGATTTTTTAAAATGAAAGGAAATATTGTGAAACTGAAACATCATAAAAGCTGAATATATAGAAATTGAAATATAATTAAAAAAAACAGGATAATATTGGAAAGAAAATCCTTCTCATTTTAACTAGCACTTTAATAAACAGAAAATACTAGACAAATATTTTGGGGAAAAAAACTGATTCTCAGTATTACAAGTTTCAGTGCGGACATTATTGCAAGCCTTCTCAACTGACTCAGTGTTTATGCTATTTAGGCAAATTAAAGAAATCATCTTACAAGGTTTATGGAGGAATAATTGGTTACCATTTACGAACAGGGGAAATATATATATATTGGGGTTAAAAAAAGCACATTCAACACTGTACATTTCATCAGGAAGTGATGTTAGAGGAGAATACTACCCTTGGAAAGAAACAGCCTGTTTTGTCTCCTACTCAATTATATAGAATCAAAAATATATCTTCCGGATAATAAATCATGCTCTGAATGGCTTCACTGTTGCCAAAATTATCCAGTATTCCCCTTCATAAACTGAGGCTGAATACCTTATATTATATAAGCTGAATAAAAAACCACACAAAACCGCCATGTAATGTATTATTCACTTTAAAGGGGTCTAATATAGTACAACCAACAATAGTTTAATAATACATCACATGTAGCTTCTGTTTTTCTGTATTAACTCCTAGACTTGGCCAGCATCCTGATCACTTCCAACTAGAGGCATTATATGTATTTCTGCCTAGTCAAAGTTTCTGCAGAAAAAGAACAAAGTTGCTCAGAAAGTAACACATATAATAGAATGTTACTGCAGTATGCCATTGAAATGCAATATTAAGGGATTTTTTTAGGCACTATTCTTTCATGGTGATTGATTTTTAGGCTATTGAAATATTTATAATGTTAATCATTACCCCCACCCCCCATCCCTGCCAAACCCTAACAAAATAGAATATTCAAAGGTCAGTGGAGGAGATAATGAAATAGTCCATTTTTTTGGGGGGGGGGAAAGCTTGATAAAGATTATACTACTTTAGTTTAGAGATGGAATCTAAATTGAATACCTTTCTCTACTTCAGAAACTCAAGACAGCACATGTGGTTTTCATGCACTCCTCACTTTATTCTCAGAACAACTACTGAAAAGATATTCTGCTTATATAAGGTTGTACATATTAAAGTGGTTGTCTCTGCAAGTATAAAAGATACAATATAAAGTTTGAAGAAAATATATGTTTGGGGTGGAAGACAAAAGATTGCTTTCTTTTTCTCCATTTTTTTTAAATATTTGAGTATGGTGCTAGACATTATCTAAATTTGTTCATTCTATATAGCACCATCCAGGTGTACTAACAAGACCTTGCAGGGTAGGAATTGACCTATTTGACTTCTGAATGAATATTCTTCATGAGTAAACCACAACCACAAAGACAGATGTTTTTGTGGTGGGCTCTTGCGTTGAGCAAATGGGAAAGTGAGTGATCCTATCTTCATTTGTGGCTGTATTGTAGCCTTTATAGACATTAGGACTTGCCATTTCTTCCTCATTTCTTAATCACATTTGAAATATAATTACTCATCAGTTTAAGAAGGATTTTCTTTCATAGAAGATAATTATAGTCAAAAGTACTAGAGGGAGGGAAGTGTAATTTGTTTAATATTTGTTTAAAAAGAAGTTTGTTGAGGTTCTAACAGGTTTTGTTTTGTTTTTTGTTTGAAAAAAGAAAACTTTGGAGAATGAGATTGACAAAATGTATTACATAAATCCTCATTCTGCAAGAAATGTCCCAAGGAATGTTTTCATTCATTTTGCAAAGAAAAGGGTAAGAATCAAGTTTTGCAATAGCATTTTAATACAAGACTAAAGATTAATAATGTAGATGACAATTATTTTAAAAGAAATAAATCACTTTGAGAGTGGGCAATTAAATTTCATTTTTGATGTGTACCGTTGTGCCCACAGTAAAAAAAATGACAATAAAGGTTATCTTATCTAAATTGCTATTAGTGTTTTAATTTATTTACAAGTTACTTATATCAAAAAATAAAGAAACACAACATCTGACTTGTATACATTTGAGAAAAGGATTAATTTCAGCAAGACCCCAAATAATTTCATAAAAATTAATGAAGTTGTTTTATATGGGCTTGACAGTATAAGGAAACAACAGTCAATGACTTAATATTCAGCCATTAACATCTTAATCAACAACTAAAAAACCCACATGTAACAGGTGCCATATAAATATCACAAATAGAATAGCCCAAACCACACATTCTGCTAGAGAGAGGTTGAGCTCCAGCACAAGTCTGAAAGCTTGGAAGTGTGTGTGTGTGTGTGTGTGTGTGTCTGTCTGTCTGTCTGTCTGTCTGTCTGTCTGTCTGTCTGTCTGTCTGTCTGTCTGTCTGTCTGTCTGTGTCTCTGTGTCTCTTATATGTGTAGATATGTATATATGTGTAGATATGGATAGACAGATGTAGATACGTGTAGATATGGATAGACAGACAGATAGATAGATAGATAATGTATAATGTTTTGGTCTTTTTGTTTAAAGTTTTAGAAGATATGAACTTTTGAGAGAATATTATAAAATGGGAAAAATAGTTTAAATTTTATAGAAGGCACAAATTATTGTCAGTGGAGATTTAACAAAAATGAACAAGACAAACCTGTCCATTATGCCCCTTCTTCTTATTTTGGTTCCTGAATAGAGATATAAGGCAAGATGAGAGGGTAATGGGTATAAGAATTTTAAAAAAAGAAAAGAAAATTGTAAACTGAGAGTCTTTGCAGATGATTTGGTGTTGGAAGATCCATTAAAGCTGATTGAAATATTAATGAGAAAATTTAAAGAATTTAGTGCATTAACTGTCTTTAAGATTAGCAAACATAAGATGAAGATATTAAAAAAAAGGAAGATACAGAACCAAACAAATTGATGTAGAAAATGGGTTTAAGATTGAGAAAAAAGGTAAATATCTGGGTGTTAACTTGATATATTTGAATAATAATGATGATGATGATGATGATGATGATGATGATGATGATGATGATGATGTTGGAAGGAACCTTGGAGGTCATCTAGTCCAACCCCCTGCTCAGGCAGGAAACCCTATACCATTTCTGACAAATGGCTGTCCAGTTTCTTCTTAAAAACTTCCAGTGCTGGCACATTCACTGCTTCTGGAGGCAGGTTGTTCCACTGGTTAATTGTTCTGTCAGGAAGTTTCTCCTTAGTTCTAGGTTGCTTCTCTCTTTGGTTAGTTTTCACCCTTTGCTTCTTGTCCTGCCTTCAGACACTTTGGAAAATAGCTTGACTCCCTTTTATTTGTGGCAGCCCCTGAGATATTGGAATACTGCTATCATGTCCCCTCGTTCTTCTCTTCGTTAAACTAGACATACCCAATTCCAGCAACCGTTCCTTATATGTTTTAGCCTCCAGTCCCCTAATCATCTTTGTTGCTCTTCTCTGTACTCTTTCTAGAGTCTCAACATCTTTTTTACATCGTGGTGACCAAAACTGGATGCAGTATTCCAAGTGTGGCCTTACCAAGGCATTGTAAAGTGGTATTAATACTTCACATGATCGTGATTCTATCCCTCTGTTAATGCAGCCTAGCACTGTGTTGGCTTTTTTGGCAGCTGCAGCACACTGCTGGCTCATATTTAAATGATTGTTCACTAGGACTCCGAGATCCCTCTCACAGTTACTACTATTGAGCAAGGTACCCCCTATACTATACCTGTCCGTTTGGTTTTTCTTGCCTAAATGTAGAACCTTACTTTTTTCACCATTGAATTTCATTTTGTTAGATAGCACCCAGTGTTCAAGTCTGTCCTAAGCCTGTCTTCTGAAGTGTTGGCTATTTCTGCCAGCTTAGTGTCATCTGCAAATTTGATGAGTTCCCCATCTATCCCCTTGTCCAGATCGTTGATGAAGATGTTGAAGAGCACTGGGCCCAGAACAGAGCCCTGGGGCACCCCACTACACACTTCCCTCCAGGTAGATGCCATTCCATTGAGGACCACATGCTGAGTATGGCCAGTCAGCCAGCTACGAATTCTTCTGGTGATGATGCTGTCTAACCCACATTTTTTCTATCTTATCAAGTTGTAGGTTGTGATCTACTTTGTCAAATGCCTTACTGAAGTCCAAGTAAATTATATCCACAGCATTCCTCTGGTCCACTAATTTTGTCACTTGGTCAAAGAATGCAATAAGATTTGTCTGGCATGATCTGTTTTTGACAAACCGGGGTTGGCTTTTAGTAATGACTTTGTTTGCCTCTAGGTGTTCGCTGATTCATTGTTTGATTATCTTTTCCAGATTTTTCCCAGGTATTGAGGTCAGGCTGATAGGTCTGTAATTTCCTGGGTCCTTTCCCCCCCCCTTTTTGAAGATGGGAACTACATCAGCTCTTTTCCAGTCCTCTGGTAGTTTCCCAGTGCTCCAGGATCTTTGAAAAATATAGTTCAGTGGTTCTGAAATCATATCTGCCAGTTCCTTAAGAACCTTGAGGTGTAATCCATCTGGTCCTGGTGATTTGAACTTGTCTAGGCTGGACAGGTGTTCACTTACCGTTTTCTTGCTTATCTTAACTTGTATTTTTATTTAGTTTTTTATGGCACTATTTTTGATAGGTTGGTTTGTTTTTTCCCTTTGTGTAAAAACAGATGCGAAAAACGAGTTAAATAGTTCTGCTTTCTCCCTGTTGCTTGTCACCTTCTTGCTACTTTCACCCACTAATAGACCAATCATTTCCTTCACTTTTTTCTTGTTTTTTACATGTTGAAAGAAGCTTTTTTTTTGTTATTTTTGACTTTGGTTGCAAGCCTTAATTCATTTTGAGCCTTAGCTTTCCTCACTTCATTTTTGCAGGCTCGGGCTATTTGCTGATATTCTGACTTAGTTATGTGCCCCTCTTTCCACTTTCTATACTTGTCCTTTTTATCTTTCAATTGATCAGAGAGTTCTTTATGCAGCCGTGCTGGTTTCTTTTGAGAGCTGTTATTTTTCCTCTTTGTTGTTATCGTGCTAGACTGGGTCTTTATTATCTCACTTTTCAAAATTTCCCAAGTCTCTTGAGTTGTTTTCCCCTGGAGGATTCTCATCCATGGAATCCTTCCCAAACCCTCTCTAAGTTTATTGAAATTAGCTCTCTTGAAGTCCAAGACTCTAGTTTGACTGTGTTCTATTGCTTGTGCTTCCATAATGTTGAATTCCAATATTGCATGATCACTTCCTCCCAAGATTCCTATGGCTTCAACACCTTCTATCATTTCATCTCTCTTAGTGAGAATTAGGTCCAAAATGGCTAATCCTCTAGTTCCCTTCTCTACTTTTTGGGAGACTAGGTTTGTTAGGAATCTGTTTGATCTTCCACTTGGTGCAGAGTTTGTCTCCCAGTTGATGTCAGGGTAGTTAAAGTCCCCCATTACTATTGTGATGTGCTTCCTACATACCTCAGTTAGCTGACTAGCAAAAAGTTCATCTATTTCCTGTGTTTGGTTGGGTGGCCTATAGTATACACCTATGGCAATGTCGTTTCCCCCCCCTTTTATATTGACCCATATGCATTGTATGTTGTTTCAAAAAAATTGTATTAAGATGTGGAATGAAGTTAAAAAGTTATGTCAAAATGGGGAAAAAAGTACAATTTGTCTTTGCTGGGGCAAATTTCTAAGATTAAAATAATGTTTTATTTTGAATGTTATTTTTGTTTCAGACAGTACCTGTTTTGACAACTGATGTACCATCAAAACAATGGCAAAAATTGTATTTGCATTTGTGTAGGAAAGAAAAAAATGTCAGTGAAGTACATGATGTTACAAGATGCTAAAAAAAGAGGAGGTTTAGGTCTATCTGACTTGAAATTGTATTTTGCCACTTATTATTTAGTTTGGATGAAGAAGTGGGTGATGGTGAGAATCAGGAGGTTATTGGAACTAGAAGGGTATGATTTGAATTTGGTTGGCATGGCTATTTATGGTATGACAAAGTTACAGTTAATATAGACATAAAACATCATTTTATCAGATTACCATGTAGAGAATATGGAATAAATATAAACTTAGTTTGTGTACAAAAATACCTTTATGACGTTACCACAAGAAGCATATTATAGAAGACAAATTAAAACTAAGTATAAATGGTTAATGGATGGAGATATGTTAGTATTCTTCCAGGGAGATTTTAAAATAAAATCAAGTAAATATCTGATATCAGATGGATATATATGTCAATGGTTTCCCTATATACAACTATTAGAAAGATTCAAAGTAGATAAAAAGGCTTTGGGGTTTGAACATGATACAATGAAATGTGAAAGAATTATGTACAAAAGATGAAGATGTTATTGCTAAAATGTATAAAATCTTATTGAAATTTTAAATAGAAGATGAACAAGTGAAAGTGTGTATAATATGGGCTAAAACTTTGGGTATAGTTTACAAATGAAAAAAAGGGAAAGTATGGATAAAACGATCAAATGTATAAAGATGCCTCAGATGTATGCTGGAAATGTGAGCAACAAAACAGGACTTTTTACTATGCTTGACTGACATTTAAAACAGCTAAAAAGGTGATACAAATACATACATCAATTCAGAAGGTTATAAACTAATATACAATTGAAATCAGAGATATTTCTTTTTGGGACTGATATAAACAGAAAGTTCCTATCGAACTTTGTCTCTATATACGACAACAGCAGTGACATGTTTATATACCCAGTGAAAAGGACTGACATTGTCCATTATGGAAGGAGGAATGGTGAAATTGATGGAGGCCAAAACTGATAGCTTTGGTCAGAGAAAACACATTGATTAATGTTAATGATAATTGGGAACCCCTTTTATATTTTTTGCATCTAGCAAAAAAAAATGAAATTATGACATATGGATTTGTTGATAGAAAAAATAGTAGATATAAAAAAAATAAAAGTTATCTGGTGAACTTAGGAGTATGAGTTTAATGTAAATAAATATCTATATCATCAATAAAAGAAAGTTAGAATTCATTTCTTTACATTTCCTTCCCTTTTTCTTGCTGCACTTTTGATTTTGCTTCTCTTTATTCTTCTTTCTTAATTACTTTTTGTTATTTTTTATTTCTTTATTTTTAAAATATCAATGAAGTTGTCTACATATAGAGTTTTCAAAATCCCACAATGAGGAAACTCATTTGGAGCTTAAAGACAAAATCTTTTCTGTTCAATTTTACTTCCCACTTCTATATGAAAAACATCTTGGAATCAAAAAGCCAACCCAGTTATATGTCATGAAGAGCAGGTTGTTTCTTTTACAAATCACAGGTGAGTCCATTCAAAGATTATGTTATTACCAATTCATATAAGATAACTATGCAGTAGTGACCATCCAATATTTCTCATTCAGCCTCCCATGAAAAAATATTAAAATCTGCAAATATAATTCACTGCTATAGGACAAGTGAAAGAGAAATTATAATACTGTTAAGGTTTCTGATCACCTAGATTCTCTATGTTGGATGGAAGTCCAATTTAAAAACATATTATTAATCCCAGTGAATTTGGGATGAATGACAAGGATACTAAGCCAGCATGATTGCATCAGTATCTGTATAAGAAGAGAGAGACAATGCTGTATCTCAGGTAGGACTCATGCTAATAACATAAGGCATCTTCTAAAGTCATCCATCCATCACTATTCCACAATGACAGTAATGAGAACAGATGTTATATCACCTTAAGGACAGCTGGTGATGCTAGCATGCTAAAAGATGCTATAAGTGATAACTTGGGAAATGGTCTTAGGATTTTATTCAATGTGGAGAATGAAGATTTCACAGGGCTGGTAATATTTAAAAGTGAATTGCTTTGAAAACCTGAAGTAAAAATTTCTAGATTAAAAAAGTCCTTTGAATCTTAAATATATTTGCTGTTTCTGGAACTTTGGTATTTGAAGCTATGAGGTAAAATTTCATCAAAGACATAAATATACTGAACTCAAAGAGAAAAAAACCTCTAGCAACACATTTGTACTTCAAATAGCAGTGAGCATTCTTCTGCATAATCTTTTTAAACTTCAGTGTTCATCAATCCAAGGAGATGAGGAAGAAATTTCTAGGCTAGATTTCTTCCTAATCTGTCCTATTTTGCATGATGAAAAGTTTCCTTTATAAAACATCACACACAAAGTTTGATCCTCCATCTGGAACTTGAAATGTTAAGTCCGAATGACATTTTCATGTTATGTAGAGATCCTTCTCATTTGCTTCATTTCTTAATAAGAAGACATCCATTTCTGTGCTCACATATCTTTTTCAAGCAAATTATTTTGATTGTGACATGGACTTTTCTCCTTTGTGACAGGATGGTGGAGATGGTGGTGTTCTGAATCATGTGAGAACTGCTCTCAAAGTTTGTCTTGAAATAAACAAGACAAATTTCTATGGAAATAAAAAGTGGTATCACCTTGACCTTTCCTTGTACAAGGAAAGGTGTGCTATAAAGCTACATTTGCATTGGCATCTTCATACCATTTTAATCAGCACTCAATTTGGATTGCTCTCTTTTGGCAATCAATGCTTTGTTGAGTAAGGAAACAGCAGAACTAAATGAGATGTTGTCTTGCTCTAGCTGATTAAAATATAATTCAAGGTGACTTTTTGGTGTCATAAGAAGTCATCAAAAGAGCAATATGTTGCTGCTAGGGTTGTGACTTTCCTAAGGGAACTTACCAAGAGGTGTTTTTATTTTTCTAGATCAGGAATAAATACCTGAAATTAAAACTAATGCATCTCTGGGGGAAGAAAACCCACAGAAATGTTTAAAGCATCCTATTATAAGGCTCATTGGAAACTACATCTTGCAGAAGCCTCCCATACTGTGATTAATTATCACAAGCCACAATGCTAATTGCTTTTCAATCGTCAGTCTATTGCCTCCACCATGTCTTGAAGGCTACTGTGCTTACACCAAGCTTTGCAACATAATGAAGCTGGCTTCTTATTAGGGTACATCATCATCTGTTACTACGAGGCAGGAAATGAGCATTTAGGCAGAAGATTTTTAAAAGGGCAGGATAAAAGAGTAAGTAAAATAATTTATCTATTTTATGATTAGCCATGTTGTTTAACATGTCAAAGCAAAATGGCTTGTAGTGCTTTTGAATTATGCTTGGCTTCCTAAAAGTATAAATGTATTACCTTAATTGGCATTACTTGTATTTAGAAAAACAAGGATATGGAAGTCTTGCAAATATTATAGCTGAGAAGAATTTTCTGATTTCCATAGTTAAGAAGAAGACCAACTTATATCTTACTAAGAATACTCTTAGGACTTTTGTATATGGACTTTCACAAAATATAAATCTCTTTTGAAGAGGTTTATGTTAGATTGTATACTTAGTTATACTTTGAATTTGGAGCAAAGATTCTTTTGGCATTATTTCATTTTTTTTCAGATTTGAACTGGCTTCTATCATAAATTATAATAAATCAAGTTGTCCAATAACTGTAATTAAAAAGTGTGACTTTGGTATTAATACTTTTTTTTCCGATTTACACTACTTAATATACTGTACCTAGAATGCAATAATGGAGCTAGGTTGAACTGAATTGGAAAATGATTCCTTTGTGAATAATTTAGATTTCCTTGTGAAATATGCACAATCTTCTGCATTTTTAAGGAACTGTTATGAAATAGTGTGAAAATACTTCTTTGTTGAGAATGAAAGGAATAATTCTTGTGCTGTTTTCATCACAATGTAATAAATGGATATATCTAAAATATTGAGAGGAAACTAATTTAGAACTAAGGATATTCAAAGTGAGAATATTGCTTTGGTTTAGTTTAATCAAACCTTGTTGGGTATGTGCTACTTTGAAATTATCTAGAAATTTATAAGAAATTAACATTTTAATATGGACTTGTCTAGCTCATACTCTCTAAATTTATCTTTAAATAAAAATAGCTTCTTTGTTATAATGCACATTTCTGAATTTTGAATAGCAGTTAAGATTCAAGAAAGTTATAGAAAGTTACAGAAAATTATTGCACACAAAAGCAAAGTGAATACAAACATTAACTAAACATATATTAGGGAAAATGCCCATGAATATGCATTAAAATTGCCTTTTTTAAAAAGAGGTTCATGCATATACAAAAATGACCTAGAACAGGGGTTCTCAACCTTGGCAACTTTAAGACCTGTGGACTTCAACTCCCAGAATTCCTCAGCCAGCTTTGCTGGCTGAGGAATTCTGGGAGTTGAAGTCCACAGGTCTTAAAGTTGCCAAGGTTGAGAACCCCTGTCCTAGAAGAATTGTACCTGGAAGTTTTATTTTTTTTATTTTTTGATAAGAACGCCTTCATTGATAAGAACTCCAGATATATTTTGACAAAGGCACAGATTCTGAGCTCCAAATTTCAAATTATTTGTTCACAGCTATATACAGACAGCTGAATTCTAAGTACACACATTCTCCTCCATAACTTTTCTCTAGAGAAATTTTTTTCTTACTCATTGTTTGATCTTACCAAGTAGCCCAAGTTCACCAATAATCATGCAACTTATTTCTAGATATAAATACCATATTCCTGCAACTGGGTTAGAGATGGATTACAAACAACCACAAGCAAACAATAGTGATATTTATCAGCACAGATGATGATGATGAATTCTGATCTTGGTATAAGGGAAGAATTCCTTGAATTGCACTCAGATTTTTGTCAAGCTTAACTTCATTTACACAAACTTTACATTGCAAAGCCAAATTCCTCACTGATTAGTCTGCTGCATAATATCAAAAATTAGGTGGATTTCTGGGAAAGAAATGGAGAACTGAAAACAGCTTCATCAAAAGTAAAGCCAACAACTGTGACAGAATTGAAAAGCCAGTAAGGAAATTGGCTCTTTGTAATTCCTCTCTGTACAATGAGAGAACTTCTGGGAGAGAAAAGAAAGACATCTTCACTCACATCGTGGTCAGCACCTTCATGGACACTAAGTTCACATACTTTTATTCACTTTTGGAAATTGTTTGTTAGCAGCTTTTCAACTATTACACCACATTATTAGTACTAATTGTTTTCTGTTCAGAAAAGTGCAGTTCTTGCAGGCGTAGTTATTGCAGCTTAAATTGGCTCCTCTTCAGAGATGACCTTTCTATAAGTTTATTTCTATTTTAAATAAACTGCCATGTCACCCACCTAGTTTATCCTTCTATTCACTCTTCCAACCAGGGAGCTAATCATCAATCACTAGTACCACACTCACCTCCCTCCCTCCCCCATCTCTCTCATCCTTATATCCCATCCTTTATCCTCTCATGCATATATTTTATAAACCCTAGGTAAGGTTAGCTGATGGCTGGTCCAATACATGGGGAAGGAAGAACCTTTAGATGATTTATTGTTAAATTTGATTTTAAGACTATCAACTTGACATGTGACTATGAGCACCTTACAAAGAGTTCAAAACATCAAACTACAATAACCTATGCTTTCCTTCCATCTTGCAATGTTCTCATGATCTACATTAGCCGAATTCTGAGCATTCCAGCTAATATCTTTATCTGTTTGAACACGTCTTTGTCTTCATATTTGTAATTGTTCTTAAATTGTTCCTCTTTTCAATATGAAAAGGGAGAGAAAAAAAAAGAATACTAATCATGCTTTTCTTTGAAGCTAGCAGTCATGCCAGCTGAAAATCTACTGGACACCAGGATTGCATATCTATTATGGAATTATTTTACATCCCTGGAATCATATTATTCTCACCATATATCTTCATTCCTTAAGTCCTTCCACCTGCAAAAGCTTTAAGATTGCCTTATCTCTCTACATATATATTTTATTGTTACATCATTTTCTGTGATCTTTTTCGCCACCTTACTCCATTCATAATCTTCTACTCCTATCCATTTTCTTCCACTATCCTTTTGTGTGGAGCAAGTTTAGATTTTTGTACAACCATCCTTTTTATTCCTTGAATCCTTCTTCAAAGCTAATCTTTTATAAGTACTTTATGGATCATACCGTCATATTACTTTTGCTTACTTATGTTTCAGTTTCCTCCTCTCCTTTTGTTACAAGATCATTTCCTCTGGGGACCTTTCAATCAGTTTCTCAGTGAAGTATGCCATATGTAAATAGAACCATCATCATCAAAAATGCAGTTATTCACACTAGAAAGACACTTATTGTGATTGAAACAAAGTCAGATGGAATTTTCCAACTACAAGAAATTCTTGATTTGCTGGAAGTAAATCTGTATATTTGTATCCAATGATACATCAATCAATTTAATGAGACCTCCAGAGCACTCTTGTGTGAATTCACACAATACTGCATTCAAATGCATATTTTTATCTGCATTAGTAAGACATGTCTGTAGAACTACATTAACCTTTTGGGTCCATTATGAAATACAGATACAGTCAGATCTACTATTTTTTTCATTGTTACATTGTATTACAAATACAAGAAGTTGGTTTAAAGTTTTGGGATTTGTTTTCCAATTCATAACATTTATTACAAATCTGCTCAGCTGGAACTAGGGCTCACTTCTGTTATTTTGCTATCCATTTGTAGGGACATCAATGTTTACTCCTCTGAATGTTGATGTTATCAAGATTAATATATATATATATATAAATTAAAAGCAACTACATTAATTTACTGAGAATAATAACAGAAATCTGGAATGATGTAGCAAATTTTGCTCTCAGAATTGTGGTGAAAGTAGTCTGGATTCACAGGAGGGATGAGTTGCATTCCAGAGGATCAAGAGACATTCCAGAGGATCAAGTTCCGAAAGCTTAAATTAGCTTTAGCTTTTGATTATTGGGAGGACGAGGGTCAAAGCAGCCCCTCCATAGACATTCTATATCAGTGATGGCAAACCTTTTAGAGACCAAGTGTCCAAAAACTGGCCCCGCCCCTGCTCCACCCCCTGCTCCACCCCCACCCCGCCTGCCCACAGGGCCACTCACCACCTCCAGGGCCTGCTGCAGATCGCCCAGACAGCCTAGCAGTGCCATGGTGGCCACGCCCTCTGTCCATGCTCGGCAGCATCAACTGTGCACGATGGGACATGAGGGCAGAGTCTTGTCTATGCTGCCTGGCTGCCATGTCCTTGGCTGCTTGCTCTGTGTGGGCCACACTCAGGGGTGACTCTCCTCTGGGGGGCTGCTGGTGAGGAGGGAGTCATGGGGGAGGCAAGGCTGGGCAATGGCACATGTGCCCACAGAGAGGGCTCCGAGTGTCACCTCTGGCATGCATGCCATAGGTTCACCACCACTGTTTGATATCTTTAATGTTGGAAGTAGTTGCTTTAGTTTGGCAAGATTCTATATATAGGCAAGGAACAATAAAGAAAAATAACAGTAACTCTGTGTGTCCCCCTAGGTCAGACATGTCAAACTCGCCCCATCCTGTGACATCGCACAATGTATCAGAGCAATGGAGTGGGCATGGTTTCCTGATGATGTGCCCAGCCTGCGGGCCAGCAGTTTGACACCCCTGCTCTAGGTTTTTGGACCTGTCAGAACACATTTGAATATGAGATTCTTATGTTAATGTCACAACAAATTGAATTTTGTAATTTTAGTTTGATTTGTTAAGCTTTACAGATATAGGTATATAGATAACAGATCATAATGGGACCTAATTGACAGCTCATGTGTGGTAAGAGAATAACTCCCAACCCCAAAGAATATTGCCATTCAATTTATAGTATTCTATGTCCAAAATAATGATAATCCCCCAACAAAGAATAGTTATCTAATTTTGAACAAGAAGAAAAAGAGAACTATACATTTCTTTGGTATTGATTTTAATCTGATGATTACATTTTCCCCAAACAAACCATGTTAAATCTAATTTTCCTGACTTATTAAAATTGTTTACTGTATTGAAATTGTGTCTATGGACTGGAGAGAGAGAGAGAGAGAGAGAGAGAGAGAGAGAGAGAGAGAGAGAGAGAGAGAGAGAGAGAGAGAGAGAGAGAGAGAGAGAGAGAGAGAGAGAGATAACCTTGTTTCCTGGGTCTCATCTAGCCAATCATAGCCCCTCTTCTTTTCTAAAGCCCCACCTGTTTCCCCTACTATTGCTGGGCACAGATGCTTCACCCATATCTTGACCTTTCTCCTTATGGTGTAATGGCAAGATATAGGCAAAACCAAAACAGGTAGAAGCACAAGAAGGATTAAAATTATTTTTACCCATGCTTTTATCATTCACTTCTAATGTTGCCTAAAAGCAAATAAAATTGCCAAGAGAACAGGAAGTTAGCCTGTCTCTTATCTCTTCCTAAGGCGAAAACCTAGGGATGGCTGTCTTGAGAGGTTGTCTTGAGAGACATCAATCTTCATAATGGGAGCACTCATCAGCCAACACATTTTTCTCAATGCTGGAAAACATAGTTGTGCATATTCACTGAGGAACCTACAATGACTGATTGCTCTTGCAATCCAACTTTCTTTCTAAAACCAGGCTAATATTAAAATATTGTAACCAATGTTGCCAACAGAAATAAAATGAGTTATTAGCAAATTAGGGAAAACCTGATGTTTACAGAAGAAGTAAAAATAATAAAAAATAAAAAATGGGGTAGAACAATGACAGTACCATGGAATTCTGGATGAATGGTAAATAACAGTAGAATTCTTGTAAATGTTGCTGAAGCTCTTTTGAGCATTTTTTAAAATATTATTTTAGAACATAGAGGTGGTACTCTTATTTGTTCAATTCCTTTACGCAATGTTTTCTAAGTGATCTTTGACTTTTTTTCAGCTAGTTCTAGCATTTTCTTTCCACTTATATTCATTTGTTCCTTTTCACTATTTTTTTAAATTTCTTGTTCTTTTTTCTCCCTTAATCTTTGTAAATGATTAAATATAAATTGTACTTCAGGTAGCAGAGAAAAACAGAGAACTGTCTGGCTTGGTACAGCAACCAAATAAGACAGGTACAGACTTCAACAAATAGTTAGGACTGAAGAAAAAAAAAACAATTACAACCAGCCTGCCTTCCATTGAGAACCTGCATACTGCACAAATCAGAAAGAGAGTTGAGAAAATATCTACAGACCTCTCACATCCTGGACATAAACTGTTTCAACTCCTCCCCTCAGGACGTCACTATAGGGCAGCGGTTCTCAACCTATTTCAGGTTGCGACCCTGACCTGCGCCGCGCATGCACAGCGCGACGGTCTGCATCACGCATGCACAGCACGATGGTCCGCATCGTGCATGCGCGATGCGCGCGCGACGGTCCACATTGCGCATGCGCGATGTGCGTGCGACGGTCCGCATCGCGCATGCATGACGCGTGCGCGATGATCCGCATCGCACATGCGTGGCACGACAGCCCGCATCGCACATGCACGGCGCAACAGCCCGCATCGCGCATGCGTGGCACAACAGCCCGCATCGCGCATGCACGGTGTGACAGCCCGCATCGCACATGCGCGGTGCTACCCCACACATGTGCGGTACTGCCCCGTGTGCCGGCCGAGGGGAAAAGGGGGGAAAAATGGCAGACTGCGGCGTTTGGCGACCCCCGTGAAATGGTCGTTCGACCCCAAATGGGGTCGCGACCCATAGGTTGAGAACCGCTGCTATAGGGCATCACATCTCAAAACAACTAGAAACAAAGACAGTTTTTCCCCTTGTGTCATCACTCTCTGAACACCTAATTCCCATAGCACTGTCTTATGCCTAAGGATATTTATACTGCCTTATATTCAGGGCTTTTTTTGTCATAGAATGCCCAGAATGGAGTTCCGGCATTTTTGGATGGAACCTTGTAGGGTAAGCAAGGCGGGTTGTATGACACGTGTGAGTTCCGGCACCTTTTTATAATATATATATTATCCTGCCTTTATTACTTTATAGATAATTCAAGATACACATAAACATATTTAATACTCAGGCCGCCTATTTCCCCCACAGCAGCCCTGTGAAGTTGGTTGGGCTAAAAGAGAGTGATTGGCCCAATGTCACCCAGCATCTAAATCATTACATCAAACCATTCCACATGTTGCCTTAATTTTTTTTTTGATTTTTCACCACTCATCTTAATAGGCATTTTAGTAATGCCAGTGCTCTTTGAATGAAACGTTTAATTGAAACCCATCTAAACAAAGTATGGCAATGCAGATTAGGAAGAGAAAAGTTTTATATCCAGCCTTCCATCTATTACCCTCAAAATGCACATGAGGATTGAAAGAATATTATACAAAATACAAAATAAAGCAGAAAAAAAGCCCCTTAAAATTATCTGATAATCTTTCCTATCCCATCCAATCTATCCTGTCAGAGAAATAAATAAGCAACTGCTCAGAGAACATAAGAATTCATTAATGCTGTTCAGTCCCAAACCACACATCCACTTCTGTATCATGACTACAAGAATAATGATTCTCTTTCCTGGGCAAAGTGTCAAAATATGTTAATCTAAATGATCTGGAGAAGCATTAAATAACCATAGGATTAAGCTAATAAGTAGGATTCTTTAAGTCTAATTTGAAATACTACCATTTTAATATCAATATGCATAAGGTTTTATCACAATTATATGTGAGCATTGACCTTTATGCTCTTGGCTTGCCATGAAATTTGAAGGGCGTCCTTTTAGGAGCAAGAACGTGCCATATCCCAAACTCAGATCTTCTGCATTTGCAGTTTAATATTTATATATGAATGAAACTTTGCCATTTTGAATGAGGATGTGACCCATTTAATCACATGAAATGAAACCAAGGAAGGAGAAATAGTAATGGAAATATCAACATGATGTAGGTCTGGGAAATTATTCAAATACTTTGAATTTACATGCCACAAATTCTCCCCTTTCATCAGAAGTGGAAAAAGTTTGTGAAATAGAATTTAGTATTTTTTATATTGTTCAAATTTTTATTATAATCCATACCTACAAAGGTCAGATTTGGATTTTGGGAGAAGAAATGGTGAAAGAGAGCTAGATAAGCTAAAATGGAGCTCATAGATGCAAGTAGATTGAGCATTTGTAATTCTTCTCTGGACAGTTAGAGGACTTGAGATCACCCACAACTGCTTCAGACAGTTGCTCCTGGAGAAGAGACTGCAAGACACTGAACTCTGGTGGGTTTAATGCTCTAGGAGAAGAGGGAATAAACATCTTTGTTCATATATCTTTAGAATCTTTATGGACAATAAGTTCTCATACTTCCTTTTCTAATCATTTTTGGAAATTATTTGTTAATTCCTGAGAGTACTATGTACAGTCAAGTAAATAAACCAATGGATCATTGGACAAATCATCCCAGAATTCTTACTCAAGGCACAAATGACAAGGCTGAAATTATTCTATTTTGGACATATTATACAAAGACCTAGATCTCTGGAAATGGCTCTAATGCTGGGAAAGGTGGAAAGAAAAATAAAAAGAGGACAACTAGCAAATGGATTCAGTTATGGTGGCAATAGATACACTATTGGGACAATTGAAAGAACAGGATAGACATAGATTGTCATGGAGAATATCTATCTATGTGGTTACTAGAAGTAAAAAATGACTTGCCACGTAATCAATCAGTCAAAATCAACATGACTGAAAGAAGAAAGAGGAGCAAGAGAAAACTACAATCTATAATGACAAAAGATACATTTCTAAAGGAAGAGACTTTTTTATCCAGTTTCTTACTAAAGATTTTAATAGCCTCTCATGAAGAAATAATGAATTAGAATCACAGATGATCACAAATTCACTTATGCAATTCTTTCTGGTGCAATGGCATGAGACAGGGAAGTTTGCAGTGTAAAAAAAAAATCAACTGAATTTAGAAATGACTTTTAATCCTACTCATTGGGATATCTGGAAAGTCGTCAAGTCCCTAAAATCAAGGATGAATATTTTTAGGTTTTGGTTTTTAAAAAGTAAGGGATTAATATACAGAAACCTGGATGCTGAATAGACCAAATCTCTAGCATTCTATTAGTGAATTCATTAAAGTTGGTTCCTTGAGAGCTGTTTGAATCTTTTCAGCCAGCCGCAGAGCTGAACATCCTTTTTCAAGATAAGTTTGACTTCAGAATATGCCTCTGTTCATCATTAATAATATTCTAACCTATTCTATTTCTTTCCCAACCTCAGAGATTTCACTTACAGTACAAAAATGGGAAAAGTTTGACCTAGGTACATTTTTTTTTGGAATAATAGAATGAGAAAACTAGCATTGTTTTGGATATCTGTATCTTATGTTTCTGATTGAAAAGGAGGTGAAATACTTAATAATTCAGTTACAGAAAGCCAAGAACATGTGACAATGACTAAATTACTACATCTGAGATGCAACATTCAGACATCCACTGGATGGCAATAAGGTCCCTGCTACCTTCTGATGGTGGTCTAGTACTGTGCAGCCCAAATATAGTTGTAGCTAACTGAAGGTAGCCTTCAAGCCATGCTGTTCCTGATTTTGTAGATTTACTACCATCTAGTCCAAGGGAATTCCAGGTGGTGAAATGATTTAGTTGGTCAACTCAAGAATAGACTGGTGTTTTGGGAAATCTTAATTTGGGAATCAGGATATACTGATGATGGCTGCACTAAGATAGAGGGTAGAAACTTCCAGAAATTTAAATTGAATGCGATATTATGAATTATGCTAGTACAGTTCTCCATGACAACTCAGTCGTGTGTGCCTTAGTTGCTTGAAAAAAATGCAGTTAGCCTATTGCTCATTGAACCTTGGCAGATAGTAGTTTTTGGACAATTTTGGACAGATTTTGTCTCAATAATTTCTTGCTGCCATTTGTTCTCACTCTGCTGTCTTCTATCTTGGCGGGCTGAGTTAATATGTATGGTGATGCAAGTGAAATGTTAGTGAATATTCTCATTGCCATGAATTTATTGAATTTCTTTGTGTCAAGTTGAATGTAGATAGGGCTCCCTATACAGTCTGTAACTGGATGCTGCAAACAGCATGTCCAAGGAAGCTCAGGGATCACAGTATTTCATATTTAAGGCTCCATCTACAACTCATAGTAATATAAAAATACATAAAAGTAAAGTGAAGGCTCTCCCAAGACATCACTTTACACCCATTGAAAAATCTGAGGACACTTTGAGCTGTGAAGCTTGTGGCATACTGCTTTCTGTCCAGTTTTCTTTAATGCTCTTTAATATGCCTTGTAAAGAACTCTCTTTTTACATTGCTTCTGTATGATTGGGAAAGGATGGGTTCATCTTAATTTTGTGATTGAATAATGGTGTATCTAGTTTTCTTGTTACAAATGTATCTCTCCATCCAATAAATATTTCAGAAAATGAATGAATACCAGAGGTAAACTTCTCCTAAGAGTCATTTTCTAGATTTCTTTTGAATAACGTACATTAATCCAAATACTAAATCAATAAAAAATGGGGTGAGGGAAGAATTCTAGCTCAAAACTAATTAAAAAGTATCCTATCAAGCATTTTGTCATTTTCAATAAAATTATAAAGATCCTTTTGTATCATAGTATCATTGGAATGTTGGAAAATTCAATATAGTGCAATAGTGGATAATTACAGTCTAAGCTTTATAAATTAATTATCATTTGCAATTTTATAATCTGTTAATCTCCTGATACTTCTGTAGATAATGAAGAATGGACAATTAATGCAGACATACTTCTAATGCTGTCCATATTACCTGATAGTTTTTCTTTTCAGAAGCTTTAGCTAGAAGATTTGGAATATTTATGAAAAAAGTAAGGGTTATCTGCACTGGTTTCTAAATACTTTACATTTAGATAATTATATATTCAATATTTTTGGTATGCTGCTGGGGGAAAGTGATGCTCACTCAAATGCTTGTTATTTCTCCACAAAGACAAGGAAATTATTTTTATTGTTAATCCAGGTTAAAATGTACTATTGCTTTATGTAAGCAAGACAGAGAATAAATGTTAAAGAAAGGGTTTCTTTGCATTTTTTTATTTGTTTGTTTTTTTGCAGGGGGAGAAATGATTGCATGGACAACTCTTAAAATCTTGTAAATGTCTTATCAGTGTGCAGTTGATTAAGGATAGTGCATTTAATTTTTCAACTATAAATATCTCTTATAGAGATTGTACTCTAACTTATCGATCAGTGACTCTTCCCTATTTTGTGCAAGTCCTTCACAGAATTCTGCAGTCTTCCACAGTGTCTGACAACTGTGCAAAATAGAAAAAATAAACTGTTATATATATATTTGTTTTCTGAGGTTTTTGCGGGTGTTTGTATGTAGGTCTTTGGTTCTTCGGGTTTTCTCCCACATAGAATTTGAAGTGTCTGGTGTCATACCTCCCGCCTACCAGCCATTTGGAAACCTGCCCTTATTGACAAAGAATGACACCAGACCTACACTCACAAAAACCACATAGGATGTCGCCACCACACATCCACGCAAAAAGCAAACCCAAACCCACAACGATGATGAGGCACGACCACAAACCAGAAGCCAGACCACAGCTGCATCATTAGCCACCTTAAACCCCTCCAATCCATACATGAAGCAAACTGACACCCACCATGAAGATGAGGCACGACCACGAACGCGAAGCCAAACAGCTATGCAGCTCATCATCTCTAATCCCCCCTGTAACTCAGACTAACCTGAGCACAACAAAGCCCCCACCCAAACAGAACACTCCCCCATCCAATCAGAGCACAGCCAAACCCCATCCAATCAGAGCACAGCCAAGCCCCTAACCAATCAGAACACACCTTCACCCAATCAGAACACAGCCGAGCTCCCAGCCAATCAGTTCAAACCCCCTCTGGCAATTAAAAGAAAGAAACAGCTACAATCACACATTGCTCCTAAAAGCACGAAGCCGAAAGCACCAGCCTGAAGATGACGAATGGGACTTCGTCGAAACGTCGCCAAGACACTTCAAATTCTACATATATATATTTGTTTGTTTTCTGAGGTTTTTGCGGGTGTTTGTATGTAGAACTTTGGTTCTTCGGGTTTTCTCCCACGTAGAATTTGAAGTGTCTTGTCGACGTTTTGACGAAGTCTCATTCGTCATCTTCAGGCTGGTGCTTTCGGCTTCTGCTTCTAGGAGCAATGTGTGATTGTAGCTGTTTCTTCCTTTTAACTGCCAGTGGGGGTTTGAACTGATTGGCTGGGAGCTCGGCTGTTTTCTGATTGGGTGGAGGTGTGTTCTGATTGGTTAGGGGCTTGGCTGTGCTCTGATTGGATGGGGGGTTGGCTGTGCTCTGATTGGCTGGGGGAGTGTTCTGTTTGGGTGGGGGCTTTGTTGTGCTCAGGTTAGTCTGAGTTACAAGGGGATTAGAGATGGTGAACTTTATAGCTGTTTGGCTTTGCGTTCGTGGTCGTGCCTCATCTTCATGGTGGGTGTCAGTTTGCTTCGTGTATGGATTGGAGGGGTTTAAGGTGGCTAATGATGCAGCTGTGGTCTGGCTTCTGGTTTGTGGTCATGCCTCCTCATCAGTGTTGGTTTGGGTTTGCTTTTTGCCTGGATGTGTGGTGGTGACCTCCTGTGTGGTTTTTGTGAGTGTAGGTCTGGTGTCATTCCCCGTGCTATGGACTCGTCTGTCAATAAGGGCGGGTTTCCAAATGGCTGGTAGGTGGGAGGCATCATCTCGTTTGTTCATGCTGTGAGGGCGTTTTTCTATCTCGATGGCTTCTCTGATTATTCTGTTATTAAAGTGTTCAGTTTTGGCAATAGTTCTGGTCTTTTTGAAATCAATTTCATGTCCTGTGGCTTTAAGATGTTGGACCAGGGAAGAAGTTGGTTCCTCTTTTTTGACTGAGTTTTTGTGTTCTTCAATGCGTGCACTTATTCTTCTGTTGGTTTGACCGATGTATGTGGTGGGGCAAGCAGTACATGGGATTCCATACACTCCTTGATTTTCTAACTCAATTTTGTCTTTAGGGTTTCTTAGGATGGTGGATATTTTTCTGTTTGTGCAGAATGCTGTCTTGATGTTATGTTTGTGCAGGATTTTGCTGATTCTGTCTGTGGTGCCTTTTATGTATGGGAGGAGGGCTTTGCCGTTTTCTTGTTCTCTGTCTTGGATTTTGGTGGGAGTTTCTTTTTGGATTAAGTTGGAAATCTTATTTCTTGGGAATCCGTTGGATGTTAGTACATTAGTGAGAGTGTGTAGTTCGGTTTTTAGGTGTTGTTCGTCAGGTAGGCATTTGGTTCTGGAGATGAGTGTCTTGGCTACGGAGTTGATCTGTGCTGGGTGGTGGTGTGAGAGTGCATGCAGATAGCGGTTTGTGTGTGTTTTCTTCTGGTAGATGGTGTGTCCTAGGGAGCCATTGGATTTCTTGTAGACTAAGACATCCAGGAAGGGAAGTTGGTTATTAGCTTCTGTTTCCATGGTGAACTGTATTTTGGGGTGTAGGCTGTTGAGGTGTGTGAGGAAGTTGTGCAGTTTTTCTTTCCCATGTGGCCAGATTACGAAGGTGTCATCTACGTATCTGAGCCAGAGTTCGGGTTTGTGATCAGATTTTTCTAGAGCTTGGGTTTCAAAGTGTTCCATGTAGTTTAGTTTAGTTTCATGCGCAGAACAAAACATTTTCTCTTTTGTAAGGGAAAAAAAAATTTCTTAAGATTTTAGGATAGACAGGTAGGATTCTCTCAAGCTGGGCTTGATTTCTAATGGTTATGTGAGTTTTAGCTTCTTGAAAATAATATGGAAGTGGTTTCCCTTTTTCAGGTTTGTCCTGGTTGTTATAGTTCTCAATTGATCTACAGTTTTGGAATTACCTGGTGATCTTCCATTCAATTAGGAATCATGTCCTACCCTTCTTAACATTTTCAGTGTCAGCAAAATTGATAATATTCTGCCAACTTGCTTATGGTATAGTCTGAAAACAGCTAAAATAAGATCAGCCCTGGCCTATGGCTTTAGACCTTGATTCAATGACATTTTAGTATGTGCTTTCCCCCCCCCTAACGACTGAGGTATCTATAGAAATCTAAAGGTGTTGATTAAATACTGCAGTTAATGTGCATAAAGCTACATATCTGATTAAATATTTGCAGGTTTCTATTTTATTCAATACAGTCTTATGTTTTCTGACAGTGAGCAGATGTTTTCTAGCAATCAAACACAAAAATGATCACAGTGAAGAAATAAGCAAGAGCACAATTTATGACAAACATAATCGTTAATGAAACTTGATGTGCTTTTTTTCTGAACAAGATGTGAATGCATTGACAAGATTGCTTCATGTGCAGTGCTATGGTCTCACAATAACACTTAGTTACTCAAACAAAGAGATTGCTGCAATAGAAGAAACCTCAGATTATGTGAAGAATGTAAATGATGCCATTCTTTTGTGTAGATTCTATTAAATGGAGGTTATCTGTTTTATTATTATAGCATTATAAAAGGTGGAAGGAATGAGATTTGGCATGTATTAGTATATATAAAGAATTTATGATGTTTACTCCTGAATGAGATGGATTCTAGCTTTTGAAAGGAACTGTCTCTCATACAGCCTACATTTAAACAGTAAATATTATTCCTCATTACAAATATGATAATATTAGCATGGAAATAAGTGTTTAACGTTAAATCAATCAAACAGACCTTTGAGTAGCTTCGCAAAAGACAAGCTTGGGGTTTATATAAGTTCCTGTATGCTAATTATATATTTCTGGAAGGGACCAAACCTACAAATGAATTGTCATGCACAGTGTCTCAGAAACTATGTTATTTCTCAATATCCCAGTTCTCAGTTGTGTGAGGAATCTTTCTTATTTAACCAGATGCATAAAACTTGCATTATTTTTTCTGTTCAGAAAAAGCCTTAAACACAAAAGTATTTTATATTTAAACATAAGGCACTGGTAAATTCAGACAAATAGCAAGATCCTGCATCAAAATGTATACTATGCTTTTTCTGCTTAAATACTTCAGTTTACAACTATAATACAGAACAGTTATATATAAAACATAACAGCAAAATCAAAACAATTAAAATCAAAAGTGAAATAATAAAAATAATATTTTGGGTTTAATCAAGAGTTAGGAGTTTAGTGAAAGAGGTGTAACATTGTTGAGCCCCAATTATTGGAAATGTGGGATTCAATGGGCATTCCATGATACAGTCTGGGAGTTATTCAAGAAAAAGCCCTATTCTGGGCACTTGTAAAAGTGGCCCGTATAAACCACAATGTAGTAGCTAAACTGGGTTGTAACCAAAACATGGTTAATTTCATCTTGGTTCAGGAAGAACCATAACTGGTGCACATGCCAATAACAAATGCATTCCTTACAATGCATTGATTGAGCTCTGGTTAAGGAAAAAAGTCACTTAGGAGAGACAGTGTCAGGGAGAACTCTTTGTTCCATGGATTGGCCAGGACTTTAGCAGTTTCACTAAACGCAAGTTTAAAATTTGATAGCTCACTCAGGGACCCATCCAAATGGTCCAAGTACATGGTTATGAACCTTTTATTCCCCATGAGATCTTTAGCCTTGCAAAGACTTATAGTAGCTGCCAGTCTAAAACTACTCATAGATCTGTCCATAATAACTGAGTTACAAAATGCTTCCCCAGACTCAGGTCACCAGTTCCAGCTGAACAGAATACCAAACACTGCATGTAACCCTCTATGTCAGCATTCCCCAATCTTTCTGGCTCTGAGGATTGGCAAAGATGGGGGGGGGAATGATGTACCACTTGCACAAATGCAGCTTTGTCGTGCTCATACCCCGCTTGTGCAGCCCGGTTTCCAACAGGTGTGCTCCTGCACCGGGCTGTGAACCAGGGATTGGGGACTCCTGCTCTAAGTCTATGAGGCAGATAGCAACTGGCACAAGTCAATAGTCTTCAAGATAGACATGAAGTCCTGAGCCATTCCTGACTAACAACTGCAAGATAAATTAAAAGTAGAGAGTGGATGGTACACCAACAATAACCTCATGTTCTCCCTTTGAGTTGTCCAGGAAAGTGTATGGGAATAGATAACATATAGATTGTAGAAGAATGTAAGATGTTTCAATATTAATGAATGTCTTAGCATACAGTCAGAATGTAAACTGTATTAGCTAGCAAATATGCTTCAGAATTATTTTATTTGCTGGTTTGTTTAAGTCCCACTTTTTTTACTTTTACAAATAACTCAAGGTGGCGAACATATCCAACACATCTTACTCCTCATATTTTTCCCACAACAACAAACCTGTGAGATTAGTTGGGCAGAGAAAGAGTGATTGGCCCAAAGTCACCCAGCTGGCTTTCATGCCTAAGCCAGGACTAGAACTCATGGTCTCCCACCTTCTGGCCCAGTGTCTTAAGCACTAGATCAAACTGGTCCTAAGATTAAGTAGTTTCTTCATTGTATTAGACCAGCGGTAGGCAACCTTGGCTCTTTTATGACTTGTGGACTTCAACTCCCAGAATTACTGAGCCAGCATGGCTGGCTCAGGAATTCTGGGAGTTGAAGTCCATGAGTCATAAAACAGCCAAGGTTGCCTACCCCTGTATTAGACTGTCAAAATTTGGTGCAAGAGGAAGTGGGCTTGAGCTAGTGGAAAATGTTGTTGTAGCAAAGCACACATCTGACCAATTTATTTTGTCTAATTATTTTGTTTTCTCTTTAACCTTTTTTTGCTTCATTATAAATACTGCTTATTCTCTGTGCTTTGGGGTCTTGCCTATTGAATATTTCTGAGCATGACCATGCTTGCTTGATATGGTTTTGCAAATCCATAATTAAGTATTTGGAGACTGAATTACTCTTGTGTACTACTTGAGTAGACAAAATGAAAGAGAACATTTGTAAACTGAAAAGTTCCCTCTTACAGATTTTTCTCCAACAATATCCAAAACTGCTAACAAATAAATGCTAAAAGAAATCATGCAGTGCAAATTTTGAATTGTAGTTGCAGCTGAGTAAAGAGAAGAACTTTTTCTCTAGAACAGTATTTTAGTCTCAAAAGCTGCTTGAATGCTGAAGGCACTTATACAGATCAGAATTTTATTTTCAAAACTATTGTTGCAATGTGTAGACTTCTTTCCAGTGAACATAGTCTTATTTCCAAAATCTTGTTCTATTGTACCTGAACAGAAGCTAAATTCAACTTCTCAAAATCTGCAGGGGTTTTATAAAGTGGACTAGGAAAGAAAATATGATGAAACATCTACTTGTGACTTCTGCTATTTTCTATTTTCTTTTTAATGACACATCTGGCTGATGGCATCCATAGGGCAAATAAAAATAAGTCAGAACTTTTTAGCTTTCCTCCAAGTTTTCATAAACCTACTCTAGTCTAATCTACACAACTCAGCGATATAGAAAAAAGTGAATGCAGAACTATTTTTTAAAGAATGTTTGTTTAAGCTGCAGCATAATTGTCATTTATTCAGAATCATAGTTTTAGTAAAGTAATAGGCTGAATGTATGTCCTTATGCACGAAAGCCATTCAACTTTGTCCTTTACAGTGTGTGTGTGTGTGTGTGTGTGTGTGTGTGTGTGTGTGTAATCTAAATCAAATTATCAAAAAGTTCTTCCACTGAATAAAAAATGGCTAACAAAGGACACACAGAAACATTCCTGTGCTTGGATGGATAAGATTAGTAAATTCAACATAGTCATTTCAATTATATCTCAGTTTGAATTATATCAGTTATAGCAGGGGTGTCAAACTGCCGGCCCACGAGCCGGTTTCATCATACCGGAGCCGCGCCCTCCCCATTGCCGGCAATGGCAAAATAGTTCCAATACGTCTCACAATGTCACATGATGTCGGGAGTTGACATGTCTGAGTTATAGCATAGTCTGTGATTGGCCACACCAGTGGTACCTCCCTCTTTTTAAAGTTTTTAAAGAGGAGGATCTATTCTAGTCTCTCTCATCTTTCTCCCTCATTCTCTTTCCATCTACCCATCCATGCATCTATCCATCCATCTCCAAAGGTGAAAATGCATAACTAAATCTAATAATCCACCTTCTCCCTTCTGCTGCAGACATTTTTTATGATGCTAATGTATTTGAGATAAATGTATTTTGGGGACTTTATTTGCTGGCGCCTCACATTTTCTAAAATTAAGAAATCTTCTCTCATAGCACATTTCCTTTAGTATGTTATTGCTTTGAACTAAGCATTAATTTAATCCTAATGCTGTTGGGATAGAAAGTTCTCCAAGTAGTTCCTCATCAGGGTATTCTTCCTGACCTTGGTTTTGTTGTATAATCCTCCACATCATATTCAGTGAGGATTATTAAAGTCTTAATTTGATCAAAACTGCTTTAAAAAGCATTTCTAAGACATCCTTACAAATTGCTGTTCTACAATATTTTTCCATTTAAACATTCCTTGTAGAGGAATGAATATTCCATTTATAATTGTATAAATGTCCTGCTTATCCTTCCTAAGCAGCTTTTAGTCTCAATAAAGAGAAAAAATAAAAAAACTCTCTCATATTCTTCATTTGTAACACAGAAGATTATATATTGTTTTGCTGAATATTCTCTTTGTCAAGAAGAACATGTGAATACTACTTTATAATATTTTCTTTAATCCCCAACTTACATCAATTAGGTTTAAAAATCTCTACAATACACTGATTGAGTCAGAGCAAAATCTTATAACATTTTTTTACATTTTCTAATTAAAATTTCTTGACTATTGCAGTTTTATTGAACCAATTTATTGGCTACTTAGCCTTATTTGGTACAAGAAAAGAATATTTCATTTTTCCCACTGTGCCACCATGATTCTGTGGCTTTTCTGTGGCAATTGAATTCCATAGACCTTTTGACTTTGCACACTCTTGGTATCTCAGAATTGTTTCCTTGTATAGGTAAAACTGGAGAAAGGTAGAGGGTATGCTAGGTGTTTTGTCGTTGACATGATTAATCAGCCAATTCATTTGATCATCTCCAACAAATCCTGTCTATCAGAGTTCTTCCCTCTCCTGGAATTTGCAGGTTGCTGCCTTACAGCATATCTAGACTACTTTTCCATCATATGAATCACTGGCACCCCTAAATTCTGGAAAATGTATGTCAAGAAAAACAAACACAGGAAAATAAAACTCCCTATGGATCCTAGAAAAATTACAAAAACATGGCACTGCTCTGATCACGTGGCTCTGATCACACGGCTAGGCCCAGGAAATGTGGTTTGAAGATTTAAAATGAAGTGAAAGTGATTCACATCCCATTCTGAAAATTATTTCAGAACACCTTCTAATTCAGCTATTTTGCCACCAGATTTTTGGCAATGTGGTCTTAGGATGTAAAAGGTATCAATGGGGTTGTACATAAGGTATAGTCTGGTGGTCTCTACCAAATGAGCTCTCAGAACTCTGATTTTTTTTAATGACACAATTAAGCTTCAGTAAATGCAATAGAAGACAAGCAATAATCACAGCTAATTGAAATGCAGATTAGCTAAGTAGCAAATTCCTCTTCACCAGCTTTATAAAAATCAGTAGAAATCTAATAAGTCCCCTGGGTTATGAGTATCAGTGTGAAGGATCCTCAAATATTTCATAGAGCAACTCTTTTCAAAAGACATATCTGATTTTTTAAAAAAAAATGTATGTAAATTAGCACATCAGGAAGAAGGGACCATTTTAATTCTTTTCTGCTTTTATTTGTGCCCTGAATTAACATGATAATTTGAATAGGCTAAAAGGAGAGTGGTGGTGGTGGAAAGGGATGTATGGATGCCATTTCTATTTAAAGTGAGCTCTCTGGGAGAAGTATACCATTTAAATATTTTGCTTCTGTAAATGGCTCTGATTCTTTTAGTTCAATCTTAGAGTACATGAAAAATCCAGTAAAATCTATCACAATATGTATACTTTCAATGGAGCATTTCACCATCTATAAAAAAAAAATCAAAGAGAAGTCAACAAATATTCTGTAACCAAAATACACCATTTTACTAATTTTTCCATATGTTCTGTAAGTAATTAAATCCTCTGCAGACATAATCATTCAAAACTGTTAATAATACTCAACATGTAAATAACTTGTTAGCTCTTTGCTAAAGAGAGAAAGAGCTAAATGGAGAAAATGGCAAAAGATGATGCCCAGAGGTACAAAAGAATATGGATTTTTATATTTTGTACTGATGGTTTGCATAGGGAAACCTGACAGATGTAGTTTAAAACAAATGTAATCTCTGGGTTCCTCTCCTCATTCTTCTCAGTTGGGCTAATTCATCAGATTTAGACTAAGCCAAATGAATGCTAGATAGGGGTACCAAAGTTTAGGATGTTTCAGGGCCAGCCTCCTTCCAAATTTTTCTAGAAATGCAAATCTTTGACCATTGGTGAGAGATGTCACCATCAGTCAATATGACCATAAGCACCATATAGCCTTGAACTGGCACTGGTTCTCAGAATGCATAATCATAGTTTAGATTGTTTGTTTGGTAAAACTTTATTGACTTGTTTTCTTAAATTGAGGGGAGAGATGGAGGAAGCCATAATACAATGAAAACCTCATTAATTAGTATATTCTAAATGATCCTCTTATCTCTAGGGAACGAAAAAGCTCAGTGCAATGCATATCCCCAGCTGTTACTCTAAAGACTAGTTTGTTAGATTACATTATAAATACATTAATAAAGAGATAAAGGATGTACAAATATTTGTTCAGAATATTTAATATAATGACAAGAACTTAAAAATAGCCTAGCCAGCATAATCATAAAGTTTGCTTAGTCTGTTATTTATCACTTTTGTCTTGGCATGTTGGTTTCCTTTTTAAAGAAATTGCTTACTTGTTGCTTTTAATTCCTAAGAAACTGTACTATGAATTGTATCACATAATTTAATATTATAGTAGTAGATTTCTAGGCTGCATATAATTGTGGTTTGATAGAGATGTTGATTGAACTAATACTCCAAATATAGTGATGTACTAAGCCCGGGTTTTCTGCAAAAGCTCAAAATGTTATGACTTTCCAAATTTGTAAGTTGAATTTTTCAAGCAGAATGTAAACTGAAAATTTGGCATGTGAAATGTCAAGCTCAATCAGTAAATGTCAAGTATTAATTTATACTGGTGGAATAAATGATGGTATTAACTTAATAAAAATATGTTTTAAACTCTAGTGTCACCTAATGTTGATTGCTCCATGTCTACTGACACCAAATATTTACATCTACTGCATGTCAGCTGCCAAACTTTACTGCTATATGACTATTATACTAAAATGCTTATATTGCCTGTTAATTGTTGTGCTAAAGGTCAGTATTGATCAGATTATGTCACAATGCTGTAACAGTGTTTTGATCATTCTAATGAAAGCAACTAGCCCTTGTAGATACTGTTGCTGTTTACCCCTAATTAACCCCTAATTAATATTAGGCTGACATATGTCATCACTTTCCTGAAAGTATTATCTTCATGTGAAAGTGGTTTGTTGTTTTTCTTATTCTTTTGTCAGGGTGTTTCTGAAATCCCGTCAGATGCATTTTGTATTGAAATTGAGTTTTCTTGTAAAGTAGTAGAAGATGGCATAATTTCTACCTCATCATTAGTCTTACCTAAAGTATTTCATACAGTCATTTCAAAACCATCAAAGAATATGTACATGATCCTAGGTCACTATGAAGGTATCAGACTTTTTAAAGAGCTCTGTCTTGCTATGATCACCCCAGGCTTTTTATAGGTAACCAAAAAATAAAAATAAAAAAATGAAACACTTCATATTTTGAACAGATTTGATTGCCACAGCTCCTAAAAGTTTCCTGGCCACTGACAACTGCTGAATCTTAAACTGCTTCTATCCAAATGTGCTTTTATCAACAGCATCCTTTACACCCCAGCCCTAGATATGAAATAGCATCTCTTTACTTTTCATTAAAGAAGCCCAACATTATTTGGGTTTAACATTCATTCTAATGAATGGATTCTCTAAAGTAGAAAAGCACTCCCCCCCCACCAGCTTATGCAGAAACATTATATCAAATTAGGCTTCTAGTCAGTAGTTTTTGACTATTGGAGAAGTGTCATCCTTACACAAGGTCCAAAGTGTTGTTGAATCTTTCCTGAAACATACTCAACTCTAATGAGCATATCACAACAGATTTCATGCAAATATACTTAAACTGTTAGGCTGAGTATTAGCTTTCCACATTTGTGTTATACTTCAAAACCATCTGGAAACTATTACTATGTTTCACAATAAAGAAGCATAATTAAAAGCACAAGCCAAAATATATGGCCCCCTCAAAAGCAGATCTATGAACTCTATATTGTGAAAAGCACACAGGCTACACATTTCAAATCAGTGGCAAAGGATTTACATATGCAATTAATTTTTCTGCTTCAAAATAGTAAGCTCACTCAATTGCTATTTATATGAATGGGGTGGTTTATAAATACCTGTTTCCACAAAGTAAATGAGATTTCTGTAGTGATTGGGGTGATTACTGGATTTTAATAAAGTTTGAACTAAATATACTGTGATGTGTTATTTAAAAAACTGAAAAAGGACAAGCTATGTATTACAAAAGATGATTAATAATTACCTTGTTTTGATCAAGCGTTTTGTTTTCCTTGCAATAGGATTGGTAGAAATCTATAACAGTTTGACAGTTGAAAAGAGGCATTTAGTATAAAATGAACAGCTTGACTTATTTCATTGGCTTTGCATAGAAAAGCAAAATAAACAACATGTACATACCCTCCAAGCCATCATAGCTTGGAGGAGTCAGTTCTCATAAATTATCTTAAGATATTTGGGAAAGGAAAAAAGTGCTTCAGCTGGTAGCAGTGGTAATACCAGGAGCAATTTCCTCAATGTCAAATCTTAAACATGGTAGGATTTGATTTACAATCATTTACTGGAATCATACAAGGATTTCTACATCATATATGTAATCATACAAGACTTTATAATGCATTTATTATGCACTGGGCCACAAATTTGCAAAACTGTAAGATGTTTGAGATCTTGAGCATCTCTTATTCTGATTGATAGAAAAATAATGGCAAAAATTGCTCAAATGCATATCTATGATGGAATGAATCTTAAGATACTAATGCAGACTTTGGAATAGGCTATAACTGTCACTCTTCTTGTTCTGGAGATAATTCATGAGAGTTTGAAGAAAGAAACACAGAAATGGATCTATAGAAGGGAAATCATAGGACATTTATTATAAACTTGATGTAGAGAGAGACTTTGATAAAATATAGCAAGAATTGCTTCAAAGGTATGCAATTTTTGTTTTAAATTTGAGGATTTTATTAGAATTAGAGAAGCTGTTTACACTGAGATCAGAGAGCTTTCATTTGTTTGTTTGTTTGTTTGTTTGTTTGTTTGTTTGTTTGTTTGGCTTAAAAATAAATTCTAAATCATACAACTCCAATAGGAGAACTATCATTTAGAATTTGGATTGATTTAATGAAGGAATGGATAAAGCAAACCAAGGCAAATATCTCAAACACTGCTTGATAAGGGGAGTTTAAAACAATTTTATGACCAGGTTCCAGGAACTCAAATTATGAGTCAAAAACAAAATTCTAAAGAGAATTGGCTGGCTGATTTTGTATTAACCTGGAGAAAGATCTGAAATTTGAGACAAGTACACAAAGTTAGACACAGTTACTCTTTCCACCTCTCTTGGGGGAGAAAGTTCATGTAAATTCTGCTAGACAGAAGTTCTCTGAGGATGGGCTCCAACATGAGTCCAAAAGCTCAGAAGACTAAACTTCTGATCCTGGTGACTGACCCAGATTGGATTTTTTGACATTCATGAATATTTACGTGCTGAAGTTTCTCACTGTAAATTTTCCTGAATAATACCTCCAGAGCAACACTACAGATGCAAGAATTTGCTCTTACTCATGCCATGTCTACTTTGTAGACCTGAATGAATTGTTAAGTTAGAGAATTGAAAGTGTTGAAATGAATGCTTCTGGACATTAGGAGCTGATATTTAATGAAAGAAGGAAGGAAAGAAAATCCTCTTTTTTTCCTGAGTTCTTTATTTTTTTATTTCATAATAATGCTGAACATTCTAAATAGGACTATTGCATACATAGTGCAGCTTGAAGGAATCAATTCACATATAATTAATGCAGACAAATTTCACAGCATCACCATACAATTAAGAGTAACAGCTCATTGTGGAATATAGAAACTTCCTCAAACAGTATCTGGAACAGTTAGGGGAGACATTACTAATTGGAATGGAATGGAATGGAATGGAATGGAACGGAATGGAACGGAATGGAACGGAACGGAACGGAACGGAACAGAACGGAACAGAACAGAACAGAACAGAAGCTGGAAGGACCTTGGAGGTCTTCTAGTCCAGCCCCCTGCTCAAGCAGGAGAACCTATACCATCTCAGATAAGTGACTGTCTAGCCTCTTCTTTAAATTCTCCAGTGATGGAGCACCCACAATTTCTGGAGGCAAGCTGTTCCACTGGTTAATTATCCTAACTGTTAGGAAGTTTCTCCTTAATTCCAGGTTGCTTCTCTCTTTGATCAGTTTTCAACCATTGTTTCTTGTCCTGCCCTCTGGTGCTTTGGAGAATAATGTGACTCCCTCTTCTTTGTGACAGCCCCTCAAATACTGCTATCATGTCCCCCCTATTTCTTCTTTTCTTTAGACTAGCCATACCCATGTCCTGCAGCTGTTTTTCGTATGTTTTAGTCCCTAGGCCTTTGATCATCTTAGTTGCTCTTCTCTGATTTTTTTTCAAACTCTCAACATCTTTTTTGTGATATGGTGACCAAACTGGCTGCAGTATTCCAGGTGTGGTCTTACTAGGGGTTTATAAAACGGTACTAATACTAATAGTAGTAACCCTAATCTTGATTCTATGCCTCTGTTTATACAACCCAGGATTGTAGTAGCTTTTCTGGCTGCACACTGCTGGCTCATAGTCAACTGATCATCCATTAGGACTCCAAGATCTCTCTCACAGTTTCTGTTTTTAAGCCAGGTCTCACCTAATCTGTACTTTGATTTTTCCTGTCTAAATGTAAAACTATACTTTTCACCACATTGAGACTCATATTATTATTATTATTATTATTATTATTATTATTATTATTATTATTATTATTATTATTATTATTATTATTATTATTATTATTATTATTGTTGTTGTTGTTGTTGTTGTTGTTGTTTGTTTGTTTGTTTATTTATTTTCTATGCCGCCCTATTCCGGAGAACTCAGGGCGGCTCACAACATGATAGAAATCACAATAAAATACATAAATATAAAAACCCTTAAGTTAAAAAAAGAAAAACCAATCATTCCACAAACATACACACAAACATACACTGGCTAGGGGCAAGGTGTTAGCTGCCCCAGGCCTGCCGGCACAAGTATGTTTTAAGCAATTTACGAAAGACGGAGAGGGTGGGGGTGACACGGATCTCCAAGGGAAGTTGGTTCCAGAGGGCCGGGGCCGCAACAGAGAAGGCTCTTCCCCTAGGCCCCACCAGGCGACACTGTCTGGCTGATGGGACCTGGAGAAGGCCGACTCTGTGGGCCCTAACCAACCGCTGGGATTCATGGGGCAGCAGACAGTCCCGTAAGTAACCTGGTCCGATGCCATGTAGGGCTTTATAGGTCATAACCAACACTTTGAATTGGGTTCAGAGACCAATTGGCAGCCAATGCAGCTCGCGGAGTGATGCTGAAATGTGGGCATTTCTAGGCAAGCCCAACACTGCTTGCTTGGCTGCATTCTGCAGGTAGCCCCATGTAGAGAGCATTGCAGTAGTCGAGCCTCAAGGTGATAAGGGCATGAGTGACTGTGAGAAGAGACTCCCGGTCCAAATAGGGCCACAACTGGTGCACCAGGTGAACCTGGGCAAATGTCCTCCTCGCCAAAGCCGAAAGATGATGTTCCAAATTTAGCTATGGATCGAGGAGGATGCCCAAGTTGCGGACCTTCTCCGAGGGGGTCAAAAGCTCCCCCCCAGGCTAATGGATGGATAGATTGAAATAACTTTGGGAGGCAGAACCCATAGCCACTCCGTCTTGTCGGGGTTGAGTTTGAGCCTGTTGGCACCCATCCAAACCCTAACAGCCTCCAGACTCGGCACATCACTTCCGCTGCTTCACTGAAATGACACGGGGTGCAGATGTAAAGCTGGGTATCATCAGCATACTGATGATATCTCACCCCGTGTTGTCGGATGATCTCGCCCAGCGGTTTCATGTAGATATTAAACAGCAGAGGGGAGAGGACCGATCCCCGAGGGACCCCACAAGGGAGGAACCTAGGGGTCGACCTCTGACCCCCTGCCAACATCGACTGCGACCGACCAGTGAGGTAGGAGGTGAACCACCACAAAACAGTGCCCCCAACCCCCAACCCCTCCAGTCGGTGCAGAAGGATACCATGGTCAATGGTATCAAAAGCCGCTGAGAGGTCAAGTAGTACCAGGATAGTGGATAATCCCTTATCCCGGGCCCGCCAGAGATCATCCGTCAGCGCGACCAAACCAGTTTCTGTGGAGTAGCCGAGCCTGAATCCTGACTGTTGAGGGCCCAGATAATCGGCCTCATCCAAGGACCGTTGGAGCTGGAGTGACACCACCTTCTCAACAACCTTCCCTATAAAGGGAAGATTGGAGACAGGACGGTAGTTGTTTAAAACAGCTGGGTCCAGGGAAGGCTTCTTGAGGAGGGGGCGCACAATTGCCTCCTTGCAGGGAGCCGGAAAGGACCCCTCCCTCAAAGAAGCATTGACAATCTCCTGAACCCAGCCCCGCGTCACCTCCCTGCTGGTCGAAACCAGCCAGGAGGGGCACGGGTCCAATAAACAGGTGGCGGAGCTCACAGCTCCAATGGCCTTGTCGACTTCATCAGGTGCTACCGGGTCAAACTCCTCCCACACAACAGGATCAAGATGAGTACCTGTCATCTCGACTGAATCATTATCAGCCGATACTGCATTCCAATTGGAGTCAAGGTCCATCTGAATCTGGGCGATTTTATCCACGAAAAACTTATTAAAGTCCTCAGCACTACCCTGCAAGGGTGCATCAACCCCCCCTGATTAAGGAGGGAGCGAGTTACCCTGAACAGGGCGGCTGTGCGGGATTCCGCAGATGCAATCAAGGCGGAATGATATGGGCATCTTCACCCTCTTACCCTCTTCCTACATACCTCAACCTTCACTCCTCCTTCCTCTTTCCTCCAATGTGGGGCCCAGAGGCCACCCGAGCAATCTTTTACTACCTAAAAACATAATCTCATATCACCCCCAAATGCAGTTGAGAAAGCATAATATAACATTTATTAACTCCCTCCCTCCTCCCCCCGGCTTCCCAGAGTGAATACAGAGTAAGAACGCAAGAAACCCCACTAGACTACTCTTATATAACTATTTAACTATATATCGAATATAGTTCCTTTAATTGATATTTCTTTTGTATATAGTCTATCCATTTTCTCCAATCCATCATGAATTCTTCATTTGAGTGGTTCTTCAAGTATGAAGATATCTTAGCCATTTCCACCAAGTTTGCAACTTTTAATGTCCATTCTTCAATAGATGGTATTTCAGATGTCTTCCAATATTGTCCCACCAGCAATCTTGCTGCCGTAATCAAATTCAAAATCAACTTAGTCTCTATAGTTGTACAATCTTTTGTAATGCCCAACAAAAACAACTGTGGTGAGAATTCAATACGTTTTTTCAATATATTTTGGAGAATCCACCATATTTTTATCCAGAAAGCCTTAATTTTTTTACAAGTCCACCAAATGTGAAAATAAGTAGCGTCCATCGAATCACATCTCCAACACTTGGGTTGCATATCTGGATACATAAGTGATAATTTTTTTTGGGTCTAAATGCCATCTATAAAACATTTTATAAAAATTTTCTCTTAAATGCTGTGCTTGTGTAAATTTTACATTTTTCACCCATATCCTTTTCCAAGTTTCCATCATAATTGGATGTCCAAAATTACATTCCCACTTAATCATACAATCTTTAACTAATTCATTTCCAGAATCAATTTCAATTAATACATCATATAATCTTTTAATGTGCATAGTTCTTTGATCTCTAACTTGTTTAATTAGTTTTTCATCCTTTAAGGAAAAGCCCATCTTAGCATCTTTATACCATCTAGCCTGAAGTTGTACATGTGAGTACCAATTGTGGGCTATTCCTTCTTCCTTTAACCTATTTAGTGGTTTCAGTTCTAGACTATTCCCTTCTTTAATTAAAAGCTTCTCATAGGGCACCACGTCTTGATTTTGTTGTCTATTTACGCTCTCTATTGCATGTCTGGGAACTGTCCATAAGGGAATTTTTCCATTTAACTTATAATGATACTTTTTCCAGACACGCAGCAGAGAGTTTCTTAATAAATGTTCCTTAAAACTCCTATCCAACTTTTTATCATAAACTACTTACGCATGAAACCCATACAATAACCCGTACCCTTCTATATTCAATATTCTTTCATTAGTTAAATTAATCCAATCACTTATTGCTACTAGTACTGCAGCATTATAGTATAGCTTAAAATTAGGCATTTTCAACCCACCTCTCTCTCTTATATCTTGAATAATTTTTAATTTAACCCTTGGTTTCTTGCCATTCCAAATAAATCTATTTCTGCCACTCATCTAAATTCCCATCCTTTTTAAGTATTGGTAACATTTGGAATAAAAATAGAAATTCGGCAATATATTCATTTTGACTGCAGCTATCCTACCCAACATAGACAAATGTAATTTTTTCCAGTTTTCCATTTCTATTTGTACCTTGTTCCATAAAAGTTCATAGTTATTCTTATATAATTTCCCATTTGAAGCTTCTATATAAATTCCTAGATATTTGACTTTCTTAACTATCTCACAACCTGTTAATCTTTCTAAGTCTTGTTTTGATTTATCATCTAAATTTTTAACCAGCATCTTTGTCTTGGATAAATTTAATTTAAAACCTGATACTCTTCCATAATTTCGAATAATCTCCATCAATTTCTGGGCTGACTGTATTGGTTGAGTCAAAGTCACAAGTAAATCATCCGCAAAAGCACATAATCTATAATCATGTTGTCTAATTTGTACTCCTTTTAATTCATCTGAAGCTCTAATCCTATTCAATAACACCTCTAAAGTTAAGACAAACAGTAAAGGGGATAAAGGACATCCCTGCCTGGTACCTTTCTCTATATTAAATGAGTCTGTTAATTGTCCATTCACAATAATCTGCCCTGTCTGTTTCTGATAAACTGCTGATATAGAGTTGAAAAACTGATCCCCCATTCCCATCTTAACAACAAGTCATTTAAAAAATGCCCAATTCAGTCTATCAAAAGCTTTTTCTGCATCCAAAAACATTAAAACTGCCGGCACTTGAATATGTTTATCCAGATATTCCAATATATTAACAAGTTGTCTAACATTAGTTTTCATCTGTCTCCCTTGTAAAAAACCAGTTTGATCCGAATGAATTATTTGAGTTAAAACTGCCATTAATCTATTAGCCAAAACTTTTGCAAAGATCTTATAATCTGTATTTAACAACGAGATAGGTCTAAAATTTTCTACTTGAACATTATCTTTTCCCTCTTTAGGAATCAAGGAGACATAAGCCGTTTTCCATGAAGGTGGAACCCGACCACACTCTTGTATATTTACAAATAACTCTCTCAAAGGTTCCACCATTTCCTCTTGCAGACATTTATAGTAAATCACTGTTAAACCATCAGTTCCTGGAGATTTGCCCGTTTTCAGTTGCTTAATTGCAGCAATAATTTCTTTTAATGTAATCGGTGCATTTAATCTATCTCTTTGTTCCAAAGTAATTTTCAAAACATTTTGATTTTGTAAAAAGGCATCTATCTCTTTCTCTTGAACCTTCTCTTCAGAGTACAATTTGGTGTAGAACTCTAGGAAAGCTTTTTTAATAATTTCTTGTTGAAATAATTCTTGTCCCTTATATTCTACCTTCTCAATTATTCGGGATTTTTGTTTTTTCCTTAGTGTGTAAGCCAACCATCTGCCAGGTTTATTAGCATTAAAAATGTATTGTGTTTAGCATATTGTAAATTCCTGGCAACTTGGTCAGTCATCAATATATCAAATTGTTTCCGTAAAATCTTGATCCCTTCTTTAATATTACTATCATCTGGTTTCTTTATTAATAATAACTCTTTTTTCCTTATTTCCGCTTCTAAACCTCTCCTTTTTTCTTCTTGTTTACGTCTATACCTTATATTCATTTCAATTAAAATGCCACGCATATGAGCTTTACTAGAGTCCCACACTGTTTCTATTGTTGTTTCCCTGTTCATATTCAACATAAAAAATTCCTTCATAGCCTTTTTACATTCTTCCACATTCATATCATATTTAAACAAATTTTCGTTAATTCTCCAAGATCTTCTAGAGGGCTGACCAGTCCTTAATTCCATCATAACCGGGTTGTGATCTGACAATACATTAGGTAAAATTTTTACTTTCTTTAAACTTAAAATAAAATCACTAGTAGTTAAGATAAAATCAATTCTAGAAAATGATTGATGTCTATCAGAAAAAAAAGTAAACTCTTGATCCCTACCATATCTTTCTCTCCATATATCTGACAAATTAAAATCATCCTTAATGTCAAAAAAAGATTTAGGCAAGATAGTACACGATTGAGGAACAGATGAGAGCTTTTTCTTATCCAAACCAACATCAAGAATACCATTCCAATCTCCCATTAAAATACAAGATCTATAGTCCAATTGTATTAATTTTTTATGTAGTAACTTATAAAATATGCCTTGTTGCTGATTTGGAGCATATATACTGTGTTGTGAGCCACCCTGAGTTCTCCGGAATAGGGCGGCATAGAAATCGAATAAATAAATAAATAAATAAATACCCATCAAAAGAACTTTCTTCCCATCTAGTAAAATTTCAATAGCTAAAAATCTACCTTGGTTATCTGCTTCTATTAATTTAGCTTTTATATGATTTTTAACATAAATAACAATTCCATTTTTTTCTCTAAAGATGCTGCCACAAATTGTGTCCCCAACCTATTATTTATCAAGTATTTCTTATCAGAAATTCTAATATGAGTTTCTTGTAAGCAGATTACATCATTTTTACATTGCTTCAAATAATGAAATATCTTCTTCCTTTTCTGTGGAGAATTTAAACCATTGACATTCCATGTCAAATATTTATTTGACATGACCTTTTTGTGAAAGCTTCTGCAAGACCAGGTCAACTTCTTCCTTCCTCTTAGGCCTTGCTCCCATGGCTTCCAAAGATGTCGATGCAACTTGCTTTGTGTAGACTGGTTGTTTCTTAGTAGTTTCACGTGTAGGCCTTTGTTCTTTAGCCTTCTCTACATCCAAAGGTTGGAAAATATCAATTCACTGCGCTGGCTGTTCAGCCACGACTCCTTTATCCATATCCAACGTTGAAATTAGTTGAGGTTCCATAAGTTGTAATGATTCTATATCTTTTACAAGAATTGCCCTCTTAAGTCTTGGAGAAGTAGATTTACCAGCCATCAATATATTCTCAAAAAAATCTTTCGCTTTAGCAACTGTAGTCAAACGGTATCTGTTATTTTGAAAGAAGAGGGAAAGTCCAGTTGGAGCCTCCCATCTATATTGTATCTCTCTTTTTTTAAGTTCCTCTGTCAAGAATGCATAATCTTTCCTTGATCTCAACATTTTGGGAGGTATCTCCTTCAACACCTGTACTTCTTGACCAGCAACACTTAGTTGTTTATTATAAGCTTTAGTAAGAACCCAATTTCTAAATTTTCTTGTGCTAAAATATATCACTATATCTCTGGGCAAGTTTTTTTGTGCTGCTATACGTGAATTCATCCTAAATATCCACTCAATTTGCCAGGCAACATTTTGAGCTCCCTCTTCCAAAAAAATTGCCAAAGCTTCAACAAAAATTTTTCTTAAATCTTCTTGGTTCTCCTTTGGAGCTTCTTTAAATTCTCTAATTCTAACAGCCATCTGCATCTGATTGTATTGTATCATAACAGCCTGATCCTGAAGATCGCTTTTAATCTCCTCTATTTTTTCCTCCATCTGTTGCTCCACACCTTCCAACTTTTCTTCCACTCCCACAGTATAGTCCCAGACCCCTTTAATGGCCTCAACAATATCTTCTCTTATCTCCATATTACTAGTTTGTATCATACCTCTTAAGTCTTTTGTGTGTTCTTCCATCTTTTTCTCCAACATAACAGTCTGTGCGGATAATGCAGCCTGCAAGTCTTTCATTGTAAGCATTTCTGGGATTGTATAGGAGCAGGGGCTTGAGATTCTGTCGGAATCAAAGGTGCAGAGGCTGAAGAGGCAGGCAGAGTGCTTGATTGTGATTTAGAAAGCTGACCTGGGGAGGGTATAGCTGCCTTCGCTATTGCTGCCCTCTGTCTCGTCGTCATTTAAAAAAAAACTTTAATTAAAAAGGTAAATATTTAATTGCCAAATTTTCCTCTCTTCTTGCTTTCTTTTAAAATCCAATTTGCAATGTAGTTTAAAAAGTATTTCAAATCAAAATGGTTTCTCTAGCTTTGCTTCCGAGAGAGAACAAAAAAAGTTCAGTTTCACTTTCCATCACTTTCACTAGGCAAGATGAACTATCGCCATTTTGAAAGGATTATGTTGATTCCGAGAAAGTTATAAGTAGAAAGACAGAAACAAAGTAACAAAATACTTGCAATTCACTAAAGACTCCTGTATTCACTCCGTCTGTAAAAAGTCTCTGTTATTTCTTTCTTAAGAGCAGAGGCGGTCGCGACGTCTTTTTCTGTCAGCCGACAGAAGCGTCTCTGGGCAGGAGCATTTCAAGTGCCTAGGGAGCACACCCTCTGAGTCCCTGAAAATTATTTTCCAGGGCTTTAAGAGGGGCTCAACCTTGCTCTTGAGGCTCTTCACCTCTTCTTCGCCCTAAGAGGGGATTTTTCACCGCAACAAACAGCTGATGGTTGCTGTTTTTAGCGGCTTTGCAAACCCAGGGAACGGAGCCTCACAGAGGAGACTCTGGCGACGCCGGCGGTGCCACCGGAAGCCTCTTTGAAAGGTCATTAAATGAGGCAGTTGGTAGCATGCTCTACCTCTAAAAGAGAAACTTGGTGACAATTAAGCCATTTTTAATATTTCTACATACAACACAAACATAACACATTGACACCTTTTCAAAGGACTATGAGGGCATTGATGGATTGCAAGGCTTCCTCTTATTTGAGGTCAGATCTCTTAATCCCTAAATTCAATGCTGTTCCTCTATTATCCTAGGAAACATTTTATGGTTACCAATATCCTGAGCTCCTAATCTACATGCCAGAAATTGAATTTGATAGAAAATTTTGGAGGCAGAAAATTACAGACAAAAGACTGGCCTCAAGCAAGTTAAAATCCTATAACACTGCCTATTCCTCACCAGGCCTGGTTTTGTAATGAGTTGAACAAAAATGAGCTAAAAATTATGTATAACTTTAAAAAGGGAAGACTGACAAAGTTGTTCAGTTCAATTCAGGGAGCTTGTTGATTTCATTGAAGAGGCCTATATTTGTCTCCTAACATTTTTATAAACTAAACTAAGCTGTTCTCAGATTTTTTTTTAAATGATAGTAAAAATAATTCCAGATAACCAACAATTGACAAAAGAAAGAGAAACACAACAGCAGCAACAGAAAGGATTGAATATTTGTCATGTAAATTAGAAATTGAGCCTAGTGTTTCTAATCAGAATAAAATATCTTTATGTAAAAAACATGAATCGAACATGTCTTACTCTCTGTGACATTTTTATAGCAGAGAGTAAATTAACTGATTGGTAATATATTAGAAAAGAAGCATGTATGCTGCAAGATAAAGATGCATTTAACTTTCATAATTAAACTTTAAGATGTATGTACTGTATACAGTAAATTGCATTGTATTAAAGATAAATTTCCCAAGAGATAATTAAATAACTGATTATCCCATTTTAAATACATTCACAAAGGCCTTAGATAATTTTTAATGTTATTTTACAAATAAAAGTATAAATTTTATTATTTATGTCATATTTCTTACAGTTCAATTATTATGGTAGTATTACATTTTATAAACAAAGCACAATTGCAAGAAACTTCCATTAAAAAGAAGGCAAGATTAGAAAAGATTCACTAGCTGAAGAGCTTCTTGTGGCACATGCATTGATGGTATGCCTCGAATATTGATAGAAGATATTGCTGGAAATAGGCCAAAGTACAGAATACACAGGGGGCACAATGGCTCAGCAGTTAAGATGCTGAAAAGTTGACAGCCCCTATTTGAGACCTGAGCACTGCACAATGGGATGAGTTCCTGTTACTTGCCCCAGCTCCTGCCTGCCTAGCAATTAAAAAGCATGCAAATGTGAGTAGATAAATAGATACCACTTCGCTGGGAAGGTAACAGTATTCTGTGTCCCTTGACATATAGTCATGCTGGGCACATGATCACAGAAATGTCTTCAGACAACAATGGTCCCTAGAGTCAGATGCAACTGGAAGGGGAAACCTTTACCTTTATCTTTACAGAATATATAGAAAGTTATGCAGTATTCCATAGTCATGCTAAATCTGATTCATAATCTGAGATGGGTAGATTATGAATGACACAGTTCTAATTATTTGATGTGAACTTGTGCAATTAAAGTGAAAATTGCTTATAGCCTGAAAGTTGTAGATTTTCCATACTTACTGAAAGCTAAAATTAATGAAGGAGTGTAAATCTGTGCCTTGCAGGCTACATGCAACTTCTGAACCTAGAGGTTGTAACACCATAATTTAGAAGAGAAAACACAGAAATGTGGCCATTTCTTTTGTTTGTTTGTTGTTTGTTTGTTTTCAAGATTAAGAGTGGAAATGGGAACATGAGGCCTTTAGCAGTCAAAATGCTCCCATTTCCATCCTTAAATCACTTTCAAAACCACCCCAAAGACCAAAATTGTTTTGCAACCATTTTGGGGGAGCAAGGTAAAGAATTTTTCTCCCAGAGAGGCTCCCTGTTCTCATTTTTACCTTCTATCTTTAACTTTATTTTTAACTCTCCCCCCCAAAAAAAGAGGACAAGAAAGGATACAATGGGCTTTTGAATCTGAGGTCTACTCCACAAGACTTTGTTTATCCCAACTGCATTTCTTCAAGCTGCAACTATTTTAATAGGAGCCCAACTTCACATCTGCAGATAATCTCTCTGCAGTTAATGGCACTGCAAGACACAGGACAGAAAAGCAAGCCAGGATGAACATGCTGAGTACTGAAGGACTGGATATCTCTTATCTTCAAGCAAACTATGGAAGTGCCTAGTTGATTAATATATTTCTGGGGGGAAATGCAAATGACATTAAGGCCAAGCACATAAAATAGCCTCCAAGGGGTATCTAGAGGAGGACCCACAGCCACCTTAAAGGGGAGATGAGTGGCATAAAAATTAATAAAAACAATTTTAAAAACCTGAGTCTTAGGTGCTGGATTCATCCTACTTCTTGCCACCTTCAATTTCTGACTTACAAAATGATTGCAGCTCCTACTCTATCTAAAATAGTCAAAACAGCATATATTTACTTCAGGCATCTGCTGCTAATGATGTGGAAGATACAGATGGCTCCTGCTCATGTGACTTAACTTTTCATCTACAGAGTTTGAGTTGTGGAGATGTGGATGTTTGGGGAGAAAATCCATATGAAAATTGGTATGATTCAAAGCAGTTATATTAATATTAATTGTCCAAGTAGTGCTCAGATGGTCATTGGAACCAGAATTTCCATCAATAAGTAATGCAGTCACAAATCATAACATCACGTGACAACACTACTTAGCAATGGCACTTCTGGTTAAGTGTATCCCATGATGTCATTAAGCACAATGTCATGTGATCACCATCTGCAATTTCCTGCAAGTTGTCCCATTGACTTTGCTTGTTGGAAGCTAGGAGCGAAGGTCCCTAATGGCAATCATATGATTGTGATACTGCAATGTTTTAATTGTGAGCCAGTTCCAGGGTTTTAATCATGTGACTATGGGAATGTTGCAACTGCCAGCACTTCAAGCATGGGTTGTAAGTTCAGCACTGCCATAACTTTGAATAGTCACTAAATGTTCAAGTATTTGGGCTACATTGTTTGATGTAAACATCTTAGCCTATTTTTATATCTTTGATTTGGATGATAATGCATATAAAGAAACTGAAACTTTGACATGCAGAAAAAAACCCATTATATATTGGAATGTAGAAAACAATGATGGAAGTAGGCAATAAATAATATACAACAGCAATGTACTTTTGAGTTTCTCAGTATGTTCTAGTCATCTGAAACCAAATATCACACAAGTCTCAAACCATTTGTGATGCCTGATGTGAAAAACTTTCCATGAAATGTTTATTTCAGAAATTTTTCCAGGGACAATGTTCCAGTCTATATCTCTGTTCCATGGCATTGATATCTGCTGGTCTATGGCTGGGAATATCAGCTATTCTTTATTTATATATAATTATTTGGCTATCCAAGTCAAACAGCATGATTCTGGTTCACAAAAATCAGTGAATAAAACACAACAGAAAAACAGCACCCATCACTAAACAAAAAAGAATTAAATGGTGTCCAGAAATTAAAATGTAGTGTATCCCACCACATGGGTACTCTGTTTATGCTGAATCAACCACCCAGGAAAAAAGCCAGTTCTTACCCAACCTACTAACTGTTGTGAGTGTCCCTAGACCAGCTTGGGAAGTGTCAGAGTATGAGGATCAGCAGCCAGGTCCCTCTGGGTGTTTTCCCCTCCCGGCAGCTGAGGAAGAGCAGCCAGGCCCCTCTGGGTATTTTCCCCTCCCGGCAGCTGAGCCAGACAGGGAGGAGATTTACAGGCAGTCTGGGTCAGATTCACAAAGTGAGGGGTCAGATTCGGATCAAGAAGATAGATGGCTTGATCCGAGATTCCGAAGGTTTGATAAACGAAGGTGTCAGTTAAGTGGAAAAAGGAAGTAATGGGGGGAAGTGACGTATCGGACACTATATTAGAAGGGGACAGAGAGACTACGCCTTTGTCACGAGCAACGTTAATCAAGGAGTAGCCTGATATCTGGAGCCGTGCGTTTGAATTCAGTCTTCTGATGTTTTGGAAATCTACGGGAGAATAATGAGGTCTTGGCCGATGTGATAAAGAAAGAGTGAGTTAATTGGAAGGTGTGGAAGGAGTATGTTTTAATCTAAATGTAAATAAATGAGACTTGGCTGTTTCTGCCGGCACAATGCCAGCAGCGTGCTTTGAAGGGAATTCTTTTGAAATGTGTTAAATAAACCTCTTAAAGACAGATTTATGTGGATTTTAATGAGCTGAGAGGGGCCAGACAGAACACTAACCAGGGCCAATCATATAAGAGCTGTGGTGGCACAGTGGTTAGAATGCAGTATTGCAGGCTAATTCTACCAACTCTCAGAAGTTCGATTCTGACCTGCTCAAAGTTCTCTCATTCTTTCATCTTTCCAGGGTCGATAAAATGAGGACCCAGATTGTTGCGGGCAATATGCAAACTGCTTAGAGAGGGCTATAAAGCACTTTCTAGTAGTATATAAGTGCTATTGCTATATTGTAGTGGGGAGGAAAGGACAAGACCTATTATTTTTACTTGCTCCCCCTTCAGGCTGAATATATCCATCTCAAAAGTTGATGTTAATTAAGATAATATAGCATGCTATGGAATCTTCAGAGGTAGGAACTAGTAAATAGCAAAAGGTATTTCAGTGAAGAAGTGTAGGGATGGCAAGAAATTCCAGTGGTAGCTGAGATGGTACAGTGAAGAACAGTGTCTTCCTATTGCATAGGTAATGAACCATGGCTTGCAGCTATTGTATGCTGACCAATATGTATAATGAACTGGGAGAATAACCTTAAGAAAAAGAAGGAAGATCCACAGCCAGGGTAACAGCCAGACAAGAGATACCTCTTGTGGTGAAAAAAGTAAGGTTCTACATTTAGGCAGAAAAAACCAAATGCACAGGTACAGTATAGGTGGTACCTCACTTAATAGTAGTAACTGTGAGAGGGATCTCGGAGTCCTAGTAGACAATCACTTAAATAGGAGCCAGCAATGTGTTGCAGCTGCCAGAAAAAGCCAACACAGTTCTAGGTTGCATTAACAGAGGGATAGAATCAAGATTAAAAAGGAAACATGCTTTCAAACTTTCAAGATTCTATTAAATTAGCATTATAATAAACATAGTGTTAATACTCATGATTTTAATTATTTGTCTGGACTACCTTGAATAGCTGGCATTATGGGAAATAGAAAGCTACCTTCTGAAATAAGAACAAATGTATCTGTTTTGTCTCACATCACTCAAGGGTCTTTCTGACAGTGTTCTACATTATAGCTATGAAACCCATTTCAGCAAATGTCTAAGTAACTTCATTTCTCTTTCATCATTATCAGTACTTATTTTTGAAAATTGATTTTAAAATTTCTCCTTGTGGTCCATTTCTCAACTCCTTTCATGAAAAGAAGAATGAATAGTGGAAGAGGCTGAGCAGAGACACTGTGAAATTAAAGGCATGAGTCAGCCTTTAACTTAAAAGAATTTTACATATCAGTGATTTCACAGTGAAGGGGGGAAATATATGATTAACTATCTTATTGAAATGAATTACCTGAATGTTTAAGAACATGCACTATTTCAGTCTAAAATGAGCTTAGGATAAACCAACAGCTCTGAGTAAGTACAATATTATTTATTTCTAAATCAAATCAAATCAAAGGGAAACTGCTAGAATTTCTCTATGACACAATTATCCCCTTCTCCCTCTCAACACAATAATTTAAAATAGACTGCTGCTTTGCTGCACAAATAAATGATTTTCAGTTACCCATTTAAAGATGAAAAATCATCTTTGTAAATAATATACATTTTGTACTAGTGTTTAGTCCATAATTATTCCTAAGATTACCTACTGTCTTATTATTATTACTTATAACTGAACAGATATAATTTACTTTTGCATTTTCTCCACTTCCCAAATAATTAATGCTTAGGGTTTTTTTTATGACCCTGTAGTTCCTCAATTTGGGGTAGAGTGGGGGTGATGGATGGAACTGAGCATTTACTAGCCAGATGCCCTTACTGATGCCTACATGGAGTTTGCAGCATATATTTTTTTCTGAGTGGGAAGTGAGCTTCTTCATCATTAGGTAATCCCACCTCTCAATTAATGCTTAGCATGTGCATACTAAATAAGCAATTGGGTGAACTAATATAAAGACATATGAAGAGTACAGGCAACTTCTAAATACAGAAACCTATAACCTCCTCATTTGAGACATCTTAACTGACTCAATAAAATGCTTCTTTTTAATTCTTCAGATGTTTGTGTATGAATAGAACATCCATTCTTGTCTATGTTACATTTATTCAATAAAAAGTGGTCAAAAATGCATGCTCTATTTGTTATTTTTAGTTCATTGGTAATCTCTCAAAAGTTTAGCCCAAGCAGAAACATGCTCATCCATTGTGATGTTTTGCTCCAAAAAAAAAATTGCTTGGCATCTAGATTATTTGCTTTGAAATAGCAGTACTGCAATGCTTTTGTTTTCAACTTCTTGATGCTGTGCCATTAATAGAAGCAAAGAAATGGAAAATGAAAGGAAATGAATTCACTTTTAATACCAAAGCCACTAAGGCATGCCTCATCCCAAATATACAGCAAAAATGTATGCCAAATAAAAAAGAACACACATTTAAAAAGTAGTTTGACTTGAAGGGGATAAAAATAGAATAAGATATAGATCCATATGATACCCTTCTTGAGTTTGTAAAATAAAAACCTTTTGGGAACCTGTGGGAGAAACAGGATGAAGAGGAAAATGCTAGGGAAATAGCATAACTGCCCTTCCCAATGGTAACGTACCATTATTGCTTGGCTGAAAACAGGCAGCACTATAATTTGTTGACATTAACAAAATTGGGTCAAAGATTGTGTGTGCTCAAGGTAATATCTATCCCTGGTAGATTTATATGACCCACACCCTCAATTTCCAGGAACAACTATATGTTTTGGGTGATAACATATACGCAATAGTCCTTCATGTCAACCCTAATTCCTAGTGATTGCAAGGACATTTCCCTGCAGTCATGTTGGCAACAGTTTCGAAAGTAGCTTGCCACCATACCAAGTCTAAATGTTCATGCATATTAAAATAGTAGCTCCATCATGGAGATCTGCCATCACTTGGTCATTAGATTGCACAAAATGACAGTGATAATTTATCACTGAGATTCATTCTGAGTGTAAAATATCTTTGCTGTATAAGAACAACATGGAAATCAAAATGAATAAAAGGAATTTTAAATCAGCAGCCTGAGAAATCACTTCCAAGGCTATATGATTCATATTTTTGTGTGTGGATGGAGTAAAGAAAATGATATATAGAAAGCAAAATAGACATTAAAAATTACACACCCATACTATATGCATGTTGAATAGAAAAAAAAAGCCATGGATGGATAGATGGATGGATGCATGTTTGTGTGTGTGTGTGTGCATGAATACACACATTCAACCAAGGACATTCTTTTTCACTTACATACACATTCACCAACTAATCAGTGATGAAAAAATGTCTACTCATGTTTCCCTAATCAAAAGGAGAGTTTAGGAACACTTCACATTTTTACAGACACTTGTGGCACACTCTGTACACTGTAGTGTTCTTCAGTTCATGACTCAGCATGAAGAAGGCAGCTCATATGGAATTAATTACCTTGGACCTACCAATCCTATTCTTGCTGTTCCAAGCAATCTTCAAAACTGTTTGTGCCACTCCTCCCTGCCAAAATAATATATGATTATAATGTATGACTCTTGGGATGTGTCAGCTTGGTGAATTAGAAATTGTGCATGGCTGGCATGCAAAAATATTTTCCATACATGAATTACCCTTCTCATTTGGCTGGGTAAATTCACTGATTGTATTATAAGCTCAGCTGGTAGAATGATTTAAAAGCTTGGTTTGGTACGAACTTTGAGAATACAGTATCATAGTGAAAGGTATGAATGTATTGGTATGTACTATGGGTCTTTTCATGTTCTGAATAAAGGGGGATTTTTTTTAACTCTTAGCTGCAGATAATTAAAGTATTCATGAGAAGGAAGGGGAAGGCTGAACTCAACTCCCCTGGAAGATATAACAATCATAAATTGTTGGTTCTCCAACGGGAGGCACAATATTTTCATTTGAAATTTACATTTGTTTTGAATTACCTGATGTCATACTGGCTGTATGAATATGAGCTACAGTCCACTTGAAAGTTTTCCTATTGTGCAATTTTTTAAGTTATTCCACAAGGAAGGAGGGACTTGGAGGGAAAAATATAATGACTGTGATTAAACTTACTGGGATACAAAATGGCAGTGTCAATGCTGCTAACATCGGGTGTTATTGCTTTGACAACAGATTGAAATGCATTCATTTTTCTCTTTCACTTTTAGAGCTGATTGATGCTGGGAGGGGTGATGTGGATGAGAATCCAGTTAGTCATAACAAAAAACTAAGCGTGGGAACTCAAGGTTACTGAGCCCAGAGTTGATAACAATTTGGTGGGCTGGAGAGCTGTGGGGAATGTAATTTATGACTGTTAGTTGGAGGAGGGAATTGTGCTTTGCTACTTTTGCCAAGGGGAGGGGAATTCAGTTTTTTGCTTCAACTATGTAGTGCTGATATTATGCTTCTTGAATAAAAAATTATTTAAGGTAAACAATGCCTCGAAGTTCTTTTGAAGAGTTTCATCTGTCGGAACCATGACAGGCAGCTTTTTAGCTGCCAAACCATTCATCTACAAGAGGAATTGTATACAACAAACTATTTTCATGGTTTCCTAAAGCTCCAACTCCTTCATATACACAAACAAAATAAGTCTGTTGTGCTAAATAAGTATTACATGTTAATAGATAGATATAACAAATGAATAACAAATACTTTATTTTAATCAAAGTCAATTTTACAACTGTCCCTTTGAACCAAATGTCAGTTATTTTAAAGATGTGTGAAACTTCCCATCAGTTTCTGTGACCTTGTCTAAACTCCAATTATCTTCAAAATTCCACAGGGGTTTTATTTGAGGAAAAAAAAAAACCTCTGAATCCATTCCAATGTTTAGGCAAGGTAAAATAAGAGTATTGAAAAATGTTACTTATCTTCTCAGAAGCATTTGGGTTTCTTTTAAGAGTCAGTAAAATATCTCATAAATCAAAAATTCATCATTTGCCCTCATACATTTCAGAACACAACTGTAGGTTTTCAGTGCAGAAAACTTTAGGCAAGTAGGAAACAATGTATACAGCAATTCATCAATTGAGTCTTATGCCATTGTCTTTTTCCATACAAAATGATAAACACTACCAGTAATCCTATTGCACTAAAGAATGAAAAAGCTCAGCTGCAAATCACAGAATGGAGAATAAAACATAATTCCAATGTCCAGGATATAGTTTCCTCTGGGGATATAAATGAAACTTTCCAAAATAATGCTTATATAGTTCAGTGAATGCATCATATAGATACTAAACCAACCTTTGTTTTTATTTTTTCATTTTGACAGGCTGGAAGATATTTTATTACTCCAACAACTAACTCTGTCTTGAAATGGACCAAGTGGATTGTCTGCAATTTCACTACCACATAAAAGACAATTGAAAAGAAGACAAGAATTGAGTTAAAATTAAAAGTTAATTGAGTAAAAAAAAAGTTGCTTCAATATTTGAAGACAGATTTGTTATTGTGATAATCTGCTGTAATGGGAAGATCTGAGAAGGTCTTTGTGGGATGAAGGGAAGCAATGCGGTCTAGGAAATGAGCAGATAAAAGAGAAGCCCATAGCTTCAGAGAAATAAACTTAAAAAGAATACACCCTAAATTGATCAGGCTGCAAAAAAAAAAAAAAAAAGACGGTGGAAGATTTGTATTTTCAGACTGCCAAAATTCTGTTAATGTACCCTTACAATAAAGCACAATTAGCTCATCTGGTTGTAATTCCTGTTTGGTTTACCTGGGAAAATCTGTATCACATACCGGATGAAGAAAAGTATTTCTTCATTTTCAGAGAAAGATTGTGATGGTATTTAGTAGATTGGATTCCCAGGAAGGAGGGGATGCATTCCAGATGAATAAGAGACAACTCAGTCCAGATATTTTGTGTAAGAGAAAGAGAGTGAAGACAGCCCCTCCCTAACAGTCCTCATAGTATATGGTAGATGCAGATAGTAGAGTGCTTATTCTGGCAAGATTGATGTCAATCCCAAAAACCAAGAATGACATGTGGTCATTCTTCTAAGCTGATTTTTTTTTAAAAAAATATTTCCATTCCTGTAGAGTGGCTATCTGGGAAGAACTCTAATACTGGGAAAGGTTGAAGGAAAGAGGAGAACCAACAGCATGGTGGGTGGAGTCAGTTACAGTGGAAAAGAATGGGCTATTGAGAATCCTGAAAGAAGAAGTTAGAGATAAATCATCATGGGAGAAAAAAATATCAATGACTTGACAACACATAATCAATCCACCTATAGAAGGTCAGGGCCCTTTCCAAGAGCTTTCATTAAGCACTGGAAATGTGTGCATACATAGCAATCAGAAGCAATCCCCAAGCAATTAAAAAACAAAACAAAATAAAACATAGCCTTTATGTCTGCAGTAATCTTCCTGGAGTCTTCAGGAAAACATGTCAGTATGAAAATTCTAGCTTACCTATGTATTGTATTGAGGGACACTTTCTCCCAGTGTCCTTCTCCTGCCATCCATTGCTATTTATCAGCAAGAAAACAAACACCAGTTGCTTTTATGAATGTGATAGGGTGAATCTGGGGGTTCTGAGGGCTCCCTGTCTTCATCTGCAGTCAAGTAGAATATCTATATATGGGTCAGTATTGATTTATTTCTATTGATTTTTAATTTATTTTACTGGTATGAGGTTGTCACTCCTGGATGAGTGACAGGAGGTTGCAATATTCAAAGCTGATGCACTGAAGCTTCCTCCACAGTCACTCTATGGCTCCAGAGCCATAGTGGCACAGTGGTTGAAATGCAGTATTGTAGGCTAATTTTACCAACTGCCAGCAGTTTGATTCTGACCAGCTCAAGGTTGACTCAGCCTTCCAAACCTCCGAGGTTGGTAAAATGAAGATCCAGATTGTTGGGGAGGCAATATGCTGATTCTGTAAAGAGAGCATTGCAAAACACTATGAAGTAGCATATAAGTCTTAGTCAGGGATAGGCAATCTCGGCTCTTTTATGACTCATGGACTTCAACTCTGCTGGCTCAGGAATTCTGGGTGTTGAGGTCCATGAGTCATAAAAGAGCCGAGGTTGCCTACCCCTGGTCTAAGTGATATTGCTAAGTGCTATTGCTATGACTCTGACATTTCTTTTTGTTCCCACTTTCATGCTGAGTTGTTTGGCTTAGTAGCCATTAGCTGAATTGCTCTGGATTTATCCCCATTTCTTTAATCACTTATCCTTTGTTTGCCTAATTCTTCCTTCACAGTCTGGTGACCTCCTATTAGAATCCCATTAATGAGCCAATGCTAATTCTCCAGGTGTTTTGAACCATTCAACTGCTGGGACCAGCCCTTTGGTATTGCAGCTAGGGCCTTCTCTGTGTTTGAACTTCTGTTCCAGTCTTCCTTGATACTTTACTGGAAGAACTGCTCAGAGCCTTTATGAGACCCTTTCATCCTGAGTCAGAGGCTGAAGATCACGCATGCTTTCAAAAATCTCTGCTCATTGGTAGAAGTTTAAAATGAGATTTTTCTCCTGACAGCCATTGCAGGAGAGAAAGGGAAGGCAATGGGTCCTTCTCAATATGTACGAAATTGTCCACATGGAGGATTTCTGCTGGCAAAAAAAAGGAAAACCAGAGCACTTTGGCTTAGCTTTACCCTGTCTCAGCAATGGGCTTAGTGACAAGATGGAAGCTGCATTATCAGGACATAACCTTCAAAAATGGTTGCTGGCAGATTTTTGTGCTGCTAGAAGCAGAGTATCTGGAAAAGCTGTCAGTAAAGTCCAGTTTAGTACATATATTAAAAAATCCAGTTTGAAAAAATAGCTATTTAAAATAATACATAAACATTAAAAACATGAAATGTAGTTTGCTAAATTTAGCTAAGTCATAGTTAACTACTCAAACTTATCAGAAGAACTTTGATAATACTTAAGAGCAAATTCAAAGAATTGTGAACTTTCTTTAAAGCAACAATAAACTTCTCTAAACAACAAAATATTTGTAATGAATGAAAAATATGTTTTCATTGTTCAATTCTGATTCTGCAGAGATTTTTGTGCCCAATCAAATGATCCACATATTCATTTTTATTACAAATTTAAATGGGAAAATTTTATAAAATCTTAAAGAAGGGAAACTGAACATTTAGTAAAATATTTCATACAGTATGAAATGAAATGGCAAAAGATAATAAATTTGAGCTTATAAGGGAAGTAGATGTTATGTACAGTTTCTGAACTTCTTCAGTTATATTCTAGAGCACAGGTGTCAAACTTGTCACATCACGTGATGAGTCGTGATGTATCATGACTTTTTTTTGCATTGCTGGAGCTGGGATGGACGCAGCCTCCATATGATGCAACCGGCTTGTAGGCCGGCAGTTTGACACCCCTGTTCTAGTTGGAGAAATGAATGAAGCTGGTACAGACCAGTACAAAGGTTTGCCAAAAGTAACAAGAAAAAAACTTGGGTGCTAGGCTGACACTAGATTTATAGTAAGGGAAATAGGTAACCTGATCATAGGATGATGAAGAAGTCCGTACCAAACAGTGGAAGCTGTAAGAAAATATGGATTGTAGTTGTCTGATAGGAAAATAAAGTTATCATAGGGAGATGAAAGGAAGAAACAAAATGTAGCTAGCAAAATATTTATTCATTCATATTTCACCTCTATTTTGTACAACTCATAGCAGCCCACATAATGCTCTCTCCTCTTTAATAAAACTCTGAAAGTGTTGAGGACAGGGCACACTCATGTACATCTAGCAATTTAGCTTGAGTAAAACAAAGCTTGACCCAAACAGGAAGAGACTAGATTTGAAAGAAATTGCTAGGAAATACAAAAAGGAATTGATTAGGTTACTTGCAGAAATAAAAAGGAGTTTGAGATTTAAATTAAGACAAAAAGTTACTTGAAAGTAAGTCATAAAAGCAGAAGATATAAGGTTGTGTCCTTGCTATGAACTCAACAGATGAGCCCACTTGAAGCTTGGGTTCAAGGCAGGTGAACTGACGAGCAAGTTCCAGCTAAGAATGGAATCAGTTCAGTGGGTAACTTGAGAGGGTGGAAGCCAAGAAGCTGAAGAGTACACATAGTTTAAGAGGGATAGGACAGCAGATCCTGAATAAGAGAAGCAATGGGCAGTCAGCTGAAATTTGGATCCAGAGCAGCAAGGAGGTACAAGAAGGGTCAACAAGAGCCAAAGAATGTGTTCAACAACACTTTTGAAAGACAACTAAGTTTGTTGAATGTTGTAATTAGCTTTGAAGTTGAACTTGTCTTGGGTTTCAAAGAAGAGTTTACCTGATTATTAGGAGAGAAAAAGAGAGAGGGAGGGAGGGTTCTTGAAACAAGTCTTTTAAGACTGGGTCACATAGGTCATTCCCACTGAATCCAATGTTAATATTATGTAAAACTATTCTTGAGTTTATGTAAATTTGATTGTACTTCTGTACAGTATACAGTGATATAATAAAATAGAACGGTTCCCACACTTTGGTTCTGAAAATAAGAAATGAAAGATATACTGTTTGTTCATAAATAAATGTATCTGAATATCAAGGGAGGCATCTTAGAATTCCCTGGTGAGAGGAAGGATTGACAGCAAGATTAATGAGACTAAATTCTATAGGACTGAAAGGAATTTTGTTTAGAAAATCTTTGGGAGGAATTCAACTCCCAGGAGTCCCTTCTGTGTTGCAGCAGAACTGGCAAGCTATATATGAAAAAGAGTTACTTAGGAACTTCTAATTAACTATTTTATGTTACTTTAAAGCCTTTGAACTCAAAACCTTTTGGGGACAATTACACTAAAAACACAACTTCCAAACAATTAAGCTGATTTTATTCAACATACAGTACTTTCTTACACAAACAGATGTAGCATCCAAAGGTGTAAAAACAAGAGTACATTACCAGTATTTTTGCCAAAAGACAAAAATAAAACATAAAGCTCACTAACCCTGAAGTATTAATCATAAAAATCCATATTAAACAATGAAAATGGAAATTATAATTACATTGTCTTGATATTGTTTACATGTTGCAAGTTTCCTCTATGATCTACCGTCTTAGACCTGTATACATCTTTCTCTTTCTTTCTTTCTTTCTTTCTTTCTTTCTTTCTTTCTTTCTTTCTTTCTTTCTTTCTTTCTTTCTTTCTTTCTTTCATATAATTTTCACTATTTTTTAAAAAAAACAGGATAAAATCTAACACAAACTACTATAAAGAAAAAAGAAAGAGATCAAAGAAAAAGAATGCATGAAGAAAAGAAAAAAAATGTAGAAAAATAGTAAAGAAAGAAAAAAGATATGAAGTGGTTTCTGATATGCTACACAGCAGTTATAAGTATATTTTAATCTTGCTCTCTTAAGTTAGGTATATTATTTTTCTTTCTGCAATCTAACCTGTCTAATCATCAAAATCATAAATCACAAAAACCTGTGAGAAAGTTTCTGACAAGAATAATGAAATCTTTGGTCATAAAACTCAAAGCATGTATACGCATTCAAACAAATATATTTTATGAAGAAAACCAAGTAATTCAATACTGCATCACCAGGGCTCCTTGATAAATTCCAACAAGCAATTTTTCATAAAAGGGATAGGAATTTCTTTTCCCTGTGGCTTATAAGTCCTCAGCGGGCTATGAAGAGATGACTTTTACAAAACCTGCTTGGATCAGAGAACTACTGAACTGGAGAAATAGCAGTATTATGCAACACAGACTCTTCTCAGACACAAAATATTTGTCCTGCAATAACAAATAGTGCAGTAGTGGGATTCAGCCAGTTTGTACCACTTCGGCAGAACCGGTAGCTAATTTTTTGTTGCCCAGGCCCAGAATGGACTTCCAGAAGTGGCATCCACACAGAGAACCAGTTGTTCACATATTTAAATCCCACTATTGAAGTAGTGGTGCAAAATTATCCTGCCCTCCCATTAGATAATCCATGAACTCAAATAATAAACATTGTTTCAAATACTCCTCTAGACTTGAGAACTCTGTCTTGGATTAAGGTCTTTCACTTCAGAACCACTCCTGGTCATGTCACCATCTTTTGGCTTATTTAATAGCCAGCATCTGTGTCAATATTGCTGGTCATGACTTCTGGTGAAAAGATGGCCAACTGATGACACACCTAGGGAAGGATCCCTGAGGGGTTTTCCCCTGGAATGTAGCTTTTTCAATTTAGTATTCCTTTAGTTTATATGACTCTCCTGGATTAAGGAAAATCCTAGAATCATCCCACAAGTTCCTTCTATACAGCAACAGATCTGCAAATAGCTTCAGGGACTGTGCTTCAAAGCAGTCTGCATGACAACAGCCAGGGGACAGGGCTGCAATCAGTTCATTGTTGAAGAAGCAACTGTTTTGGGATTTATTTTTGTAAAGTAGACAGTAAGTTGTACGTTTTACTTCTTAATTCTTTTTAAGGACTATTAATCTTTATTAACTTAAAAGAGGTTCTCTTTGGCCACAGTCTATTATTTCTTTTTGAAGAACTGTGCCATTTTTGAGATTACTTTTTGTTAAACAAGTGGGAAGAAGGCTGCTACTTTGGCAAGCTAAGATAAGGAAGTGTGGCCTATCTTTTTAAAAAAAAATGATGGAGAAATATAAGGGCAGAAAGTTGTGATTCTAATTTATTATTTTTAGAAATTAGTAGCTTGGTCTGCTTTGCTGAAGATGGCTTAAACTTTCTGATTTTTATGATTCCTGATTGACCAGCAATTCTTAAGTGACTTACAAAAAAGCAACTCTTTGACTAAAGAGGGAGTTAAGAAGATGGAGGAGCAACTTATTAGAAATGTATTTGAAAAATCTTTAAATAAAATCCATCTTTATCAGCTATGCTCCAAAGATGTTTTAAAAAACCCTATTCAAACTACTTCAGAGATGCAAATATGTATAGAAAGTTACCAAACCACTGAGGCAATTTCACAAGTAACTGACAATTGTAGAGGATTCAACTGTAATTTTGGAATATATACCCAACACCAATTTTTATTATGATGGTTTAAATATAAACCTCCCAACACAATTGAAAGAAGAGCTCCAAGAAAATGTACAGTTTTTAAAAGGACAAGTTTGGGACTTTTTCCTCATGAACATTAACAAGGTTGAGACATCCTTGAGAAAAGGAGCTTATACTACTTGACAAACATTCCAGAAAAGAAAAAGATTTTATTCCATGAAGACAACTTGGAAGGAGTGACTTAAACTTAATGAGTCAATTGGAATTGGGTTGGATTTTCATAGGTCTGATATTTGTAACTGAAATAAAGTTTTAATTTAAAGTTTGATAATGTATTTTTCCCTTTATATATAATGCTTAAATAATTTATAAAGTTTGTAAAACATTATTGAAAGTATATTTGAAAATATTTATGTTAAGAGAAAGTTAAAGAAAAAGATGTATCAGTTTAAAGAAAAATTTAGAGTTTTTAAAAGGATGCATACAAAAAGAAAAATATATATATAAGGGTAACTTTGAGGGAGCGATCTAAATATAATGAGTTAATTGGAGTTAGTTTGAATTTTATTGGTCTGAAAGTATGTTAAGAGGAAGTTTTTAAAAAAGATGTATTAGATTTTTTTTATTTTAGAAATGTTTTTAAAGAAAAGATTAGTGTATTAAAATGGATGAAAAAAAGTATTTTTCCCTTTAAGGTTAAAGAATCTGAATCTGAAAGAATACAGTGAATTTTGTTAATATAAATGGTGATAGTTTAAAAAGATTATTAAGTGCAAATAGAAATACATATTATTTCAACAGCAAGGAAGATAAAGCAGAAATGGTTAAATTGATTGTTCTACTAAAAGATGAGAACATATTTATGGTTTTTTTTTATTTGGATATCATTTCTGGATTTTGTGCTTGTGATGAAAAAAATTAAACTTTGACTTTGGTTATGCTAATTAGATAGATTTGTTGTTATAGAAATGGCTAGTTATATACTAATGTGTAAAAGTAAAAAGTTGTGGCTGTAATGTTGTTGTACTGTGCTAAAAAGAGTCAAAAATCAACTCCTTTTTCTTTCCTCCCTTGTACCTCATATTTTCTTTTCCCCCTTTCTTTTTTCTTCCTTTAATTTCCTATTTTTATTTTTCTTTGCATTTTATACATTGATAAAATAATAAAAGTCATGTTAAAAAATATTGCTGGTCATCACTCACCTCCTAATTTCTGGTCGTGAGACTGGAGACTGGTGATAAGCATTGACATCTGCATCAGAAGACACAAAAGCAGCTATTGCTCCTGTTTATTTCCTAAGGTTGTTGCCTGAGGTAACTGATAGCAACCCTCTGCCTCTGAGAGTCGAGTGAGTACAGTGCATTAGACTGGGATTACCAGGCTGCCATTTTCAGAACTGACAATCTTCCTGACTATCCTAGCCAAACAAAAATAGTTTGCAGATCTGACTGACCATGAAAAACTAGGCCTGGCCTAGTTTTTAGAACTGCCAGAGAAGCGAAATAGTATATGCAGTCTTGACCCAAAACTAGTAATTGTGAGGCTTTTGGAGTGTCTAGTCTAATATAAATTGTGATATAAAGTTCTGGTTCCTTTTCCGTATGTTCTATTTTTACTTGCTGAAATGTCAAGTTTCCAAATTATACTATTGGCCTCAAGGATTCAAAAGTGCAGTGAGTTTTGATATAATTATCTATGATCCCAACCTGTCCCAGTATCCTTCTTTAAAGCTAATGTCCAGGGTCAGTCTTGAAAGATTGATTAATGCCTCTACTTTTATGCTTCCAAATAGTAAGATAGTACAAGCATCACATCAATAGCTCAGTAGTCACCTTTTGAATTCTGGGCCATAAAAATGATGTCTGGAATTAGAGAGCAATCACAAAACAGCTGTCTTGTAAATGTCATTGATAAAATGACTTCCACACCCAGGTTGCCTGTCATAAAGCCTCCATTTCAATTTGCTCAGAAGAGGCAACATAGTGGTTCTTTTTTTCTTAATTCACTTTGCTGTAATGGTGTAACCTGATAGAACGATTCCTGTTATATACATTTTTGTAAAAAGGATCTGAGGGGTGTTTGGGGTAGATTTCAAAACATCAAAATGGTGGTTTAAGTCATGCAAGTATCATGACTTTTTGGACAAATACTCCCCTCCACACACACACACACACCAGATATACCTGCTGATGAAACTGACTTTTCAACAGGTTTTCTTCCCCTTCTTGCTATTTATCACTTAAGGGAATACATATTTTCCATTTAACATTAGAGAGGTGTCTAGTGAAAGAAAGTGACTGTTTAGTAATTTGTATTGCAAAAAAGAACACAGTGTCAGTATTTCTCCCCCACTGATGGATTTAGGCAGCAATACTTAATAAATAGGGATTTCAGATAAGAATAATCATGTAAACTAGCATCCATTGCCACTACAGGACTTGTGGCAGAGATTTTGCAAACATGCAACTGAAATCTATTGTTCACTTGATGGAAATATTAATCTTGCTTGATAAATGTGTTTAGAATAACAAATGCTTTTTAAAAACACATTTTCTGAAATTAAGAGCTTCTTTGCCTATAGCCAATTTTTTTATTTGATGGAGCAAGTGCTGCCAAGTTGGTGTTAAATATTAGTGATCACATAGATAGATTTTCTCCATAATGATCTGTTCTCAGATGAGCTATTCAAATTCCCAAAAGTGCACTCATTGCCATTGTTATTAAGTCCATCCATCTTGCTGCAGATTATGTTATTTTTCCTTGCTTGTTTTTTTTTTCAGCATTATGGACTTCTCAAGAGAGTTGGGTCTTTATATAACAATGATAGTTTGAAACTGGTCAGTTCAAGAGACATTCTAGGCTGATTTGTTCTGTGATTCATTTTTTTATTTTCCTGGCTACTCATGATATATCCATAGAGCCATATTCAATATCAAAATTCAGAATGATCAATACTCATTCTATCTTGCTTCTGTCCAATTTTTGAATCATAGAAAGTCACAGGGAAAACCATTGTTTGTTCAGTTCCAATCCATGTAGTCAGAGATACATCATGGCATCTGAATAGCTTTTTCAAGGCATTCATATTCTTCCAGGTACTACCTACAGGATATTTCTTGACTGCCGCTTCTTAAAAGGCAGAGGTTTCCCTTATATCATCATCCTCGTTGTCAGTTCTAAGGATGGTATATATTTGTTGTCATTAGTTTGATCTTTTTTATATTTAATGGGAGCCCTATTTTTTCATTATCTTCTCAACTTTCATTATTAGAGTTTGCAGATCAATAGCAATTTCAGTTATTAGGAAAATGTCCTTAGCATAGTGCAGGTTATTAAGATTTCTTCCTTTGATTTTAAAATACATAGATATATGTCTAATCCAGCCTCTTTCAATATATATGCAGCACATGGGCAGCACATAGGCTGAATAAATAAGAACAAAGTATATACCCTTACTCCTTTGTCAACCCAGAATCTCTTTTGCCATGTTTTATGTGGACTGTATCTTCCTACCTTGTGTATAGGCTTTGCATGAGGACAATTAGATGGCGTTCCCTTTTTCCTAAGGAAATTCAATAAATAACCATGGTTGATAAAACTGAAGGTCTTTCTATAGTCAATTAAGCATATATTGACTTCCTTTCCTTCCTTCCTAAGTTTAGAATATCATTTTTCGGCTGTGGCAAGGGGGGCATTCGCCCAGGTTCGCCTGGTGCGCCAGTTGCGGCCCTATTTGGACCGGGAGTAACTCCTCACAGTCACCCATGCCCTTGTCACCTCGAGATTCGACTACTGTAATGCTCTCTACATGGGGCAATCTTTGAAGAATGTCCGGAGGCTACAAGTAGTCCAGAATGCAGCCGCGCGAGCTGTCTTGGGTCTCCCAAGACATGCTCATATCACTCCAGCTCTCCGCGAGCTGCACTGGCTACCTATTGGTCTCCGAACACAATTCAAATTGTTGGTTATGACCTATAAAGCCCTTTATGGCAATGGACCAGGATACTTGCAGGATCGTCTTCTGCCTCATGAATCCCAGCGACCGGTTAGGGTGCATAGGGTTGGCCTCCTACGAGTCCCGTCTGTTAGACAATGTCATCTGGCGGGGCCTAGAGCAAGGGCCTTCTCTGTTGCTGCCCCAGCCCTCTGGAACCAGCTTCCTTCAAAGGTTCGTACTGCTCCCTCCCTCCTAGCTTTCCGGAAACTGCTAAAGACGCATCTATGCCGACAGGCTTGGGGCGTATGAGCTGTGCCCTGCCCCTGGGCCCTAGGAGTGTCCCTCCATCAGCGACTGTCAGCTGATTGTGTTTGTATGTGGTGTGAATGCAATTAATTTTTAAATTTTTATTGTATTGTTGTTGTGAGCCGCCCTGGGTCTTAGGAGAAGGGCGGAATATAAATTTGATTAAACTTAAACTTAAACTTCCTTCCTTCCTTCCTTCCTCCCTCTCTCCCCCCTCCCTCCTTTAGTTCCTCTTCCTCTTTGGTATTCTTTGACTTTCTCAGTTATCCAGCCTTATTAATAATGTATCTTATTTGTCTGGATTTTCTAAAGCTAGCTTGATCCTCTTCCACGGGATGATCCTAAGCATTATTTTGCTAGCATGTTAAATAAAGGATATTGCCCAGAATCATCTTGTAAGGGAGATTGGCGACATGGAAACTTAATAAATAAATAAAAAGTAAATAATTAACTTGTATAATGTGTTTTCTTTCTCAGGTGTTGATATGTAGACTCACGGCTGTCATCTATATCATTCTCCAGATTTGCTGGCATAGTTTTGTTAGAATCTACTGATTCATTTTAGATTGCTTGCCATATTTCTTTAAATATTTCATTAATTCCTCCATCCTTTTAATCTGATGAAGACTGGAGTACTGATTTAACTCCATCTTCTAGAATTAGAGGTTCTTATAACAAAAAAAAAAACCCCTAAGTTATCTTAGAGGTTTACATCCTATAGAATTTCATTGTATTAATCCTCTGTCTGTTTGATCTTCTTTGAATCAGTATCTGTCCAAGGCTGAAACTTCCTTCTGAATTTAGAGGTCTTTTAGAAGACTTTCCTTGATTTTCAGTGCTGTTTCCATTTTCAGTAACTTTACAGTTGTTATTCTAAATTGTCTCTTGTCTCCCAAAACTCTCTGAACTTCTTTCTTATGCCCTTCCTGAAATACTTGTCTTTCTTGGCTTTGACTTTTCTTGTTCACAATTTTGCCATCTATTCTGAATCCCAGATTGTTTTCTTCTGTTTCTTGATCTTTGAAAATATCTTTTCACATTCTTTTCTTAACAACTTCCTTGATTTTATTCCACATTTTCACTGGTTTCATTTCACTGAGATTAAAAACTTCAAGGAGATTCTTAATGTTCTTCTTGAAAATAAGGGTTAAATGCCCACATTTTGGAAACTGGTTGAATTTGTTCTTCTGGTTTAGGTTGAATGGAACCTTCAGATGAGCAATTCATGATCGGTTCTACAATCAGCTCCTGGCCATGTTTTCTCTCTCTCTCTCTCTCATAACTATGAAATGTAGTGCTTGCTAACAGTTTGGCTGGCTCAAAAATAGGATGGATAGATTCAGGGAAGTCATGTGGATCAATGCCTATTAGCCTGATGGCACTGTGACTGCTCTGGAGGCCGTCTTCTGGGAAACTAGTAGGCAGTGTGCAGTTGGCCATTCTGAGAACAGATTGCTGGATTAGATGGACCCAGTGTCCAATCTAGCAGGGCTTTGTTTATGTTTTTATAACTGAGCTGTTCCATGTCCTTGCCCCAATAATATAGCCAATTTTATTTCTGTCTGCCCCATCTGGTACATGTATATGGACACAGACATAACATTGAAGAATGAATTAGCAATGAAGAAATAATTGGATTGGCAGAAGCTTATATGTCATTTTCCTCTTTCATTTATTTCTAAGCCCATACAGTCCAGCTACAGTTTCCAGTTTACTATTGCCCACTTTGGTATTCTGTCTTCAGTTGCTACCCAGTTGGACCCAGAAGTATGATTAAAGTCCAATTTTCTTATTTTTCTTTGTTCCCATATGGTTTTGTCGTATCTGCCATTTCTATTTTTTTTATTTCCTTGTTTTTAAGTACATTTTTAGTATTTTGCAAACTGCCTAGAGTCACCTAAAATTTGAAGCCATGTAAATTGTTGTTGCTGTTGTTACTGTTAATATTATTATACATCAATGGTTGGGGCATACATTTGAATAACCATCATATTAAAAAAAATTAAAAGTCTAATTTATATTCTATCATTGACTGAATTGTAGCCAAGGACTGTCTTTAAAGTCTTTGACTCACAGGCTGTCAATTAGCTATACAGAGTTTAGGGACATGTTTGCCTCCAATCCTGATTTGAATTCCATGAGAAATAACTAAACTTGCTTAAGGGTGCATTTTGAAAAGCATATAGAGGTGCCAAAGGTACGTATCCCCTAGTGAAATAAATTTGTTTTTGTTTTTTTCAGGATGGAGCAAGCAGGCTTGTTTGCCAGATTATGAATCTAATGAACAGCTTGCAACAGTTCTGGACATAATTGCATTTATCCTCCAAAAAAGAAGAAAAAGAGAAAGAAAAGTACAGAAAAGCAATTGAAATAGTTATATTACTGTGCCCTTGGGAAAGGACGATTTGTATTCATGTCAGACTGCTTTGCACAGTAACTTAGTAGTGGAATGTTTCTATCTTTAAAAAAAATCAGCTTTACCAGAATAATAACATTTATAGCGCCTGCTATGTTGTGAAAAAGCTGTGGAAAGCACCAGGTTAAATTCACTGATGTTATTGCCTGAAAGCTGCTAATAGCACCTGTACTATCACTTGAGTTTTGTGAATTGATCAGGCGTATAATAATGAGAGCTTATAAAGCAAAGCACAATGGAAGCTAAGAGTGAGACTTATCTGTGTTGATAAAGTAATTAAAAATTGACCTGCTGGGATTAGCAGAAAAGCTAATATAAGAGTTTTACTTAACCGTATATAGTTTGTTTGTCATTTAGAATTGGAGCTTCATCCAACCTAATGTGACCTGCAGGGGGGGAATTCTAAGCCAAAATGAATGCACATTTTCTTCTACAGCAATTAGACATTCATTTACATTTACTCAGGTTTTTTTCCCCATTAAAAATAGATAACAAAAAAAAACCCCAACCCTCCTTCCAAACATACATATAGGAGAGGAATGGATAATTGGAAAGTTCTTCTTTTTCTTCTTTTCTCCTCCTCCTCCTCCTCCTCCTCCTCCTCCTCCTCCTCCTCCTCCTCCTCCACTCCTCTGGGGGTAAATAAATAAATTTATTATCCAAATATATTCCTTTCTTTATTCCCAATGTTGCACACCAAATAATACCCAATCTACATTCCTAGAGGCTCCATTATATTGAGTTCAGTACTGAAACTTCAAGTAGACATAATTTTTAGGATGCTTTTTTTCTAAAGACTTGGTAACAAGTACTACAAGTTTTCACTTATTATAAAAGTTCAGTGGGTCTAGCAATGGTACTAGCTGCATGGATCTGCAACTTTATATTATTTTTGTTTGCTTTTCTACATATTCCTTGTGTCCCACTGTGACTTCTACTCAAAAATATTCCGCAGCTCTTGAAACAAGAGGTAAAACTAGAAGAATATGTATGATAAAAATATTACTTTCTTTCAAATTGCTTTCAACTTCCTATCTGTCTCCAGTCAAAACTTTGTCAGAGAGCTTCTGATCTTCTCTGAAAGATGAGCTCACTGGAAATTATCCTACTATGTGCAGCCAAACCTTGATAGCTATTTATGTAATAGGAAAGCTATTTTGGAATGATACCATATCTAGCAAAGGAAATCCCATGGAGTGGTTAGTGTTTCTCTTCCACATGAGTGTGTAGCAACAATTTTTCTCTCCATCAGATTCATCACTACCTTTCCAAATTGCATTTCCATGGAAGTGATAGGTGGTAGGGTTCTCACATGCATCCTTATCTATCAATTGTGGTGGGTTCTTCAACTTCTTCAGGAGGCAGGATATAATGTTACATTCTTACATGAAAGCAGATATTAAGCAGCCCATGATCTGACTTTGGATTTTAAATAATTTGGATTCACAATTGCCAATTAATATTCAGTTTGTTTAAAGGAATTGAATGATAAATGAATTGCTCTCCCAAGTACTTAAACACAAAAGTAAACTGAAATAATAGCAAACATACTAATACCAAGTGTTGCAGAAAAGGAATTGTTAGATTTTAATTAGTACTATGCAACCATTTAACTAATATGGTTTCAAGCAGTCATTCATCATGCTATATTGCTTGTTCCAAATGAAATATTATAACAAGATTTTTTTAAAACAATACTGATATCATACTTTTCGCTTTCAATAAGAGCAGAGCCAAACACCTGTTGCTTAGAGTGTGGGTAATTAGATTGTTTGTATTCCTGCTACAAAAAAAATATATATCTTCACACACCATAAGCAATTATACTAAGTGGCATCAAAGAATGAATATTTTTCTGTTGATCCTCCAAATTTTTGCAGCACAGATGAAACCTATAACCTCTGTTTGTGCTCTTTTCTAATAGAAAAGCCACCCAGAAAAGTTTTTAAGTTTTCTAAGAGCTTCTAAAAAACTCTAGATGAAATGGGTGGCAAACAAATCAAATAAATAAATAAATAAATAAATATAGGAAGCAAACAAATATCAAATGGGCTAGAAAGATGAGCATGTTAAAAGAGACCAGATAGTACCTTGAGATATTTTCCATATTGGGAACATTTCTGGAATAAAGGACTTATAAGATGCTTTTTTGTAACAATCTGTTGACTAATTTAGATAACCTCTCTGTTTACATTCCTTGGGAAAACCATGTTGATCAGTGATGTGTACCTCTAATTAGTCATGCTTGAACTGAAAATGTATCAAGGGATAGCTCAGTTAAAACTCTGATTCCATTAACCTATGCAGTTGTTGTGTTGTGTACTTTTGCCTTCTATATTGATTATGCACATCAGGGACAAAGTTCCTAGGAGGGAAAAGAATAGGTTCATAGCCCTATCACTCAAAGTTCACAAAACTGAAGTAGGAAAGATGGCTAGTGATACATTTGAGTGCTTTTAGCTTTTAAGTGTAGCTGAGAAGTTATGTTGTTTTTTTTGCTTGTAGGTGTATCTTGTATGGAAGCAGAAGGGCTCTATTAATTTCTTCTTAAGCTTCTTTGAAATGATATTGTAATTTGAGAAATCTGTGATAGTAGAGTTGGCACTGACAACTACAAATTCAATGCAGTTCTGTTTCTTTTTTTCCTCTCTCTTCCTACCTGTAATATGCAGGGAGACAAATTTATGATATAATGTGATTTACATGAAATCCCCCAACTCACCAAGTGATAATATGGACTAAAAGAAAGAAATGAATGATATAATAAATATCATGAGGGGAAAAAAAGGGGAAACGGATTGAAGAATTGTTTTTGTGTACCAGTGTGATTCCCTTCAAGCATCACTTAGTTTTTAACCTATGTTCAAAAAGAAAACCAATCTGTAAGCTTCAAGATGGATTCCTGAGTTTATCAATAGATTCAGTTTGAATGGATACTAAATTCTGCAAAACCCATCCTCATCCCAGGATTCTTTCTGCTTCACCCTGAGATATACCAGTCTTTTGCTAAAATGATGTTCCTACAACTGTTGAAACAGTATGCTGTGTTCCATTAAATAACCAAAAAATCAATTCAATACACTCAAGGCTGAGTGAGAATAAAAATGATAAAGGATCTGTAGACCAATGGACTTGAGAGGGACACAAGCTCACTGTAGTATTGCTAGAAAAAGAACAAATCTAATTTGTTTTCACAAGAGGTGCATATATTTTCTGATGTATGTGTTTGTATTGAGAGCATGTGACGAGAAGGACCTTCTTATCAATCTATAAGTTGCCCTCTGTGAGAAACTTGAACAAACAGCAATTTTATATCAGGCAATATCTTATGTTATATCTAGAAAGCAAATAGCACTTGGAATTCATAGGAAAGTGAAAAACACTTCCTTCCAAATACATTTGCAGATGTTAAATAACATAAAAAGCTACTGCTGGAATATACCAGTTTTCTGAAAGAGATAGACTGAGCTGTCTTAAAAATCACTAAACATCCTGTCACAACTGTTTCTGTTGTTTTAAAAAATACTCTGTTCATGTAAAGCACGAGTGTCAAACTCGCCATGTCACATGACATGTCATGAGGTATCGTGACTTTTTTTGCATTGTTGGAGCTGGGGTGGGCATAGCCTCCATATGATACAATCGGCCCACAAGCCGGCAGTTTGACACCCCTGATGGCAAGGCAAGGCAAGGCAAAGGCAAAGGCAAAGGCAAAGGCAAAGGCAAAGGCAAAGGCAAAGGCAAAGGCAAAGGCAAAGGCAAAGGCAAAGGCAAAGGCAAAGGCAAAGGCAAAGGCAAAGGCAAAGGCAAAGGCAAAGGCAAAGGCAAAGGCAAAGGCAAAGGCAAAGGCAAAGGCAAAGGCAAAGGCAAAGGCAAAGGCAAAGGCAAAGGCAAAGGCAAAGGCAAAGGCAAAGGCAAAGGCAAAGGCAAAGGCAAAGGCAAAGGCAAAGGCAAAGGCAAAGGCAAAGGCAAAGGCAAAGGCAAAGGCAAAGGCAAGGCAAGGCAAGGCAAGGCAAGGCGGAACATTGCAAAGCAAAGCATTAGCTTAAGTATGTTCAGTTATGCCTCCAAAATCTATATAGATTCCTGTTAAACTCTGCAAGGTAGTCACAAATTAGGCTCACACTCCCCTGATATTTTGATACACACTATAGTACTAAGTCTTTATTATAGTTCAAAAATGGTTTCCTTTACAGATTTTTGACAGTCTCTAGACAGGTTCAGTGTGGATACACCATTTAAATCCATATCCTGTAATGTCTCATTTTATGTACACTTTTTTTCAGGACTTGCATTTGTACAATGAAGCCTTGTCTTCCTTTCCTTACTTCAATTTGTTGATGATTGTTGCTTGTTTACATTCTCAGCATTCCAGGTCTGAGAACACTGGCCATCATAGAACTCTAACAATTGAGGGGCATTTGTAGAAAAACAAAACAATGGGTCACTGCAACCAAGGATGGCTGAATTTTGATTACATGTGAAATCATTCCCAACCGACATCCAGATTATTTGCCACTAATGATATTTTTCATTTTCTAGAAATATGTAGATCTTATAGTTGGCACTTTACCTCAGTAAAGTTCAGAACATTTGTTGTCCATGGTGCTTCACTAGTCTGTCATTCTTCAAAACCTTGTAGAGGCAAAGTCACTTATGTTTGTTGGGCATTTCATTGCATTTCAGGGCACTAACTCAGAACTATGAACCTTGGCTATATGACTCAGTGAGATAAAACACTTCATCATGAAACAGCTGTGATCTGTACAATTTTCCTTATTTCTTGGGTGGAAGGAATACAGGATTTCATTTCAACCACCACAACAGTGATCTCTCTCTCTCTCTCTCAGCTAGCTGATGGAAATGACTTATAAAACTTATTTGTAATAGTTTTTGCTTCTATTAATTTAAATTATGTTTAAGCTGCCTGACTTGTTGCTACTGTCTCATTTTCTCATCCTGAATTAGAAATGCTAAGCAATGTTTGTTTTGAACTTACAGTTAATGAACTTTATTGTGTTTTAGCACCAAGAGTGAGAAAAAGAGAGAATGAGGATGTGAATGTGAATGTATTCATTTCCCACAAAATTAACTATTTTATACAACAGTGTTATGAACTTCTTGATTTTTGTTTTTCTAAATTAATCTCCAAATTGAATTTTCTAAACTAATTTCATATAATTTGTTTTAAAAAATTGATCTTATAAGAAAGCTATTCCCACTACCATAACTGGTGGGAATAGGTGTTAAGAACTAATTTTTCCTTATCCTCTCTGAGTGATTACTGTGACTCTTCCTGGCATGTACAAAGATAATATTTATGTTCATCATACCTCCCACTTTCCTTGGGCAACATGCAGACAGAAATTATTTCTTTATTTTGGTTGTTTACATCATGGAACATTGCTAATCCAAAAAAGTGGATTGGCATAAATATAATTATTTTGTATACTAAGAGCAAGCAATTTCCCTTTAGAAGCAAGTATTGATTTTTAGCAAAATATAAATCCCCCCCCGAAACAACTAGAAGTAAAACTGTGTCGGCACAGAATATTCCTTTGCTGTCAGTTGCCCAAACAAACTATGCCACTGGTCATAAGAGAAGGAGCTTTCCTTAGTGCTACATTTCCTAATTAATATGAAGCAGGCAAGGATAGCTTTTCCGTAAAAACATGTTGCAGTTTCCTGTTTATCTTCCAGCAGAGCTGGTTTAATAACTATCTGTGTATTTCTTGAAGTTCTGAATGACCCAATCAATCAATCAATCAATCAATCAATCAATTTCTTGAAGTTCTGAATCAATGAAAAAAATGTATAACTATGTTCGGTGTTATTTGAATCATACTCATTTTTCAACTGCACCTATTGCCTATTCCTAAAAGCAATATGTTAGGATATCCTTACAGTAAGTGAAATACAATATATAAACCAAGAGTGGGAAACCTGAATTCTTAGGACGGGATAAAGCCTACATCCTAATTTACTTGTCTGTAAGAGATCACTTCAGATCTTTCCTACAGTACGAGCAAATTTGGCTTCAATCCCATCTATTTGTTTCATCTCTAGCATCCATATGGTTTGCTCCTAATTCAAGAGAATGCTTGACTGAACATGAAGAAGCTAATCCAGAATTTTCTTAATTGGCAGGTATGAACCATAAGAAACAGCTATTCCATTGTTGCTGATTGCCTGGTTTCAGCTGAAGTATAGTACTTCATGTTCTCTGCTGATGTTCCAGCAAATTTATTTCACAGGTGAGAAATGTTATTTTTCCTTCAGACTGGTAATTAATTTCACTCTTACTGCCTGTTCATTCTTCCTTGTTATTCTTTTTCTCCCTATTTACCTATAGAACCTGGCTTTAATGCTGGCTTGATATATAGGCATATACCCCCTCCAAATATTTAAAAATAAAAATGAAGAATGGCTGCTGAATAAAATTATGGTGGCATTTGATTCCTCGGATCCAACATGTGTAAGTACCCTCAAATAAAATATGACATCTGCTTCACCATCTATTAGGTGACATGACAATAATCTTCTGAAGTGATGTTTATTTATAAAAAAAATGTGCAAGTATAATATTCTTTTCTGAGTATTTCTTTCATGCTTTCTGAACTGTTTCTACAAGAGCCATTTGTAGTATCATCCAGTCAGCACTGTGAAGATTTATTCCTAATGAAGATGCTTTCTATTGTCACGTCAACGGCTAGGTGACTCTATATATACTACATATTTTGAATATATTTGCAGTTCCAACCTTATACTGTTGTACTGTTGTGCCAAAGGTATGTATATTAGACTTTAGAAATGCAATGAAAAGTATTGCATTCCTACGGCATTTTGCAGAGAAGATGTCTTTCTCTGTTGCACAGCATTTTCACACACACACACACACACACACATCATTTCAGATATGATTTCAGCCCCATTACTGAGGGCATGGGAGTGATGATCCTGGTGAGTGCTCAGCCAAGATGTGCCACTACTTCGAAGAGTGATATGTCTCTCTCTCTCTCTCTCAGCTAGTTGACGGAAATGACTTATAAAACTTATTTGGAATAGTTTTTGCTTCTATTAATTTAAGTTATGTTTAAGCTATCTGACTTGTTGCTACTGTCTCATTTTCTCATCATGAATTAGAAATGCTAAGCAATGTTTGTTTTGAACTTACAGTTAATGAACTTCATTGTGTTTTAGCACCAAGAGTGAGAAAAAGAGAGAATAAGGATGTGAATGTATTTATTTCCCACAAAATTAACTATTTTATACAACAGTGTTATGAACTTCTTGCACATTTTTGTTTTTCTAAATTAATCTCCAAATTAAATTTTCTAAACTAATTTCATATAATTGTTTAAAAAATGTGATCTTATAAGAAAGCTATTCCCAATACCATAATAGGTGGGAATAGGTGTTAAGAACTAATTTTTCCTTATCCTCTCTGAGTGATTACTGTGACTCTTCCTGGCATGTACGAAGATAATATTTATGTTCATCATACCTCCCACTTTCCTTGGGCAACATGCAGACAGAAATTATTTCTTTATTTTGGTTGTTTACATCATGGAACATTGCTAATCCAAAAAAGTGGATTGGCATAAATATAATTATTTTGTTTACCAAGAGCAAGCAATTTCCCTTTAGAAGCAAGTATTGATTTTTAGCAGAATATAAAAGCTTTTTTCCCCCAGAAACAGCTAGAAGCAAAACTGTGTCGGCACAGAATATTCTTTTGCTGTCAGTTGCCCAAACAAACTATGCCACTGGTCATAAGAGAAGGAGCTTTCCTTAGTGCTACATTTCCTAATTAATATGAAGAAGGCAAGATAGGTTTTCTCTAAAAACATGTTGCAGTTTCCTGTTTATCTTCCAGCAGAGCTGGTTTAATAACTATCTGTGTATTTCTTGAAGTTCTGAATCTTGTGGCCTGTGTACTCAGGTGAATATATTGATGCTGCTAGTAAAATAAGTAGATACAATTTTTCCAATCAATGTATTTGTCCAGGAAAATATATGTACAGAACTTACACTTTAATTCACAGCAGTTACAGAAGCTTTGGGAACATAATACAGAATCAATCCTATTAATAAAGGGATGACATATGAATTAGAGGTAGCATGACATTTAATTTATTTGACTCTATTTATTACAATGAGTGTTCCTCCACAATAGGTGGTACATTAAATGAAATATTCTTTTTTAAAAAATAGAAAAGAAACTGAAATGAATGCTTTATATCGGCTGAAAAGGAAAGTGTAAAAAAAGGAAAGTGAAATGTTTTCTCGAACAATGGGATCTATCAAAAAGATATCTAAAGGCTATTTCATTTTGTTGGAATGAAACATATACTGTATGCCCTAATCAAAAAATAAAGCTCTGTCTGAAAGAATCTCACCATAATGTTGATGCGTATTTGAACATCCGTCTTAGCTACTTTCTAATATTTACAGAGTGTTCATTAAACTGGATTGTGAAAATGTCTTTATTGTTATACAAGGTTAGCTACCCAGGACAAGCTACTCATATCAGGTCTGACATTAGAATTAAATTTCATTCCCTATTTTTCTGAATAGAAGAAAGATTATTTAGAGGCTACTGAAGATTCAATATATCTTTCAAAGATCTACCAATAATACCCATACTTCCTGGCATTTGTCCAAAGTAAATTAGTTCTCCTTCTCCTTTCTAGATTTTGAAGCTGTCCTATTAAATGTTGCTATTATGAATCAAGGTCTACCTCTCTTCTCAACATTTCTAGAAATGAAGATTCTGCATGTTTTTGTGTTATATGCATGTATGAATATATAATTTTGCATACATATAAACATTTGTATTAACTAAAAAATAATCCAATGAAAATGTCATCCACATCAGAAAGCTCCAGCAATGGGCACTGTGTAACAAAAATTGGGCAGTAATTCAAGTATTAATTACTTGAAATTCAATACTTATATTTATTTTATGTGATGATTCCGGGAAAGATTATCAAATACTTAACTATTTTTTAGTATAAAATATACAGCAACTTGTATATTTTAGAGAGGAGAAAGAGATGAGATATTTAAACAGTCAGTAGTAATACAATACTATAGTTGTCTTTCCAAAAAACAGAGATGCTTTGTACCCCATCCATTTTGAAAGCTACATGCAATAGCTCATTCTGTTTCTCCACTCGCATTTTGGGAAGTTGCTTCTCGTGGATTGCCACCAGAACAATTTTGAAAGTTTTAGTTGTATTTTGTACCATACACTTGTTAAATCTTTTGATGATAGATAGATAGATAGTTAGATAGATAGATAGATAGATAGATAGATAGATAGATAGATAGATAGATAGATAGATAGATAGATAGATAACCTTTATTGTCATTTTCTTTTACTGTGGGCACAATGGCACACATTAAAAATGAAATTTAGCTGCTTGCTCTCAAATTGTACACATACATAGCACACATTTAAGCATACTATATACAACATATGTATAGACCTACACCTTTACATATAAGTAACATATAAATATTAATCACTGCCCATCTTGAATGTATAACGGAGGGAGGAAGCTTTAGATTATTCACAAGGTTAATACTATATAGAAATTATGTTTATTATATTATATTATGTTCATGATATTTCAAGTGAACATTGTGGATGATCAAAGCTCTTGAAGGTTCCTCAAAGATTTAAGTGTACATGTATGTGTCTGTGCAGCCATTCGTTTATATGTGTTAAAAGAAACACACTCCTCTTTCCTTTTCTAATCTCAGCATGGCTGTGAACTTACAGGGTGGGCTATGATAACTCACTATTTTCTCAGCTTCAAACTTACACCCAACATCAGAAACCATATGCAAAGATAATTGAAAGCCAATTTGTAATCCTTGTTATCTACTGTATGTTCTAATAAATGCAGGTGTTAAAGATTTGGTTGTCACTGGAATGCTTCTGGTGTGAAAAAACCTTGCACATCAAACTCATGGGTTAGTCATTGTCTTAAAAAGGAAAAGCAACTGACAATAATTTATTATATCTTGGTTGTTTTAATAGACAAGTTTGATCTCCATGACTACTTGTCCTGAAACTATTCTAAAATTATTTCTTTTTTTTAACTTTCAAGACAGTCCTGTACTTGTGGATTTCATAGCTGTTTGTGATTTGTACCAATTATTGGCTGCTGCCCTCTGTGTTGTAAAAAGTGTGTCTATTGTGGCCTAGGAGTAAGGCAGTTGTAAACAATAGAAAAATAAACTTTTTTCCCATTTTTTTCCTGGTCTGCTGACAATTGTTAAGTCCTTATGAATGTTAAGACTGTTCTCTGGCTTAGACTATGACAAGTATCAATCAGAATGCAATCAGTAATGCATATTAAACTAGTTTTATTTGCACGAATGGCAAATTAGAAGCACTACTTGCCCTACCCCAGGAGGACACATCCATCCATTTAATACTTAGTAAAAGTGAGTAAATGGTAATACTTAATAAAAACTGAGTAAATGGTTTCTGTTTTGTTTCTCTATGCTTTCTTGTGACTGGGCATTCAAAATGATAATGCAAACCTTTGAATTTTAATCTTTGACCTAATACTAGCTCAGCTAGTGCTGAACTAAGAATACTAAGTTGGGAAAGTACTGATTCCAGTCATTTTCAAGTTTGAGTTCTTCAAACTAGAAAGCAACTAATCTAGTGTATGAGTAGTACTCATGCATGTATGCATTCTGTCCTGTGCATCAAAATTATTTTTTAAAAAAATCCCTGATACAAGGTCTTGGCCAGTAAACCTGAGTATTCATGGAATGAATAATGTCTAACAAGACAGGAGACAAAGGGTGAGAAACTGGTTGCCATCTCTTCTCATAATGATGGCTTAATAATGGCCCCTTCTATACTAGGAAAAATTATCCTGAAATTCACACTAGACCCAAAAGAAGCACTGTAGTAATTAACCATTAGTGATCAGAAACTGAAGAATATAAGAAATTTATATTTATGTCTTAAAAAGCCAAACATCCCTTTCTCTCCATAAATTGATCCAGATAAAATAAATGAATGAATAATAAATAAATAACATCATAGATAGATAAATAATGACCAAAGCAACCACATCTCCCCCAAAAATGTCTGCAAGTGAAAAAATACTAATTGTTATAATTAGTCACTTTTTAAAAAAATAATAAATTTAAAATTTGATCAATATGGAGCTTGACACTATGGATAGAATTTCTGAATTGTATTTAGAAGGTTCTTCTGACTTCAGAATGGTAATAAAAGTTTAATGTATTGGATTTAATCACAAAGACAGTTCCAGACCTGGATAAGAAAAGTTGTGTATGCACTCCTTTCCTGTGGATAATACACACAGCAATTTTTTCCTCTTCTCAACACATTTTGTACTATGCCATGCATATTTAGGCAACTGCATTACAAGATATGTGCTATTACAATAAATTTCATTAAAATATTCTCAACAGAATATTAATAGCTATAATTTGATCATAAGAAAAAGAAACGGTTATAAATCAGAGTTATATTACTACATTATATTATTGCCATATTCCTCATTCGAAACCAGCACCCTATATTTATTTGATTTAGAAATATCTTTCATTTAGTCTGAATGCTCCCTTGGTGTCAATAAACCCAGACTGCTAGACAAATCAAACAGGCTTTTAAACCATTTAAAACCAAATAATGTAAATTTTCAAGAAAAAAATACATTCAGGGAAATAAAAACAATCACTATGCCTCCTGATTAAGCAGGATGAAACTGATAAAAATGCATCTAAAATGCATTTAGCTTCATTGCCTTGCAAAACAGAGCAATCTTCTCCAAATCCCCATGATTTTAAATGGGCAATGTCTTTAGTAGGGAGGGTACTTTCAAACTGGTTATGAGCTGGAAAATGCAAAGGAATTTACATTAGTCAGCATACAGATATAATATATGTGATGGTGGTTGTAAACTACTACTCCAAATTCTTATTGTGGGTAAGAATTCTACTTATGTATTGGGAAATTCTTGCCTATTAATTTTTATTTGCAATTTGGTAAAGATAACTGTATTTTTATCACCTTTATTCTATAGCCTAGTGATGGTGAACCTTTTAGAGACCGAGTGCCCAAACTGAAACCCAAAACCCACTTATGTATCGTTGGGTGCCAGATGGGTGTGGCCCATTGGGTGGGTGTGGCCCATTGGGTGGGTGTGGCCCATTGGGTGAGTGTGGCTGTGGTGGTAACGGCAGACTGGGAGGGACTAAAAGTTCAATCAATCAATTCCAACTTTGCGAGATCTTTTTTTTCCCATGAGAAGTTGAAATTGATTGATTGAACCTTTTTTTCCCATATGGCGGCAGAGGACTAAAGCGAAAAGGTTTTATAAAACCCAGCTGAAGGCCTAGGACTGGGGCGATGGCATGCGTGCCCACAGAGAGGGCTCTGCGTGCCACCTGTGGCACCCATGCCATAGGTTTGCCACCACAGCTATAGCCCCTTTTGGAATTCTTCATTCAAGAAAAGCAGAGGCACAACTACAAGGATGGAACTATTCTAAATAGTTGCCACAAAGGGAAACAGTCTCTAATACATGTTTTTCATAGATATGCTGTATATCTCCCCGAAGAGGCCCTCTAGAGCAGGGGTTCTCAACCTTGGCAACTTTAAGACTTGTGGACTTCAACTCCCAGAATTCCTCAGCCAGCTTTGCTGGCTGAGGAATTCTGGGAGTTGAAGTCCACAAGTCTTAAAGTTGCCAAGGTTGAGAACCCCTGCTCTAGATTTACACGAAAGTTCTAGAATCTTGTTTCCCTTGAAAACTGATGATTTGTTCCCTCTCTCTTTCTCCTACCTCAATGAATAATCTCAGCTAAGAGATTTGTAATAAAGAAAATGTGGTTAGAGTAGCAAAGAACTATCATAACTGCACAACAAATAAACTTGATCCAGAGTCAAAGAACAAGTAAGTCATCCAATTGTGATAGGAACCAGTTTATTAGGCTTCTCTGACATTCTCCTTCTTCTTCTTCTTCTTCTTCTTCTTCTTCTTCTTCTTCTTCTTCTTCTTCTTCTTCTTCTTCTTCTTCTTCTTCTTCTTCTTCTTCTTCTTCTTCTTCTTCTCCTTCTTCTTCTTCTTCTTCTTCTTCTTCTTCTTCTTCTTCTTCTTCTTCTTCTTCTTCTTCTTCTTCTTCTTCTCCTCCTCCTCCTCCTCCTCTTACTTCTCCTCTTCCTCCTCCTCTTGTTTGAGAGCTGAGAACGTGGTTGAGAGTTACCCATTAAAACAACAGTAGCTCAGCCATTCAGTGGGTACTGTCAAATGGCTACTTCTAATCCTAACAGATCAAAATCAGAAAATAGCTATTTGATTCTTCCTTCCTTCACTGATTTTTGTGATAGGAAGGAGCAGAGGGAAATCATGGGTAAAACAGAAATGGAAGATAACTTTTGTAAAATTCTAGATATAAAGCTGAGCAATTTTACAAAGCTTTAATGAAGCAGCATAATACTCAGAATGGATTATTATATGGTCAAAAGACAATAATCCATACATAAAAAACATAAATAGCTATCCAGCACTGGATAATCTAACAAAATATTAATCAAAGGTATGTTTTTCTCATTACTTGCCTGAACTAACTGATAAATATGATAAATTTATATTCTATACTGGATATTTACTCGGTTTGTCATTAAATGTATAATAGAACTGCCTTGTACTTTTACGAATTGCTAAAACAAATGAAAAAGTTATTTTCTTTTTATAACTCATCTTAATTAAATGTAGTAGATATGTACTTTAAGTTCATAGTCATAATAAACCTACCATAACACATTTGATATTTTACATTTCTCAGATAAAAATGAGTTTGAGATAAAATTGAAATTATCTAGCAATAATTTCTTTTGTTTTAGATTAAAGACCACAGATTGTTGCATTATGTTTTATATTGTATTTCCATGTTAAACCTCAATGTTCCCTTACAAAAATAAGAGGAACTTATTTTTTTTCTTATAAAATAAATCTATCACATAACAGAATAGTCCCTGTCAACAATCATCAGTTAGATTGTCTGCTCTTTGTAAAAGCTAACAAAGCATATATAGCCATTACATAATTACCATGTTTCCCCAAAAATAAGACCCGGTCTTTTTTTCCCTCCAAAAGAGGCACCAGGTCTTATTTTCAGGGGGTGTGTCTTTTCTATTCACCTCGCAGCAGTGGCACCAAGAGCCCCACTTCTTCTGAGGACGAAGGAGCAACTTCATTCTGCAGCTGAGAATGGAGCTCCAGCCTGCATTTCACCATCACCATTTCACCTTCTAGAAAGGCCTCTGACTGTGAAATGCAGGCTGAGGGATGCCACAGAAGAAGTGGGCTGGCGAGATGAGGCAAGTGTTGATCCATGGGAGGCTCCACCTCCCCACCCTAGCTTGATTTTTAGGGGTGCACCTCACTCCAAAACTAGGATTTATTTTGGGAGTAGGGCTTACTTTCGGGGAAATACAGTAGTATTTCATCTTATTCACCCCTTCCCTATTCATAAACCTCTATGATCAAACTTTGACCACTTATACTTGGGACAAATTACTTTGGTCTCAGGCAGTTACTTTCCTATAAGTCCTGTTCTGACTGCAGCCTTAAGCTGCAATTGTAAAAGAGCTCTAGGGATTTTTTGATGCCAGCAACACTGGCCAATAGATATCCTGCATAGCCAGGTTTTCTCCATTACTTCCAAACCACTTGAAAATGCTGCAGAGCTAGAATCATACTCTCCCAACTATTTCATTCTATTTATTTCTCTAGCTAGCAAGATGAAATAGAGATTTCAAAAGGAGTATCCATATTTTCTCTGCAAATGGACACTTTGTAATGAACAATTTTAGTTTAAGCTATTTGGGAATTAAAATACTTTAAAATTGTTTAATTTACTTTAAAATACTTGTATGGGATATGGAAGAAATGTCAATATAAACAAAGCACAGTCCAGGCAAATTCATGAATGTTTAAGTTTTACAAATTTCAGAAATTCTGTTTACGCTCAAGGAAGAGTGATGCACATACAGCCTTAATAAGCCCTCCCTGCACATTGCAGAGGATACTGGGATTATTGGTGGTGACAACAGTTCACATTCTGTAGGTTGTCCAGGCCTATGAAAACTCACAATATGCCTGGGAACTTATTAATTTTTCTCTTGTGTCTTCAGACAAAAAGAAAAGTTTGACAGCTATTGTTGATAAAGCCCTTTATAAGTCTCAAGGATGCTGGTTTTCTTTGACACACTGTTTCAAAATCACTTGACCTTGCCCATTTTGAAAAGGGATGGAGCTCCTCTGAGGGACTGGGAAAATGGTGAAATGGCATATTGTTGGACTTTTAAAAAGCCCTGTGGAAAAATAGGCAGTTCAACTAAACAAAATTAGTATTTTTTTTATTGGTAGAGACCCTATATTTTTGCTGGGTTTAAAAATGGGGGCATTTTAAGAATAAGATAACTGTTATTACCATTAAGCTGATAAGAAAAAACTGCTGTAATCAAATCTATAGCAGATGCCATTCAGGAATAACAAGAAAAATGCAAGCTTTTTTAATTATTATTTTAAAGCTGGTTTCTATGTTGGGGGTGGGTGGGGGCAAACCAGTTAGTGCGAAGTTGCATGCCTGTCCAAAAGGGATAAACCCTGTATCATAATGTTGCTTTTGACAATATGATGAAAGTAACCAGAACTTATACTTAAACCATGTTTTGAAACAAACAGGACTTTTGCAAACAGATAATCACAAATTCATTCTTGGGTTCATTTTTGAACTTATCCATTCTTGGGTTCCTGGAAGATTCAATTGCCTTTTCTGTGCTCATATTCAAAATAGTCCATTTCCCACTCTTCAAAGCTCATACCTAGTTCTTCCATTACCACCAATCACTGGAACACAACACACCTATTACTAGTAATAGATTCCTACTGTTCTAGCCATCTGCTGTGTAGCAAAGTATTTTATCATTTATTTATTTATATCATTTATTCATACTTTGTTATACTGAGTCGCACTCGACACACTGATTTTAGACTGACACTTATTTTTGTCTAGATGCCACTAATTCATATTTTCTGACATATATTTGAGTTTTTTCATTCGTAATCAACCCTACACCTTCACTTCCTCAATACTACTGAGAAATACATTGCACACATATTCCTCAATACCATTCTATGGCATCAGATCCTCTTTATTTGGATCTATTGTATTTACATCCTTCCCAATTTTAAGACACTGATCTTATCTATTTTTCTTTCATTTGTTTCACTAGTAATTTATCCTTTTTAGCATGTACTCCCCTTACTTTCCAAATCTCAATTAATTAAGTACAATAAAACTCTTTAATGATCAAGGTAGTTGAAAAAAAGCATAGCTATTTGAAAATGCCTTTGGATGAGTCTTCATATTGTTTACTGCTAGGTTTTTTTCATGAAATTTTTTTCAAGAATAATGATATTTGTCAGCATAATATCAGCATAATATATTTCGTACAGCTGCTGCTCTAGGGTAGGCTTGCTTTATTGAAATATGCTATTAAAATATGTTATCTAAATATATGCTTTAAGCAATTACATGATGTTTACCTTTTTAAACCACCTTGAATGTATGTTTAATTCATGTATATATTAATTCATAAATGTGAAATATTTAAATACATTTTACCCCAAAGTAACTATTCTAAAGATATCCTGATATTTTAGGTAAATTATGTGGAAAGTGATAGGTAAACAGGCATTCTCACATTGCCTTTTTATTTATAACCAGTTATATTTTATATTTTACTTTTTCCAAGTTTGTTTCATTTTGTTACATATCACACAGAGTCATAGGATTGGGTCAGTTAACAAATAGAACAAATAAAGAAATGAGTGCAATGGCTGGTGATAAATAAGGAATGCTATTACCATCATCACCCAAATGTTTTGAAGGACGACTATTTTCAGACCCAGGCAATATGGCCAAGGATAAGGAATTGTGTATCCCAAATTATTAAGATGCCTCAGATTCTTATTCCTGCTTTTAATTTAAAAGTTGTATCTTTGAATCAGTCTCCTAATGATTACATGGTCAGATCCTTGCACTGTTTGGAAGTAGTTTGCCACTGCCATTTTCCAAAGGCTGAAAGTCACCTAGCTAGCTTCAGTGTCAAAGGCAGAACCAGAATGTCTGGCTTCTATTGTAGTGTTTTTAACAACTGTGCCTAACTCATATAGGTAGACAAGAAAAGGCACCTTCCAATATTTTTCTTGATCCCTTTGGGAAGAAATGGTGCTTACAATCTTTCATTAAATGAGTGAAGGCCAGAGTTACAGAATTACATTACTGCTGACTGACCAGTCTAATATTGTTCCTAAATTACTGACCACTGATTGCATCCATGATTTTGTAGACATTCAGGTAGACATCTGCTTCTATTATGGAACTGTCCAAATGAGTTAGAGCAGGAACTCTTATGCTCAAAAATAGCTTTTATGATCTACCACTCTTATACAAATTCATTATGCAAACCTGCATAATATCACTATGTCCAGCTCTTTAGAGAAAATAATAATGAAATGGCAATAGACAAGGCTGACTTGGAAACATGGAGAAGAAGATCTTTACCTATATAGCTTGAAACAGCCAATAAGCTCCTCTATAATCTCACTTACTACTACTACAAGTTCAATCCAATGGAATAACATAAGAGATTTTATACACTTTGCTGTCAGTGGAAATTGTTAGCTTAAGAGGAAAAATATTACTTTAACACTGAAACAGCTAAGGGCAACATACACCTGTCTCAGACTCTGTAAGCATAAAGATCAAGTAATATTCCCCACTTGGGGCTGTATATAGGAACATATGCCTGCATCTACAGGGCCTTAATTATTTCTCCTGTGTAACAAATGTTCTAATTTATGCAAATACTTCCTGTTGAGTAATTCAAAATGAAATTTCATTTCTGTCTTTCTAATAAGCAGCCACCTGTGTGATGCAGCATGACTTTTTGACATGGTTTCATACTAACACACATACCGGTATAAATCATTGCAAAGTCAAAATGTACTGAAGTGGAGAATTTGGGTTGTCAGTGTAGTATCATTCCAACTGAGTCAAACAAGTTGAAATTAAACACCTTTGAAGTTCATGCAAATATTCTATTTTGTCATTAATGTTAACATCTGGCCTCTTTTTCACATAATCTCTCATATTTCCCTTGTTCCTATGTAAATCTGTTCTCCATCTTATTTCTAGTGGTTCATCTTATATATAGTTCATCATCTAAAATTACTTTCCAGATATGCTGATTTAATGTTGTGCTTGTTTGTTTGTTTCTATTCTCTGCAGACCAGATGCCTCTGGGCTTTATTCACAACAGGAAATGGATTAGGAACTAATGGCCTTATATGTTTTCAGAACTGGGAGCACAGCTCCTTGTTTATGAATGCTAGGTGGAATCATTCATTAGTATCCAATTCAAGGCTGACTTTAAACTGATAGTTGAAATATCTAGACTACTCCCTGCTTCTTTCCTATTCCTTGATTGAATTGTTTTCTATTTTTGTTTTGCTAACAATCTGTCTAATAAAAGAGTTTCAGAATTTGCAACCTGACCTTTTTTTGGTCAATTTTTATTGGTCCTACTAAAGATCTTGTCCTATTATTGATGTTGGATTCTATATGGCACCATCACTGTGAACTCACCTGCTGACCAATATCCATATCCATTTATTTTTTTTTATTTTTTTTAAATATATTTTTATTGGTTTTTTTTTAAATTTTACAGAAGAAAAAAATTAGTCAAATCAAATCATAGTATTAAAATAAACAATCATCCATAAACAAAACATAAATACACTGTTCAATACATCTAATACTAATAACTCAACTGAAAATAATCATCCCAAACAATTAACATCACTGCTCGGCACCCCCACCACCACATCCCCCCAACCCTATCCTTCCCCCCTCACTTACCAACTAACTACCTACCTTCCTCCCTCCTTCTCTTCTTTCTTCATCCTTCTCTATCTCCATCCTACTCTTCCCCCTTCTTATCAACTTCCACTTACATCAGCCTTCACTCCTCCTTCCTCTTTTCCATCAGATGTGGTGCCCAGAGGCCACCCGAGCAACCCCTTAATAACAGTAATTACATATATTCTTCCACCAACCCCAATTACAGTTGAGAAAACATCATATATAAAATTATAAACCCTCCCTAACCCTCCCCCCCCGACTTCCCAGAGTGAGTACAGGGTACAACAAAAGAAAACCCCACTACATCAAACAAAATTATTATATAATCCTAACAAGAATTTTAAACTATATACTATATACACTCTCCAAATCAATTCAATCCATTAAACAAAACAAACAACTCATCTTGTTAAGAATAATAATTATCATTTACATCTAAACCATCAATCTAAGTCAAATCTTAAATCACTTCAATCCATTGAGAGGTTATATAAAATCACCCAAACCATCAAGTTTAATATATACCATTCTTTTTTTTAAAAAAAATAAACAAATAATATCAATAACAATAAATCCCTCAATTCAAAAAGAAAAATTATGTTCTTAATCAATTTAATATATCTTAATATATCTTAATATATCTTCATTTAAACATCCTCTCTTACAACTTACTTATAAAATTGATCTTTAATTCAACCCATAGTCTTAGATTGGCCTTAATTCCTTTCATTTAATTATAAATTATTATCAATCGACTTCTGGGCTCTCTCATCTGTCAAATAAACCTCCATAACAAATACAGTCTATTTATTCCATTTCTAACTTACATTCCTTCAACTTTATCCAATCACTTAATGCTTATCTATCTCATCAATAAATCAATCTAATGTCAAACCTAGATCATCAAAACAAATACATTCTTCATCAATTTAATTATATCAACCATTAATCATCTTCTCTTACATCTTACTCATAATCTTAGTCCTTAATTCAGTCCATAATTTTAGATTACCCATAATTCCTTACATACAATTTTAAATTTCATTTCTTCAGACGAATTCTAGGGTTTTTTTTAACCAAGTAAACCTCCATAACGAGGCCTCCCATCCAAATAATAAGTCTCTCTTCTTTATTTCTTCAGTCCCATAAATAAGTTGCTTCTTAAACTGAATCAATGTCTCTTTTTTCTCAATTAAATCCTCTTCTTGCTGCTTAACTAAAGAAAAAAATAGCCGTCCTTTCCTTTCTTGAAACAAATCCTCTTCCTCTCCATAAATAAACTGTTCATCAAGCAGGATCCATTTCCCTTTATAGTCTTTATTCTCAGAACTATCTTCTTCTTTTTCCTGTTGTTCTTCTAGTTTATATTGTATTATAAAATGCTCAGCAGTCAGTTGTAAATCAGTTTCATTTGGGAGAAAGATTCTAGTTAATTGTTCTTGCTCTTCTTCTTGTTTAGATTGTATTATAAATTGTTCAGCAGTCGGTTGTAAATCAATTCCGGTGGCTCCGCCAGCGCCGCCAGGGTCTCCTCTGTGAGACTCCGTTCTCTGGGTTTGTAAAGCCGCAAAAAACAGCGCACACCAGCTGTTTTTCACGGTGAAAAACCCCCTCTCCGGGCAAAGGAGAGGTGTAGAGCATCGGGAACAAGGTTGAGCCCCTCTTAAATCCCTGGGAAAGAAGTTTTCAGGGATCAAGAGTGAGCTCCCTAAAGCTCCGGAGGACGCTCCTGCCCAGAGACGCTTCTGTCATCAGACAGAGAAAGACGCCGCGACCACTTCTGCTTTTTTAAAATACAACACAGGAGAGATTGTAAGCAGACTGAGTGAATACAGGAGTTCTTAATGGATTGCAAGTATTTTTTTATTGTTTTTCTGGCTATATATTTCTAACGTCTACAATCAACATAATGCTTTCAAGATGGCGTATAGCTTTCACTGCTTTCATTGTTAGGGAAAGTGCTGGAAAGTGAAAGTGAATTCTTTACTTTTTTCTCTCTTCCTGTTCTCGTAAGCGAAGTCAGAGAGACGGCTGTGATTGTCTTAAAGTTAAAATGGAGTGGAATTTACAGTTAAATGCTGAACCTATTCTGGACTGTATTGAGAAATTTCATGAAGAAAGGCTTGAAATAGTGAAGAGTTTTACGCAAGAGTTTAAAGCAATATTGAAAGAAACTTTTACAGAAATATTAACTAAATTTCTTTTTCCAAATGACATATCCATTTATTTTTCTTCAGTGCTGCCTATCAATAAAATGACTTTTTGATAGATATGAGAAGGAAAGCAGGGCTAACCCATTTCCTGCAAAAAACAGTTTTATTAGGCTTGTCCATGCTGCAAATTATATCTAGTTGATCACTATTTAATAACTTGTGTCATGTGGGCACAGATTTCAGAATTGATAGGCCAATATCACATAGTCCAAGTTTTTCACTTATTTTATATAGAACAAATCAATAAGTTGGATATAAGCCTAGCTTCAAGAGAATAGACACTTTTCACCAGCTTCATTATTTGTTTAGTTGGCATTTCCCTACCTATCAATGGACACAGTCTATAGAAGAAGTATTAAAGAAGTATTTTCTTCCTTTTAGAACTATTTAGTGTCAAATACACAAGCAAATGTTAGAACAATATGATGCATGTCCAACATATGTATCCCTAGGTTGTTGTTGTTGTTGTTGTTGTTATTATTATTATTATTATTATTATTATTATTATTATTATTATTATTATTATTATTATTATTATTATAATTTCTAGCTCTACTTCTGTTCTGTCTTGAAACCCAGCAACAGTATAGGGTTATTTAGTGAAGTGTTCCACCATGCTATGCTTTGTCAGCATTCTTCTTGTCCTAGATTATACCATTCAATGTTTTACTGAGTCTTCTCACAGTCTCACTCAGCATTTCATAAATCCAAATTAAGCTCATTTATCAATCTACCTTAGCTTAACAACCTAATTTATTTTGGTTAAATCCCAGTAGAACATAAGACTATCTTTTATAGATACACTGGTGGTGCAGTGGTTAGAATGCAATATTGCAGACTAATTCTGTTGACTGCCAGCAGTTCGATTCTGCCTGGCTCAAAGTTGACTCAGTCTTCCATCCTTCCTAGATCGATAAAATGAGGACCCAGATTGTTGGGTACAATATGCTAACTCTGTAAACTAGTTAGAGAGGGCTGTAAAGCTCTGTGAAGTGGTATATAAGTCTAAGTGCTATTGCTATTGCTATTGCTATCTATTCATTTTTAACCATGGTAGACTTTCTAGATGCCAGCTAACCAGCTCCTCTGTTATTCAGACCCTTCTCCATAGAAACCTATCAAACGTTAATGTGTCCTCCTAAAAGTTTCCAAGATTTTTCTCTTGTTGCTAACTTTGTTTCTGTCCCTCCTTTTCCTCTTGAAGCTACATCTTATGTGAAGCAAATCTATTCTCTATTCCAGAATTCACCAGATGTGCAGATTCATTTGTACTAAAGCACATGGATGACTTGTCACAATTAGAATTGAACATTAACAATTGCTTCCTGAATTCCTTTTTCTACCTTTTCCATTCCCCAACTCCTTTTGCTTTCATATCATGTTTTTAGAGTATAAGCTTGAAAGCAGGGACCGTCTTTTTTATTTAAGATATATTGGGAGCCTCTGAATGAGCAAACAAACAGATTGTATCTTTAGAAAACTTTATTAGTGAATGTTTCATTCTGTGCTTTGGAGAATACCTCTTTGTGGTAACCCCTGAGATACTGGAACACTGCTATCATGTCACCCCAAGTCCCTTTTTTCATTAAACTAGACATATCCTATTACAGCAATCTTTCTTTATATGTTTTAGCCTCCAGTCCCATTATCATTTTTGTTGCTCTTCTCTGCACTTTTTCTAGAGTCTCAACATCTTTTTTACATTGTGGCAACCAAAACTGGATGCAGTATTCCAAGTGTGGCCTTACCAAAGCATTATAAAGTGTTTAAAGTTATTAACACTTCACGTGATCTTGATTCTATCCCTCCATTAAAACAGCCTAGAACTGTGTTGGTTTTTCTGGCAGCTGCAGCACTTTTCTGACTCATATTTAAGTGATTGTCTACTAGGACTCCAAGATCCCTCTCACAGTTACTACTATTGAGAAAGGTACCAACTATACTATACCTGTGTATTTGGTTTTTCTTGTTTAAATGTAGAATCTTACTTTTTTCACCACATAATTTTATTTTGTTAGATAGTGCACAATGTTCAAGTCTGTCAAGATCCTTCTGTACTTAAGCCTATCTTCTGGAGTGTTGGATATTCCTGCCAGCTTGGTGTCATCTGCAAATCTGATGAGTTCCCCATCTATCTATCCCCTCATCCAAATCATTGATGAAGATGTTGAAGAGAACTCGGCTTAAAACAGAGCCTTGGGGTACCCGACTGCATACTTCCCTCCATGTAGATGCAGTTCCATTGAGGACTACACATTGAATGTGGTTGGTCAGCCAGTTATGAATCCATCTGGTGGTGATGCTGTCTAACCCACATTTTCCTATCTTATCTAATAGTAGGTTGTGGTCTACTTTATCAAATGCCTTACTGAAGTCCAAGTAAATGACATCCATAGTATTCCTCTGGTCTGCTAATTTTGTCACCTTGTCATAGAATGCAATAAGATTGGTCTGTCATGATCTGTTTTTGACAAACCCATATTGGCTTCTGGTAATTACTTTGTTTACCTCTAGTTGTTCACTGATTCATTGCTTTTCCAGAATCTTTCCAGGTATTGAGGTCAGGCTGATAGGTCTGTAGTTTCCTGGATCTATTTTTTTTCCTTTGGATATATATTTTTTCCTTTACATGCATATGCATATACATATACATATACAAATATCCATACTTTTCCTTGCTAGCATAATATTGATAGTATTTTCATGAATAACTGACAGAATCTCTAGGTAAGTACATTGCTTCTGTTTTTATCTCAGTTAAGACCTTTACCTAGAATAATCCTCCTGAGAGATAACATTTTGAGTTGGTGCTAGATTTAGTGGTAAATTTGGCCTTTTTATGTGTTTGTAGATTGCAATTGCAATTTTCTTGTGCAATGAGGTATAGCAATATATATTATTAGACCAATTTTATACTCTGTTCATGCAAATTTTCCTTTAGCTTCAGTGAGAACTTGACCCAAGATAGGAATGCAGAATCAGGTTTTAAGATTGCTGCCCAAGAGTTCATGATAATATACCTTAAACATTGCTGCTAAAACAACAGCTTTTCCAGTTATTGACTAGGATTCATTTGTATCTAATCACCAGATAAAAAGTGCAAACAATAGTTAGGAAATAAAAAAAGCCACCATTTATACATACCCCCCCATTGGTGCAATATACAAAAATTATCTATGGCCCTTCACTATGATCATTATTTTTATTACAAAAAGAAACATAATTAATATTGTCCATCACCAAATGTTTCTCAGTTCAAAAATGATGCATATTTGAGAAAATTATGTCCAAAACTGGGTATATTAGATTAGTTGCTTGCAAAAATGTTTATTTGGAAAATCTATATGGAGCAAAAGTAAATACTTGAGTAATATGTATACAAACATGTAAATTTGTGTATGATGAATAGAAACATTGACATGTTGGGAAATAGGTGTAAAATGTTAGGAACATTATGTACAATTTTAACTACTTTTTTTAAAAAAATACAGAAATTGATCAAATGGATTGTTTGAATATATCACATCAGTCTCAGGAGGGGCAAAAAATTCAAGATGAGAATTGTGGTAGTGCAATCAAAGCTTCAATCTTTTGTTACATGTTTTGATATCATTGTACCATTTGACTTTCCCTGCAGATGTTACCGTATCACATAACAATATAGTTATAATTTAAACACACATTCTTTTTTCAAAAGTACGGAAAGAAAAAATTAAAAACTTTGGGGAATATTTATAATATTTTCCCAAATATCCTGCCTGTGGTCCTCATTGCATTTCACATCATTTACAATTATAGCTGCATTTAATATGAGTTCCTACTAGCAAACTTACTATCCTTCCAATCCATCTGTGGGTATTGTGAATGAAGGGTATGGTGGTCCAGTGCTTCTGCTTTATGTGTATGGGTCCAATTCCTGCTGATGGGCAAGAGGAAATAAATAGCAATAGCACTTAGACCAGTGGTTCTCAACCTTTCTAATGCCGTGACCCCATAATACAGTTCCTCATGTTGTCGTGACCCCCAACCATAATGGGCGTGGCCGCCAAGTGGGCGTGGCTGCCAAGTGGGCGTGGCCACCAAGTGGCCGTGGTCAAGTGGGCGTGGCAAGAAAGACAGCCCCGGCCACCATTAATGCTGCATGTATTTTAATGCATGTATTTTAATGCATGTTTACCCTGCCTTTAAATGTGGGACCAAAATTTACAGAAAGTTAGTAAATAATAAATAAGAACAGGCTGCTTTCATTTGAACCATAAATTATAGTGGGGACCTGGAGGGATTTTCCTTCAGTGAAGATAAAAGAAAGTATATGAAAGAGAGGGAATAAAAAGCAAAGTATTTCATAACTGTAATTTTGCTACTGTTATGAATCGCAATGTAAATATCTGATATGCAGGATGTATTTGCATTGAACATAATTAAAGCATAGTGATTAATCACAAAAACAATATGTAATTATATATTGTTAAATATTTATTTTTAATTACAAAAAAACGAAATTTTGTCTTGAAGGATGGTATACCATGGGTAACAGTCTTAATATAACAACAGTAAACTACATTGCTACATTTTCTAACAGTATGCGTAAAAAGCCAACATCAGTGTGAAGGTTGCGGTTGCTTGTTTTTCACCAAATCAGAAATTCTTGGGGCAGTCTTTGCAAGAGCACACCGAAGATCATCTTCCACAACAAGTCTATTTCTGAATTTAGACTTGATAATTAACAAGCTGGAAAATCCTGTTTCACAGAGATATGTTGTTGGAAATGGAAGAAAAAAGCGCAACACAGTCTCAGACAGAACAGGATATGACTGCAGACATTTGATCCAGAATTTTGTAACTGGCATTGAGGAGAAATCAGTTCTTGCTGCATCGCTGTTAATAAGTTCAATGAACTCCTCTTGTGCTGTCTCAGGAACATTTTCAACGTTGACTGTGAATGGGTTTCTTGCAAGTGCAAATGGGGTGCCAGGTAGACTTGGAAAGTACAATGAGGTTTCATCTGCAAGCATGCGCAGGTGTTTTTTAACAGAATTTATCAACGTAATCCTGTTGTCTGGTTCAATGTCATGTTCCTCAAAGAAAGCAGATAAAGTAGGCAACATGTAAATTTTATTTTCATCCAATTTTTTTTGCCAAAGCTGCAGTTTCATTTGAAACGATCGGATCTTTTCAGACAAATCAAGGCACGTTGCATTTGGTCCTTGCAGTGATAAATTTAACTCATTCAAGATGGCAAAGATGTCAACCAAGTAAGCTATTTTCTGCAGTTCACTGTTATCGCTGAAAAGAGCTTCAAACTGCGGTCTTGCTTTCTGAATAAAAAATGTTTTAAGTTCATTACGAAGCTCAAAAACACGTTTTAAAACTTTTCCTTTTAACAACCATCTCACTTCAGTGTGAAATAGCAGAACACTGTTTGGCGCATCCAACTCGTTGCATAGTTGTGAAAACAGTCGTGTGTTTAAGCTGCTTGCCTTTACAAAGTTGACACAATTTATGACGCTTTTCATTACTTCTCTTAATTCTTCTGGCAGTGTCTTTGCTGCTAATATTTGCCGATGAATCATACAGTGAGTTCCGATGACTTTTGGTGACTCATTCAGTACCAAACGTTGAAATCCAGATCTACATCCTAGCATAGCTGAGCACCATCTGTGCAAACACCACAAACCTTTTCCCAAGATATGTTATGCTCTTTCAGAAATGCACCAACTGTGTCAAATACATCACGTGCAGTAGTTGTTGTTTCAAGAGGTTTGCAAAACAGAAACTCGTCTTTAAAGTCGCCATCGTTAATATACCTCACGTACACGAGTAACTGGGAACAGTTTGCAACGTCTGTAGATTCATCAAGCTGGATACTAAATATTGGAAGTGGAGCAGATTTAATTTCTTGGATTACCTGATCAAGAATATCAGCAGACATGTCATCTATTCTTCTGCGGACAGTGTCATTGGACAAGGAAACTGCATTCAATTTTGTCACAAATTCGTGTCCGATCATAACTCGAACAATGTCTTTGGCTGCTGGCAACAGTAACTCCTCAGCAATGGTGTGAGGTTTCATAGCTCTGGCGATTCTGAGTGCCACCAGATAAGAAGCTTCAACGGCTGCTTCGTTTTGTTTCTGGTACCTGCCACCAGTGTCAAGTCTGGCTTTTTTGAGTCCATCAGCTTTGGCTCTAAAATAGTTTGTATCCTTGCCAGCATAGGTGGAATGCTTGCTCTCCAAATGGTGTTTTAGTTTGTTCGGCTTCATTGATTCAGCTGATAAAACCTCGCAACAAATAACACATTGCGGTTTCTCAATGCCAGATGAAAATATAGAGGTAAATCCATACTGCAAGAAATCCTCGCTATATTTCCTGTTCCTGATGTTCTTCGGATCCATTGTCTTGAATGGTTTGCTAGTGAAAATATGTAATAATAGCTTCAATAATAGAAAACATGACACATGGTATAGTTCAATCAAAACAGTTCATTAAAATTTCCTATGATTTACCATTCTCTGTGTTGTTCTATTTACAAACCCAGTGTTTCTCAACCTTGACAATTTTATGGCATGTGGACTTCAACTTCCAGAACTTCACAGCCAGCAATCGCCAACTCCATGGGAGGAGTCTTACTCCTTTGGTGGAAAATCAACTCTACTGTCCTGGGAAAGAAACCAGGCTCATGCAATTCAGATTTTTAGCCAGAGATCTGAGACCATGAGAAAACACAAGTCCATATTTAGGTGGCCACATAACTGAGTATTCATCATGATTTGGGAGCCCAAGATGCACCACCACTAATGCTGTGCCGCCGCTGCATGTATTTTAATGCATGTTTACCCTGCCTTTACATGTGGGACCAAAATTTACAGAAAGTTAGTAAATGATATTTAAGAAGAGGCTGCTTTCATTTGAACCATAGATTATAGTGGGGACCTGGAGGGATTTTCTTTCAGTGAAGATGAAAGAAAATATATGAAAGAGAGGGAATAAAAAGCAAAGCAGAAAGGAATAAGAAGAGTGAGAAATGGCATGGAGGTTATAGGTTTCATGGGTCAGAAATAAACAAAACAATTAAATCCGTTTTAAGAGAATAAATGGCAACAAATGGAAGATTCAAACTAGTTTTAAGGGAATAAAAGGAAATAAATGGAAGTATTAAACCACAATAAATGGAAGAATCAAAGCAGTTTATAAAAGGAAATAAATATCAGCAAACAAGAATGTTTTAACAAAATTTTTGTAGCCCAGATGTGATAGCCTCAGAGATTACATGTACGTTTGTGCAGTTGTGCATTAGAATAGCACAAAATGTTGGTTTCAAATAATTTTATTGTGCAATAAATGAATGAATGAAGCCACTTTGTTCACCCCCCTCCCATTTGCTAACAAAATTAATAGCACGTGGGAGTCCACCCACCCCAGGGGTAGTGTTTTTCCAAAACACTCAAAGAGCCACTTGGACCCATTTCCCACCGAAAACAAATCACTGGGGCTGAAAAACCCTTTTGATATCTAAAATGAAGATAACACTGCAGATATCCTTTTTTACCTTTAATGTGTGTGTGTGTGTGTGTGTGTGTGTGTGTGTGTAAAATAAAGGTTAAAAAGAAGGATATCTAGAACATAAGAACATAAGAAGAGCCATGCTGAATCAGGCCAAAGCCCATCGAGTCCAGCATTCTGTGTCACACAGTGGCCCACCAATTGTACATGGGGATCTTGAGCAGAAAGAGAAGGCAAAACCCTCCCTTTCCCTTGACCCCCAACAAATGGTACCCAAGGGAATCCTGCCTGCCTCAACCAACATAGAGGCGGCACATGGACATCCGTTTTAATAACCACTGATACACTTTGCATCCATGAATCTATCTAGCCCTGCCTTGAAGCTGTCAAGGCTGACAGCTGTCACGACCCCTTCAGGAAGTGAATTCCATAAATCAACGACCCTCTGGGTGAAGAAATATTTCCCTTTATTTGTCCTCACTTTCTTAGCTATGAGCTTTAGGGAGTGCCCCCTTGTCCTGGTATCTGCAGTGTTATCTTCATTTTAAATGTCAAAAGGGTCTTTCTCTGTCACTTTCCTCTCTCTCTCTTTCTTTCCATTCTCTTTCCACTTTCACTCTTTCCTCTAACTTTCTTTTTCTGTCTCTTTTATCCTCTTTCCTCTCTTTCTCCTTTCTTTCCACTTTCTCTTCTTTCTCTTTCTTTTCTCAATCTTTTTTCTCTTTCCTCTCCCCCTCTTTCTTTCTCTTTTTTCTTTCTCTCTCTCCCTCTCCCTCCAGTCCAGGTGAAGAGAGAGAGCGAGCGAAAGGCAGACGGTGGCAAATGGACAGGGAGGGCGAGAATGGGAGGCGGAGAAGGGGCGGAGCCGATGGGCGAGAACAGGCGGCGGAGAATGGGCGGAGCCGACGGGCGAGAACGGGCAGCGGAGAATGGGCGGAGCCGACAGGCAAGAACCGGCGGAGAATGGGAGGCGGAGAAGGGGCGGAGCTGATGGGCGAGAACGGGCGGCAGAGAATGGGCGGAGCCAACGGGCGAGAACCAGCGGAGAACGGGCAGCGGAGAATGGGCGGAGCCGACAGGCAAGAACCGGTGGAGAATGGGAGACGGAGAATGGGCGGAGGCCGATAGGTGAGAACCGGCAGAGAACGGGCGGTGGAGAATGGGCGGAGGCTGATGGGCGAGAACCGGCGGAGAACGGGCGGTGGAGAATGGGCGGAGGCCGATGGGCGAGAACTGGCGGAGAACGGGCGGCGGAGAATGGGCGGAGGCCGATGGGCGAGAACCGGCGGAGAACGGGCGGCGGAGAATGGGCGGAGGCCGATGGGCGAGAACCAGTGGAGAACGGGCGGCGGAGAATGGGCGGAGGCCGATGGGCGAGAACCGGCGGAGAACGGGAGGCGGAGAATGGGCGGAGGCCGATGGGCGAGAACCGGCGGAGAATGGGCGGCGGAGAATGGGCGGAGGCCGACAGCCGAGAACGGGAGGAGAATGGGCGGCGGAGAATGGGCGGAGGACGACGGGCGAGAACGGGAGGAGAATGGGCGGCGGAGAATGGGCGGAGGATGACGGGTGAGGAGAACGGGCAGAGAACGGGCAGATGGGTAGGGGGAGCAGGACGGACGGCAGGCAGCCAAGCAGAGGAAGCTCAACAGCAGGCAAAACTTACTGTTTTTGCTTGTTCTCTCTTGCTTTCTGCCGCTTGTTCTCTCTCGCTTCCTGCCGCTTGTTCTCTGTCTCGCTCTCTGCCATGTGCTCCGAAACCGAAACTTCCTTAGTTTATATTGGCTTTCGAACGCCAATAGAAAAGTCTCTTGAATAGAGTCTATTCGCGTTCAAAAGCCAATAGAAAGTAGCGTAACTAAGGAAAAGGAAAAAAATGTCGGACAGTGTTGGGGGGAAAAAATGGCGGACAGCATTGCTTGGCGACCCCGGCGAAATGGTCTCGTGACCCCAAATGGGGTCGCGACCCACAGGTTGAGAACCGCTGACTTAGACTTATACAGCACTCTCTAAGCAATTCACAGAGTCAGCATTTTGCCCCCAACAATCTGGGTCCTCATTTTACCAACCTTGGAAGGATGGAAGGCCGAGTCAACCTTGATCCAATCAGGATCGTTTCTGGCAGCTGGTAGAGTTAGCCTGTAATACTGCATTGTAACTGCTGCATCAACGTGGCTCTTAAAATAAATAAATAAATAAACAAACAAACAAACAAACAAACAAACAAACAAACAAACAAACAAACAAACAAACAAACAAATAAATAAATAAATAAATAAATAAACAAACTTCTCTTATGGGAGGTGCCTCAATGTTCTCCACCTTATTGCTTAACATCTCCATGAGGTTGCTGGGCGAGGTCCAATATCATCAGTATGATGATGATTCCCATTATATATCTTGGCCTCAGGCCAGCTAGTAAAGTTGTCAAAATCTTATCATTCTCTAGAAGTGTGTCCTATGGAGAAGAACAGGCTGAATCCTGACATGACTGAGTGGCTATAGAAGTTTGGACTTTCCAAAATCAGGAGTTTGATACTGAATATGATTGTACTTCACTCTTGGACTCACAGCTCCTGCTTGAGAAGCAGGTAAGAACTATGGCCAGGAAGGCCTTTGCATAAATTCATTTAGTGTACCAGTTTCATATATACTTAGACAAGGAGGTGCTTAAGATCTTTACTTATGGTTTGGTTACCTTGTGACCTATACTACCCTTAAAGACCACTTGGAAGCCCCAGTTGGGCCAGAATGCAGTAGCATGAACAGTTATGAGCATGATATGACATGTCCATTGACACTTCTGTTTCATGACCTGTATAGGTTGCCAGTAAACATCCAGTACAACCAGTACAATTCAAGTACTGGTTATCACTTATAAACCCTGTCACGGTTTACGTCTGATCATCTAAGGGACCACCTATTCCCTTTTGTTCTTCTTGTACTCACTTATGCTTCGATCAATTTAACAATGCCATCTGGTAAGACCCAGGAAATCAGATTTCCAGAATCCAGGCACTGTTTTCTTGAACACTATTCCTGCCCTGGGAATTATATGTGCTCCATCCTGGCTTTTAATGAAATCCAGAAGACCTACTTCTATTTTCCGGCCTTGGCTAGTGTGATGATTGTCCCTCTTGTATGATACTTTATTTACTTTTTAGATACTTTAAATTACACTTCTGTATTATACAGTATTTTATATCATTTGCAAGCTGACCAGAGTTGTAATAGATTGGGGCAGACTATAATAGTCTAATAATAATATCTTGTTATAAAAGAGCACACTACTACTCCCACATCCAATAGGGGAAAGCAATGAACATGACTTTTATTGGATCTTGTGCCAGGGATTTGGACTATTATCAATTTATTATCAATTATTAGAACTCAACTTTGGGCTTAATAATTTTTATTTTGATCTAGAAAGGATAAACCCTGATACTAATATCCAAGCTCCAAGCTGCTTCTTTCAATAGCTTGGATTCTACCCTGCCTTTCAAATGCAGGATAAATTTAGAATTTAAAGAGGGATAGTAATCAAATAGAACCAAGATTAAAACAAAGTGTTTACCTCAATGTCTTCTGTTTCAGATTACTGTTTGAAATCAGGCCCTTATTTGCAAAGCTTTCATAATGCAGACATTTGTTTTAATGAACAGTTGTCTTAGGTAACCAAGATGCTGGTGCTTTCCCCTGTTTTTCCAATAGTGTGTTTGTTTGTTTGTTTGTTTGTTTCCAACTTATGCAGAGTCTCATCTTCCTGCACTCATGCTATATTCAAAGCAAAGACACACTATAAGATCTGTTGGAACATTCATTGCGTCTTGTCAGTTCAGTGGATTTTCTTGAAGCCATTTCCCTTTGCCTTCATTGCTCAACAGTGCAGCATCTGAAGAACTTAGGCCACTAGAGCACATCACCAGCAACCTTTTGCGTGTTTGTCCTAATGTTGTTGGATGGGTTTGTTAGCCAGAAGCTGTGCTGCGGTTTTGTCAAAAGCTCCTTGTAAGTTAATCATATTCACACACTGCAGTAGTCATTGTGTCTGAAAGTACATTGGAAAGAAAATGATCAGCCTGCTGCTTTAAAATTCTATGAATATCTGGAATGAATTGAGCTATTTATCTTTCATTCCAGAAAGGAATTTCATGTCATGTACAGTGTATGAGAGCTTTTTTTTTTTTTAGTTTGGTTTGGTTTTTAATACCCCAGACCTCATAAATATGATGTGTGTATTTGCGTGACTAGACCAAAAACGTCAACCGCTATAGAACCGACTTGCTAGCTTTTCATTTAAACTTAAATATAAGATTAAAATATAATAATAAGATTAATCTACTGCAAGATTTTGAATTAACAGAAAGAGGCAGGTTTTTAGGAAGCATTTGCTGGCTAATGAGGTTATTATGCACAGGAGATAGGAAAATGAGAAATAAAGATATATTAAGATACAGTCACAAAGCCTTACATGCAGACACGTACAGAGTTCAGAGAGAAATAGACAGACAGACAGACAGACAAACACATGCCCGCTCTCCAAAAAGATTGTTAAGCTTTTAGAGATTAATTTTCCCCATTTCTAAGCTTCTGAGAAACTTTTCTGCCTCATTTATTGTTCACTACGCAGACATTCTGCCACGGTCAGTGTCTGGAACCAAATGCATTAGGAATTTGCATTGTTTTCTTTTTAATTTGCACAAGCTTTGCAAATGTCTGTGCAGCTATAGTTTTCTTTAATGCTTTTTTAAAATTTGTTCATGCCATTTCAATTCATGTATAACTTACTTAAGGCCCAACCTGTCTCCTTTATGTGCCCTTGTATGCAGTGATTAAATATAACTTAAATGTAATATTGGTACATATTACATACATCTTTTAAACATTTGCAAAGTATTGAGACAGTTGTTTCTATACATAAGGAAAAAAAGAGGATGTGCAGAGATGAGCATTCTGTATCTGGTCTCCTCCATAATTTTCCTGCCTGCCCTGTGTTGGAAAAAACTATTCACAGCAAATAATTTTTGAGTTCTGCTATACCACAAATTATTCAAGAAGAAACCTATCCCCAATGAAGAATAAACCTGGCCCACTTATTACATACATCACCAATCCCTATAAGCAGGATGTAATCTCTGGGCTGGGAAATATGGAATCATGGAAGGCAAACCTCCTAGATAAAAAACAAAATGGGGAAGACAAGTGAGCAAGTGTAACCATCCAAAGCTGAAATTCAGGGAAGAAAAAAAAAACCCTCTCCTTCCTTGAGGTTTCTGGAAAGCTACTTTTACAAAGGAAAACTGAGACATAAAGTTCTCACAATTGGGACTGTAAAAGCCCCTCTTGTGTATCTAGGAGCTGAATTAATATTTCTTTTTGCATGTATCACTTGGATACAAATGGCAAATAGGTATGGTGCATAAGACAAGTTTAGGTACAGTACATTGCTGTAACTTTCTCTCTCTCTTGTGTGTGTCTGTCTGTCTTTTTGCTCCTTTTGCAGTTAATCTTTAATAAGGTACATTGAGGCACTTGTGATACAAATGAGGATGGTCAAGTTATCCTACTTTGGACTCATTATGCGAAGACCAGCTCTCTATAAAAGGCTCTAATAGTGTGAAAGATTGAAGGAAATAGAAGAATATAATCAGCACCAACAAGGATAACTCAGTTACCATAGCAATTAATGCGCTGCTGGGGAGACATGAAAGAATAGGAATAGATCATCATGTAGAACAGGGGTCCCCAAACCCCAGTCCGTGGACCAGTACCGGGCCACGACATGCCAGCAATCAGGCCACACAAACAAGTAAAGCCCCATCTGTGAGATGCAGGCAGCACACAAAGCCACACACCCTTCAATCTGCGGAAAAACTTCTCTCCACGGAACCAGTCCCTGGTGCCCAAAAGGCTGGGGACCTCTGATGTAGAAAATCTATCTACGTGGTCACCAGGAGTTGAAATGACAATGACACCTAATCAATCAATCGATCGAACTATCAATCAAGAGGCATTGATCTAGTTTTGAATAAGAAGTATCTTAAAGCTGAGAGGGGAAAAAAAACCCTATAAGAACAAGAGGCATTTGAAGAACAGCTTCTCCAGCATGGGTGAGCAAGGTCAGTTAGCAACAGACAAACCTAAGCCAGGGGAAGTCAGGAAATCTGCTGGACATGAGTTGAGTCTATGAACTGAATTATACATAGGAAAACAAACTATGCCTGCATTCAAGGTATCTAAAAGGCATTACTGATTCGTGAGCTTTTCAGAGGTAACCACATGGAAGCTTATAAGAAGCTCTCTTCTTCTGAAGGAAATAAGAGCAGATTACACAAAAAAAGATCTGCCTGCACTAGGTTCTCAGTCTCTGTCTAATCTTTTCCAACACACACATCTGCATCTCTATGAACAACCATATCTATAGGTAAGGTATGGTGGGAATGTTTACTAATAGAAAAATTAAAACAACTAATAGAAGAATTAAAACACAATGGTTTCCAAATACCCTTATTCCATATAGAGCACACACAAAATATAGGAATCCTTCTTTCATTCCTGTCAAAATTCTCCTCAATACCTGATTTTTCCAGGATTCTGAATTATTATACCCGAACGAGGTTCTTTGCTACTGTCAGTTGCTCTCTACATACAGAAGATAAAATGAACAGTGACAGAGAGGGTGAAGTGCTAACTTCTAAGACTTGCAGTGCTTCAGATTTTATTTCAGAAAGGTTTTCTGGAGATTACTACCACTACTACCTGATCCTAAAAAAAGAGGTGGCAGACAAGTACTACATTCATACTCCGATGCTTTCCAAAGCACCATTTTTTAAAAATGATTTCCAAATTATAATGCAGTTTTACCAGCTTATTCCCATTTCTCATTAATAGATTATCATATTTTGCAGATATGTAGATAGGAATAAAATGCAGTGAATTATCACACATATGCAAGAACACCTGGGCTCCTCTGTAACATACACAAATCTTTATGCTACAGTATTTGCTTTTCTGGTATTTTATCAAAACATGGCTTGTGCTAGTAATACTGAGGATAGAGAAAGATGCAGATGTATCAAATAAATGGAAAGCTATAGATATCTCTTATACTCATTTTTTAAATTACCTGTAGAAGCTCGCTTGGCTTGCAAATTTTGCATACTTTGCAAACAGCAGGAGAGACTTAGAATGCACTTAAACTTCACTTTTTTTCTGAATCTTCTTACCAATGTATAGGAACACATTTATTTATTAAACAAATTTATGTAGCTGCCCAACCCAACTCACACACAGCAAACCCACCTGTGTTTTTCTATGATGTATGTAAAACCGTATGTTGTATGATCTTATTTTTTTTAATCAAAACACAGTTTGTTCTAGTTATACAAAAAGGGTGAAATGCAAGTGAACCAAGGAATGCAAATTTATGGAGAACTCTACTATATCTATTTATTAAATTAGTGTGAGAAATTGTCTTCATGAGTTTTAATGAATAGATACTGTAAAGAAGAACAGGGCTGTACTTGCTAACTCATCTCCTAAATTCTCACACTCTAGTCATTATTTTATCATTATTCTCTGATACTCGGTGCTCAAATATAAAAATAATGTTCCACATGCAATAGTATGTTTCTAGACAGTGTTTTTTCATGGGCTGTTGTACTTAATTTTTTGTGCTTGACAAAGTCAAATGCAACTGACTTGCAGGGTACATTATCTTGATCTGTGGCATGGCACTGTAGCACATGTAACACCATGGAACCCACCAGAAATAAGAAAGTTCCTAAATATTTCACATTCTATTAGAGTTAGTTCAGATTACTAATGCACCTGAGTATTTTTGAGATGTCAGCTATAGGTGACAATATGTTGGAATACATGTTAGAATGTATTTTGTATTGCAACATCTACAGACTTATTCAGACAGTGGATGGCAGCATTTGATATGTATCTATGGTTATAATCTATGGTTCCTTTGTGTTCTGAGGGGAGTTTCCTATGATAGTTAAAATAACATTAAGCAGCAAGGCCATGGTAATTGTACACTGTACACTTTAGTTGATCTGTATGGCTATGTAACCATCTTCTGCTACCAATCTGTATAGCTATATAATAATCTTCTGCTACGAATTCTATAGAATAAAACAGAATTTTATAACACAACCAATGGTGTTTGTTTGTGGTATGGTATCTGTACTGTACACTTTAGTTGATCTGTATGGCTATGTAACCACCTTCTGCTACCAATCTGTATGGCTATATAATAATCTTCTGCTACGAATTCTATAGAATAAAACAGAATTTTATAACACAACCAAAGTTGTTTGTTTATGGAATTTGCCTTGTAAGAGATCATCCATGAGATTGATCTGGCTGCATTGATTGCCTATGGATCTCAGTTCGCAGAATGTCTGGTTTAATTCCCTCAGTTGAGCATCTCTGTCGAGTATGTCATAAAAATACAGTTGTATATTATTTCCTATGTATAGATAATATTTATGGTACTACATTCTGGATGGAAGCTGGAACCAGGCAGGTATTCATGGTGATCTATATGCTTATTATATAACATAGTATTTATATGCCCAGGGTGTAGTTTTAGTTGACATTCAAGTGGACTTGTCAAAATGGGTGCAAGGTGTTGAGGACATGGTGGAATTTTGTGAAAGATTCCTTTCCATGAGACCAGATTCATTTTACCAATGAATCTCAAGCAAAGGAGGAGGTTTCAAGGATTAAGTGTTGAGAAAGCATTGTTTTAGGTGAGCCATAAAGATGCTATTATATTGAGAAGTCATGACTATGCACATGGCTATGCCACTAAATCCAAATTAAAATCTGCTACAGTTAGCCATCTAGCTTCCAAATAAACATATTTAGGGAAAGGAGATTGCTACTAACTTTAATATTTGAATCCATTGTCTTAAATACTTAACATTAGGAAGTTTTTCCTAACATTCAGTTGGAATCAGCCTTTTAAAGTTTATATGAGAGGGCAGGCACTGGTAGAATTATGGTTTAGCTTTCTCATTTTTGCTCATGTGGAATTCAGTATGTCTTCTGCCTTTCAAGGGCACAGCAATGAATAAAATATCATCTTCCTTTGGAAGATTGGGAGGTGAAAATGATAGCATGGTATAAGTGGTCTGGTAGAATATTATTATACTCTTGCTATACTATTTATTCATTTCTAAATTTGGAACTGACACTAACATTTCAACTAAACCACTTACCCCATGATTATGTAGGTTCTTTTTAAGATAAATCATTGAGGAAAGCTAAAAATCTATTATAACTAGAACATTTCAACATAGTGCAAGCAGGCAATTCATGTTCTTTACCCCCATTTTTCAAGTGGTAAAGTATTCCCCCAGAATTTCACTGCCCAAATTTGAAGCCAGTAGCATTTTTTTTTCATAAAAAGGGCTAAAATGGATATGTCATGTAAAAACAGTTTTAAGGAAGACAAAATTTCATTGATAGTGGGTTTTACTGTAGGCATTTTGCACTTTTCTGATTGTAAAAAAGTTTCTATTTTGCAAATTATAAATTTTGTTTGTTTCAATTATGTTTTTGAAATGTTAATGCTTTTCTGGCAGTAAAAATGAATATGGAATATACAATATATTTACAACACATACTCAGTTTGAATGCTAGTCATCTCATAGGAGAAAGGTAGAAGGCTTTCTCTCTCTCTCTCTCTCTCTCTCTCTCTCTCTCTCTCTCTCTCTCTCTCTCTCTCTCTCTCTCTCTCTCTCTCTCTCTATCTATCTATCTACCTATCTACTTATCATCTATCATCTATCACAATTAAAAAGATAAAAACTGATACAAATCAAAAAGAAAAAAGAAAACAATAGAAAGTACAGAAAAGAAAAAGAATAGAAAAATGGAAAAGTAGGAAAAAATAAAAATATAGTAAAAGAAAAGAAAATAAATACTGTATATAAAGAAACTTCCTCCTTTGTCACAAGTATAAACAATTTTACTAACTTATCATCGTCTCTTAAAATGCAACAAAATATCTGTTCTTCCCATTTCTTATCTCTTATCTATAAACAAATGCTTCAAACCTCATTGTTTATTCCTTTTCATCAAAAATCTATTAAGGGTTACCAGAGATAAAAACATATCTATTTTAACACTGATGAAATAAGCCAACATTTTATTCCTTTCTTTTATTTTTAACAATCTTGATCTTTAGTTCTTTCAAATAACTTGAATTATTTTCATTTTTTTTCAAGTGTCCAACTTTCAAAGTCTTAATACTATCATTTCTTTTAAAAAGAATTCAGAACAAAGGCATTTTCCTACAGGAAGTATTCTCATGATTAATTCTGAAATCTTATTTAAATCCAACTGCACCCTCAGTCTGTGTGTAACTTTCCAAAATCAAAGTTCTAATCACAATTTCATAGTTCATTCTAAACAAAAAAAGTTTTTAAACTTATATTTAAAACTTATTTTGCTAAGATTTAAAGGAAACTCATCTAGTGCTAGAAAACCTATCAATCCAATGGTTCTTAATGGCTGAAAATAAATTAACAAGTAATTTCCTAAAGTGATTAACAAAGGAAGTCTATGAAGCCAGTGTCCTTTTGAAGATGATGGCTGCAGTTTGAGCAAAAGGCTGACTATTCCTTCATCTTTCATAGCTTTCTTGCGGTTTCCTTGCAAGGAATAAGTCTCTGGAGCACTTGGAGGTGATCTCAAGTCCTCTCCTTGTCTGAAGAGGAATTATGAAGAGGTGGTCTACTTGCCAACTCTTTATTCCACCACAGTCAACAGCTACACTTGTAGCAGAGCCATCTTTAGTTCTCCATTTCTTCCCTAGAAGACTTAAGAAATGGGAAAGCATCTAATTGGGTGTATCTTATGGGAGGCGGGGGGGGGGAGAGACATGTATCTTTGATAATTACCTTACCTTTTTCTAAAATAAAGGGTTGATTGTTTTCTATTGCCCCAAACAATGTGAGAAAGGAAGTTTAGTATTTTGCTTTGTTATGTTACAAGAAGATAAGCTGTTTACTCAGAAGAGCAAGTGGCTGCCTAATATATCAAACTGCCCAAAGAGAAGTTGTAGAATTTCCATTTTAGGAGTCAGTAAAGGGACTGTTTAATAATCTTGTGAATATGTTCAGGTATAACAAATAAAAGCATTAATGCAAAGTAGTACATTAGAGATGCTAGATACCTGAGGCTCCTTTTGTTTCATTTTATTTATAGAGCTGGCTTGTTTTGTTTGTGCTATTAAAATGCTGTTTTTCTCAACAAGATTCAGAAAGAATTACAATATGTACTACGTATTTTATACAAACATTATTCTGAGAGATTGTAAATGGACCATTAGATATACCCATATGACGGCTCTATATTGATTTTTTTAGGAAGGGGTTTTGCAGAAATTGAGTCTATGTGGAAAAACCTAGGAAAGGACATTCAGAGAAAAACTTCCTTAGTTCTGGATCAATTTTAAAAAAAGGAAAACAAGAAAAAATAGTCCTATTGTTGTCTGATGTCTTGGTTAAAACAGAATCTGGTTTAGCTATGGTAAAAAAAAAGAAGAAAGTGGGAATAAAAAAGAGAATGATAAATAAAACATTTTCTCCATTAAGCAAGATCCTGTTTGGTTCTTATTTGTTGAATGTTTCAGAGCCCTTGTCAGGAAATTAGCAAAGTCTTTAAAGTGAAATACCTACCAGGATTGTGGAAATTGTTAGGAAAGTGTCGATTTTCCTTATCTTTCCTGGCCCAAGAAGTAGGCTGAGTGGAGGCAGAAAGAAATAGAAATTTTTTAGTATGGTGCTTACTGTTTTCATTAAAATAGTAAAAGCCATGTTTCATTATTACACCAGAAACTCCACCACTCTCAGAATGTAGATACAAAAGGGGTAGAGCTGTCATCCTTCTGCCCCTTCTTTTCCCTTCTCCTGTCCAATATAGTTATCCCCCTTGCCTCCCACAAAAGGCCCTGCTGAGGTTATCAATAGCAGTAGCAGAACAGGGGAAAACCACAGGCCTTAGTGGTTTATATAAAAAAAGTATAAATGTCTATATTTGTATACTTATAAATGTATAACATTCTCACTAGACACCATAGCTTTTCCTTTGAGGTTAAATTGCAAATCAGCATGATCTTACTTTACAATTACCCTGGGATAATATCTGCAATTATAAGCCTTAATCAGAGGATAGGAAGGCATAAGAGAGTTCAGTGAGAGAGGGGAGAAGCTTGCAACAGTTCACATATATTGCCCATGACTCGCCTGAGCTTTAACAGTAGAAAAGCTTTTCTTTTAGAAAAGCGGCCAAACTGAATTGGAGATTCTTTCCTCAGCTGCAGTTTCTCCTTAATCAACTTTTATGAAAAGTTCCTGGTAATCCTCTTTCTGTTGATCAAACAGACAATGCTTTCTCATCTTTTCCTCTAATCACTTCCATGGCCCAATATTATTATAATGAAGTAAATATTTTCCACCAAAAAAAAGAGAGAAGAGAATCAGAAGCTTTTTCTACTAAGGCTAAGATGATTGCTTCTGTTACTGCCTCTGTTCCTAATTCTTTAAGTAGCTCTTGTTTTTAAAAAGACTAAGAAAGAAGAAAAAAAATATTCCTAGAAAATATGGATATTTGCTTACCTACTTAGATGTCATTTAGCTATTACTTCTACAAATATCCTTCTGTTAAATCTACCATTATTTTGCTAAAAGCCCATTATCAGTCATGTGAATGTGAAATGAACAGGCTTTTAATTAAGATATGCTGGAAAGATCATCCTTGGGACCTTTTAATAAAATTGTATATATGGCCTGGCCAGACTCAAAGCCTGAGTTAAATTTAGTGCAGTTTTGGAGGAGGAAGAATGCAATTTAGGAATAAGAGCAAATAAAGTAATATTTTACTCCACTGATTGTCAAATTAATAGTAAGACATCTCCATAAACTTTAATTATCTAATTTGCTTACCTTTTATGAAACAAAAAGAAACATATTAAATAATACAATATTAAATATTAAACAAAATATTAAATAAAAAGAGCAGTTTGGTCTAATGGTTGAGGCACCAGCCTAGAAAGCAGGAGATTACAAATTCTAGTTCTATCTTAGCCATGAAAGCCAGTTTAGTGATTTGGGTCAGTCGATCTCTCTCAACCCAACCTACCTCATAAGGTTGTTGTGGGAAAATAGGAGGTGGAAGGAATATTAGATATGTTTGTTGCTTTGAGTTATTTATAGAAAGAAAGAAAGAAAGAAAGAAAGAAAGAGAGAGAGAGAGAGAGAGAGAGAGAGAGAGAGAGAGAGAGAGAGAGAGAGAGAGAGAGAGAGAGAGAGAGAGAGAGAGAGGGAAAGAAAAAGAAAAAGAAAAAGAAAGAAAGAAAGAAAGAAAGAAAGAAAGAAAGAAAGAAAGAAAGAAAGAAAGAAAGAAAGAAAGAAAGAAAGAAAGAAAGAAAGAAAGAAAGAAAGAGAAAGAAAGTAAGTTCAGGTAAACATTTCAACCTAACATTTTTTGATAATGGTGAAAGCAAAATCTCTAAAGTTGGAGGGCAGCAAAATGTATAACTGAGGTGAAGGAAGAGGATAATGAGAGAGGTTTAATAGGGCCACACATTTCAAAAGATATTAGGAAGTCCTGATTCAGACTTTTTACAAGCACAGCAACTTTCTGCTATTCCTGAAAAGATTAGGGTTTTTTTTCAGGCTTACACACAAGTCTGTCTGCCTTACCCACTGATCCCTAAGATCAGAACAAGACATGCCTTGGCAACACTATTTTTTTTCTGCCAAGGCCCTTTAACATTGCCTCCATTTCATCCTTAGCCTAAAACAGAGAAAGACTGAAATTGTCCTTATGTGTGATAGTGTTACAGTGGTATTTTACCTCTTTTTTAACACTATCTAAAGATATTCTTAATATATAAAAGCAGCTGGATTTTTGTCAACCATTAATCTAAAAGAGGATAGATAACTTCAGAGACTTGAAACAGAAGTCATGAAAGCAAGGGAAGAATCAAGACCATGGATAGCAAATTAGTAATGTGGGGCTATCCAAAGACAGAATGAGAGTTTGAGAATTTAGTATAGTGGTTAAGGCAGGGGTTCTCAACCTTGGCAACTTTAAAACTTGTGGACTTCAATTCCCAGAATTCCTCAGCCAGCTTTGCTGGCTGAGGAATTCTGGGAGTTGAAGTCCACAAGTCTTAAAGTTCCCAAGGTTGAGAACCCCTGGGTTAAGGCATCAGGCTGGAAACCAGGAGGCTGTGAGTTTAATCCCACCTTAGTCCCAAAGCCAGCAAAATGACCTTGAACCAGTCACTTTCTCTCAGCCCCAGAAAGGAGACAATGGTAAACCACTGTTTCTGAAAAACTTTGCCAAGAAAACTGCAGGGGTTTGTCCTGACAGTTTCCAAGAATCAGACACAATTGAATAAAAGGGGAAAAAATGAACAAGACAGAGTTAAAGAAATGCTGCACTTGATCAAAGGACTGCTTCCAACTATCTTTGAAATATGTACAGCAATCCTATTTATATATTAAACAAAGGACTGCCATGTTTAACACTATGGAACATGTGACTCTCTAAGCCATGGGTATCAAACTTTCTGTGTCACGTGACATGTCATGACGTATTGCAACTTTTTTTGCATTGCCGGAGCTGAGGTGGGTGCAGCCTCCGTATGATGGAACCAGCCCACAGGCCAGCAGTTTAACACCCCTGCTCTAAGCAAAGGTTGAATTACATCTCCCAGAACTCTAGAGTCCAAATCTGGTAGCTCGTAAAAGGGAGGTTAGAAGAGTTCCGTCATGTAGTCTCTCAAAAAGAAAGTAGTTCTAATTTTGCCTTTTAATTTATTATTGTCAAGAGTTTGTTCCTCTTGCTAAATTAAAATGTGATTTGTCTTGTTTATGATTTGGAGTTGTGTGAAATCAGCCATTGGTAATCTAACACTGAGCAATTGTGGCTTTTTAAAATTATGATTTAACATAGTAGGCTTATTGCAGTGTGTAAACATGGTTATGGTTAATTAAATTGGAATAACAAAGTCAAAGCAGAGAGGCTTGCCAAACAAGTTGCAATTTCTCTTTCTAAATGGGGCCAGATCCTTGTCACCTCAAAAAAAAAAACAAAAAAAACCCCAAAAACATATAGGCCTTCCTGGTGAGTAAAGCTAGAGCTACCATCTTCAGATTGTGTTACTTAAAGAATAATATTAAGAAATATAGGGATTTATATTGTGGTTTCCCCTTATTCCTGATTACTATCTGGCCATTAATGGTAAATTTCATCTTATCTATATTGCTCGTATTCAATTTTTGTTATCTCACTATAGTGGGACTGTAGGGTCAGATCTGCCGTATACATCGCTGGAGGCTATCTAACTGAATTTGTTTCTGTATGCAATGCAGACCTTGGAGTTTGGAATTGCTAATACAGTAGGAAAGCAAAGGAAAAAAAACATGATGACTTGTCCACTTTAGCACATTTTTAATATGCAGAAAACAAACTATAAACTGTGAATTGGCTTCAGTGCAAATGGCTGATAATGAGATATCTCCAGAGGAGAATATTACAGTGTTGGCTTGAGATTTGTATTGGGAAACTAGGGTTTAAAATGAGCCTGTTTACACAGCACAATCATGATTTACTCACTTAACAAAATGCCTGACTTTGCACAACACACTGAACCATAAACTAACTGCATGATTTGTATTTGGACATGCTAGCTAAAATGAGGTCTGTAAGTTTCTGGTTCAATGTGTGACCTGCAAACCTATCCAAGCTGCTCTTATCCTTTTATCTCAGAAAGTTGAACACAAGGTGCATATTTTGAAACGGAACAGCAGAGGCATTGCTTGAAGAAATGCTTCTTCCTTGTAGCTAAGACAATGTTATGGATTTCAAACTCCATTTCTTTGGTATCATTTGGTAGGCATTGCTCTAGAAGGCACTTAAAATAGAAATTACATATTAATGGGTAAAAGTTGACACCTGCAATTGTGTACATGACACAAGCTATGCCTGCTGAATTACTATGTTTTACATAACTGTTAGATATTGCTTGATTATGCTGGCCCAGAAAAAGACAGAGGCAGATTAGAGAACAAAAGAAATTTTTGGAAGAAAAAGACCAGTCTAACTGATCATGCTGTGTTCATGTTTATATAATTAAGGATTTAGAAGTTTGGGCCTCTTTCTCAGCCCAACTTCAGCTCACAGGGTTGTTTTTGTGGGAAAATAGGAGGAGGAAGAAGTATAAGGTATATTTGTTAGCTACAAAAATAAAAAATAAAGGTGGGATAAAAGTAAATAAAATTTCAGAATTGATGTATGGTTTTAGTAATGTAAGGAACAATAGGATCTTACAGCTCTATATCCAAATGTCTCAGATTTTAGCAACATTGTTCCACTTTTTAAAAATTATTTCCACTTTCCTGTGATAGAAACAAGGGAGCAAAATTATCCTTATTGGACTATATGTTTTTGCAAATGAACAAAGTAGATTTAGGGACCAAATAATTTACATTTCTCAAAGTATTCTTAATTTCTATCCTCCATCTTTAAATGAATGATTTAATGTGGCTGCTTAGCGTAGTAATATTTAAATGTTGTGTTAAGGCAATATGGATTGAATGTCATGTCAATCATATCCTGCTCTCTGAATGTCAGAATTAGGGTAATATATCTGAAAGAATAGATTTTTTTTCCAGTTTCTCTTTCAACAACATGTCTCAACAATTAAACAAACCAAATAATATGGTCTTCATGAATTATAAGCGGATATCTGCTTTAAATCTATATTGCATAGATTAATGTTATTGGACTAGACCAGAAAATATATTAGAGTTGGTGGAAATGACATCAGTGTCTCTAACAGGGGTTCTCAACCTTGGCAACTTTAAGACTTGTGGACTTCAACTCCCAGAATTCCTCAGCCAGCTTTGGGAGTTGAAGTCCACAAGTCGCCAAGGTTGAGAACCCCTGGTCTATAAGATGGGAAAGTTTGACTTAAGAGCCAGATATAATTCACATGGCTTCATATCTTGCTTATAGAGAGCTTACCAACAACCCACCTTCTGAATGAAGGAAGCTTTATTATTGGTTACAATAAATGGTTTGGGCAAAAGGATCACAGCATTGAGCATCATCAGTCATTCTCACAGTCCTTAGAAAGGAACTGTCTATGACTCTTGGGACTATTACTCTTCCTGAAGTTAACAGTCCACTGCAGCACAATATTGCCATTTTTACCTGTACCCTGGGAAAACTATTTTGGAGTTGAGAAACTTGGGAGGTTGTAGTGCTTGAGAAAACATGGATGCTTCCAGACAAATAGCTTTTCATTTTAGCCATCAAAATGTATTCTGCAATTATGGTGTTTTTTTCCTTCCCTTATAGATTTCCTCTGCTAAAAAAAACAAAAAATATATGCAAAAACATAGAAGTTAGAAATGGAAGATAATGATGTAGTATTTGAATTCCATATCTAAAGCATAGGTAGTTTCAGAATAAGTTCATTTTTGAAGTGCCACATGTCTCAGAACGTAGGATATTCATTTGGCTTCCTTTCAAATTAAAAATCTTTGTTTTAAAAACAGGCAAGGGAAGATGGGGGATATTACATGTTATTTTAGGACAATCTAAAGAGAGAGACAATCATTATATAATTTTTAATAGTTGCTTGGTCATTTGAAGCTATGATGACTCTAAGGTGACCTTCAGCAAGGAGAGGTTCAAAGCCTACTTTATTGGTATAATTTACAATACATGACATAAATGCCAAAATTCCTCCCTATGTACAATTATTACAGATGAAAAAAGAAACAACCCCAAAGCTCAAACCTTTCGTTTTTTGGTTAATGTTACCAAAAGTGTAGACTATCCTTTCTTCTAAGTAGGACTCAGATTGGGTTGCTGGTTGATGTGAAGGTCAATTCATTTTTAAGTCACATATAATCATTATTATTTATTAAATATGTGTGCTATATGACTCCCAATAACTCTGGGCATTCCTACTAAATCTGCAATATTTCTTCACCATTCATGGTACCCCTATGGTTTGGGTTTGGGAACAGTAAGCCATAGAGATATTTATTTATTGTCTTTCTGTCCTCCTGCAATGACAAGATTCTCAGCAGCTCTTAAAGTTGCAGTGCAGATTTTATAGTTGCAATGCAAAGAATTACAGAATAGAAATTTACATAAGTAGAAAAGGAAAATTGTGATGTCTAAGTAGCATATCAGAGAATTTTGCTTTGCTTATTAATATGGCAAGAAGTAAGGTGACCAACTTTTTTACAATGAAAAGGAGGACACAAATAAATTGAAGAAAAAAGTATCGTACATAAAAGAAACATTTTATTCATTGCAACAATAATACAGAATACACTATAATATGATAAACGCAGAGTGGGCCCCGCGGCTCCCAAAGCACCAGCTGTGCCAACTACGGCCCTGGGGGGCAGCCCGCCATCAATATACCCCACCTGCAGCCGCCCCACCAGCACCACTACCCACCCTGTGCAGCCCTGTGTAGAGCAGGCCCCGCGGCTCTCACAGCACGGGGCAGCCGGCCACCACCGCCCCTCACACCCCCATCCGCAGCAGCCCCACCACTTCTGCTTCTTATGCCCGCAGCCATTATTGCCCTAGCAGGGCCAAAGATCAAGAGAAACTTACCATGGCGTCGCCACTCCAGTCTCCTCCAGGTATCTTCGGGACTAACTAGGAGATGGTGTAGTTGGTAGCAGGGAGGGGTGCAAAGTTCCTGTAAATTCATCTTTGCTGCAGACAACTTGCATGTGCAAAGTTTGCCGGCCGCACTCAGCAGCAATTTGGTGCGCTCAGCAGCAATTCCTATTGGCTTTCGAAAGCCAATAGGGGGAGTAGCACAGCTCATGCAAAAGTTGAAAAAAAAACCATTGAAAAAGGTGCCGAAATGCCACTCTAAGTGTTCTATGAGAAAAAAAGCCCTGCAGATTAGTCTTCAAATATCAAAAAGGAGGACATGTAGGAGGACACTTTTCGAGGGAGGACAGAACTTTAAAAAGGAGGACTGTCCTCCCTAAAGGAAGACAGTTGGTCACCTTACAAGAAGGGCTTAGAAAAAAATTTGCCTAAGGAAATCTTAGTTGGTGGAAGCAGTGAGATCTGGTCTTTCACACAGACATTTTCTTATGTTACATTTTTCTAGAGACAGAAAAATTTACTTCATCAGCCTGTTTCCTGAGCCACCAGCTGGGACCACTGAACTCAGAGGAAGAGTGACGATACAAGTACTGGATGGTTTAAACTACTATTAAACACTTTGAAAATTGTGAACACAATCAGATCGTAAAGTAGCAACCCGCTTCCTCCCCCCCAAAACATCGATATGCAGGACTTTATGAAGAGGAGAGGTAGGAGATCAAGGAAAGAAGTGTGGGATTTAAATTCCAGAGGGGAATGATTCAGGTGCCCACATGTTATAACTAGATTTAAGCACGTAAATGCTTGCTGCAACATCAAGTTAGACAGTATCTACCTACCTACCTATCTACAATATCTACACAGCACAAGTGGGCTATGCAATTTTCTTTCTTTCTGATTAGAATTGCTTAAAATGATATTCAAAATCAAAGCACATGCTATTCTTTTGAAAGAAGCTAGTTTTTATTGCGTCTCTCTCCCCCCTCTCCCCCTGTATGTGTGTTCGTGTGCATGTTTGTGTCAACTACAGATTCAATAAAACATAACTGATGTAACTGTTGGGGGAAAAAAAATCTTTCTATGTGCTACTCCTGGAAAAAAATTGAGCAGCCTGTCTATTGATTGGCTCTTTAAATAGAGGCCTATATGATCCAAATAGGCTGGCCTGATTATACAGCAGCAGCAGGATTTCAGTGCTCAGTGAGTGTTGAGGCAAAGAAGCCAGAGACAGGATGAGAATATGTACTATGGCATCAGTATGTAACTGCTGGAGCTGGAGAAGTCAGCTACCTAGCTCCCTCCGTGGACAACTTACTGTGCTGCTTTCTTCCTTGCTGAGAAGATGCCAGCTGTGTGCCTGAGAAACAGCTGCTAAGAGGACTGGTCCTTGGAATAATGCATGTAACTTGTAATCTGTGTCTCTGAAACCGAGCTTCATTGCTGACATACCTGATGTCAATTAACCCTCTCAAAACTCAAGATACATACAGAATGAAGGTGAGTTCTTCAGTGCATGCCTTATTCCTAGTGCATCATGATCTAGCTTTTATCGCACCTGAATTTCTGCTTTCTCAACACAAGGGGAGGGTGAATGAGTGAGAAAGAGAGAGGGAGTGCTTTGCATAATTAGGAAAAAGATATTTTTTAAGACTCCTGTCGGTAAATGGAAATGACTCCTAAGGAAATGTTTTGACAACAGGCATCTTTTTTTTAATATACAGTATGTATGAAGAGGAACAGCACAGTAAGGTATTTCTGTCCTTTTATATTAGGATTCTTGCTAAGAAGCTTGACTTTCTTTTTTTTTTTAAAATGCTGCTATTGCTTGCTGTTTGTAACTGCTTAAAAATAAAACCTAGTCTTGTTAACTTTAAGGTCCATTTAAAAGCAGTTCTTCCCTGCTTAAAATGTTTGCCAGGTATCAGCAATAATACCATAATCTTAAGCATGTATGGTGTGTACTTGTAGGAATTTCCCTTTTCCCCACCCAAAAACCATCCCATTAGGTTTCAGTCTTATATTTTCAACATATGGAGATTTTGTCTTGTTTAGATCAAATACCTCTTGTCATTCAATAACAAAATTTTCTCACTGATCAAATTACAGCCCCCTTAAGTTAATCTTTTCTTTAGAAGAGAATAGTTGATTAGGGGAAAATACTGTCTTATAAATTATTATTGATACTGAGTTTCTCTATTTAGTGTATATAAATGGTTGATGGTCATATTGCTAAAAGGGCAGTTTTCTTATTTCACATTGGTAGACTTTGCATTATGTTGCTCCAGCTGTCATAATCTGCATTATCTTTTACATATCCCAGCCATTTTTAAGACTTTTATGGGTTTTTGCTACTGTATTCATTTGCTACTGTATGATTATTTTCTTGTGTGCAGAGAAATTAAAATTATTGTAATTGAAGCTTTAGATGAACTTATGTTGGCCAATAACAACTTTACTGGGGTTTGTTCAATTAACAAGATTTGCATAATATGTTACTTCTACAATAGTGACTATTTCTAAAGAGTAACCACTTGCATTGTCAGTCTTTTCTTGTCGGAGGATTAGGAGGTAGGACATTTAAATAACAATTACTTTTAAAATAGTTGTCATTAAAAAAAAAAAGAATTCAATTATCCTGAAGAAATTTAATATTGAAGAAGCTATCAAAATAATTCAATATTGCAGGGATTTTTTTTTGTTAAATGTAAGTCCAAATGTGTTTAAAAAAGACAGGTTTTTTTTTAAATGTGGTGGTTAATCATAGAAAAATACACTTGCTAAAATCCCCTCTTCTACTAAAGAATTAAAGATGAAGAAGCCCTATGTTTTTTTGCATGTGGCCATCTACTTCCAGGTTGATCTGCACTGAATTGCAATTTTAAAGTGCACTCTTACAGATGCCTACTCAGAGGTAAGACAACTGAATTAAGTTGAGCTTACTCCCAAGTAAATTGGTATCAAGTTAGAGGCTTAGCTATACATGGTAACACATTTGGGGGAAATGTTATTTTGAAACCCTGTCTTTGAAACTTCCCAAATAGCTACTTAAATGTTGAATGGAGATCTGACAGCAAATAAATGAAAGGTCATTTATTTTTTAAAAAGTAGATGTCTGCAGAAAATGAATGCCCACAAAATGTTTATGTTGTAAAGAAATTATCATTAGCCTCTTGTCTTGCAATATTTAGCTTCTTTTTGGTGCTTGCTTCAGCAAAAATAAAAAAAATAGAAGTAAAATGATCCAGGCAAAGTTATGCCCATTCAATAATTTTGATGAGAAAAATAAAGACATTTCCTGCTAAATCCTTATAACATAAAGGCAAAACTTTCTCTGGAATGTGCCTAAAAGTTTGTGTTATGTCTCTATATTAAGAAGAGAGATGCTGCATGTAGTAATTTTACTAAGGCTGTTCTCTATCCCTGGAAATACTTTGCTTCCTGCTGATAAAAATTAATTTTGTCTGTAAATCATCTACTCCGTCTCATTGCTCTGGGGAAATTTTAAGTGTATTCCTTTCCAGTTCTCTGAGGAACATAATAACTATTCTATATGCTTTATGCATGTGCATATTGTGGTTTGTCTAAAACATCATTTTGCAATCTATGGGCTCCGTTCTGTGTGGAGACAGAGGCAAGCCCAGCATCACAGGTTTGCAGTGGCATAAGCTTCCTTATGTTATAAAGTGATTCTGTCAAGCCAGAACATTGCTCAGGGAAGGGAAGGGAAGGTTGGAAACGTTACACCAAGGAGTAGACCAAGTTACTTGGCTTCCTAGTTTATGGTCAATGAAGGGAACTCTCCATGGCATTTTTTTTTATCTGTTATAGAGAAGACTCTTATTTTTAAAAAAATTTAGATCATCTTGATGTAAAATGCTTTAAAAATATGCATTCTAGCATAATTTCTTCTCTATAGTGTATTCTTTGTCACAATGCTTGTATTATGTGATACATAGTGTGCTGGAGGGAAGATGGTTCATGAGCTCTCTAGAAGTCAAATATAGTTATATAAGCAAAAAAAAATAGTTACTGGGCATACTGCTCATTTCAAGCATTGGTATGACAAAGCTTATAGACTGGATGCTTTTGCTAGAGTGACTCACAGTTTATGTACATTTTCTTGTTGGTCTTCCAAATAATGCTCTATTAAACCTGTATTTCAAACTGGTCCTATTAAGATCGAATTGTTGGTCTCCTTGATATCTTTGAACATGGTTTATCCAACTCTTGTTCCAAATTTTGGCCCCATTTTATTCAGACTGCCTTGTGATGCTTGCCTGCTTGGGAAATAATTTACATTCTACTGTGGAAAAAGAATTCTTTGCTGCAGTTCACTTAAAGCCAGTAGAGGGCTCTTTCTCCCTATATTATCTACATAGCCGGCTATGTTACAAAATATTTCTAGGCTGCTTATCACTTTTAAAAAAAAGAAAGAAAAAGTTCTGCTCAAATTAGAATGTGGAAGCATTTTATTCAGTAAGAAATATTTATTTTCTTTGATTTTATTGTGACATCTAATCCCCCCTTTTTTAGTCGTCCCAATAGTAATATTTGTAGTGTTTCTCTTTCTTTTGAAAGATGCACGAAAATGCTTTTAAAAATAGCACAACATTCTGTCTGAAGGAGAATTTACAATTTTAATATCTGAGGGGTGGCTGATGGTAGATTAAGCCTAAAGGCAGTGGATGTGCTTTGAATTCAGAACACAACAGTCACAGGTCAGGCCTTCCCATAAAGCAAAGTTAATTGAGTTGTTTCAGAAAACATGGAGCAATGAGAAAAGCATCGTTTTGATCTGCTTCAGGCAAAGGAATGTCTTGAGCTATCATCACCCAGCCATTTTGACTTACTAACTTACTGCCCTCAACTCACAGCTAATTCCAACATCTGTGGTTCCCCCCCAAAAATCATATATTCATTTTGTTATATTTTAATAAACCACAGTTTATGTAACAAGCTATGATTTGTCTGTATACAGTCATTCGGAAGCATTATTTCAGGTTATGTGGTTGACAGTTCCTAAAGTGCTTAATCAAAGCATATCTTAAAATAATCACGATAGCAACCTGATGATCACGAATAGGTCATGACAGAAAAAAGATTCATTGACTTCAATAAGACATTTTTCTTTGTTAATTGTGAATTGAATGACAAGCTGTGGTATTGTTTCAGATAATCCTGGTACATTTCTTGAGTTATTTCCTTTGCGGAATTCATATTGAGGTTAGAGACATAACTGCAATATGAGCAATGTGTCTTTTAATTGACCTACCAAGTTGTATTAACACGTGCTTAATTGTTACATAAGAAATAGCAATTGCCATACTGTCCAATACATTTGCAGGTTAATTAAATATCTTCTAGGAAGACCTACTGTATTGCAAAGTTGTAAACCCTTCGACACTCAGATTCTCATACGAAGGACATGTCTCAGCCAGGTAATGAAAGTGACTTTAGTAATCATGATAACTGTGGGAGTCCATATATTGGGGATGGGAAGAATTGTCTATAATTCAGAATTTTGAAAACACCATATACTAAGGTTTCAGGGAAGTTGTAATATATGAATTCAAATAAAACTGAGTTCTATGGAGGCATTCATCTGCTAGGGAAATAGAGAGAACATGGAGAGAAAATCTGAGTGCAGACCCTCCATATTTCCCCACATCTGGATAGTGCTAGAAATTGTTGCACATTTAAAGGTTATTTTCTAAAAACAAATGGATATGCAGGGATTTTGAAGGGGCAAGCTTCTGTTCACATCCCCTTACATCAAGGGTATCAAACTGCCGGCCCATGGGCCAGATGCGTCATGTCGAAACTGTGCTCACCCCATTGCCGACAATGGAAAAAAAGTTGTGACATGTCACGTGATGTTGCGAGTTTGACACCCCTGCCTCACATGCATAAATAATCCATATAAAATAATATTTATATGGATTTCAAATATTTCATGGCCATGATAGTTATGCTCATGAAAAATGCAGTATCAAACTCTGATGAGGAAAATGAGTTTACATTATAAATATAGGTTAGCACTGGGGCCATTTCTGTTCCACTTTTAAATCTCACAAAAGCAGCTTTACTTCCACAGCCTGAAATCTTGGAAACACCAAGAAGCTAATCAGAGTTCCCACTAGTTGGACCAATGGGAGAGTGGAAAGTATGATATTGATTTAGTGTTTTGACCCAATTCTGGAGTAACCAAAATTCATCTGGGAGTGATTCCTATGATGTAAACTGCTAAGCAGTCTATCTAACTTTATTTAGATTCATTTAAAAAAAAAACAAGGAAAGGAACTGGAAGGCCAATTTTCTACAACTGCATTCTACCAATGGAAACAGTCCAATATATGAAACCCCCTCCCTCCCAATTCCTGCCATTTGAAATATATGAGCATGAATTAATAATAATAATAATAATAATAATAATAATAATAATAATAATAATAATAATAATAATAAGTTGGAAGGGATCTTGGAGGTCATCTAGTCCAACCCCCTTCTCAGACAGGAAACCCTATACCATTTTGGAGAAATGGCTGTCCAGTTTCTTCTTAAAAACTTCCAGTGTTGGAGCATTCACTGCTTCTGGAGGCAGGTTGTTCCACCGGTTAATTGTTCTAACTGTCAGGAAGTTTCTCCTTAGTTCTAGGTTGCTTCTCTCTTTGATTAGTTTCCATCTGTTGCTTCTTGCCTGCTTTGGAGGTGCTTTGGAGAATAGCTTGTCCTGCTTCAGGTGCCTTGGAGAATAGCTTGACTCCCTCTTCTTTGTGGCAGCCCCTGAAATATTGGAACACTGCTATCATGTCCCCCCTTGTCCTTCTCTTCATTAAACTAGACATACCCAATTCCAGCAACCGTTGCTTATATGTTTTAGCCTCCAGACCCCTAATCATCTTTGTTGCTCTTCTCTGTACTCTTTCTAGAGCAGTGGTTCTCAACCTTGGGGTCGCGACCCCATTTGGGGTCGCGCAACCATTTCGCGGGGGTCGCAGGGCACCGCCGGCCGCCATTTTGTTTTTTTATTATTTTTTTTTATTTTTTTTATTTTTTTTTGGTGTGCGCGCGCCGCGCACGCGCAGATCCGCCTGTCACGCCGAAAAAATTTTTTAAAAAAAAATTAAAAAAAAATTTTTAAAAATAAAAAAAAACAAAATGGCGGACCGCGATGGGCAGATGCACACATGCACGGCGCGTGCAATGGGCCGATCTGCGCATGCGCAGATCTGCCCATCGCAGCCGCCATTTTGTTTGTTTTTTTATTTTTTTTAATTTAAAAATAAAAAATAAAAAAAACAAAGTGGCGGCCCGCGATGGGCGGATGCACGCATGCGTGGTGCGTGCGATGGGCCGATCCGCGCATGCGTGGATCCGCCCATCGCGGCCACCATTTTGTTTGTTTGTTTTTTATTTTTTTAAATTTTTTTTAAAAAAAAATTAAAAAAACCCAAAATGGCGGCCCGCAACGGGTGGATGCGCGCATGCGTGGCGCGTACGACGGGCCGATCCGCGCATGCACGGATCTGCCCATCGCGGCCGCTATTTTGTTTTTATTTATTTTTTTTTTTCCGGCGCCCAGGTCGGGGTCGCGGCGCACATGGGCGGGGCAAGTGGGGTCTCAACCTGAGAAAGGTTGAGAACCACTGTTCTAGAGTCTCAACATCTTTTTTACATCATGGTGACCAAAACTGGATGCAGTATTCCGAGTGTGGCCTTACCAAGGCATTGTAAAGTGGTATTAATACTTCATGTGATCTTGATTCTATCCCTCTGTTAATGCAGCCTAGCACTGTGTTGGCTTTTTGGGCAGCTGCAGCAAACTGCTGGCTCATATTTAAATGATTGTCTACTAGGGCTCCGAAATCCCTCTCACAGTTACTACTATTGAGCAGGGTACCCCTTATATTATACCTGTACATTTGTTTTTTCTTGCCTAAATGTAGAACCTTACTTTTTTCACCGTTGAATTTCATTTTGTTAGATAGCGCCCTGTGTTCAAGTCTGTCCAGATCCTCCTGTATCCTAAGCCTGTCTTCTGGAGTGTTGGCTATTCCTGCCAGCTTGGTGTCATCTGCAAATTTGATGAGTTCCCCATCTATCCCCTCGTCCAGATCGTTGATGAAGATGTTGAAGAGCACTGGGCCCAGAACAGAGCCCTGGGGCACCCCACTACACACTTCCCTCCATGTAGAAAATACTCCAAGATCCAAGAATCTAAGTCTTGCCTGATTCTGAACTGGTTCTGCCTTCTCCTATGGAAATTCCCAGCTTCATTATGTGAAAGAAAATGAAAAACTGGAATAAACCCTTGTTGGAGAAATGAATCTGAGTGGAGTGTAGGCAAAGATATGAAATATAACATTTTTCTTAAAAGAGTGCTACAAAATCCTGTGGCTTATAAGAGAAAAAACAGGGAATGGAGTTTGAGATTCATTTAGTATATGTTTTACTTTTATTGGAGCCCCTCTTATTTTGAGTTTACAGAAATCAGAATGTAATTCTATGCTCAGCCTTGGTTACCAATTCTGGATTATTCTAATTTGGATGTAGAAAAGGAATGCATAGTTGTGCATATTAATCAGACTTATTGACTTAGTACAGGTAGTCCTCAATTTATGACCATAATTGAGCCCAAAATTTCTGTTGTTAAGTAAGACATCTGTTAAGTGAGTTTTGCCCCATGTTATGACCTTCCTTACCACAGTTGTTATCCACCGCTGTGGTTGATAAGTTAGTAATCCGGTTGTTAAATATGTCTGGTTCCCCATTGACTGTGCTTGTGAGAAGATTGCAAAAGGTGATCACGTAACCCTAGGACACTGCAACTGTTATAAATACATGCCAGTTGCCAAGTGTCTGAATTTTGATCACATGACCAAGGGGAGACTGCAATGGTCATAAGTGTGAAAAACTTTCATAAGTCACTTTTTTCAGAGCCGTTGTAACTTCAAATGGTTAGTAAATGAACTGCTTTAAGTTGAAGTCACCTATATATCATGTGAATAATCAAAAAGGCATGTTTTCTAGCTGATATGAGGAAACTGACCTTGACTAGCAGTTCAAGAGAGCCATGGGATGTAGTAGTATATTCATATGTAGTACATTAACTTCCCTTTTATTCTAAGTCAGATTTTATTCCAAGCTGGTAATACTAATACTAATACAGACCTCTGGTCTGATTGCCTCCTCATAAACGAGCAGTATAGTTGATAACTTGTATAATTATCGGTGGGAGCTTTTGAAAGGATAAAGTCAGTTGTCACTGAAGTAAATGATTGAGGCATATGGCTTCCAGTATCTCTTTGAAGTTTCTTCTCTCTTTTGTTCCTACACCAGTAATGCTTCCTTTCCTTTCCCGAGTTTTTACTTTAAAAATAGACTGTGTAGTAAAGTGTCTAAAATGATATTTGGGGAAGTGATTGAGAACTGATCTAGTAATGTAGGCCAAACATTTCCTACTTTTCTTTTTTAACATTCTCCCTGGCAAATTCAGCTATGCTAAGCGTAAAAGAAGGTGGTGCTGCCTGGATTTTAGGAATGTATCTTTTGAAGTTATTAATCGATAATATTGCTGTTGCTTTTCTTTGATCTTATATGCTCACTGGTCTTTGATGTGGTTTGCAGAATGAATCATTTGCACAGAGATATAATCAATTCTGGATGGAAAATATCTGTTAATTACATTATTATGTCAATTATTCATTTCACTTGGACTTTCTGGAAGAAAAATTATTGGGAAAAATAGACAGGAGAATTCATTAAAAGCCAGAAGAATCAAAGCAAACAACTAAATTGGATGCTGCTTCTGTTGAGTTTGTAGTTCACAGAAAGATTCCAGTTGCATTTAAAACAGATTATTTACCTGTTTGCCTACTATACCTTCACAGCACAGTAATGTGTCATATATCAACATTTATGCTGTACAGGTTTCCCTTAAAATAGTACAGAAGGATTAGTAGAATTTCCTCAAGAGAATCATTAGCTGTGAGAGGCAAGAATCTTGTCTTTTGAATATGCAGGATTCATTTATTTATTTGGAAATGGAGCTACAATCACATCAGTCAGGGGTTAGCAAATTACAGCCATGGGCTAAATCTTTTTTTATACAGCCACAGGCAGGTGCTGATTGCCAGGCCCAAGCCTCAACCGAGTTTCTTGGGGGACTGTGGTATTATGGAGGACCTCCTGGGCAGCAGTGGTTGCATCAGTCTATCAGCAGTTTCCGTGTTAGTGTGTTAGCACTTTCCAATGGCTGCCACAATGCTTGGCCTGCAGACTTACCAGCCATAGTGGAGAGCTGAAGGATAGGCAACCATGACATAAGAAATAGCTTGGAATGAATATATTTTGGGATTCTTTGTTGATGAAGAAAAAATAGGCAATCTTTACAGCAGTTGTAGTTTTTTTTTCCAGAACAAAAACAGAAAGGTATGCACTTAAACACATAAAGAGCAAACAGCAGTAAAAAAAAAAAAATTCCAAACACAGTCAGGGTAGGAGGCACATGAAACTCTGGGGAGATATTATTCCAGAGTATAACGTAAAACAGATTGTTGTATACCATTAATTTTATAATCCTTACTTAATACCAACTTAAACTTGAGTCAGCTTGTATCTAGTCACAACCCATAGCATAATCAATATGCAGATCTAGGTGTGGATCTGTTGATGTTACATGCCACTTTCCTGGTCTATTTCATCCACTTTTGTTTCATGTCTAAGTTTCACCAGATGTTTTTCCACATGCTCCAGCCAAGTTTTCTTTGGAACTTATCACTGTATTTTTCAACCTACACAAAAGTAATTTCCAAGCAATCAATAAGGAACTCAACAGGATGTCATGCAATGGAATGTACTCAAACACCACCTCAGTCAATGGTTCAGATTGGTTGCTGCACCATTCCTTAATCGTTACATTCTGTATTTTGTCATAGATAAAATACATAATAAATATATAGATAAAATACATTATAAATGTTATAATTTATCACTTTGTTGTTTGTATGTATACTGAGACTTTATGCACTGAAGACAAATTTCTTGTGTGTCCAATCACACATGGCCAGTAAGGAATATTTCTATTCTATTCTGTTCTGTTCTGTTCTACTCTACTGTACTTGATTCTAATTTAGTCCTGGTCCTAGTCCTGTTCTATTCTTATTCTATTTTTATTCTATGGATTGAAATCCCTAAAAATGTCATAGGCACTGAGGAAATTTCAAGCTTTTTTCCAGTAATTTTGAAGCAAAGTTTAAGATTCTGCATTACAAAACAATACTAATTTAATAACTACATGGCTATAATTTAAATCAGTATGGAGTACCACTACCCAAAAGAATGGTACTTCATAAACTTCATAAATATCCTGAAAAACAAAGCATTTTAGTGGATTTTTAAATTTCAGACTAGTCTCCACATTCAAATTCAAAGGAGAGTCAATTCCAAAACATAGGAGCTAAATAGGAAAAGTCTGTAAAAAATGAAGTGGCCATTGTAATAAGTGGGAAATTTAAGCAAAATTAATTGCACAATTGAACTGAGAACTGTGTAATCCTTGGAAGCCTATACAAATTATAGCCTAGATTTTGTTGTTGTTAGTTGCAAAGTCGTGTCTGACCCATTGCGACCTCATGGACAATGTTCCTCCAGGTCTTCCTGTCCTCTGCCATCTTCTGGAGTCCATTTAAGCTCACACCTACTACTTCAGTGACTCCATCCAGCCACCTCATTCTCTGTCATCCCATTCTTCTATTGCCCTCAATCTTTCCCAGCATTCTGCTCTTCTCCAGTGAGTCCTTCCTTCTCATTAGGTGGCCAAGGTACCCGAGTTTCAACTTCAGGATCTGGCCTTCTAAAGAGCAGTCAGAGTTGATCTCCTCTAAGACTGACCGGTTTGATTACCTTGCAGTCCAGGGGACTCACAGGAGTCTTCTCCAGCACCATAGTTCAAAGGCCTCAATTCTTTTCCGCTCAGCCTTTCTTATGGTCCAACTTTTACAGCCATACATTGCAACAGGGCTGGCTAAATGATTGTGCAAGATAGGCAAAATATATAAAGGAAATTCAGTTCCCATGTGATTATATGTACTCAGAATGGTAAATCAGTTTTGTACAATTATTACAAAGGAAGTTGTATGGACATGTGATCAGGAATTTAGATTGACTTGAAAGTACTGAAAGCCCCCTCCAGAGGGAGAGGTGATTGGGAAAATACTGTAATGTGCAGAAATGAATAGACTAACAATGACAATTAAAGATTGTCAGACTACTATGAAATCTGGGGAACTTTTTATGATTGGCTGAAAAGAGAATATGGTTAAAAGATAGTTAACATCAATTTAGATGGAAGAAGAAGGAGCAGATAAGGAGGGAGACCCAGGCGACCCAGTATTGAATAACTGGAGGTTGTATAAATATTTATAGAAGTGTATACTGAGAAGGTTAGATAAATAGAAGTATTAATGTAAGAGAAAATTAATCTTATTGTATATAATACAGATAGGGAAATTTGGAGAGAGGAGTTGCTCGGACATTACCCCTGAACTGAAGAGGGATGAGAGGGAAGAAAGGAGAGGAGAGAGAAAAGAGTAAAGGAGGGGAGAAGGAAGTAGGAAGGTTGGAGGAGAAGAGGAGAAGTGGGGAGAAAGGGGAGGAGAGTGGTGAAGGAAAGAGAAGAGGAGAGGAAGAAGAGGGAAGTAGGGAAGAGAAGAAAGGGAGAAAGAAGGTAGAGAAGAAGGAGTGTGGATACGGTGAAAGGGGAAATGGGCGAGCAATACCAAAAGTCATGTGTATGTATTTATTTCATTTTATTAAAAGTATCTTATATATGAATGTAAAAAGAATGTATGTTAACATCTGATAAATATCACAGTATATGTATGGGGAAGAGTTTCGAAAAATAAAAAATAAAAAAAAATATTTAAAAAAAAAGGAATTTAGATTGACTTGAGTGAGTCTTTACATTTGTAAGCATGCATGAAGAATAACCAGTTCAGTGATGAACACATGTTGTTAAAATACAATGGGAACATAAGTACAATTTTGTTAATTGTAAGAAATCTGAAAACCTTTTTAAAAAAATAAACCAAGAAATCAGATCACTGGGAGTAGGGACAATTTGGAGTTCTGCAATAGTCTTTCAAAGATTAAGAAACATTTCATAATCAAAAAATTTGAAAGGTGCAATTTACATCATCAAGACCAACTCCCTGTTCAGAGCAAAAAGCCAAATTAGTCTGTGCTTGAATTCATCAGTGATAAGCTTTCTAAGTAAATGCCTCCATTGTTGAATTTTTCCTAATATTCATGCAGAATCTTTTGTCGTGTAAATTAAGACCTTTATGTGTAGCCTATAATCTTGGGTGATAGAGAATGATCTTCTCAGTGATAGTCCTTCAGGTACTGGGAAAAAATGATAATATATGGCTTTGCAGTATCCTGCTTTTAAGACCAGAGATACCTGGTTCCCTCAATTGTCTTTTGTAGGTTTCCATTCTTTTGATTAGCTTCATTGTCTATATCTGAATACTTTCTTAGTTTTTCTGAATCTGAAGTACAGTATGATGCCCAATTTATTCCATCTGTCCAGTGCAGAATATAATGAAATTGTAACCGCTTCTGATTTAGAATGGGAGTAAAAATTGTATTACACTGTGATTCAGTATTCAGCTAACTGTCAAATAAAATTCCAAGTCAACTGTTCAATAGCTTGAAATGAGTTTCTGCATTTTTCAGATTATTTCTATATGTCTTTCTTTAATATAAGTCTAAACTATTGGGACAATATCAAATTTCAAGTGAGGCATAATGGAAAGTTTGGTATTTACAGGTCTGATCATGGTTCCCCAATCACCACTCAAAAAATAAAGTTTGTAATATAAGGGATAATACTGGAGAGCTGCTTCTGCCACATGTCATCTAAATAGAGTTATGGTAGGAATGCATAGAGATGACCTTGGAGCAGGCATGCAGAGACAATTGGCAAAACATGAATTTAGCCAAGAGAGCAAACAAGCATGAGGAAAGAAACTAAGAATGCTCCCAGACTTTTAAAATTATGTTATTAAATCTTACACCAACAAAGTACAGTTTAGGATTGTTTTTAGTGTCTATTTCCTGACCTGGCCTACTTCAAAGAGCTAACAGATAGTTTGAATTGTATTTTCAAGAAAAAAAACCTGAAAGGTGAAGCCTCTCTAATTAAATATACCAGCGATGCTGGAAGATGGGCTATTTTCTCCTCAGAATGCAGGCACATTGAGTCTTTAAGTTTATAAACTAATATACATGTTTGGGATATCAGAAATGACAGCAACTGGAAAACTAAGAGAAAGACTTGTATCAAGTGTCAAAATAAAATCAGAAACACATGATTTAATAATATTCATCATTGCATATAGTATTCTAAAATGTCAAAAGTACTTCAGACACATTACTTTAGACAGCAAGGCTTTTAACAACTCTGTGAATGAGACCAAAATATGTGATCCCATAATTTGAATAAAGCTGAAAAACCGACCACCTTGTCAAAGGCTACATACGGAGTTCATGATCCCTGCTGGCTGATATATATGCCTATGTATTAGTTATCTGAAAGCGCAGAAAGATTTGTTCAGAGTGAATTTTAATGGACTTACACACTTTTGAACTTGCGTGATGTATATTCAAGCTAGAATGCATTGATATGCCAGTATCTACATTTTGTTGAATTTTACGATGTGGATTTCAATTTTAAAAAAGGAATAAAATTATCAGAAGTGGGGGAAGCAAGTCTATAAAAATGCCTATGTTCACAAAAATGTGAAAGGGAAAATGTTCATTGAGACTGAAACTTTGCAGTCTAATGCAGAAATATGAAAGAATGACCTTAATATGAAAAAGTGACAAACCAAACCAAATTAAACATAATAGATTTACCCACCCCTTTCAGGTGATAATACAGATCCCTTTTATAAATGGCCAGTCTAACTATTACAAAGAGTGAAGGAGCAACAAAGTATTCTTTATTTTTAACTTTTAGCTTATCATGCCTATTATTTATTGGTGAAATGATTTCCCTATAATGCTGTGTGAAAGAACAAATATGTGCTAATGTTATTTAATTTACAGTTATTGTATTTGTACCAATGCCCAAACCAAATTATTTATCTGTCTTTGGTTCATGTACACCTTGACTATTATGTACAGGGAATGTCATTTGCTGCTTTTTTTCTCAGGTAGGGAAAAAATCTTTTGAAGCTTGTTTTAATTAAGGTATGAAAATTATATTCAGATATGAAATTACTTATCCCTCTATCATCTCCATTTATGATTTCTCTAAAAACTTCAGATTTAGTCCCATTATATGTGTGTGTTTGTAGCAGGGTGGTTAACCATGTGTTACTGGAGCTGGGAAAATGTTACACCTTGATTAGAATGCTCAGCTGATATTATAAGCTTTGGGTTTGCAGTACAGCAATGAATTTCACAGGGTCTTTAAGAAATAAAACCTAATGTGGAAAAAAGAAGTACATTTGACGTTGCTTTTAAAACTTGTATTACTTGCTTTTCAGAGTGGTAAGAACTGATCCTTTTGCAAGTGAACTCTTTTCTGCCCGAACACTAAGTGTGTGTGGTGCTAGAGTAGCAGTAAAGGTGAAGATTTGCCTATCCATTGTGTCTGACTCTAGGGCACAGTGCTCATCTCCATTCTTGACTGAGGAAATCAGTGTTGTCCGAAGACAACGGTCAGCATGACTATACGCCAAAGGTGCACACACAGAGGGACACTATTATTTCTCACTGAGGTGGTACCTTTTAATCTGCTTGCATTTGCATGCTTTCAAACTGCTAAGTTGGCAGGAGCTGGGGCAAGTAACGGAAGCTCACCCTGTTGCATTCAGCTCGGGTATCAAACCCAGGCTGTCAGCTCAGCATCTTTAACCGCTGAACTATTGTGCTAGAGTAGCACAGACAATAATAATAATTAATAATAATAATTAATTATTATGATAATTAATGATGTAGATTTATACAAAATAGAAAAACATGAAATGATCCCTGCACAAACAATTGGGGACCAGAAATAACTTTTTCAAGCATTTTACCTGTGGTACAATAGGAGTTCCAAATATTCAGCAATATCAGACATTGACAGTAAGAATGTCATTGCAATAATTTTTTGTTATGCTTTTAGCTCATATCTTTTTCCTGGATTGTTTACTTATCAAGGAGCATAGCAAAAGTCAATGTTTTCCTGTGTGTTTATCGCTTCAGCTGCAGTTGCATTCACTCTCTTTGCACCTGCAGGATGGCCTGAAAGATTCCAAAATTTGAAGTTCAAAACCATCTGCTCTTGGTGAACCACCAAGACTGGTTTGTACCACTCCCTGGGATCTGAACAGGAAAATTTTCCAAGTCTGCTCCCCTCTATGAATGGCAGTCCTCTGCTAATTCAGAAGACAGTTTCGAGCTAGCAGGAATGCTTCAGTTTTCTGATTTATTTATTTTTATTGCCTCTGAATCAGTGTTACATCCTGGCAATTGCCTGAACCCTTCTGTTTCCTTGGCAAGATTTCAGAAGTGATATGCTCTTATTTGCTTCCAAGATCACTGATCTGACTTTTACCTAAGGCAGGACTAGAACTCACAGTCTCCCAGTTTCTAATCTGGTGCCTTAACTACTGTACCAAAATGCCTCACTTCCCATTTTATCATCATGGTCATCACGATCATCATCTTAGCCATTATCTATCCTCTGCAGGATGAAGGCCTCTTCCACATGTTTCCAACCAGTATGATCCTGAGCTTTGTTTGTCAATTGGGTCTGCAATACTTGCTGATGTTGTCAATCCATCTTGTTTTAGGTCTCTTTTGTGGACATTTTTTATCAAGTGGGATCCATTCTATGACTGGATTGTATTGTCTACAAATAATTTTCCTTCCTCCTGGTATCTCACTAATATAATCTTTAACAAACTTCCATATTGTAATTAATAAAGCAATCTTCATTCTTTTTACTTTTCTTGGTACGTTTCACTGTGAATTTACATGGTAAGTTACATGCCCCCAAATCTGTTCAAACTTTGTTGTAAGTCTTTCTCCCAATATCTTTTTAAGGGCTTAAATGTCATCAACTACACCAAACATCCCTTGCAGTTGGCTTCGTATATTGATTTCTGTTTTGTGTTCGGAGGCCCAGTTCTACTAACTGAGAAGCTGGCTTAGAAGTTCTACTAATTACTCTCTTGGAAATTAAGAATAGTTTGCAGCAGCCAAGAACAAAGCCAGTTCCTTTTATTTTGATTGATTGATGTTTAATTCCAATAATCTAATGTGTAACTACAGTTTTATTTATTTAATTCAATTTAGGTGTTGCCTGACACCAACAGATTCTGGGTGACACAATACATTGGCACAAAAATCCAGTGCAAACAATGTGGGATATAAGTGTCTATATAGCAGCAGTATCTACATAACAGCAGAAACAAAAATCAAAAACATGTCCACTCAGGGGTCCCATTCATTTCAACCAAGACCTGAAAGAACAGCTAGGTCTTCAAGGCTTTATAAAATTTCAACAAGTTGGGGCCATACAGATTACAGGGGTAATTTCATTCCAGAGGGTAAGCACCACAACAGAGAAGGCACATTGTCTGGATTCTGAAAGATGCCTTTTTCTCAGCTGTCCTTGAAGGCAGATAAATAAAAATTCCACACCCAGGGAGACAATGTCTCTGTGACTGTGGGCATACAGAAAGAGCATGTACTCCTCCAGTGTCTGGACTAAAGAGACATTTATACTCAAACCAGCCTTAATGAGTATTTATATGGAAACCTACTATAGGCTCAAGAAGTCTTCCACATTACTGAAATTAAAACTTATTTCTTCTCAGTTATGCATTTTTATATAGCAACATTCCCGTTTGGATTTCAATATTTATTTATTATTTATTTTTAGCCAACTCAAAGTGGCATATTTAATGTTCCCTCCTTAATATTGCCTCTTCTTATTTTTCCCATCACAAGAATCTTGAGAGGTGGGTTGAATTGACAAAAGAGTCATTTGGAATTGGGTGAAAGATGAGGCTTTAGAGCCGAGGTGGGGAAGTATAGCCCTTTTATGACTTGTGGACTTCAACTCCCAGAATTCCGGAGCTGCACCTCAGAGCAATATCATTTCCACAATTCATAAGAATTTTACGCCATTATTAGGGCTTATAAAACGTATACAGGGGTGTGTTTTGCTTTTGGGCTTTTTTTTTTTAGTGGCGGAAGTCATTCCTTTGTAATATGAAATCATGAAATCTTAGGGTTGTATGATTGTTTACTCTAAGTCAGGGGAGTAATTAAAATATAGGACATATCATGTTAATGTATACAGGGGTAGGCAACCTTGGCTCTTTTATGACTTATGGACTTCAAGTCCCAGAATTCCTGAGCCAGCCATGCTGGCTCAGGAATTATGGGAGTTGAAGTCCATGAGTCATAAAAGAGCCAAGGTTGCCTACCCCTGGTATACACTATCTGTTATGTGGGACTTCTGAAAGGTACTAAACTTAAATCTCAAGTATGATTAGTTTCTACCTCAATTTATTTAACATGCAGTTTGGTAATGTTCAGCTGTATTTATATGTACCTTTCTATGCAATTTCTGAAAACAGATTTCCCCAATAAAATGCATTGGTGCAAGAGATGTGAGGCAGCAGCATTAAACTATAAAGGAAATGATTGTCCTCTTCCCATTCTTATTAGTGTTTCTTGGAGTGGAAAACATCCTATCCTAATTCTCAACTAACTAGATTGGAGAAAACAAATCAGCCAATGTGGATTTGTTGTTAGAGAGTTGCAAGAAAGCTGGAAAAGATCAGAGCAAAGGTAGATATGGGACAAAATGGACTTGAAATATGAAACTACTGCATCTCTTGTTGTCTGCTATAATATAATAACCTATAATAAATGTGGGATTAGAAACTCCTCAAAACTAACAGCAGTGAGGAAGTGGGTCTCTCTTCAACACCACAATCTCTTCAGCACAATAAATTATTATTATTATTCTCCCACTCCAATATTTGAGTAGTTGATGTTTAAAATCTTCATATTGGGCCATGAGGCAAGGTACCTAATTTGTTATTCTTTAGACATATAGTTGAAAATAGTTGAAAACAGGGCCACATTATCAAAATACATTACTAACAAATGCTAACCTTGCAAACATCTAACCAACCCTAACCTCCATTTTGAAGCATGTTTCTAGTATAATATGGAAAATATGCAATTGACATTGCTAATAGGGACAAAATTATGCAAATTAAAATATAGGTGGTCAGATTACACTGAGTATAAATTCTTCAAATGAATGACACCCAATAGAAATTTTCAGTAATGCTTCATATGATTTCAATTTACTCTAAAGCACAACAAATGATTTACTGAGTGCTGCCTACTTTAAAGAATATACTCATAGGGCCCAAAGTAATAACCCTCTGTTATTGTTGTTCCTAAGCAATTGGTATTCAAATACATACTCTGATCATGATGGTAGCAACTGAATTAATTTATTCTGAACCTGTCAGTTGTCACCCAGATTTATATTTCTTAGATAGAAATTAAAAAGATCAGAGTCACTTAGGAGAGATGGGCAGTATAGAAATTCTAAATAAATAAATAGTTTATCTGCAACACAGAATGAAACACACTGATCATTCAAGTTCTTTTCAGCTCTGGTACCTCTACTGATAAAGAGCTAATCTGAATAATTTTGGTGAATAGGTTGGATCTTGATTTCTATTTTCTATTTCACATGTTATGGGACTATAATTTTAGCCTTTTAGAGAAAAGTATAAATTAATATGTCATTTTAAAAAGATCTGTGATAGCCAGCTATTGTTGCATTTGAGTTCATAATAATTATCCCCACATTGTAGAGAAATTATTCTTCCTCTGTATTGAAAACAGATTTCATTGTGCTCCAGAAAAGCAAATACTGAAAGAGAGGGAGGGAAATGTATCCCACTTTCTCACTTGCTCTACAAAATAAGTCTCTATCCAGGTTCCCAAAATAAAGTATGAGTAATGTTGTCTATTGTACAATTTGATTTTCCCCCATATATCTAATCACACTTCCATTTCCTTATCACAAACCCAGCAAATCTTTGCAGTTGCTGTTATTATGTCCTTGGAGAATGAATGTGAGTTCAGTTTTTGTTTTCCTAATTCATTCAATTCTATCCTTATTGAAACATTGTTCAAAATCAGGAACTGTTGCCCAGGAATGTAATGTTACGTCTTTATGGTCAAAAATTGTAATAGGGGTTTTGTTCAACAGAAGCTCATTCTGATAAAAAAAAATGTCTTTATTAGACTTCATTTATAATTACAGTTAGTATTATTGGTCTTGAAGTCTGAACATTTTAATATCTAGGATAGGTTATAGTTTGGAATTATATATATTATTGTGGTAGAGGGGCAACATATTGCTTCCCATCATTCAAAATAAATATGTATAAGTTACATTGCACTGTTGCACATATTTGTGTTAAAGTGCTTGTCAAAAATTTGATGTTGATAATATAGGGCCCCCAAGATAAATATTGTGAATATTCCAAGAAATTAAAGCTGTTGGATTATTGAAACAAAATAAATAATTTGAATCACCCTCCCACTAAAGAATAAATTCAGAGTTTTATGAATGCTCTTAAGATGTATATGCATGCAGCTCCTGACAACCTGACAACCAGGTTCCTCAGTCTGTACATGTGTATATCATCTTCCCATTGCTAACACTTTTTAGAAAAATAAAATTATCTTAGAAAGCACAGAAATCTGATAGCTTTGCTGCTAACACAAATGCCAGTCTTACCTTCTTTGTACACCAGCAAGAGTGCATCATTTAAGTCCTCATATTGTACACCCTTGTCCTCTCATCTGTTCTGGAATGATGAAAATCTGAACTGGAGTATAAAAACAAGTACTATTGAACGGAAAGCTGCATGTTTAGTGAATGTTGTCAAATGTTAGTGTTAGGGTTCATTAGATTCTCATATCTGAAAAGTCTCTCTCTCTCTCTCTCACACACACACACACACACACACACACGAGAGAGAGAGAGAGAGAGAGAGAGAGAGAGAGAGAGAGAGAGAGAGAGAGAGAGAGAGAGAGAGAGAGAGAGAGAGAGAGAGAGAGAGAGAGAGAGAGAGAGAGAGAGAGAGAGAGAGAGAGAGAGAAACTTCTATCACATCATACCAGATGATATGTTCATCTGGAATGATAGTTGGTGCCATCTAAGCTACTAAACATTTGCTCTTGCAAACCTCATAACTGATTGAAAAGCTACATCCATCTTTGCTGTAAATGAAAACTGGAATCAACCACGAATGGAAACAATCTTATTTGGAAAAAAGGAAATTGACTCATTAAGTAGAAACTTAGCAAATAGAAACAACCTGGCAATAGTTATTGCAAGCACCCTGAGGATTCAATAGCTGTATTTGCAGTTTTGGATCTTCAGTTAATTTAAGCAGCTGTTGATTGCTTGCATCACTGAAGCATATAATGCTGAACAAAATCACAGGTCAATAAAGTCATTTATAATGATCTGCCTGCCAGCTGAAAGGGCCAATGAATCCATCCATCCCTCAGATGTCAATCTTAACTAGGATATTCCTTGTTTCTGAGGAAGAAGATTTTGTATAATGGACTGGCAAATCTATTTAGGTTCATAATTCTTATTTTTTATTTTTATTTATTATCCCTATCAAAATTGAAATTTACCTATTGCAGTGAAAATAAAAATCCACAAAGCATCACTTGAAGCACTGAATGTTATGACAAAGTTTTTATTTTATGCCTTTGAGGTGGTCAAAGAATTTGTCCCATATTGATCCCTTAAGGCAGGGGTCTCCAATCTTGAAAATCTTAAGAGTTGTGGACTTCAACTCCCAGAATTCTTCAGCCAGCCATGCTGGCTGGCTTCTGAACATTCTGGGAGTTTAAGTTACTAAAGTTGCTAAAGTTGGAAATCCCTACTAACACATTCTTAAGTTGAAGATATCCCCACTGTTGTGAAATAGGAAAACCAAATTCAGTATGAGGTTGGGGAAAAAAAGTGTCTTAAAACAGTCATTAAAATAACAATGTCAGGATCCCTGCTTCCACACATACTCTCCAATAGAACATTTTATCACCAATTTTCAAAGTATTTTTCCCAAATAGTTAAGTATTAATAAGTCTCATTATAAAAGCCTAGTCTATGCCTTTCTATGGCCTAAAGATTCTCCACTGCATGTTCTTCTGGAAATAAAATGCCTTTTCTGCTATACATTGTTCTATGATTGCAAAGGAAATAAATAATAACTCTTCAATATATCCCGGAAAGGGTAATATTCCCTTTCATTTTATGTTCTGTGACTGATAAAATATTAGCCCGATGATAACTTTTACAAATCAGATAAACCAAAGTCATCATATTCTAATAGTAGTTTCAATTTAGTTAAAGAAACCCTTTGTGTTCCACTACCCCAAATCAATTTCCTAAATAACCTATCGATTCAAAGGAAAGATTTATTTTGTATTAACGTGGGAATACTTCTAAGTACATAAATGAGGAACAAAATTCATTTTAATAATCTTAATTTTACCCCACAAGATTAAAGGAATTTTAGTCTATCAATTTACAACCAATTTGACAGTTCTAACCCTAACCTTGTTTAACAAGAACTAAATTAATACCCTCAAACAGATAATAATAAAATGAGCGTAAGTATACTTGTGTTGCTACTATGCTAATCTCTTTCCTAACTAAAAACATAAGTCTCAGTACTATTTCCAGAAATATATGAGATACCTGAACATCCTATTTCATCATCTCTGATATGATATTGTATAAATATCAGCTCATATCAATTCATTATTTTAAATATATTTCTAATAATATTTTTCCTGTTTCACATTCCTACTCAGAATCCTCAACCTAAACATATGAAGGATGAAATGTATTATATTTACAGAATCCATGAAAAAAATATCTTCAAGATACTAAATATGGACTTACAAATATGTGTATAGTACCAAAAATTAACGCTTTAAAATAAATAATAATAATTAATTTCTAAAAAAGCTAAAAACTAAACACATAAAATATAAAACAAACATACTCCCCAAATTAAGCCAAGAAGTATAAAGAAGGGGGAAAAGAAAGACTTTTATTGAGGACTAGTTGGCCCTCTCAACTATCTTCCTATTTCTCTTCTCTTTTTATTAAAGAACAGGAAAAAGTTAACATTGGAATATCAACAAAGGGCAATGCTGGTCACTAAAGACAAAAGCAAAAACTCTTACCACGAAGAGTTTTCCACATGCCAAAATCAGCCATTGCTTAGTCAATGTAGCATCATGATCCATAAAACTCTGTTCTGGTCTGAGATGGAATAATAATAATAATAATAAAAACAAAGCCTAAGCCAAAGAGAATTCTTTCCCTAGAAAATAAAACCATAGACTGAAGAAGATCATTAACAACTTGCAATTTATGTTCTTTACATGTCCATGAATTGATCACATATGCCTTTCTCAGAAACATATCATGAGCAGGCACCCTCTGAAATTTAACAGTAATCAGTTGAATGCTCTTGGAGATCCCCAGAAGTGATCTAACTTGGCAAGAATCTTTTATTTCTGAAGACAATGGAAGTATTTCTCACAAGCATTTTTTCCCCAAAAAATTTCTGTTCTTCGGTATCTATACAAACACCCCTCATCTTTAGGTTTCTATAGGTAAACTCTCCTGGTAGTTTAAACAAAGCTTTGTCAGGCAGATCTATGTTTTTACATGCTTTTTAATGATGCATTTTTCTTCCTTCAACCTGGGTTCATGAGAACCAGCAATCACTGTCTTCACATTCTGCAGCTCTTCTTTGAAATGGTTAATGTGGAGCTTCATTGTTTTCATGTCTTCACTTAATAATTTTATGTTGCAATCCTGAGTAATAATATTCTTATCTGGTATGCCAATGTGTTTACCAATATTACCTAACTCAGAGTATACGTTATCATGATAAGCCTTCATAAGTTACACATCGATTACAATTTATCCATCACTGGGAAGGGGGTCTCAATTTATTCTGGGAAGGATGCTCTATCCCAGATTGAATTATGCCCAAAGACATAGGACCAATTTCATCTTGAATTCCAAGAGACTCAGTAGCAGAAACAGTTTTATCTAGAGGTCTGACCATCAAGACTAACTCTTCGATGGAAGTGGGGCTGGTTTTGTCTTCATTATATGCAGAATAATCATCTCTTTTCTAAGTATACAAAAACATTCAGTAAAGTGGGAAAAAAAAGATCCATAACAAGGGCTCAATCCCAAATTTCACTTTGACTACAGTACTTTAAAGGAGGGAGAGAAGAAGACCAAACAGGCAGCTATTATATTTCCATAATAGCTAAAGTCCAGAAAGTTATGAAAAGTACTGAAATGTTAAAAAATTTATGCATTAAATTTAAAAAATAATATAGTGAAAATACAATCTCAATGTTTTTATTTGATTTTTCTGCTGCTTTTATTTTTAACCAGACCAACCCCTATTTTCCCCCCTGTGATGTGGGTTGGGCTGAAAGTGACTGGTACAAAATCTCCAGCCAGCTTTCAAGTCTAAATAAAGACTAGAACTCATGGTCTTACCTTGGATTCAGCTCTTCTAAAGATTATAGCCAGACTGTCAGTATCTGGGAAATAATCAGGTTAGCTATATTAATTTGAAATTTTAATAAAACATAAATCAAGTCAAATCAAACTTTGATTTTATTCCATCCCCATCTACGTTTTGAACATAGCTTCTGGCTTGCCACTCAAAGATAAAATACAGAAAAATGTATTCATCACAGATGTAATAATTACATTTAGATAAACATAAATTCTCACTTAAGTCAATCTTGACTGCTGATGATTATATGGGCATTTCTATGTAGTAATATTGGCAACAATAGAGAAGTGGTTTGCCATTGTCTAAGCCAGGGGTTCTCAACCTTGGCAATTTTAAAACTTGTGGACTTCAATTCCCAGAATTACTCAGCCAGCAAAGCTGTCTGAGGAATTCTGGGAGTTGAAGTCCACAAGTCTTAAAGTTGCCAAGGTTGAGAACCCCTGGTCTAAGCTTTTCCTCTGGGATATCCTTACAGCTTCGCACCAAAGTACTAACCAAATACAACCCTATTAAGCTTTCTTTTTTTTTTTTTAGATCAGCCAAAATCACTAGATGCTGCCATCTGCTGCAACAGTCATCTCAAGTTTTCTTTACAGTCTTACAGTCTATAGTATAACATTAAATCTACATGTAATTCCAGAAAGAAGATTATGTACTCAGAAATATAAATTCTATTTATCCAAGCAATGAGTGATAATAGATCATCTATTAATACATTTTAGAAAAATCACCCTGATAATATAAAAAAAATCACTGCAATACATATAATTTGTATGAGTTATAGTATTTTTATGTTACTTAATAACTGGAGTTCCTTGAAAGAAATCACTATTAAGGCCCCATTTATTTAACAAAAGGTGCATTTGAGTCCGGTGAAAATAAATATGCCTCACTTTGACTCACTTTCAAGTAATTGCACATAAGCTGAAGTCCTGGTTAAAAAAAATTGGTTGCTTGTAGAGTATATATAATATATATTAGTTAATACTATGTGTAACATCTGGAAAATGGTTATTACAGAATCCTTCTTCTCTTCCTCATCCTCCTTAGCTATTTATGTAATCAGCCAAGCTGATTTTTTTCTCTGTTTTCCCAGCATAATCACTGCAGTTTTATAGCTAAGCTTCCTAAACCAGATAAGTTGCTCTTAATAGGTTATTCCATTTGCTGTGCAATTTTTATCTTCTCATATCGTCTCAGCCTAGTTTCTTTCTTTCTTTCTTTTTCTTTTTTGCAGAAAGACTATGAAAGAAATGAGGGCAGTTTAATGGATTTTCTTTAAAGCATTTTCCTGAAAGCTAATTATGCAAATGGTTATTGCATGGAATGCAAACTGAGGAAGTAAAATAAATAAGTACAAGTAAGAGAGGGAATTGAACATTCTTGAATTCTAATTGCAAACTACTAAGGTGTGCTTTTATTAAGCTTTTGGGATAAGCTTTTTATTCAGACAAGCATTTTTTAAAAAAAAAATGCAGTGGGCCAATGGGGAATTGTTTCTGTACAGGACAGATGTGCTGAGTTCAGTTGGTAGATTACAAATTTAAAAGGCTCTTTTGAGTGGCAATTTGAAAGAGTTATTTACATGTTATGTATGTACTAGTGCTTCACTTGCTAGAAAAATCAAATGAAAACTGTGCATTTCTGATAATAATGGAGCCCGACTTTATTTATTTACTTGCTTGTTTTCTCCCTTTATTATTTTTAGAAATAACTCAAGGTGGTGGACATACACAGTACAACAAACCTATGAGATGAATTGGGCAGAGAGAGAGAGTGATTGGCCCAATCTTGTTTGTGCATTGTGTGTGGGTTGTGTTATATACGTATCAGACATGTAACAACCAAGCATTTTCCTATCCTATTGTACTTGGCAGATTGCTTAACTATACCACTCCAGGCTGGCTTGCCTTTTCACTAAACATGCTATTTTGTGCTGCTATTCACTAAGTGTAAATGTGCATTACCGGGGAGATTTCTGGCAGGCCACTGATAAAGAGTTATATTCTAGAGGTATTTATATTTTCATAACACTATCTAGGCGTCATAAACTGTCTAAGCCACTTTAGATGAAAGAACCAGTTGGAATCTGCCAATTAGCTCTATTAAAACCGAGGATGTGCTCCTTAGCTGATTTTCTTTAGGTAAATTATTTGGTCAAATACACACTGCATTAAGTACATTTCTTAACTCTTTGTCTCACATGTTTTTCCCAATACAGCCATGAAATAGAGCTCTGGGCTACCTATTTTTAGTTTCTAGGTACACTTCAAATAATTGCCTTTTTTTGTCTGTTGGAAACTCAGAATGGAAAAACAAGATTTAGAAATAGACAGGGACAACCAAATTAATCTAGGTGGGCCAGTAGCAGAAACAACCAGAAGGGAGACTCGATCAAGTAATATGTTTATGGTATTGATTTAATAACTGCAAATGTTTAATACAATGATGGCCAATTATCCTATTTATTTGGTCTGCTCTATAAAACATAATAGGTCATGGGGCTGTTTGTGACTGTTGTGATATTCTCTAGAGCAGTGGTTCTCAACCTGTGGGTTGTGACCCCATTTGGGGTCGAACGACCATTTCACGGGGGTTGCCAAACAATGCAGTCCGCCATTTTTTCCCATTTTCCTTAGCTGTGCTACGCCATTTTTCCCTTTTCCTTAGCTGTGCTACTCCCTCTTATTCTATTGGCTTTTGAAAGCCAATAGAATAGACTCTCTTGAATAGAGTCTAATTCTTTTGGCTTTCAAAAGCCAATAGGAATTGTCCAGGCTGTCTCTGCCCTGCTGAGCCCGCCAAAAGTCCCAGTCTGAAAATGGTGCTGCAAGTTGTCTGCAGCGAAGGCAAGCGGTCCGGAACTTTCCACCCCTCCCTGCTGAGCAACTACTAAAAATGTAAGTAAAAGAGGGCCAGGGGTGGGAGGTGGGAGGCCGGCGGGTGCAGGGAGGGCAGCTGGCACGTGTGGGACCCGGCAGGTGCCTTACCTCCCTTGGGCTGGGCCAGCTGGTGGCCCAGCCGGTGGTTGCCCTGCGCTGTTGCTGCTGCTTGCCACGGCTGCCCAGGAGCACCTGAGCCTGCCTGCCGCCGCCCCAAACGGGCGGCTGTGAAGGTAAGGCTAGCGGGGCAGCAGCGGGCGCAGGGAGAGTTTTTGGCATGCGTGGGGCCCGGTGGGTGGCTTACCTCCCTTGGCCTGGGCCAGCTGGTGGCCCAGCCCATGGTCGCCCTGCGCCGTCATTGCTGTGGCACCCAGGAGCGCCTGGGCCTGCCTGCTGCCGCCCCAAACGGGCGGCGGCCTACGCCTCAGCCGGCGCAGGGGGCAGCAACACGCATGCGCGGTGCAGGAGGCAGCACCACGCATGCGCGGTGGAGGAGGTAGCACCGCGCATGCGTGGCACTTGACAGATCAGGGGTCATGACCTAAAAAAGGTTGAGAACCGCTGCTCTAGAGTTTGTAAACTCAGATTTCTTTCTTGGGATATATTTGCACATCATTTGAAGCCAGAAGGAAAAAGGAAGGAAAGAGGATATTTTATGGCTTAGCATTTGGACACTCCTACGAACGGCCAGTGGAACTAGTTTGTGAAGCCAAGCTGAACAACATTGACAGTGGTATGGTCTCTTCTCCAACAAGGACATGAATGACACAAAATCCTCCTCCTCCTCCTGCAGAATTCACACATATTATTGTATGAGCAAAAACTCCCACACAAGCAAGAACCCCAAGAATACATTGATTTATGTAGCAGAGAATAAATAAGATCTGCATCGTGGAAAACATTTGAGACAAAGAAGTATGAAAGCCTTTCAGATACAGCTGGACACATAGATGCTATCTGCCTCTGGCAATGCATGCTGTTTGACCTGACAAACTTTTGTAATGTGGAGGAATTGTTTGTAACAGCACACTTGGGTATTCGATAACTAGTTTTAATTATAGCAAGATAAAGCTACTATTCTTCATTTAGTCATCTGTGGCAAATTCCAAGAACATTTTTTTTATTATTTGGAAAGAAGGATTTTGCACTTGCCCCAGCAATAAGATGCATTTAACAGCTGTTGGCAGCCTCCTGGCATACGAGGGAACACCTCTTGCCAAAGGTGTTTTTTTTTTTATTCATAAATCAGATCAGGAAGTATAGGAAAACTGATCACAAAGCAACAGGACATATAGTATGAGAAAATACAGCACTCGGAGCCACTCCAATATGTTGAAGAAAGCTCAAAATACATTAAAAGAAACCCAAAAAACATTTGGGAGTTCCTAACAACAAAAGAATCCTTGATTGCCATTCCAAGTTTTGAGGCCAATTCTTTACAATGTCTGAACTTCCCAAGCTCGTAATACTGAAAGAAAAGTTTCTTTCAAAAGGCATGGCAGACAAAACTAAGGTGGCTGTTTGTAGTCTAGCAATTACCAGAGATATATGATGACTTGTCTGATGTCTGTTCACGTATAAGTCAAGCTCTGCAGTTTCCACCATTTCAAGAGAGTCTGTAAAACAAGCAGACAGTAGAATAGATAAAGTGTCCATGGCTGCTTCTTGCTGCTAAACTCACTGGTTATATTCTAGCTACTAAAAGACTTTGTTCAGTGTTCAACGTGCAGGTGAGATTTGATCCTTAGCCAGTAGACATCATTCATCCTAAATAGTCACTATTTCTTCAAGCAGATTTTGTTGTTGTTGTTGTCAATGGTTAATAATGAAATCTTGTGTGCTGGCAGAGATGGATGGGTGAATGGATGGATAATCTACAAGATTGCATTATTTTCTTTTTTCATATCATGTTTGCCTGCATATTGCATGTCTTTGCATGCGTGTTTTTTTTAAATACAGCCAAATAAAAAGAAACAATTGCAACTGTACTGGGTTTTAATCAGTTCTTTCCATGCATCATCCTGTGATGTTTTCAGTCAAGATTGTCACAACAATTTGTGCATCTCATAAGAGAAAGCCCCAGTCTGCCAGATATACAGGGACACAGAAGAATGACCAGCACCAGAAATGTATCTCATTGAACTATGATAATTGTTTTTGGGTGTGTTGCCCTAACTGGAATTCTGCACGATGGAGCCTTGTAAGCCTACACTCATCCTGCTCTCGGTTCAACTGTTTGAGATAAGGGGCAGTGTGATTAAATGTAGAGTTCTGTTTCATGTTTCTATATTGAGTTTTGTGTTTAGCATTTTTTCCCCTACTCTCTGAAATGTCATAGATATGAATTATCTTTGCAAACAATTATGTCTGCAAGAAAATAAGCTGCTCATTACTCCTCTTTTTATCACCCAACAGGAATTTCTTTGAGGAGGCTAATTACATGTCAAACATGTTATTAATATTAATCTGTTTTGTAAATACAAAGAAACTGACACAGATGTGAAAACATTTCTGGGCTCAAATGCTTACTTGCTAATTTCTGCTTAATTTAGTGCTTTCTGAAAGACCCTTGACTGGTATTTGTCTCTAGAAGTTAGTTCAAACTGGAGCATCATTTTATGTTTGCCTAAATACTTTTTATTTTGTTTTATTTTTTCCATATTCTCACAGATAGGCATAGTTGTCAAGTGTGCTTACACAAGAGTGTATCTTGGCCTCTTTCTTTTGTTCATACAAAAAAATGTATCACACACACACAAAAAAAAACCCCACAATTAAATACCTATATCATGATTGTATTTGTGACTGGATCATCGTAACATCAATAGAATATTCCATTTCTCTTTAAAAACAAATAAGATGATGATATTATCCATTCAGTTGTGTCTGATTCTTGGCAATTCTATGGTTCAGGTCTCTTCACATCTTCTGCTCTTGCACTGCTTCTTTGAGTTTTTTCTATGCTCCAGCTGGTATCAGCTTTGATGGTGTTCTTTGGAGGCCTGGTTTCCTTTTACCACTAATTCTTTCTAACATAATTGCTTTCTCCAGTGAATCTCTATGCATGACATGGTCAAAATAAGTGAGATGCAGTTTTGTGATTTTTCTCTCCAGTACTTGCTTGTTAGCTGCTTTTGATGTCCAAGGAATATGAAGAAGCTTTCTCCAGTTGATTTTCTTCCTGTCTTATATTTTTAAGCTTCAGGGAAAAAAAAAATTAAGTCAATTCCTGTCACCATTCCATTCTTTGTAAAGGGTAAAAAATAGGCCTTAAAGATTAATGATCATGATTTTTTTTGAGTAGATTATGGTTTAATGTTTTCTCCCACGTAGAATTTGAAGTGTCTTGGCGACGTTTTGACGAAGTCTCATTCGTCATCTTTAGGCTGGTGCTTTCGGCTTCGTGCTTCTAGGAGCAATGTGTGACTGTAGCTGTTTCTTCCTTTTAACTGCCAGTGGGGGTTAGAACTGATTGGCTGGGAGCTCGGTTGTGTTCTGATTGGGTGGAGGTGTGTTCTGATTGGTTAGGGGGTTAGCTGTGCTCTGATTGGATGGGGGGTTGGCTGTGCTCTGATTGGATGGGGGAGTGCTCTGTTTGGGTGGAGGCCTTGCTGTGCTCAGGCCAGTCTGAGCTGCAGGGGGATTAGAGATGGTGAGCTGCATAGCTGTTTGGCTTTGCGTTCGTGGTCGTGCCTCATCTTCATGTAACTTCAGTAACATTCAAGTGCCAATCCATATGTGAAGTTCTTCATACAGTAAAATATTATAATATACGTTGGGGAGTTGTCTCGTGTCTTCTGAAGCAATAGAAGATAGTGAACTAATAGAAATATTTATTATCATCTTGTGAGAAAGTAAAGATGCAGAATTATAATATGTAATTGTATGCTAAGTTATTCTGAGCATTATAATTTTCTAGTCTATTTTATTCAATTAAAGAGAAAGGCAGGATATAAATCAAATAAATAGAAATATTTAATAAATGATACCTCAAATTGTTTCTAGGCTATTGAATAATATATAACTAGAGCAGCTTGCTAAGCTGATATTTATATATAGCATTATTTTCAATAAGCTGGTTATACTGAACACAGTGTGATTTACTTTACTGTAGATTATAAAGAACTCTGCCATGATTAATAGAAGGAAACAAATTAGGGAATTTTTCTGCAATGGATCCATAGCAAGATGAATGCTTATACAAAACAAATGCTGCTGATATTTACATTTCCTTTTTTTTTTGCTTTCTTTTTTTAAAAGTAAAAACTTTTTTGAATGTTAGAGGAAAAAATGTTAGAGGAAACATTTTAACCAGCTTTGACCATTTATAAAGCGAATGCAAACTAAGATACTGTAACATGCCATTTCCTTTTGAAATTTTTCTAGTCTTACAAAGTAAGCTTCCATATTTGCTTTAAATTTCCTTACTTGAACTAAGGATGGCAAGAAGAAAGAGGTGGCATCTTGCTCATTAATTTTAAAGTTTAGAATTAAAAAAATGTATATCCAAACACATTGGCTATCTATAAAGTACTTAATGTTTTAATATGAAAAATAATGGTCTCTTAGCTGTGTAGATAGCGTTTCTATTTCCAGGGACTTTGATTTGTTAGTACCAGTTATAGGAAGGATTTGTAGAAGAGGAAACAAATTTACAATTTTACACATGAATGGAAAAAGGACATACCACATTTAGCATTCTTTCTAGATTCATGGGGTGATTAAAATGCTATACCAGGAGCCAAGTTAGCATCAAGAGAGAGATGCAAAATGATTGCATCTTTAAATTCCAGGATATTTTTTTCAAACAGAATCTAATATACATTCAGAGCACATGAGTTTAAATAACAATTGTGACAACATTTTGAGAAGCTGAATGAATAACAGAAATCAAACAAGTATTAACTCTTAACATTTAAACTATTTATTATTGTTCCTTTTTTTACAAGTAAATCTCTATTATTTTATACAACCAAGATTTTTTTCAATTTAAATTCTAATTTGCCCCAGTTGAGTAATGGAAAGAAGATCCACATGCAAAAATACTATTAATATTGCACTATTGTCTGAATTTGTCTCAACTAAATAGTCGTGGTTAATACTTTTATACAGGAATACACACATTAGTCGGGATGCCTACTTCCACACAAGAAGTTCAGATGCACAAGTTACAGTTCAGCTGGAATGGAGTCTTTTGCAAATTCTATGTAATTTCTTTGTATTTTTGCAAACTATAATATATTTCTTTATAATGCACATACATCATGTATATTATTACATTACCAGTAACAAAAGCAGCCTGAAAAACAAAGAACATAACTAAAACACATTTTAAAAATCATTCATAAAAGTAATATCTCTAGTGGTGCTGAAAATATAGTCCTAGTAAAAATTAAAAATATTTTGTTCTATGAATGGAGAAAAATATTTTTTTCTGATTGTTTGCAAAATACTTGTTTTTCTGATTGTTTGCAAAATACTTGCAGTGTCTTTACTGAGAAAGCTAAAAGTTGTAAGGGTCAGCAGGGCATATTTATTGTACAAATGTGGCTAGGAAGAGAAAAGTGTAAGTGATGTGTGTATATATAGCTTATCTTGTGGTAACCAGATCAACATTTTTGTTTTCTTCCTTTAGGCCGGGGTTAATTATAGCCACTGAGAATCTTCAGTCTTCCTCACAATGTGAATTTCTTGAGCTTCATAATGCAGAAAGCTGGATTTAATCTTTTAAAAGTAGCACATATTAAAGTCCTTGCTCGTGGTGCTTTATTTCCCCCCTTCTTTTTTATATTTTTGGCCATGTTTTATGTTTTGCTATTAAGCTGAATTATTTGGGTAATTCTGTTTTGGGGAAATAGACATGCTACCTCAGGCCTGTTTGACAAGTAGGTTTTCTATGAGAGATTACATAGTGTTCTGGCATCTTATTACAACTGTTGGGATGTAAAGGCTAGCAGAAGATCATTAATCTGGTACTATGTTCAGCATGCAAAACAAGTTTAAAAAAAGTGTAATCATGTGTTATGGTTAACATCAGTCTACGTTTATAACCAGTTTCATGATTTATATACCAATTAAATCTAGTAGCTCATTGCAAATCATCTTTCTGGGATTAATCACACAAGTATGACTGTAATTTATGAGTATAACAGCAAAGCATCAAGATTTCCAATACCGATTGATGTAGAAGTTTGGAATTACCTATGACACCTCAAATATTACAGGAGGCAGGGTCTTGGAAAAGGCAGGAGATATATATATATCTGCAAATCAATCAGTCCAGTTCATTTTATTATCCTCATTTTTGGGGCAGCATATATGTATGTGTATATGTATGTGTGTGTGTGTGTGTGTGTGTGTGTGTGTGTGTGTGTGTGTGTTTATTCATATACACATACATATATACTGCCCCCAAAATGTGGATAGTAAAGTGAACTGGATTGATCAATCTGCAGATTCCTATTTCTCTATATTGTAGTTAATGTATGTTCTTTCTGTAAAAACTAAGTGAACTAGAATACCAAAACAAAAAACAAAAAAAGTTATAGAAAATAACACTTATTTACTGTTTTGTGGGAAACATGTTTTCTTGAAATATTTTGAAGAGTATATGTTGGAAACAATCCTGATACATTAGAATTAAATGCTAATTATCTGTCAGTTGGTAAAACACTGATGTGATTTATTTTTGATACTTTTTAATGAAATAGGTAGAAATCCAGATTTCCAAAGAATAATATTAATATAAGACATCTGACCTAACACTGATTTTTCCACTGTACTGTATCTTAGGGTAGAGTTGATATCTGTGTCCAATATAACATCCAATATTTTATTTCTCTAAACTTTCCTAGAGCAGTGATGGTGAACATTTTAGAGACCGAGTGCCCAAACTGCAACCCAAAACACACTTATGTATCATTGGGTGCCGGGTGGGTGTGGCGAATTGGGTTAGTGTGGCCAATTGAGTGGGTGTGACCCATTGGGTGGGTGTGGCTGCCGTGGTAACAGCAGACTGGATGGGACTAAAAAGTTCAATCAATCAATTCCAACTATGCGAGATATTTTTTTCCACTGCAAGAAGTTGAAATTGATTGATTTTTTGCACACAGTGGTGGAGGCCTAAAGCAAAAAGGTTTTATAAAACCCAGATGAAGGCCTAGCATTGGAGCGACAGTGCACGTGTCCACAGAGAGGGTTCTTTGTGCCACCCGTGGCACGCATGCCATAGGTTCGCCACCACGGTCCTAGATCTTATTATGATTAGGAGTATAGTTCTTCTAATAGCAACTATAGTAATATAGTAATATACAGTGGTAGTTTCCTTCATTATCTTGCACCATATATATTGTTGTCTTATATTGTATCATTATTATATTTTATATTTCATACAAAGAAAAGAGTGAGTAAGCAACAACATGTTTTAGTGGCTAAGGTCACTAGAATTGAGAAGTTCCTGATTCTAATCCTCACATGGGCACAGAAGCCAGCTAGGCCAGTCTCTCTGAGCCCTAGATTGGAAAGTCAAAAATATCTATCAAGCAACCCAACAACTGTAGTAAATTGTGGTTTGTAATCTTCAATTAAACTACAAATTGTAGCCTGCAATCTTCCACATATATTTGTGAGCTGAATCTGAGTATATTGGGATTAAAATACTGCTTAAGTTCCCTGAAGAGAATTTTTACTTCAGAGTGAAATTAGAAAACAACACCACAACCTTTTGTTTATTTGCTTATTGCCAGTTTACAGTTTGCATATTTATTTGACGTTTTCCTTCATCTCCAGCTGTTTCTGAAAATTATGCATTTGCATTTCTGGGTTTGATCTAACTTCAGTGTCCAATGTATTTCTTATGTAAGTGTTTCTAATATGATACATTAAATTGTTATAATTTTGTTAATGAATTTCTGTTTGGAGTTGGTGTTTATATTATTCAAGCATTTCTTGAGGCTCCAGAGATGATCAAAGGCCTATTAAATTTCAAGCTTTAGTATATTTTTAGCTTCTTTTGTAGGAAGACATATACTGTCTCCCTTTCTTTTGATCAAAATAACAAAATATCCCTCCCTCCCCCCATAAAATGCAAATTTATCAAGTGTGTTTATCTTCAAACACCTATAGCATATTTTTATGGAAAACATTACTGAAAACTATAGCTAAGGAATAGTGATATTGTTATTTAACAATAAAATATAGGCATATTTTTAGTAAAACAACAGTTATTATGAAATAACAAGCTCTTAAAAACACGAGATAGATTCTCTTTGTCCCTCTTATTCCTTCTGATATCAAAGAGATTCACGGTGGTTCAATCTTGCGTTTCTCTCTCACTCTGTCCTGATTCCAATTTGGTGTTTACATAACAACTGTTGCATGCTTTTTGAAGGGCATCTCCATGCTTCTTTATGCTATTCTACTTTAGAAAAGTTTTTATTAAACCAAAGAAAAAAAAAAGAAAAGGAGAAGAGAAAGAAAAAAGGAAATTAAAAGAAAGGAAAAGAAAATGTTTGGGTTTTTTTTTGTTTGTGTGTGTGTTTGTGTGTCTTCTGCTCCTCCTCTAAGCAGTTATACATATAATTCTGATCAAACCTCTCTCACTAAGATTAGATCATAATTTTCTTGGCCAAAGAAAATTCATTCTAATGGCCAAAACCATAAGTCACAAAATCATTTTCTTTTTTATGCAAAAAAAGTCTATAAGGGGCTTTCAGTCATTGATAAATGTCAACAATGACCTTTCTTTAACCAAGAAGACAGTTTGGCCATTTCAACAATTTCACCATTTTCATGATGGGTAATGCAAAATCTTCCCATCTTTTCTCTACACTATTTCTACTGTCAGACTCAGTTTCCTCTCCTATGTGCAAATATACTGTAGTACTGGCATGCAAGGGGATTTAGAGAGCTGAGCAGGAAAGGAATAAGAGAAGCTTGCAACATGCCAAGCACTTTGGAAATATATACAGTATCCTAAAACTCCTTTCCCTCAAACAATTACCATGAAAACACTCAACATTATCCAATATGAGGCAATTTCCAATATGAGTGGCATTTATGTTAAGGAACCAAATATCTATGAAAACAATATTTAGAATTATACATTGCAGTGACCATTTGAAAATCTACATTTGGGAATTTTGTGGGGAGGAATTTAGTCCTGTTTTGAAATATATCCAATAACTCCCAGATGAATATAAATTTTGGTGACATTGTTAATTCTTAGTATTGCAATTCACCTATGTTACCATATTAATTTTCAAAACTTTTCCAGTGAGGAATTATAAGTCATTTTTTTCTTCTCTCCTTAATGGAAGAAGAAAACACTGTATTGGTAAGTTATATTGAACAGTTTGCCCTGATGTAGAATGTAGAATATTTTATTGGCCAAGTGTGATTAGACACACAAAGAATTTGTCTCCATCTCTCAGTGAGTAAGTAAGTGATCAGTGAACTTGGTAAAGTAAGATTGCCAAGAGATGATTTAGAGAATGTTAATAACTAGACAGAAGGAAATCAGCTGATGGAATCATGCAAGAGAATCAGTCCTGGCACATGTTTCTGTAATTTTTCTGTTTCCTTTGGCATCATTTATGATCCCTGAGTGGCAGCTTATGTCATCTTCATGAAGGATAGGCCATCTTCATATAGGCTAGAAAGAAATATCTCTGAAGAAACACTGTCTGATAGTGCTGACTTCTGCTCTACTCTGGACAACAGTCTCTATTTAAAGACGTTTCCTACATTTCAATTGGATGAGGAATAGTTATGGAATAACCACACATATGCAATTCCCAGTTTACATATGCATTAGGATGTAGAGTAATACCCTGACACGCTTTCTGACAAACTCTCAGTGCAATATTGATATATGGCGTGAGCTGTATGTTTTTAAACATGTGCACCAAGCATAGAAAATGCTGCCAAGAGGGAAAAAATGGTTTTGGTAACCAGATACAGTTTTCTGGTACTTAGCCAGTGATGGGATTCAAATATGTGAACAACTGGTTCTCTGTATGGAGGCTGCTTCTGGAAGTCCATTCTGGGCCTGGGCAACAAAAAATTACCTACCGCTTCTGCCAAACTGGTGCGAACTGGCTGAATCCCATCACTGTACTTAGCATGAAATATTTTAACAAGCAGCCCACCAGTCAACAGGCTAACTGAGGCTGTGGTTTTCCTTGTGATTATTTGGCAGCACTTTTCCAGCAAAGCCTTTAATTTAGTAAAGCTTTTCAAGCTCATTGAAGAAAACTTGGTGTTCTTCTACAGGAACACTTTTGGAACAATACTAGAACTTTTATTATTCATTTCTCAGTTATTGTGTGTTGTTGTCTCTTTTCCCTTCTGATTGAGTTTTGATACATATAGGGTTATCCACATTCCAAAACAGATTTGGAAGAAATGCTTCTGAGCTTCCACAACCACATATTTGTTGAAGCAAATATGTTTAAACCTCTTTATAAGCCTGGAGAGAAATAAATGCTGTTGCTGCTTAAGGATTTTTTTTTCAGGTTTATGAAATAACATTTAAATAACAGCAACAATGTCCTGAGATGTGCAAAGGTTGAAATCATATGAAGTCTACAGGATTTCTTCTGGGTCATATTATAAGGATAATCACTCTCCCTATTTCATAATAGGACCCAAGTGTAGATTTTTCACTAACAGTCTAAATGATGCTGTGGTAACAAAGAATATCTAGGTGAAATAAAACTTTCAACTTTCCACTTTAAGATATTTTAATGTGCTCTCAGACATTATCAAATTAGGGATCTACTTAATCAGTTATAAAGTGTGTTTGAATCAATCATGTACTTAAGGAGAACAGCTCTCTCCAACCCTATTTGCCTATACATTAACATTTTCAGTGGAAAAATCACCTACAATTATTTGGCCCTGTGTGTGTGTGTGTGTGTGTGTGTGTGTGTGTGTGTTTGTATGTAGGTCTTTGGTTCTTCGGGTTTTCTCCCACGTAGAATTTGAAGTGTCTTGGCGATGTTTCGACGAAGTCTCATTCGTCATCTTCAGGCTGGTGCTTTTGGCTTCTGCTTCTGAACCGCAGCCAAGCGAAGCCTCGCCGACAGAAGTCGCACCCTCCAGGGTGACTTTCAACCCACATAAGGGTCTACCAGTGGAAGGAGAACTAGCTGATGAGGAGACAAGTCTCGTGCGACTAGGGATGCTGTAATCCAGAATCGGAAGTCGTCTTTGTTAGTAAATTTCAGCCAATCACATCCTATGATTGGGTGTTGTTCCTCCTGTTGTGCCTTTGCATCTTTCCATTCCAGAAAAGCAATTTCCTCTCTGTAAGGTGGGTCTTCCAGGATTATATACAGACTGTTTTGCCAGCTGTCCCAGAATTGATTGCTGTGTCACTTCGCTTCTGATTCCTAAATAAATGAAGAGCTGGAGAGCTAAAAGGCAACCTTGAAATATAGGTCTTTATATACACTGCATTCCACCTACTTTTTGTTTTAGAATGAAAGATTTAGAATACACTGATAGGTATGCATACACTCTCCCTCTGCACATACAAATAGACATAAGGAAATAATTGTTGGAAGTAAAATCCAGTCCATGTCCAATTCTGGAGAAATAAATGGGAGGCAGGCTGCATTTTGGAAAGGAAGCCTCTGTTTATTTAGGAATCAGAAGCGAAGTGAGGAGATGCTACAGGCAGTTTTCAGGTTACAACCACAACTGAGTCCCAAATTTCTGTTGTTAAGTGAGACATATGTTAACTGAGTTTTGCCCCACCCTACAACCTTTCTTGCCACAGTTGTTAAGTGAATTACCGCAGCTGATAAGTTACTAACACAGTTGTTAAGTGAATCTGGCTTTCCCATTGATTTTGTTTGTCAGAAGGTTGCAAAAAGTGAAAACATGACCTTGGGACACAGCAACATTCATAAGTAGTCAGTTGCCAAGCATCTGAATTTGATCACATGATCATGGGGAGACGACAAAGGTCATAAGGGTAAAAAACAGTCCTAAGTCACTTTTTTCAATGCCATTGTTAACTTTGAATGGCCACTAAATAAACTGTTGTAAGTTGAGGACTACTTGTATACCAGGTATCCAGTGTCTTTTTTAAAAAGCCTCCAGCGATGGAGCACCCACAACTTCTGAAGGTAAGTAGTTCCTTCATTTGTCTGGAAGCCTATTGGGAAAAGAAGAAAGGAGTGAGGCAGGGTGGATGACTCCTTTTGGCTCTGCTTCAATTACCACAGCTTTCAAAAATAAAATGTCATATTTTGTACCACTGAAATGAAAATAATTATCATAGAGAAGGACTTCATTTCTCATCTAGAAAGTATGTTCACTCAGTATCACATGCACTGAATAGACTGTAAGAATCCAGTATACACTTAGACTATTTCTTTTTTTTTTTTTTTAGCTCAGTGTTCTGATTAGCAAGTTCTAAAGTCTCAGGTTGAAGGCTTTTCCTCTGAGTTATTCCTTAATCCTTTTAAACTGAATTTGAGATGCCAGATTTGAAATCCGGGGCCTTCTGCATGCAGCTACGCGATTTCCAGTGAAATTATTTCTTATTTAGAAATGGGCAAATAGTAGCTCAAGAGATGCCCATTATTAAACTTCCTGTTCTACATATTTAGACTAGAATGTATTCAGGCCTGTTATTTAATTAAATTCTCAAACATGTTTTTAGCTATGAAAGGACCCACCAGAAATTTTAATTTTTCATTGTCTTCTGGTTGATTTTAATAGATGGTTTAACTATGAGATCCATTTGGATTTTATCATTATTCCCATCTCTAAGATGCTCTTGGCAAATCCCCATACAACTCCATTAGAAGAAATTGCTTTTTTTTTCTTTCTCTCATTTAAATCATGTCAGTTCAGCTGAATTTCAAAGCATAGTTCTGTATTGCATTTGGCTTTTGTTTATTTCCACTGGGTTTGCAATTCGACATGCGAGCAATATCACAGGGATTTCCTGTCTCAGTCTATGCCCATAACTGTTACATTCAATTTTCCCAACATTTCTAGAAGTTGCCTAATGATCCTTTAAAGTCTTTGGCAGCATGCCCACCAAAGAGGTACATGATGATTTTGCCACACAGGAAGCTGGCTTTAGAACATATTCCAAAGATTTGCTCCCTGCATCACCTTAGGACAGCCTAATTATGTAATCCATTCTATGGATTTGCTTTTGAGGGTGCAGGGAAGAGTTGCAGGTGAATTACATCTATTGAATTTGTAGTGATTTATCATGTCCCTTCTTTCTCTTCTGCCATTATTATATAGAAACTGCTTCTCCACAAGTGTTCAGCCTGGCTCTAAAGGAGATTGTGATCACACTAATACTTTCAATTATCAAAGATTATCCTGGCAATAAAGTATTTTAATATATATGCTCTGGTGGCAGAAGCATTAGGTGAAGAAAAAAAGTGATTAATGAACAGTGAAAGCAAAAACTTAGAGATAACCATCACTACTGAGGTGAATTGGAGCAGGAATGAGCTAACTCTCACCCAGGAAATGAACTCATGACAGCCTGAATCTACTTTTGAAAGCCCTTTGAAACAATCAACCAGTCCCTCTTTTGGTAGCCTGTTCAGTAGAGGATTAGCAGGAGAAAGTGAGACATCCTTTGCTGGCATCAGCCCTCCTCGCTGATATTGACATGCACATTTCTTTTGTTCATGGATTTTTGCAAAGCAGCAAACAATTAAAAAACAAATCATTATAAATACAACTTGAAACTGAAAATACTGGCTGAAGAGGGATATTTTAACCCTATTCCAGTAAGTGGAAAAGGAGGCAGAAATTATTCCGTAATTTGAAAGCAATATAAGGCCTTCTGCTGTGTTGAAGTCATCCTTTAAATTGGGGGTGTCAAACTTGCAATGTTACGTGACGTGTCGCGACATATCACAACTTTTTTCCCATTGATAGCAATGGGGTGGGCGCAGTTTTGCTATGATGCATCCGGCCCATGGGCCGGCAGTTTGACACCCCTGCCTTAAATGGTTCTCTTCTGCCAAGCTGCATCCAGACAGGTCCATATTAAAAGAGACAGTTTTTCAAATAGTCATGTCGTAAGCAGAAAGTTAGTAATCAACATCTCAGTGTGGGCACTTTATAAACATTTGCACCAACTGAAAATTCTGAATGGAAATCCATGGAGAACACATTCAATAGTATATGATGTGGACAAGATATGATCATTCTTGCCAAAGCCATCTATCTCAGAAATGTTTATGGAGATTCTCAGTCATCCAGGTCATGGTTGTCCCAAAGGTGCTTTTTCAGGAGACAAGTGGGCTTCCTTGTTTTTTTCTCTGAAGATCTTTCGCTTCTCACCCAAGAAGCTTCTTCAGCACTGACTGGATGGTGGGGAATAGAAGGATTTATATTCTTTGCAGACAACTGGTCATTTACATCAACAACTCTCTAAAAGAATGCAAATGACCAACTGTCTGCAAGGAGTATACATCCTTCCATTCCACATTCTTCAGTCAGAGCTGAAGAAGCTTTTTGGATGAGAAGCGAAACATCTTAAAAAACAAAACAAAACAAGAAAGTCCAATTGCCTCCTGAAAAAGCACCTTTGCGACTACCTCAGAAATGGTCACAGCTAGCACAACAGATGTCATTGTGCAACTAATACCACTTGATTGAGAGTCATCTGGGGAATAAAAAATAACAACCCACTACTAAATTGGATTTTCAGGTAGTACTTCCTTGTTTAACTATGTTAATTGGAACTGGAAACTGTCATTAACTAACAGTTGAAAATCCATATGACTGTGCCACTTACTTACAGCAGCTCCAGCTGTCCTGGTTTCCATCATTAAGCAAGGACTATATGGGCATTAAGACTTCATACATGGCCGTGACATCTGATTTCTTGCCAGCTTCGCCATGGCGTTATATTGTAGGAAACCAGCAGGCAAGGTCACAAATTGTGATCATATGACCTCAGGATGCTGCAACAGCCATAAACACAAGGTCCAATTGTAATTACTACTTGTTCAGTGCCCTTGTAAGTTCAAACTGTTGCTGAACATTTGATTGTTAAACAAGAACCTTCTGTACATTTTCAATCTGAGTTCAATATCATCCAAAACAGGGTGAATCCCAGTCTTGGATTCCAATTTCCTCCAAGTAGTTCTTGTTTAACAATTATTCATTCAACAAGTTATCATATTATCCAGTTATGATGGCACTGAATTAATGGTTTTTATGACCGGTTCTCAAAGTTACAGCTGTTGCAGGACCCTGTGACCTGGGCTCTTTGAAACCAGATTGCACTTATGATAGTTGCAGAATCCCATGGTGACCTCCCCGACAGGCTTTCCACAAGCAAGAATGGAAAAGCCATCAGAGAAAGCTGTACATCACGACTGTAAGTCACTCTGCTTGCCATCACTTTTTCTCCCTGGGAATCTTGTACTCCATAGCATCTGCCTGCCATAGTCACATAGCATCACAGCAGCCATCTGAGTACCCTTCCACACCCAAAATCAGCCCTCCCCTCCAGGCCATGTTTGTTCACTCTTAATGACCCATAATCCTTTCTTAATGCCAGCAACCAGAGATTGCTGGGATTGCTACTGCTAAGTGTGTGGGCACATGATGTCATGCTTTACAATCACATTGCTTAATGACATAAATTCCTGTTCCAGTTACCATCATTAATCAAGGGTTACCAGTACTCCACAGTCACCTGGGCTCATCTTTGGGGAAACATAATAATAATAATAATAATAATAATAATAATAATAATAATAATAATAATAATAATAATAATAATAATAATAATAATAATAATAATAATAATAATAATAATAATAATAATAATAATAAGGCCCACAGAGTCGGCCTTCTCCAGGTCCCGTCAGCCAGACAGTGTCGCCTGGCGGGGCCTAGGGGAAGAGCCTTCTCTGTTGCGGCCCCGGCCCTCTGGAACCAACTTTCCCCAGAGATCCGTGTCGCCCCCACCCTCTCCGCCTTTCGTAAATTGCTTAAAACGTACCTTTGCCGGCAGGCCTGGGGCAGCTAACACCTTGCCCCTAGCCAGTGTATGTTTGTGTGTATATTTGTGGAATGATTGGTTTTTCTTTTTTTAACTTTGGGGTTTTTATATTTATATATTTATATTTATGTATTTTATTGTGATTTCTATCATGTTGTGAGCCGCCCTGAGTTCTCCGGAATAGGGCGGCATAGAAATTAAATAATAATAATAATAATAATAATAATAATAATAACAACAACAATTAACTGAAACAAAACAAAATTAAAATCATTGTTTCTTATCTCAGCTTGTTCAAAGTAAAATGGGTTGCCTCTATTTTCTCCTGCCTGTCTGGGCAGAAAAGTGAGGGTGGAAGTATGAGAATCTAAGGTTTCCCAGGCTTAGCATTTCCATGTTGCTCACTAATATTAACAACCATTAATGTTGACAACCACATATCAATATATTAATTTAGAATGAAGCTTTAGGTTTGGTCAGATCTACTGATTGTTTAATGATCGTTGTCCATTTTTCATCAACCGAGGAACATTTTTCTGTACTTCCATATACTTCAGATATGTTTTTTGCCTGAGGCACACCGTTTAAAATGGAGGGTAGATTAAGATTCCCTCATGATTCTAGCTATGATTCTGATAATAATGCACTTTCTGAGTCTCGTTGGTTCCATTGGGTAAACTAATCTTTTTGCATTTGGTTTAATGTTTTAAACTAATTGAACAGTGAAATTGCTAACCACAGTTAGTTTCTTTATTACATATAGATTTATTTATTTGAAACCTGCATCTTGTAAATTATTATGAATTTAAAACAGGATTTCAGGGGAGGGCATGAAAAAACATTGGTTTCACTTGATTGCGGTTTTTAAAGGGGAGACTATGCTTTTGAACCAAGTGATGGATTATTACTGTCAATGTTCATCACTACCTTTATGAACCATAGATCATCAGGAAGACACAATCACATTGTTTGAAAAAACCTTGGTCTATTCATTTGTTTGAAAGTACTGCAAAGTATAATTGGCTAACAGCAGTTACGCTATTTCTGCATAATCAGTACAGTCTGATTCTACAGTCTGCTTTGAACAATCTTCATGCAGAAGAAACTGGGAGAGAAAGGGAGAAGGAGAGAGAGAGAGAGAGAGAGAGAGAGAGAGAGAGAGAGAGAGAGAGAGAGAGAGAGAGAGAGAGAGAGAGAGAGAGAGAGAGAGAGAGAGAGAGAGAGAGAGAGAGAGAGAGAGAGATTATTTTGCTATTAATCAGAGCTAAACAATTTGTTATTACCCTGCAGCTCTGCACCATTAGATATAACTATTTAACTTAGAAGACTTGCATCTTACTAGAGCAATTTCACTAATCTGGATACCCCACCATTACACTGGCTAGGCAATCCTAGGAAGTGTCTGTACACATGAGAACATCCAATTTGTTGGTGATTATACCGCATATGCTTTATCTGTTTGTTCCTTTAAAATATGAAAATAACAGAACACATATTACATGGTAGCAACCCACCTGATTTCATGGTTTTCCAGATATTGGAATACATTTCTTGGCTTCAGAAATTGAATACAGATACTTATTTTGGTATAGTTTAGAGCAGGGTGTCAAACTGCCAGCCCACGGACTGGACATGTCATCTGGAAGTCGCACCCACCCCATTGCCGGCAATGGCAAAACTGTCCCGATATGTTGCGCGATGTCACATGACATTGTGAGTTTGACATGTCTGGTTTACAGTAAATATTCAGCTCTAGTAGGTGATGTACACTATAGTTCCATCTATTAAGGAACTACATCTGGTTGGACCCAAGGAGTGTGATTTTCCTGGGATGGCCACCACCCTATTGGGGTGATCCCTCCCCTGAGGGGGGCTCTATTCCTACTTGCCTTTCAGAGAACATTTAATACTTGGTTTTCCATCAACAATTTGGGATAGTGTGGTGAGCTGGCAATATGATTGTGTGATGTTAAGTGATATTATCTCTCCCACTATCTGAGTATTTTTTCTTCTGTTTTTAATTTAGTGTTTTACGATTGTTGCTTTTATGTATTGTATGGAGATACTCCATCCTAGGGGCACACATAACTCCACCCAGCTTCATTCTGCAGAAGCTAAGCTTCCAAACACTCTTCAAGGGCAGCCCCGTGTACAGAGCATTATAGAGGTCACCAGGACTTGTAGACTAGAGCATCAAGGTTCAGAAAAAGGCTCAACTGGCACACAAGACAAAGTTGTGCAAAAACTCTCCTAGTCAAAACTGACACCCTGTTCCTTCAGCAAGAGTCCAAATCTAGAAGGACTATGAGATTGCATGCTGCGTTCGGCATGCAACAATGGTAAAAATCTCAGGTTCAGAAGGCCCTCAAACCCAGAGTTACTTAGTCTTGCCAGGGTTCAGCTGTATCCTGTTATTTCCACTCAACTCCTATAACCTCCAGACATTGGGACAGGAGGACAATATCATCATTTAATTCAGCCAGGCCAGATATACAATTGGGTACCATCAGCAATGTGATGACACTGCATGGCTATGGATGATCTCAACCAACAGTTTAATGTAGACATTAAATAGGAACAGAGAGATTATTGAACCCCATGGAACATCACATTTGTAGGGGCTGAGTAAAAGATCTCACTCCCAATCTACATCAACTGCCCTGTTTAAAGAAAGAAAACCAGCAAGTACTATGTCACCCACTTCTAACCCATGGAGCCGATCCAGAGGCATAGCATGGCTGATGCTATCAAAAGCCACCAAGAGGTCAAGAAGGGTAAAGTCACTTACAGAAACCCAGTCCAACTCCCACCATATATCATACAAAAATGCAACCAGTACTGTCACCATCCTATGCCCAGGTCTCAATCCTAACTAAGAAGGGGCCAGGTGATCTGCTTCAACCAGTTGCCAGTGAAGCTACAGTGTAATCACCTTTTCCTCCCCCAAAACAGAATTGAACATCCAGGAACTTGAGGAGTTTTACTCTGAAAGCTATAGGAGATTCCTGGATGATACCCCCCACACACACACACACACCACCCCTGCCATGGAGTCTGAGTTGGTGCCATATCCAAAACCCAGTTAGGACACTTCTGACAGGGGAACGCTCCCTCCAGACTCTGCCAAATCTTGGTTATATATACCAAATTGACTGCTCATCTATGATTAAACCATAGATAAGGATGGCTTTATTACAGGCTGACCTGGCATTTAGCAAAAGCTAAAAGAACCCTATTGAGTCTGGGAACATCATGTCAACAGATTTATTGACTCGAAAATCATGTATAAAAATGTTCTAATGTTTTATACATGCTGAATACAAAACATCAAAGAAAGATGTATGAAAACATTGTAGATTTCTAATACAATTAATTAGTAGAATAATATAGTACTCTGAATATAAGTGATCCTGTCATGGATTAGATATAGATTGACTAGTATACCCTTTATATAATTTACTTTTATTATTATTGAATGTAGTGAGTTTTTCTAATGGAAATCCTTCCAAGCAGCCATAATAATGTACAATGTTTAACTCATAAAAATAATAATAAATTTTCCAGTAGATTATCTTTTGGAAAATTTCTGCTGGAGCATGGATCTAATGTTATCTTTCCCTTTCTGCCTCCCATTAGCATCTACAACATGCTTCTATTTCTTTCTAATTGTGGAAATGTATACTGTTGCCCAGTTTATAACAAGCTCAAAATAGAACATAAATATTTGAGAGGGAAGTACAAAGGCTATAGTGGGAAAGAGTCTAATGTTGCATGGGACAAGATTGCCACTGTTTTTCTGGATTTTTGGAAAACATTAGATTTCTTTCTTGTGCTTTTAGACTATTTTCAGGTCTTATTTTATAGTTCATTTGGCAGGGAGGGGCTCCTGCTTCAAAACAATGGAGACTATGCTACTGGTTTATATCAAGTAAGAAAAGACGTATCATGAGTTCTGAGGACTGATAATCCAGAACTGTTCTCCAACATTTTAATGGTTTAAGACAGTGGTTCTCAACCTTTTTCAGGTAGAGACCCCACTTGCCCCGCCCATGCGCGGTGCGACCCTGGTGCGCGCGCGCGATGAAAAAAAACAACAACAAAATGGCGTACCGCAACGGGCCGATCTGCGTATGCGGGCGCACGCGCGATGGCCCAAACCGCACATACGCGGCGCACACGCGATTGAAAAAAAAGCAAAAACAAAATGGCGGACCGCGACAGCCCAATCCACGCATGCGTGGCACACGCGCAATGGCCCGAATTGTGTATACGCGGCGCGCGCGCGACGAAAAAAAAACACACAAAAAAACAAAACAAAATGGCGGACTACGGTGGCCAGCGACCCCCGCGAAATGGTCGTTCGACCCCAAATGGGGTCGCGACCCATAGGTTGAGAACCGCTGGTTTAAGACCTGTGTTCAGTTGCTTACAATGATAACTGCTTTTTTGGGTAAGAGAGCAGCAGAGCCTCATACTAAAATTGTCCCATTTATAAGACCTTTTAGCTCCTTTCTGACAAGGAGAAGAGGGATTACCAGAGGCCAACGTTTGATGTAGAAAGGTGAGAAAAGAAAGTTAGTTAAGAATGTAATTAAAGAGCTAACTTTGATAATTAAAAGATTCATTCCATCACAGACTTCTGGTGTGACCTTTAGTGAATACTTTAAATTTTCTGTCTTACTTACCATATGCATGCTGAAAATAGCTTTACTTCTTCTCCTTGCAGGCATGCTGAAAGACAATCAGAGACCAACAGTCAGATTCTGAAGTACTAATATATCTACAGACCAAGTTTGCATTAAGCTAGAATTTACACCAGAATATATTAAATAGCATTTTAACATGAGGTTGGCAATCTCATATTGCTCTGTTTCATATGCCATTAAAGGGTACAGTGTATTATTCCTCCAGGGTAGTAGATGGCTCTGCAGTTTTAGAGTCAATGATTGCTAGCTTGTCCTTGGTAAGACATGACACCTTAAATATGTTTGTTGAGATATATGTGCCATATAGTTCAAGGGATCTCAGAACTGATTCAGATATTTGAAATTGTTTTCACAAAGAGCATCATATAATAAGTCACATTTGACACTTACTTCACAGTGTCATGGTTTTCAATTGTCATTGGCACAAGAGATAACTTCAGTAAACATGGCTGTACTGAAGAAGTTAAAGCATCAAAGAACTTAATTAATTATGAATTAAATTACCTAATCAATGTCCTAACATGTAAATCAGAAATGCATCTTGAATGAATGGGAGAGAATGCAGAGAATATCCATTTTGAAACATTTTGAACAGGCCAAACATGGAGATCATAATATATAATTTTATCATATTACAGAAAGAACTGAAACTTGCTGTAAACTACTTATGTTTAATTGTGGCAAAATTATCCACTATATTCTAAATGTGAGAAAAAATGAAAGCCTATTTATATATTTATTTTATTTATACCCTAACTTTTATTTAAGTGCTGATGCAAGATGATGAAGTTTAGAATTATGATATATTTCATTTATATATTGCATATTTCTTAAAATTTAATAAAGAGGCTAACTAAACTGAATGGGGAGAGGATTCCAGAGTGTTGGTTACTACCAATAAACTACAGTATACAAACCATTTACAAGGATTTTCTTTTCAGGCTAATGTCAGATTTCAGGGTGATATGAATATACAGTACATCCATATTTTCTTCTTTCACATATTATCAGGTAATAAAAATGTGAATTGCAGTACCACCATATGACAAATGCCACCAGTAACCAGTGTGCTGCAATGAAAGTGACAAAGACCTCATATAATAGTCTTATATATCACATTTACTCTTGATAAGATTAAACACTACCGAAGATAAATAGTGAAAAACTTCACTTAGGTCAATATTTTAATACAATAATCTAGTGCAGGAATTTCCTTTTCAAATCAGGGGTGTCTTATAGAACCATTCACAAAAGGGAGAACATTGCTTCCTCTATATTAATTAGAAATTAACTGTTTAGTGGGGGCTGTTTGAAAAAAAAAAAACTTCCTAGCCCCAACATTTCCCCTTTAGCTATTTAGCTGTCCTTCATGGATTTTTTGTTGGGCAGGTGAGCCCTCATATAGACAGAAGTACAATGCATTACTGTCCAAAATTGGACTTGGCATTTTTATCCACTTCAAGTTTTCCCTAAGGACCTTGGATAGACAGATGTTGATGTTTAATAATATTAAAGGTATTGTGGCAGGATGTAAGGTGTTTCAAACAAAGCTGCCTTTGTTGATGATGATTTTGTCAATCATGATGGTGTTCAACTGGGGCTCCTGGTGATTTGGAATTCCACCCGAACTACTTATTGCTATTAACTTTATTTTATTTATTTAATTTTTATGCTGCCCATCTCCCCTATAAAGTAACTCTAGTACTATTGGCACTATCTTTGCTTTCTTTTGCCACAATTATTCTATTTGCAAGTCTTTGTATTTTGTGATCCCCCCCTGGTTTTTCTCTTCTGTTCTGCTGTCTCCAGATAGTAGTCTATTCACTATGCAGCCTTTTTGTCTTTCTTGCCAACAATATCAGTAATTAAGTCTGGGGTACTATATATCAGGTGCTTGTTTGTTTGTTTGTTTGTTTGTTTTTATTTTAAACTCCCAGAGCACTTTTGCTTCTTCATTTTCTATTACTTCATCTATTTTTTGATCCCACCAGTGCTTGCCTGTGGTTGGGGCATTTCTTGCAGATATTCCAATGCGCCATTGTTGCTACTTTGTTGTGCTGTTGTTTGTAGTCATTCTATGCAATCTCCTTGCAGCAACTAACTAGGTGGTCCACTGTTTCTTCAGCTTCTTTGCAGAGACAGCATTTTGCTGTCTATTGCTGTTTTCTCAATTCTGGCTTTATATGCATTTGTTCTCGAGGCTTGATCTTACGCAGCCAGAATTATTTATATATTTGTTAAATTTATTTGCTGCCTATCTCACCGTGAGCCTACTCTAGGTGGCTTACAATAATAAAAAGGAAGAAAAAGGAAAAGGCATGTAAGCAGAAATAAAATAATAGAACAGTAAGGTAAACAATGACAAAGGAATACAATGAGAACACATCAACGTGTTAACTAAAAAGATGAGTGGATGGAGACCAGAGAGCAAGGCGGAGGGGAGGTGGAATCTACCATCAGTTTAGCAGCCACCTTAGTTCCTCAATTAGTTAATTAGTTCCTCTGACTCTTCAACTTTCCTGTTCTTAGGTATTGACAGGTCTTGTTATCTGTTTTGCCTGTTAGTTTTCTTTTTTAATGTACTTGCCTTAAAATAATTTGCCTTGCCATATATCTTTTCTGTATTTGTTTTTTTTCCTAAAATAGTTTGGTTTCTTTGGCATTCAGTAAGCCTTCATGATGTACTAGCTTCAATGCATCTTCTTCACTGTCCTTCAGATATTCTTCCAATTCCTTTTCATCTTCTTAAATTGTCTTCTTAAATTACTGCTCCTTAGTAAATAGAGTCTGTCAATGTTGCTGCATGGATAAAGACCCTGATTTATTGTTATTATTTGTCTTGTCTTATAGTGTGGGTAATCTACAGTTAGATTCACAGTGTGTGACTGGTGAAAACTTAACAATTCAAGTTCTAACCAAGGGACCTAAGAATTATTAAGGTAGTGTCTAAGAACACAGACAGTTCTAAGCAAGATGAGAGCTTTTTTTTTTTTTTGTAAAGTTAGGGGGTTCAGGACTGATGTATTCAATACTGCCAGATATTGGGGAAGTCCTTTAGGAATCACTCCAAGGAATCCAATCACAATTGATATAACAATGGATTTATTTTTCCATAAATGTTCAACTTTGATCTATACGTCCTGGTATTTTGTAATATTTTTGTTTTGTTTTCCCTCAATCCTATCATCACAGTATAGCAACATCAATGAACCAGATTTTCTTCTGTTTAATAACTATTATTTCAGGCATTTCATGAACAAGATACCCATCTATCTGGATCTTATGGTCCCATAAGATCTTAACCCACTTATTTTCCAAAACCTTCTGAAATTGATGGTCCCACTAGTTTTACACTACATTTAAATACAAGACTCTGGCAAAATTTCCAATGAATAATTCTGGTAACTTGGTCATGATACTGCTTGTAATCAGTTCATTAAATTTTGCTGCATCCACTGATAACATTGGTCAATTTATTAATCCTTTTCACTACAAAAGCAACATTTGCTGTTGTATGTCACGTGTTTAATTTTTGTCTTCATGTAATTAATTGGCAAAGCTTGTTCTAAGGCCTTGAAAAATTCCACATTTGATTTTTATTTCTCCTCTCTTCCCCATTAACCATCAACTTCATTCACCAAAAGTTAATTGAAGAATTCATAAATTGATTAACGTTTTTGCTGATTCCAAAAATTTTGAGATTTTTATTCAAGCCAGCTGAAACAGTGGATTGAATAGTTATGTGAAACAGAATCTGATATCTTTTTATAATCTACCCAAGCTATAAACAAATTGTCTTTTTTTCAAATTCTTTAAAACCAATTTGTCAATAAATAACTGGTCTTTCACTGTTCTCAATTTTTAGCATTATTTATCATTATTTATTATTATTGTTATTAACAACAGAATATGTCATCTTAAAATTATTCTTGAGACTAGCTTTCTTCTTAACAGTATTTTAGCTTCACATATTTGTTTCAAAGAATCAAGTGGAACTTGATAAATAAATGAACATGGTAGCATGGTAGCATGAAGTACAGGAAATTTACTAATTCACTTTGAAAAGCTAGCAGATATTGCTCACAACATGAGTATGGCTTGGCTCATCACAAATTGTACAGCCATAGAATAAAAACAACCGATAACTAGAGATAAAATAATCTTTATAGTTCTATTCTTCCTTGATTAATAATGAAGCTATAATTATAAACTTGTTCTCCTAGAATAGCATATAATTATGATAAAGTATAATTAATAATCTATCAATACAATTTAGCACAAAGAAAAATTGAGGCTAATGGAATATACTGAAATCAAAGAAGGAGCAATTAGTCATTGATGGGGAATTGAGTACATCGAATTCAGTGAGAGAAAGATGAAGGAGTTCAAACACTGCCAGGAAAAAGGGATGTTAAAAAGTGATACATGATGATTATCTATAAATAGGATAGGAGAAAAATAGATTGCAACCACAACAAAGCAAGCAAGAATAGCTCAGACTTCCTTCTGTAACAAAGAAGCAGGGCACTTTAAAATATGTAGCATTCATTTACACACACGCATAAACACAAGTGCTGAGTGGGAGCAGTTTTTGGAAAGGCGTTGTTTCATGTGGCAATGAAGAATAAAATAAAGAAAACATTTTTTTTATTGAAGAGAAAAAGACAAAAGAATTACCTTTCCTTTGCAGCACTGATTATGCACACAGTATAAAATAAATAAATAAAATAAATCTCCCAGCAGCTGGAGACCAAGACAGATAGAATGTCACTGCTTGCTGGTGCTTTTTGGCTGGGTATGCTCAATGTCTGCCTTGGCTTTTTGAAGCCACGGCTTTTTTTGGAACTGAAAAGAATGTCCAAAAATGCTTCCCGTGCTCCTTCTTTTGGTCAAGAAATAGTTCTCAGAAAGAACCCAGTCACACACACACACACACACACACACACACACACACACACACACACACACACGTCTGACTCTAGTTTAGGAAGAGCTATCAGTCAGCAATGCAAATAAGAAAGAATAAGGAGGACAAATTCCCAGTATTGGTTACATAACTTTTTAAGGCAGTTTTTATTTATTTTTTTATTTTCCTGCATGTGGGATCATGGAAGGAACTTTATTTTCTTCCAGACTGGGGCCCTTGGCCTGCCAGACTTCTTCAAATGCCTGAGATTTTACTATCAAAAAGAACTGTTTCCTACAATCTGCATTTCAGATCTATTTATCTGATCATAGTATTAACGTTTTGAAAATACAGAGCAAAATTGGCAGTACAGAAAAGAAGCAGGAAGTTAATCAGATAATACCAGTTCATTTTATTAACTTATTTGTGTTTGCAACTTTTAGCCATTGAAATTCTTTGGCATATAATCTATATTATTCCATTTTTTGGGGGGGGATATTTTTACTTCTATGTTTCAGTCAAAAACTGCATTACAGTATATATTTTAAAGCTATCCAAATCTATATATTAAGGTCAGTATTAGCATTGCCAAATAATTAATCAACTTGGTTCTATTGTTCTCCAATAAAGAAAATCAAAAGTTGTACAATTTTTAAATGCACCATCAAATCAGTACCATTTTGAACAATATTAATTGGACTTTTAGTTGCATCAATGAAGAGCCAGTTTGTAAACAGAAAGCAAACACACATCAGTGACTCAAAATTATAGATATTGAGTAGCACTTTCTTTGAATACATAAAGTATAAACACAGATATATGATTGTATGTGTCCCTATGCTCAATGTCATTTTTTAATATAGAGAGATAGATTTCAAAATTTTAGTATATAACTTGAGAGTATAGTTACATGGTGATACTGCTGCTATTTGTAACCTCATATTGACAAACATATAATTAACCCAAAATTGAGAAATCATGGAATAAACTTACATGATTGTGTCCCCTCATTTAGTTTATTTTTTCAGCATAATGAAGCTGGTATTCAATCCTTTTTAAACTTATCCTGGAGGGTTTCAATAAACGTAAAATTTACTTTTTGTTGTTCCTGTTGAATTAATCTCATCCTAAGATCATGAAGAAATGCACAATATTCTGTAAGACCCTTAGTCATGGTTTTAACAATATGGCCTTTATAACTCTTAATTTCTTGTAAATACCTAACTTTCCCTTTATATCCCCTTTAGCAATAGTTTTTAATTGTGTATCTCTAAGTATATTTGCTCATTTCAGTACTGATAGGAATTAGGGAATTTAAATGCTGCTAAAGCATCAATACCAAACATCCAGAACTTTTAAATGTTCCTGTCTGAAAGTTTAGGCAATCTAAATTCCATTTTGAATAATTGAAATCGCTTAATACTTGATTGGCAATCGTCTCCTCTCAGCTACTAATATCTTTGTAGTGGGGAGCAGATGGCCCTTTAAAGAACAAGCTAGGCTGATGTACTCAGAGAGAGTCACCTGATCATTAAGAGCCAATAAAAGAAAAGAAGAGGTAACTATCAGGTTTTTGGCGGGAAAAGTTTTTGATCTTTGGAAAGATTTGACTGGAGTCTTGGAGAAGGAGTGTTATGTCAAGCGAGGTTGGAAAGTAAACTGTTTGGTTGCTACAGCTAGAATTTTGTTACTTTTTGGGTTTTGTTTTGTTTTAAACAGTGTGTTATGGAAAGTCAGATCTACATAATTTCAATTGATTTGAGCCACAGTGGATGTGGCAGTGATATTTCTGAGGGGAGGAAGAAAGGCAGTTTATCACTGTTTTTTCAAAGTTCTGAATATTTGTTTGTTTGTTTTTTAACTATTACAAGACCATAAAGTCTACCTGGAAATTTATTTCCTTTTGGTACCTTTAATAATGTTCATTTTTGTTTAAAATCTGGATTTGACCAGTGATCTTCTATCACAGCGGTTCTCAACCTTTTCCAGTCTGTGACCCTGACCTGCGCCGTGCATGCGCGGTGCGATGGCCTCACCGCGCATGCGCGGCATGACGGCCTGCTTTGTGCATGTGTGGTGCGCGTGCGACGGCCCATACCACACATGCGTGGTGCGACGGCCCATACCGCGCATGCACAGTGCGACAGCCTACATTGCACATGCATGGCACGGGCGCAATGACCCGTACCGTGCATGCGCGGAGCGATGGCCCGTACCGTGCATGTGCGATGGCCCATACCGCGCATGCGCAACGCGACAACCCGCATCGCGCATGCGTGGTGCGCGCAACGGCCCGTACCACGCATGCACGGCGTGCACTACAACCCGCATCGCGCATGCGCCACACGACGGCCCGCATCGCACATGTGCAGGCACGCATGATGGCCAGCATCACGCATGCGCGATGCTACCCCGCGCATGCGCGGTGCTGCCCCCTGCGCCGGCCAAGGGGAAAAGGGGAAAAAATGGCGGTTTGCGGTGTTTGGCGACTCCCGTGAAATGGTCGTTTGACCCCAAATGGGGTCGCGACCCACAGGTTGTTCTATCACCTGTCTCTACTGCGTTGAGCTACAGACCCCAAAGTTTTTGTTTGCTTCCTCTGTCTTTAGGCCAAATTTGGGTGGGGTTAGGATTTCCCCTTCAATCCTTTCCTGGCTCTTCAGAGGGCTGGTGTGGAAAGGAGATAGTGGTGGTGGGAGCAAAAAGGGACCTGATGTTCTAGTCTCTGTTCACTCACAGGTACAGTTAGCTCAAAATCTAAGAGCCTGGTTTAAAATCTTTCTTAGGATGCCTTTCCTCCCGAAGTTGTGAATCCTCCAACATTGAAAGTTTTTAAAAAGAGACTGGACAACCATTTGTCTGAAATGGTATAGGGATTCCTGCCTAAGCAGGGGGGTTGGACTAGATGACCTCCAAGGTCCCTCCCAACTCTGTTATTCTGTTCTTAATACAACCCTAGCAGTGTTTCAAAGTTTGAGGGGCTGTCACAGAGAAGAGGGGATCAACCTATTCTCCAAAGCACCTGTTGAGTAATGTATGAGAGGATGGAGCGCAAGGAGAGAAGCAACCTTAGAACTAAGGAGAAATTTCATGTTGATGAGAACAATTAACCAGTGGAACAACCTGCCTCCAGAAGCTGTGAACGCTCCAACACTGGAGGTTTTTAAGAAGAGGTTGGACAGCCATTTGTCCAGAATAGTACAGACTCTCCTATTTGAGCAGGGGGTTGGACTAGAAGGCCTCCAAGGTCCCTTCCAACTCTGTAATTCTGTTATCTATTGCTTCTTTAGGTACAGCAGATAGATTTGCAATTTTCATATTAGGATTGTCCCAGTATGAAAACTTGCTGTGTGAAAAATGACTGAAATCAGACTTTCATCCCAACTTTCAGTTCATGTAGTACAGTTCTACTATTGCCAATGAAGATGACTGCATGAATTAAATACTGCTCCATGAATTGCTTTAAAAAAATGGAGCCAAATCCCTACTACAATGTTAAAGAAAACACCCAGATGACTTTTTAACTGGACTCTTTTTTTTTTGTTTTACTTTATTATTATTATTATTATTGATCACCGCACAGTCAGCCAGATGTTCAGACTGGATTGGCATTTTTGTCTACCTATCGAGTCCTTACCAAGGACCTGGGATAGGCAGATGTGGATGTTTGATGGTATTACAGATATCGTCGCAAGATGGAAGCGGTTCCTAGTAAGGCCGTCTTTTGCAATTGACTAATGGCAAATTTGTCAATGTCAATGGTGTTCAAGTGGTGCTCCAGTTGTTTTGGGATTGCACCCAAGGCGCCTATTACTATTGGTACTACCCTTGCTTGTTTTTGCCACAGTCTTTCTATTTCATTTTGTAGGTCTTTGTATTTTGTTATCTTCTCCAGTTCTTTCTCATCTATTCTGCTGTCTCCAGGCACTGCCACATCCACTACCCAGACTTTTTTGTCTTTCTTATCGACAATTGTTAAGTCCGGGGTGTTATGTGTCAGGTGCTTGTCTGTTTGAATTCTGAAGTCCCAGGGCAGTTTAACTTTATCATTTTCTATGACTTTCTCTCTTTTATGATCCCACCAGTTCTTGCTTACAGGCAAATGATATTTCTTGCAGATCTTTCGATGCACCATTGTTGCTACTTTGTCAGGCCGCTGCTTGTAGTCAGTCTGTGCGATCTTCTTGCAGCAGCTTACCAGGTGATCCACTGTTTCTTCAGCTTCTTTGCATAGGCGGCACTTACTGTCTGTTGCTGTCTTCTCAATTTTGACTTTGTATGCATTTGTCTTTAAGGCTTGGTCTTGTGCAGCCAGAATTAGTCCCTCGGTCTCTTTCTTCAACTTTCCTGCTCTTAGCCATTGCCAGGTCTTGTTATTATCTGCTTTCCCAGCTATTTTTTTAGTGTACTGGTCATGTGATGCTTTGTCTTCCCATGCCTCTATTCTATTCTTCATTTGGTCTTTCTTGTACACCAGTTTGGTCTCTCCAGTAGTCAGTAAGCCTTCCTGATATACTAATTTCAGTGCATCTTCATCACTTCATCACTTCAGATATTCTTCCAAAGCCATTTTTTTCTTCTTCAACCATCTGATGTACTTGCAGCATTCCACGCCCACCTATTTGCCTTGGTAGATAGAGTCTGTCAATGTCACTGCATGATTCATTGTCATTATTTTTCTGGTCTTCCTATCCATTGCTTTTAGTTCTGCTTGAGTTCAGTCCACTATTCCAGCTGTTTATCTAATGATTGGAATTGCCCAGGTGTTGATTGCCTTTATGGCATTTCTTCCATTGAGTTTGGACTTTAAGATCTTCTTCACTCTCTTGATGTATTCACCTCTAATCTTTTTCTTGACTTCAGTGTGCTTGATGTTGTCAGCTTGAAGGATACCCAAGTATTTGTAGTAATCTTCCTCATCCAGACTCTTGATGTTATTTTCATGGGGCATCTTGATTCCTTCAGTTTTCACTATTTTTCCTTGTTTGATAGTAAAAGTGGCACATTTGTCCAAACCAAACTCCATTGCAATATCTTGGCTATATATACGGACAGTGTTCAGCTTTCAGATGATTTATTATTATTATTATTATTATTATTATTATTATTATTATTATTATTATTATTATTATTATTATTATTATTATTATTATTATTATTATTATTATTATTATTATTGAAAAATGAAATGAAATTAAGATACCAGTGGGAAAGCTGACTTTAAGAAAGTTGCCTCTCCCAACATCCTGTGAGAGTTGTCATTAGATAATAAATTCTAAGGATTTGTGCTTCCTAAAAGAAATTTCTTAGTATCTTATCAATCTGCTTAAAGGAACTGAAATATATTTGAGTAATTATAGCATCCTTGAAACAATATTTTATACAGAATTTTGTTATAACAGGATTTTTATTACCTAGTTATCTCAATTTTTAATCTAAGACAGGGATGGACCATTATTTTTTCCCAAGGAAAATGAGGAACTGGGACTGTTGTGGAGAGCCAAATCAATAGCTACTGGCTGTTCTCCACCCACTTGCACACAATGCTTCACTCTGAGGCAGGTATGGGTGGCCAAGCCCAGGTCCCCATAGGTCTCCTCAGGCTGCTCCAGGATAGGAGGTGAGTGCTGCACAGATGCATGAAAGCGCTTGCTCTCCTCTCTTGCAGCCATCAGGTGACTGAAGGATTGCATGATGACAGCGCTGAGCCAGACTAGACTGAACTTCTTCTCCTGCCCACTGCAGCATGCTTATTTACATTTGATTTCTAAGTTCCCATTGACCTCAGGAAGGCCATATAGGGACAGCCAAAAGGTTGGATGTGGCCTTGGGTTTGATCTACAAAATATTATGTCATTTTATTCATTAACAAATGAATAAAATTTCCTTGAAGCCATTATTTTCATATATCTACATGAATTCAAACAGTAAGTAAAACCTAAATTTGTACGATATATTTATAACATAAGAGGTAACATAAGACATGTTTCTGATTGGTTTTTCATGTTTTGATGCTTTTTGCACCTATTTTTCCTCTTTTGTGGATATTCAAGTAAAGAACAGTTGTGATTCTGGGCAATAAAAATATGCCCATAAAATAACAATTTACTTTCGTTTTAAGAAAGTAAGATTAAATAAATTCTAAAAATTTTAGATTACTTTTAAACCAATCTTCATAAGTGATATGAGGCATCTTGAAGTATGGGTTAATTATTATCTGCATTCAAAACTACATGATTTCAATTGATCTGAGCCACAGTGGATGTGGCAGTGATATTTCTGAGGGAGTAAGAAAGGGATTTCTGAGGGAGTAAGAAAGACATTTATCACTGTTTTTCAAGGTTTTAAATATTTGTTTTTTTAACTATTACAAGACCATGAAGTCTAGGTGAAATGTATTGTATCTATTTCTTTTTTATGTAAGCCGTAATTTGATAGGACATTCTGCTGTTTTTATTTGGTAACATGGTATCAAACTTTGTGCTATGACCTGGAGATAAAGGGATTTTCCAAACTAGGGTTACCAGATCTGGAGTGCAGAAATCCAGGTGACATGACATAACAATACAGATAGGACTTCCGGTGGCTCCGCCGGCGTCGCTAGAGTCTCCTCTGTGAGGCTCCGTTCCCTGGGTATGTAAAGCCGCAAAAAATAGCGAACATCAGCTGTTTTTTGCGGTGAAAAATCCCCTCTTCGGGCGAAGAAGAGGTGCAGAGCATCGGGAGTAAAGGGTTGAGCTCCTCTAATATCCCTGGAAAAAGTTTTCAGGGATTAAGAGTGAGAGCTCCCCATAACTCCTGAAGACGCTCCTGCCCAGAGACGCTTCTGTCATCAGACAGAAAAAGACGCCGCGACCGCCTCTGCTTTTAAAATAGAACACAAGAGAGACTGTTTGCAGACTGAGTGAATACAGGAGTTTTTATTGGATTGCAAGTATTTTTTATTGTTTTTCTGGCTATATATTTCTAACTGTTACATTTAACATAATGCATTCAAGATGGCGTATAGCTTTCACTACTTTCACTGCTAAAGGAAAGTGCTTGAAAGTGAAAGTGAATTCTCCATTTTTTTTCTTTGTTCTCGTAAGCGAAGCTAGAGAGACGGTTGTAGAAATTGGATTAAAGCCAGAGCGATTGTTTTAAAATTTAAAATGGAGTGGAATTTACGTTTTAATGTCAAACCTATTTTGGATCGCATTGATGAATTTAAAGAAGAAAGTATTGCAATATTGAAAGAGACTAATACAGAAATATTAAAATTAATTAGATCCTTTTTTCCAAATGAAATTGATTTGCAACCGACTGTTGAACATTTTATACAACAACCCAAACAAGAAGAAGACAGTATTGAGAATAAAGAGAATAATGGGAAATGGATCTTGCTTGATAAACAGTTCATTTACGGAGTGGAGGAAGAGGATTTGTTTCAAGACAGGAGGGGATGGCTATTCCTCTCAGACAAGCAGCAAGAAGAAGACTTAACTGAGAAAAAAAGAGAAATTGATCCAGTTTAAGAAGCAATCTATTTATGGTGCCGAGGACCAGGAAAAGCAAAGACAGAGATTTGAAATGTTACCTCAACGAAAGTCTATGGTTAAGAGAAACAGAGGACTAATGCAAAGGTTAAGATGGTTTATATGGATTCAAATGATTTTGCAAGTGAAAAAGAGAGACTTATTACTTGGAAGGGAGGCCTCGTTATGGAGATTTACTTGGCAGAAGAAAAAACCAAGAGTACGATTGAAGAAGTGAAATTTAAAATTGTATGCAAGGAATTATGGGTAATTTAAAACTATGGACTGACTCAAGGACTAAGATTATGAGTAAGATGTAAGAGAAGATGATTAACGGAAGATATAATATTAAGATTATGATTAAGATGTAAAAGAAGATGATTAATGGAAGATATAATTAAATTGAAGAAGAATGTACTTGCTTTGAAATGATCTAGGTTTGACATTAGATTGATTGATTGATTGATGGGATAGATAAGCATTATGTGATTTGATAAGGTTGAAGGAATCTAAGTTAGAAATGGATTAAATAGATTGTATTTGTTATTTAGGTTTATTTGACATATGAGAAAGCCCAGAAGTCGATTGAAGAAGTGAAAATTTAAAATTAAGTGTAAGGAATTAAGGCCAATCTAAGATTATGGGCTGAATCAAGGACCAAGTTTATGAGTAAGATGTAAGAGAGGTTGTTTAATGGAAGATATACTAAATTGATTAAGAATATATGCATATATGATGGATTGATCGTTAGATTGATGGTTTAGATATGTAAATGAAAATTAATACTGTTAACAAGATGATTTGTCTGTTTTGTTTAGTGGATTGAAATGATTTAAGGTTTGATATTAGATGGACTGATTGAGGGATTAGATATGTATTAGAATTGATAAGGTTGAATAAATGTTAAGTAGAGATTGTATTTAGTATATAGTTTAAAATTCTTGTTAGGATTATATAATAACTTTGTTTGAAGTAGTGGGTTTTCTTTTGTTTTACCCTGTACTCACTCTGGGAAGTCAGGGCGGGGGTAGGGAGGGTTTACAATTTTATATACTATGTTTTCTCAACTGCAATTGGGGTTGATGTAAGAATATGTAATTATTGTTATTAAGGGGTTGCTCGGGTGGCCTCTGGGCACCACATCTGATGGAAAGAGGAAGGAGGAGTGAAGGCTGATGTAAGTAGAAAGTTGATAAGAAGGGGGAAGAGTAGGGATAGTTGGGTGGAATAGAAGGAGGGAGATAGAGAAGGAGGGAGGAGAGTAGGTAGTTAGTTGGTAAGTGAGGGGAGAAGGTTAAGGTTAGGGGGATGTGGTGGTGGGGGTACCGAGCAGTAATGTTAATTGTTTGGTAAATGTGGTCTATGATTATTTTCAGTTGAGTTATTATTATTAGATGTATTGAAATAAGTACTTATGTTTTGTTCATGGATGATTTTGAAATATGTATTTATGTTGTGATTATGTTTATTGTTTATTTTAACACTATGATTTGATTTGAGCATTTTTCTTTTTCTGTTAAAAATTAAAAAACCAATAAAAAAATAACAATACAGATATATGAATATATATTTTTTTTTTGCTCCCACTTAGTGGTCATCCTAATCACTGCAATTTATTTTAACAAGAAAATACCTTATGGGCCCATGTATTTCACTCCTGAACTGCATACAGTTTGGAGCAGTTCTCCTCTAAATGCTTGACCAATAATTTGCCATGCTGCCAGGGCTGGGAAAAGTCGGGAAGGGATCATGATGCAATGTGTTTGCTTACAAGACTGGAAGATGAATATTTTTTCTTGTATGGCCGAATCTCCTGTCTTGTCTCTTCCACAAGGACAAGGTTTTTAGCTTTTTTCCCAAATTGAATCAGGTAAAAAAAACGGAATCAATCTGAATGCAAAAATCATGGTATGAATGTGATCCCACAGTTTGAATTTGGAAGGCTCACTCATACCATTGTCATTTTGTACACAAGAAAATATTGAGTTTGTCTACATCATGGAATGCAGAATTAACTCTAATGCAAACTTGAAGGAAGGTGGAAAAGTAAAATTATAGATAAGCTTTATTCTAAATGCTCATTAACCCGACCAGTCAGAGTTTCAAGGATAATCTGAATTAAACTACTATGTTAAGAATTCTTCATAATAATATCCCAACTGGAATCCTTATTATGGTCTCGTGTGTGTAGTACTGTTGTGCAAATGATTATTTGCCTATTACAATGAAAGAACAAAGGTTATCTTTTTTGAAACATAATTTAAAATATTGATAGAGAAGTATGTAATTATGAAGAATAATAACACATGGCCATGCTGGCATGAGGATTGAATACAAAACTATGCACTTGAATTTAGCTGTTCCCCTTAAAATTAAGAGTAGAGATTATAAGTGAATGTCGGGTGTAAGTCTGAGAATGGAAACCATGGGTTGAAGTTGGTTTTTAAACCATGTCTTCTGTTATTTAAACTTTCCTATACAGATAGTCCTTAACTTATGGCCACAATTGAGCCCAAAATTTATGTTGACAAGTGAGAAATTTGTTAAATGAGTTTTGCCCCATTCTCTGACTTTTCTTACCACATTTATTAAATGAATCACTGCAGTTGTTAAATTAGTAACATGATTGTTAAGTGAATCTGGTTTTCCCATTGACTTTGCTTGTCAGAAGGTTGCAAAAGGTGATCACATGACTCCAGAACACTGCAACTGTTATAAATGTGAGTCAGAAATCAAGTGTCCGAATGTAAATCACATGACCATGGGGATGCTGCAAGGGTCATGAGTGTGAAAAATGTTCATAACTCACTTTTCTCAGTGATGTTATAACTTTGAATGGTCATCCAGGGAACTGTTGTAAATTAAGGACTATCTGTATTAATGGCAGTTTGCTCCCCCATTCTGGGGAGGCATAGTGAGAGATTTGATTTAGTGGTATTTTATTATGCATGGTCTTTCGTGACAGGATTAACTCAGCCAGCTAATCCATGGTCTCTCTTAAAATAGTAGAGAAAACAACAGCTACAAAATGGCTAAACATTAATCTTCACTGGGTGATGAATCGTATCTTCCAGAAGAATGTTAACAATAGTAATAATAATAATAGTCTTATGATGCTGATGAGAAATCTTGGCATAATAATAGCAGTTTGGATTCTATGTCTTATCTTTGTGGTTTATATGACATATCCTTGTTTGGGTTTTGGTCCTGGTTCATTGTAATCAGCTTTCTATTGTACTCAGAAAATGGCTGCAGTCACATATTATTTTACTGAGTTTAAATTTTCTACTGCTACAAAAAAAAACTTCAGATAAAGGCTGACATCAGCTGCAGAAGCCACGCAGATCCTGGAAAGGTGATCCAATTTGAAATTTTAATGGGCTGCTGCAAAGATTCCTGTTCATACATCGTGTTGTACATGTGCCACCATCTGTTACCCCCTTTTTGCTACTGGAAACTGATATGGGTCTTAATATAGTTTGTACTCATGATTCCAGTTCCATGATTTAGTGATACTTTGCTATCGAAGGATGAATGAAATCCTAATTTCTAAACATTTAAAATTATCTCTTATCTTAATGAAGCTTTGGCTCAATATTCCATTTCACTCATTAATGCTATAAATATACCAGGCTTTAATACTCATCAAGCTGAAAATGAAAGGCTTAAAATATAATAATTTTGTCTGATTGAAGGGGATGGTGGATGGTAAAGGGCCACACTCTTCAGAAGATATTAGCAATTTCCAAGTGCCTCTTTTGCTCCTTTAGTCCTGTCATTCTTCAGTATTCCAAAACAAGAGTTGGTGGGAGCAGGTAATGAAAGGACAACTTTCCTTCCATCATTCTCAGCTGCTATTGCTACCTACCCACTTGCAGATAACAATCAGTCTAGAAAAATAGCATAATGGTTGTTTGCATGGGTGGGAACTCCATGAAGATTTTTCCAGCCTTTAAACTGATCCTAATCAGAGAAGGGTATAGGGTATAAGGTTGCTTCTCTATTCAGGTATTCTTCTGAAAACTCTGGGTGTTCCTATTTGAGTTGAAAAAATTGTGTTTTGGTTTTTAATAATTCATGAGAGGCAGAATTCAGCAAATGCAGCTCTTTTCAGAGAGAGTATATGATAATGCTAATGTGCATTTTTGCATTCTTATTCTGAGTTTTGTTGTTGTTCCTGCCAGTTTTTGTCAACAATAACTTTTTATGCTAGGATAAATTTGATCCAATATCACTTCCTATACACTCTCAGTTTCCTTCTATATGGCATACATTAAATAGATAAAAGCTTCAAAAAGTAGAAAATGGTGACTTACAATTGATCATCCTTTCTTTTTCCTATTTCTAAACATTAATCAGTTTACTCAGGATTGATGCAAAGTCACAACTCAGCCAAAACCTTACTTTTTTGGGTTCTTCATTCCATATATATAAAATTATAGTAGTAAAAGCACCCTACACCCACAGGGTATGATTATGCTGTGGCCATAAAACACCCAAACTCATTATTACTACTTTTGCTCAGGTAAGAATTCTGCACTTTCCTGTTCCAGAATTTTTATGCCAAAGATGGAAAGAAAGCAAGCATATGTAATTAACATTATCAGAACAAAAGCCAACACTAGCCTGCGGACACAAGGTATGTTATATTTTTGCACTTTGTTTTGGCTGTGGTATGTATTAGGGGTTTTGTACAGTATATGTTTTTGTTATTTATAATATTGCAAACTAATCAGACTTATGTACTTGAGATAGGCAGTCATTTAAACCTAATAAACATATTTGTTAAGTATAGGAGATTAGTAAATGGATGTTATTCAAATATACCAAGTACAACAAAAATCATTGAAAGGTGCTTTAATTTACCTATATATAATATTTTAAAAGTTAGTCTTTATGGATAGAAAATCTTGGAAGTTATAATTCTTTAAGCATGGGTTCTTGTTAATTATTATGCTATATAGACTAATGTAGAAGAAAGATCCTAACAGTACAGTAATAGTATTCATACATTGTCATGGCCAAATACAGCAGTACTACAAACTGTTGCCTGGCATATTTTGATGTCAAACATTTGGATATTGTATCTCGCATAATTCTATTTTCCAAAGTACAATTCTATTTCCTTTCTTGTATTGAAACTACTGTGAAAATATTTTAAAACAGTCTAAACGTATAATAACACAACTACTTATTAGCCTGATTCTCAAAAACTGTTGTGAAGAGAAAAGGAAGCAAATTATATATACGTGTATGTATGTATATATATATATACATATACACACACATTATATATATACACATTATATATACGTACACATTATATACACACACACAAACACACACACACATACATTTTGTGTGTGTGTGTATGCACAGGGACATTTAAAATTTTATCTAACTGTAGGTCAAACCTAATAAATAAATATTATTTTGGAAGAGGTATACTCTAATTGGTGCTGATCACAACAACAAGACTCCAGTTATGAACTCTACCGTAGAAATTGACACAAAATCACAACAAGTATTAGTTGCAAACTATTTTTCCTAGTGAGGAGCCCCCTCTAAACTGTACAGTATATAAGCCAATCATTCTGGCAAGTCTAGCATTTGCAATATACATTCCCTTTTGAACATTTTGCTGTGTAGATGCATAAAATATACTATTATTTATTTAATGAATTTTTATCTCATTTTTATTACTTTAGAAGTACTTCAAGATGGCAAACAAGCATAAAATTCCTTCCTTTTCCTATTTTCTCCACAACAACAATCCTGTGAATAGGTTGTGCTGAAGTTGACTGATTGGACATAGGTCCTCCCCTAATTAATATGAACTTTGCTAAGGCATTCCAGTTCATCTTACAGCCTTTCATTTCGGCATGATAAAGATGCAGCTAAATCTATCATTCATTTGCTACCCAGGTTTACGCTTCATTCATTGCCTCAATACTTGCATATTTTATACTCAGAATTCTCTTGTGTTATATTTCATAAAATGGCTTTCTATTTTCATTGCCTGCTCCCTCATTATGGATCTCAACAGTAAAGCCATGGAAATAAACCTGCCCTAACTCAAAGAGAAATAAGTAATTAATGTTAGTAAAGCACTTGGAGATGATTGGTGCAGTATAAATGCCAAGTGCTAATGTATTTGATTTACACTCTAGTTTTGTTTTATTTTGTTGGTTTTGTTTTTGAGGGTCTAAACATTTTTACAACATAACCCATGGGGACATTTAATAAAATAAACAGAAAAATTATTCTGTGTTACAGAAAAGGGTCTTCTTTCCTGTCTGTGCTGAATAGTTTAATGGTGTGTCACTTAATTGCATTATTTCATTACAAATAATTCTCCAATGGGCAATGCCTCATACTCAAGATTAAAGCAAAATTAATTTATCCTTCACTGAAAAGTGGGATCATTTTTAAATCAGGCAAACTTATGAATTCTTTTTGAAAGGTCCAGCAGTAAATATTGTCGGGGATGATTGGGAGATAACCAGAGGATCCGAAATGACACAGTTCCAGTGGTGGGATTCAGCCAGTTTGCACCACTTTGGCAGAACCAGTAGCTAATTTTTTGTTGCCCGGGCCCAGAATGAACTTCCGGAAGCAGTATCCACACAGAGAACCGGTTGTTCACATATTTGAATCCCACCACTGTATAATTCCGATAACTTTAGGATCAAAATATAGGAAATGCTTAGTATTTGTTTTAAAACATCTGCTGTGTTTTACAATGGACTGAACATTTTTAAAATTGATATTGCAGTATGGCAAGGCAGAAGATGTAATGCTTCATATGAAAATGGTTCTGTTCCCTTCATTAAGCCATGGAACTTTAAATAAGTGTGTGTTGAGGGGAATAACATTGGGATCAAACCGGGTTGTTGTTGTTTTTTTAAAAAATCTTTGTTAGGTAGAGGAGGCAAAGGTTTGTTTTTTTCTGGTTTGCAACTGAAAAAAAGAAAGATTTTTTTTCCTATGCATTGATAGTGAAAATCAACTCTATCAATCTAAGGGAATAAAGAGAAGGAAGAGATGCTGTTTTGAATGCTATTTTAATTAGCAAATATAGTAAGTGGCTGGCAGCTCATCTGGACGAGGTGCCTTTCCTGTTTTAATCTTTTAAATAGCTTCACACATTTCCCTTATTGTTATAACTCTATTCAAAATATGTCTCTAGTTCTATGTAATCTTTGATAAATTCTGATTATGTAAATATTCATCCACTATTTCTTAACCTTTGTATAAGTAATATTGATGAAACACCTTTCACATATTTGCATGAATTGCTATTATCATATTTCCTTCTTGTAACTTTAGTATCACCTTATTTTCTTTTTCTTTTTTTTACTTTATTTATATGCCAACCATTTCCCTGATTTCTGTAGAAATTCAAAATGTCTTTTGTTTTACATAATTCATCTTCACTGTATTTCATCTACTAGTAACAATGATAATTAGCTCTATAAGAAGCCTAATTTGGTGAGTAATAACTGCCCTGTCTGGGGATTTTTTTTAATTCTTCCTTTTTTAAAATTTCATCCAAATCGTTTGTATTTTCTCTTGCCTTTTCTTTTTAAATTAATTTTTATGTAGTGTAAAATATCTTCTTTTCAAAGCTTTACGTGAAGACCCCTGGTGGCACAATTGTTAGATTGCAGTATTGCAGGCAAACTCTTTCCACAACCTGGAGTTTGATCCTGACCAGGTTCAAGGTTGTCTCAGTTTTCCTCCCAGATTTTGGGGGGCAATATGCTCACATTGTAAACTACTCATAGAATGTTGTAAAGTATGATGGAGTGGTATATAAGTCTAAGTGCTATTGCTATTAAAAATCATTCTTTATTAAAATTATTCTCAAAAAATAACAATTTTATTATAATTTATTATAATAACAATGTCTTCTTGTGTAGGTTGTGGCATTTGTTTAGTCACACTTTCATTGTCACTTCCATTTGCATTTCTTCCCATTCTTCTTTAAAACTTCCCCAAATTTCTTGTTTTTTGAACAGAACTGTTCAAGAGTAAATACCACCCTTTTCAATTTACCCCATCTATATGGGATCTTCTATTTAAGTTTGAAACCCTCTTTTCTGGGTTTCTTGGGATTTCCTTAAGTACAGTTATATCTTTATTATTAATTCTCAATATATTATTAAAATTCCGCTAAAAGACTTGGTCTCTAGTCTTCTTCCTTTCAAAGTGTACAAGGACATGACTTGAAACATTTTTTAATTTTGCAAATCCTGTGTTGATTCTATAAAAATATAAATCTTTGTCTCAATGTCATCCTCTTCTTAATCCAAAAGGCTAGACAGAGGCTTAATCTTTCTCAAATATTTCAGATATTTTCCCCATGGTCTTTTTGAATTGCTCTAAATCTTAAACAAAATGTGTTTGTTTTTTTAATTCCAATAGTGCCAACTTAACCAAATCTTTTTCCATCTCTTTATTTATACCATCTCTTTTACTTTCCAATTTATCATTGTTTTACATCTCCAGATAATTATTCTAGATAATTTTCTGTATTTCTAACTTCTTTCATATCCTGCTTTATTCTTACATTTTTTTCCATTCCTTTTTAAAAGCAACCAAACTATTCACAACTGTTGCAGTCATCTTCTTTCCAAATTTCTCAAATATTTTCTGCAATAAATCTGGTGTAATATCCTTATCTGTAAGATCTTGTAGTGAATCTTTTTCTCCTTCTCATATTTTGGCTGCTCTTCTAGTGGTTGTCATGATGGTAAAGTGAATATGCATCAATTACTAGATTGAAACTAAAAAGCATGATTCTTTTCTCCCCGATTTTGTTCTCCTCTGTCTTTAATATTTTAGTCCTAATTGACTCTCCTTAGTCACAGATATACAGTCTGGTTCATATTATTATTTCTTCTTCCATCTATTATTTGTTTGTTTGATTGATTTTTTATATCCCATTTTATTATTGCATATATAATTCAAGGAAGCAAACATACCTAGCAAGAGCAACAGCAAGAGCATTTAGACTTATATACTGCTCCACAGCCCTTTAGAGCACTCTCTGAGAGGTTCACAATGTCAATATATTGCGCCCCAAAATCTGGGTCCTTGTTTTACCATCCTTAGAAGGATGGAAGGCTGAGTTAACCTTGAGCCGGTCAGGATTGAACTTCTGGCTGTGGACAGAATTAGCCTGCAATACTGCATTCTAACCACTGTGCCATCATGGCTCTAGTAGAACTTCTATTTTTCCCATAGCAACAATCCTGTGAGGAAGATTGAGCTGAGAGAGAGAATGACTAGCTCCAAATCACCCAAACAATGATTTTTTAAAATGTACTTTCATTAAAAATAAACAATTAGCATTCCCATGAAGGTTTTGTCTGTTCAAATAATTAATTTTACTCTTTTCAAAGGTATTCAAGATAGTCTCTCCATATATATATATTCCAGATTAATTTCTCTATGTTGAAATCTAGGTTTGGAGAAAAGCAATTTATTGTTTCCTCTGGATGAAACTGATACACCATATATCACAGGTGTCAAACTTGATTGTGTCACGTGACATATCGGGATGTATCATAACATTTTTTGCCTTTGCAGAGCTGCAGTGGGGATGGCTTGCACATGACACTTCCACCTCACGGGCCACCAGTTTGATGCCCTTGCCATATATCATGGCTTGCAAAATGTTTCAGAAGGCTTTCTTAGTTCTCTGTACCTGAATACGTTTTCTCTTTGTTTTGCACTCATTTCTATACACTTTCATCCATCTGCATTTATAAATCAAATCATTCTGATTTTTTTCAGGTCCTTGTTTGTATATGTGTGCCTGTATTTATTCATGTATTTATTTGAAATCAGAAGTATATGAGTCCCTAAAGCCTTTTTCTATTTTCCTTCCCAGCTTCATTTGGCCTTGGGTTAATTATCTGAATTTACAAACAAAACAAGAACATAAAGTTAATTAAGAAAAGACTGGTTGCATTGTGATCACTAGAGATATAAGCAAGCTCGAAGGTATATTTAGCATATTTCATTTCTTCACTCAGATTGTATTCATAAAATCACAGGGCTGAAAGGATAAGATTTTTAGTTCAACCCACAGTTCTGTTCAGGAATCCAAATTCAAGCATCTGCAGGAAAAATTGTCAAGTCAGAACTTGAAATTATAGCTGCCCACAGTTCCTAATAATATAAATAATATAAATCTAGTACAAAAGATTATTCAAATATCCTAAAAAGCAGATCACAATAGATTATTATTTTATACTCTGACCATTCTTTATGACAGATATAGGTCCCTGCTGTCAAAATCCCAGAGGACATTTCTAGAGATAAACCAGAGTAACTGATATGTATGTATGTATGTATGTATGTATGTATGTATGTGTGTGTGTGTATGTATGTATGTATATATGTATGTATGTATGGATGGATATGGATATGGATATGGATATGGATATAATGGATATTAAGCAGGACTGTGTGTGGCAAAAGATGTTAATGCATTTGTTTGCACCAAACCAAACAGAAGTAATTCCAGTTTTAATTAATTTTGCTCAACTCATCTAGCACCTTAAGATTATAACAACTGTAGATACTTTTAGCTGTGATATCATGCTAGGTTTTCTCAGATTTCTCAGAATGAAGAAGTTGTCATTTTGCGACATTAATGGCATTCTAAGAAAAGTGTTGTCTTATTGATGATTTTGGATTTACAAAATCTGAATAAAACCATAGAATGCTGTCTACATGGATACTTATAATTTTGGAAGTTCTTCTTTAGAGTACCCTCCATGAATTTCAAGGACACAATGTTTCCAAGAAACATTCTATGTAGTTTAAAGCTGTGAAAAGTGTTTTTAGAACTGAAATTTTGAGCCAATTTTGAAGGTTCCCCCTTAACGGAAAAAGAGAGGAGCCAAATTTCCTAGCCTGGGGACCCACATATCCTAAATACACAATCCTCTGGTAATAACATAGCAATTTATAAAACTATCTGATTTTATGTGGTTTCCTCTTAATGTAAGATTAGGATCATCAGGATCATTCTGCTTTCATCTGAGGATGAGAGGACGAGATGATTTGATTGAATTTCTACAGAAACAAGAACATTTTTCAATAATTTCTTGCTAGTGCCATTAATCTGGGCTCAACTGTGGTCATAAGTTGAGAACTACCTGTTTTTATTTATCACATTTCTGAATTGCCAATCTCCCTCATAGAGGAAATCTTTCTCTACAAATAACAGTAGCAATAGTATTAAAAACATAATCATCATTTTTGCGTTCTCTTTAGTGCCCAGAAGGGGCCATTTCAGAATGTGTGGAAAAAGAATGTTAGTTGCCATGAAAAAGAAATACAGATTAGTTGGCGAAATCCCTCACTTTCTGCCTATTCAAAAGTAAACAGAAAAGAATATAAGTGCTATAAATAACTACAGATAAATATTTTTTCTGTAAGATGTTCTTTTTTTCAGATAGTATGGAAAGCAAAACAGAATGTTTTTAAAATATGTATTTAGACTCTTGGCTCACTTCTAGTTCTCAAACATATAAAGAATGGAGAACTATTTTAAATTAAAGCAAAAATGCTGCAGAAGGTAATGCTAGTGTCATTAGATGAGGGAGGGAGGGAGGAAAGAAGGAAGGAAGGAAGGAAGGAAGGAAGGAAAGAAAAACAAATACAATGTATACATATGCTACAAACAGGACTTTCACCTTCTTCCAGCCAAGCTCTGGGGAATTGTTCTGTCCTTAATGCCTGACTGAGAAAATACTCAGTGCTAATAGCTCTGCACTTCAGCTAGAAAAACATGTTTCAGCTGAGTGAGCCTTATTAAAAAATACACTTTTAAATTGAAGGGATAAAAGGTTGGTGAACTCGGGAACTTTTTGTAAGCTGCCAAAATAAAGAAAAGCTGGAAAAGCCTTTGGCTTCTGTCATTCTCATCCATTATTTATATACAGAAGGTGGGAAAGGAGTTGGGGCTTTTAACAATGCAAGAATTGTTAAAAGATGCAGTGATGGCAATTCACTCTTGTAAATAACTGTTCCCCTCTCTACTGTCATCTTCATTTTTTAGTCACGTGCTACTTTTTTTCATTCAGAGAACAAAGAAAGTTGAACACAAGATTTTTCTATAATAGCAATTCTTTATCACTTTGAGACATTATACATTATCCAGTATTAGTGAGGGTGCATCACTAACTGAGATTCTCCTCAGTCCAATCTTCTGTATAATTTGTCTTTGTAATGAACATATATGCTTTCATAGTGTATACTACCAATGAGCTAACAAACTGCAGGATTAGAAAATGGGAAAAGGAGCCCAGTTACTGGAGGTATAAAGGATTATGTATTCAAGGTATAAAGGGACTCTTGAACACTTAAAAACTTCCACTGTATGTGGAAGTTATTGTTTATTTTTGAAACCATTAGGAATAAACATCTATTCTGTATATGAATGAAAGTTGACAGATAACATCACTACCATGGATAAAATGTCCATACTGCTCAGACATAATGTTGTTTAAGTCAGTTCATCATGCCAGCTATCATCAGATATCAAACAGAGAGAAATATTATTATTTTGGGGGGGGGGAGAATTCTTGCATTATTTTCTTTTTATACGATTAAAGTAGAAAAGAAATATGTAGATATTAATTAGCAATTTAATATAAACAAGGCTGTGAGTAAAAAAGTTACTTACTGAGCTTTCATCAGCCAAACTACTGACGTCATCAGAGTTAAAATGCTAGGTGATTAGGGAGCTTGCCTATATACAGTTGCCTGTCTCTGCACCCGGCTCCTCGAGCGCGTCATCAGCCCATTATCTATGTTACTCTGCAATGTGTTAAATTGATTCTCATCAGGCAGCCTGTTGGTGGATCTGATGATTGTAGCTCCCTCTCCCTGATCCTGCAAAGAACAACTATTCAGATGTTCCTGCTTCATACTCCCCCCTCCTTTTTTGTCTCTCCTTCCAAGCCGTTCATTGTCTCCTCCTATAGCAGCTCTTGCTGCCTCACCTGCAGCCCTATCACTCCAGTCCTGCCAGTTGTTATCTTGTTGTGGTGTCACCCGGTCCCCCTCCTCTTTTGCCAGTTGGCTGTCCTCCCTGGGGATCTCAGCTTCCCAATTTGTAGAGCCATGGTCTTGCTTTTGCACCGTATGGGATGGCCATCTACTCCGTGGATTGCCACATTGTTTCTCCCATCTTCTGAGAGTCTGGTATGCTGGTAGGAGGTCTATGTGCCGGTTGATGGAATTTTCATCCGAAAGCCAGGCTTCTTTAAGAAGGCGGCTACTCTTAGTGGTCTCACAAGATATAATTGCAGGTGTTTGTATGTAGGTCTTTGGTTATTCGGGTTTTCTCCCGCATAAAATTGGAAGTGTCTTGGCGATGTTTCAAAGAAGTCCCATTTGTCATCTTCAGGCTGGTGTTTTCAGTTTCGTGCTTCTAGGAGCAATGTGTGATCATAGCTGTTTCTTCCTTTAACTGCCAGTGGGGGTATGAACTGATTGGGTGGGAGCTTGGCTGTGTTCTGATTGGGTGGAGGTTTGTTCTGATTGGTTAGGGGGTTGGCTGTGCTCTGATTGGATGGGGGTTGGCTGTGCTCTGATTGGATGGGGGAGTGTTCTGTTTGGGTGGGGGTTTTGTTGTGCTCGGGTTAGTCTGAGCTGCAGGGGGATTTGAGATGGTGAGCTGCGTTGCTGATGTTTGGCTTTGCATTTGTGGTCGTGCCTCATCTTCATGGTGGGTGTCAGTTTGCTTCATGTATGGATTGGAGGGGTTTAAAGTGGCTAATGATGCAGCTGTGGCCTGGCTTCTGGTTTGTGATTGTGCCTCATCATTGGTGTGGGTTTGGGTTTGCTTTTTGTGTGGATGTGTGGTTGTGACATCCTGTGTGGTTTTCGTGAGTGTGTCATTCTTTGTGTTAGGAACTCGTTTGTCAATAAGGGCGGGTTTCCAAATGGCTGGTAGGCGGGAGGTATCATCTCCTTTATTCATGCAGTGCGGGTGTTTTTCTATCTCGATGGCTTCTCTGATTATTCTGTTATTAAAGTGTTTAGTTTTGGCGATAGTTCTGGTCTTTTTAAAGTCAATTTCATGTCCTGTGGCTTTAAGGTGTTGGACCAGGGAAGAAGTTGGTTTCTCTTTTTTGACTGAGTTCTTGTGTTCTTCAATGCGTGCACTTATTCTTCTGTTGGTTTGTCCGATGTATGTGGTGGGGCAAGCAGTGCATGGGATTTCATATGCTCCTTGATTTTCTAACTCAATTTTGTCTTTGGGGTTTCTTAGGATGGTGGATATTTTTCTGTTTCTGCAGAATGCTGTCTTGATGTTGTGTTTGTGGAGGATCTTGCTGATTCTGTCTGTGGTGCCTTTTATGTATGGGAGGAGGGCTTTGCTGTTTTCTTGTTCTCTGTCTTGGATTTTAGTGGGGGTTTCTTTTTGGATTAGATCGCCAACCTAATCCAAAAAGAAACCCCCACTAAAATCCAAGACTACAAAGCCATATATTATCATTTTTTCCCAGTACCTGAAGGACTATCACTGAGAAGATCATTCTCTATCACCCAAGATTATAGGCTACACATAAAGGTCTTAATTTACATGACAAAAGATTCTGGATGAATATTAGGAAAAAATCAACAATGGAGGCATTTACTTAGAAAGCTTATCACTGATGAATTCAAGCACAGACTAATTTGGCTTTTTGCTCTGAACAGGAAGTTGGTCTTAATGATGTAAATTGTACCTTTCACATTTTTTGATTATGAAATGTTTCTTAATCTTTGAAAGACTATTGCAGAACTCCAAATTCTCCCTACTCCCAGTGACCTGATTTCTTGGTTTATTTTTTAAAAAAGGTTTTCAGATTTCTTACAATTAACAATTAACATAAGACTGTACTTATGTTCCCACTGTATTTTAACAACATGTGTTCATCACTGAACTGGTTATTCTTCATGCATGCTTACAAATGTAAAGACTCACTCAGGTCAATCTAAATTCCTGATCACATGTCCATACAACTTCCTTTGTAATAATTATACAAAACTGATTTACCATTCTGAATACATATAATCACATGGAAACTGAATTTCCTTTATATATTTTGCCTATCTTGCACAATCATTTAGCCAGCCTGTTGCAATGTATGGCTGTAAAAGTTGGAGCATAAGAATGGCTGAGCACCAAAGAACTGAGGCTTTTGAACTATGGTGCTGGAGAAGACTCCTGTGTGTCCCTTGGACTGCAAGGCATTCAAACTAGTCAGTCTTAGAAAAGATCAACCCTGACTGCTCTTTAGAAGGCCAGATCCTGAAGTTGAAACTCAAATACTTTGGCCACCTAATGAGAAGGAAGTACTCACTGGAGAAGAGCCTAATGCTGGGAAAGATTGAGGGCAATAGAAGAAGGGGACGACAGAGAATGAGGTGGCTGGATGGAGTCACTGAAGCAGTAGGAGTGAGCTTAAATGGATTCCAGAAGATGGTAGAGGACAGGAAGACCTGGAGGAACGTTGTCCATGGGGTCGCGACTTCACAACTAACAACAAATAGTCATTCAGTGTTCAGATGCATATAGGTCTAGCTCAAATCCAACTTCCATGTTGTCCCTGATGATGTAGATTGGGGAAGAGATTAATGTTCACTGCTCTCTGCTCACTAAAAATTAGATGAGGTCAATGAATGGAATCCTACTTTTATAGTTTATAGGTAACATGGAATAATACTTTGAATAGAGTTGGAGCAGTAAGTTACTCTGCTTGATACGGTAGTGATTGAGATGCAGTGGTGTAATTAAGGCAAGACTTGAAGACTAAAATTTAAGGCCTTGAAGTCAATAGGTCACTAGACAACTATACAACATTTTTTAAAATTATTTTTAAAACACAGAAGATTGCTAGCTGGTAAAACACATGATCCATTTTTTATTATTATTTTCAGTTCTGTAGTTTTTAATTTTTTTGAACTTGTGATATGTTATTTGAGCAAGAACATGCTGCTTATTCCTTAATTGTGTCAATGGAGTAGGAAATCAGATCAATTTGTCCAAATTCTACTTCATCTTAGGTTGGATGAAGGAGAAATTATAATTGAAGCTGGATAGCTTATGGATTAGAATAAAATAATGAGGAGAAAATAGGAAGAAAGAAGGGGTATAATATGCTGTTAAGGATTTAGACAGAGTTAATTCTTATCAGGAAGAAGAGTTACTGCAGAAGTACTACAACCCAAGTGGGCCTTATGGCTTCAAGGCAAAATATACTTATATGAAATGCCAGCAATTCACTCACTATAATTATTCTGTGTAATTACAGTGCAGCTTCTTCCCACCTCTTATATAGATGTTTGGAAAAGTGATCCTAGGTAGCAAATTTTCTGACATTGTTTTGTTTTAAAAATATAAACAACTAATACTCTTTTATAGATTTCTGATACAGAGTTTCTGTAGAGTTTCTGATGACTCTACTAGAGTTAAAAAATCAGGAAATAATGAATCAACAGAATGATCATATTTCACTATAATAGTATAAGTAACATTTTAATGGGATCACATTTTGCATACATCCATCTGCAAATTGCAGAAAAAGTAATTATGGAAATTAAAGGCAGAAGAGATGTCATGTTTTGCCATACTCACCTTTTAACTAACTATAGTTAATTTCTACTGTATTATAATCAGTCAGTGTTGTTATGCCTCAGCTTAAGGCTGTGCCTCTACATCCAGTCTCCCCTCCCCCACACCCAATTTCCAAGCACTCAGAAAAGATATTGATAGAATTGCCTAGTTGTTTTGAGGTCAAAATGCGCAACTGGGTATCATTCAATATTGATGAAACCTGACCCCAACTTATGGATAAATACACTCAGCAGTCTTATGTAAATGTCAAACAGGTGGTGTTTATAGTATAAATCCCTGGTGTGTCCTATGACCTAAAGACCTTAGATTTGATTATCTCCTGTGAAGTCCAACTGGACCCAAGCACAGAGTAAGAGAAAGAACCATTACAGTAACATGCCTCCCACACTGGATGGTCCCAGAAGGATAACATGATCAGTGATACTGAAAGCATTTGAGAGGCCAAGAACAACCATAATTGTTGCACCACCTCCTTCTAGGTTTACCAAAGATCATCAAGAAACTTTACTAATGCTGTCTTGGTATAGACTGAAATCTTACTGATTGGGGTCCAGATAACCAGTTTTCTTCAGAGCCTTCTGAATCATCGCCCATTGCCACATCTCTACAACTTTTCCCAAGGAGAAAGATTACTATAACTCCATCCACTCCAGTAACACTTTGTAACATAATCGTTTTCGCTATGTTCAATGCAACTTCCACATCATCTTCCTTACATTTGTTTTCCAGCCATTCCATTAATATATTAATCTAATTTCTAATTGCCTTTCTTTCTCTTCCTGAAATCTTTCTATTCTAAGATTAGTGTGTTTCATTTCTTTCCCTTTCTTCATGGATATTTTTTTCCTAGGATCTAAAATATGATCTGCCTTACATTCAGAACCTTTCAGTATTCTCCCATAATCTAATCAGTTATGCTTTTCAGTTCATTCCTTTTCTCAAACACACACATGAATAAATGTAATTTTAAGCTATGCATTTCAACAAATAAACTTTTTATATTCCCCAAACACTTACCATTCTCTTTCATTCTAGGATACCTAAATCAACCAGTTACTTTCTTTGTAGTCTTTTGTCTCAGTCCCACCTGCTGTTTATAGTCTACCAGTTAAAATAGTACATGCAGTACACTAACAGCCTAGAGGATATGTTGAATTGTATAGTGAAAATAAAGCAAAGCAAAAACAAAATGATTGAGTTTAGTAAATTCTACAATTTTAAAATTGTTTACCAAAAATGCTTTTTCCTGTTTTCAGTCTTGCTTTGTGAGGCATCAAAAAACAAATATACCCTAAGCAATAAAGAAATGCAAACCTGTAATAAAATTATTGGGTTGTACTGTAACAGAATATAGTTGCAGAACCCAAAGGCCTAATTCTTAACATTTTCTGCTCACATGAAAAAAACATATTATTCAATAAAGTATGAAATGAGATTTGCAGTTATTCTTTTCATGGTGTAAAATTATTATAAAAAGTAACTATTTGATCATAAAATTATGATTTTAGACCTACAAGATTTGTTCAATTTCGTTTTTTAGTTCTGACCTTCAAGGACAGCCTTGGATATTGGATGTCTTTTCCTATTCGTTATGATTATCTCTAAGGCATTATTTCCTATATGAGATCATGGGGAAAAAAGCCATGCTAGGTGATATATAAATTTGCATATCAAATCAAAATCTTTATTATAGCCTGTGGGCCAGAAAGCACAACAATAAAACACATACAACTTTAATTAATAATAAAGTGCTTTTAAAATGCAATAAAATTACATAAAACACCCTCTTGTAGTAACAGTAGCATGAATTGCAATGGCAAATTTTTGTTCAATGTCAATCATGGGAAGAATACACAAAATTTAGCAGGAATTCCACATCATCATGTGGACATAAGGACTTCTGGAAAGGGATAATTTTATACTGTCTCCACAGAACTGCAGAAGATAGAGCATCCAACTTGGCTGAGGTGACAACATTTCAGAATAAGAATTGGAGAGATGAGAGCACATGCCCATTTTAGAAGAATCCATAAACTGTTGAGTTGGATAGTAGTCTTAAACTGGTTTTAAAAATCAGTATCCCAAATATGTTGTTTAAGATGACTACTGGCATTTTCAAACCCTAATGAACAGAGAATTTCCAAAAAAGAAACCACCTAAGAACTGGAGTTAGCTATGAACTTTTATTAACCAAGTTGATTTAAAATTGTCTCTGACTGTTGGAGCCATATCCACAGGGGGAAAAAAATCAATTTGAACCAGAAATTAAGGAGATAAAACCAGGCTTTGGCACTCACAGAAACCAGATTTGTCTCTAACTGTAAAACAGCATTCTTGGTGGATCTTGGAACTGTAAATTTGGACTGGACAGCTTTAAGAACATTAAACTTTGTAAAAATGCAAATTGAAATACCATAAAGAAGCTGATAGATGACTTTAACAAGAAAAGCCTTGCAAGCGGCAGGAATAAAATGTGCAAACAGAAGAATCTTAAAACAGCCATGGAGACACATTTGCCCACAGCTCTTGCCTGATAAAAAAAATGTGTGCTGCAAGATAAGGAGCTTGGAAATGTACCCCAAGATGTTTATATGTTCATGCCTGCTCTATAGGGGGTCTCATTAATTTGCCATTTAGCACTTTAGTTTCTTGATAGTTCATTACAAGTTGTTCTGTTAGGCAAAAGGAAGCCAATGTCCTTCTCATCCCCCCCACCAGGGGACATAACAAAATTACATTGTCTGCACATAGCAAAGTTGGAATCACACAATTTGCCAACATTAAAGACTAATGATTAAAAGATGAGAGAGCATAAATTATTGAATTGATGTATAAATTAAAAAAAATAAGGGGGGAGGTAGACCATATCCTTGACTTACCCCTCTTTTAGTGGAAATGGCTACAGAAAGGTACCCCTGTGGGAACAACTCACTCTCTGAATTGTTAGAATAAAGACTCTGGATAAGAAGAAGCAATTTTTTACCCATTGAGGGTTCCTAAAGTTTGTGCCATAGCCTTTCCTTTAGAATCAGATCAAAAATTTATTTGAAATCCACAAAGGATAAAAAAAGGATACCTTTGGGCATGAAATGTACCGTAGTTTTCAGCTAAATGGTGCAGTGTGACAGTGGTCTAAAGTTGAACAGTTCCCTCTAAATCCCAGCTGTCCTCAACAACAACTTTGGACTCAATCTAACAGTTTTAAATAAAGATACTTTGCATATAGTTTACAGGTTGTATTAAGCAAGCTGTCTGGTCTATAGTTGGCAGGGTTAAATCTATTTCTTATATTCCTATAAAGAGGAATAAACTATGGCCTCATACTATTAGGATGGAAATGTACTGTACTATTAATATGAGTAAAAAAGAGCAGCCAGCACTGGGACTCATCAATCTGTACTTTCTTTTAGCAACTCTGGAGGAATAAAATCACCTCCCAAAGCTTTCCCAGATTTCAGTTGTAAATGAGACTCTTAGCCTTGGCTATAGACACAGATGCCCATTTGGGAGAAGTCACCACTGAATGGAGAACTACAACTGGATTATTTAATAGTACTGGATTAAAAAATGTTCTGAAACTAACTACCCCAAATATCTGCAGGCATTTGGCAGATGAGACCTAAATAACAATCCATAAGAGAGCAGTTAATAAGCACCAGAACCAAGCAAGGTTCTTATGTTCAGCTGCTGCAGTTTATCTCCCTCCAGTCCTCTTTCAGTGCTGGTTCTTTCTTAGATTTTACAAGTATTTTATAAAAATGTCTTATGCTTTTTGAGTGACTGAAATGAACCTAATGAGCTGTCAGATAAAAAAGTATGTACTGTAGAAAGAAGAGCCTTTTTTGCTTTCTAACAATTTGAATCAAACTAAGATTTTCCTGCCTTCCTTCCTCTGTTGCCCCAGCCCAAAACTGGGTCCATTGCCTAATGTGTTCTTGCCCAAAATTGAACAAATTAAGGTGGCACTTGAAAATGAAGTTTATTCTGCAAAAAAAAAAAAATAACACAAGTATCTCTCAAAGCCTGTGTAGCCCACCAGTGCTTACATGGGGGAGTTACCATAAGTTATAGACAGTGCTTTTTTTCTAAAAAAAAAAAAAAAGTGTCGGAACTCACACACATCATACAACCTGCCTTGCCTACCCTACAAGGTTCCATCCAAAAAAGGTGCCAGAACTCTGTTCTGGGCATTCTTTGAGAAAAAAAGCCCTGGTTATAGTATATTTGATGTGTTTTCCTGTGTCCTATCAGCAATGTCTCAGCATTTCCATTTATGCATAATGCAATACTCAGCAAATCTATTTCTAATTTGTACATAGGTTAATCACAAAGTTTTACATATTCCATAACTCTTCCACTAAACTTATTTCAGCAATCCATTTTTACCAATACCTTTTATAAGTCTTTCTTATTGGTACCTTGTTCCATAATTCACTTACATTTTCGCAAACTAAGCACTTTGCTTTGTCTTAAAAGCTAAAGCTTTATTGAACTTTTATTAAGAATTTGGGCCTACTCTATCACCTTCCTTCCTCTATTTTATTTGCTAAACATATATCAGTATTCCTACTAGCATTATTCCAACATTTTCATTGCAGGGAGAATTGCATTACTTTGTGTGATTAGTCAGGAGTTCAGACTGTTTTCACTTTGATTTCATTGTTCTTCCATGGCTGTGGTTTTCTGACATTATCAAAGAGGTGTGAAATAGTTGTAAGGATTGGAAACCACAATGATCACCTATCTCTATTTCCAGGGAGGTATTTATAGCTGGAAATTATTGCTTAAAATATTATATTTTTATGTTGCTATTCAACATTGTTGTAGGACCATTGTTCTGTTATTCCTGGAAGCAGAATGATGACTATAACTTGACCAAACAATATGAATTCCAAATGATTGAATACTATGGAGGAAGATTATTGTTGTAGTACTGCTTGACACTGCTATGCTAATCTTATTTCAGTTGCTCAGAAGCTCACATTTTGAAAATCAAAAGCACAGCAATTTTAGGGTCAGTGTATATAAAGGCATATTTTACTACTTTTTCCACACTGTATTTTTTTTTTTTTGTGGAATTCCAACTTTACAGTTTTATTGCATTTAAAAATCCTGGAGAAATGTGAACTGCACTTGAACTTCTCATAAAAAAAGGGAGGAGAAAGCTGTAGCAAAATTAGTTTACTGTATATCTGGAATTCTAGCTGTAATTTTTTTAAAAAAGTTAAAAAGCACAACCTTTCCCTTTTTTGACTATACTAGATCTACTCTACCAGCATAACAAGGAAGACAAGAACCACAATTTTGCAAGTAGAGAGACATTTACTTTTTGAAACTATTCCTGCTCACAGATACCACAACTGTGATAGAGATAGCTGTAAACTGGAGGAATTTTCTTTCTCATTTTTAAACATTCTTACTTCTGCATTATGACAAGAGACATTGGTAGAGGGAGAGTGCATGGAGGCTGTGAATGCTAAAATTATAATTACAAGGCGTCTGAAAGAAAAACACAAAAATCAAAGGACTGTAGATTAGTTTATAGTGGAACATGTATAGAGAAATAGTGCCAATTCTCTGAAGCACCATCTCTCAAATTTAATCAGGAAATAAAAAGGATTAATTTCCTTAGAGTCAGGAATTGGAATCTTCTAGGATTTATCCAGCAGGTATTATTATTTGCCATCCACTGTTTTTTAGTCCTGGCTGAGGAGATCCCAATGAGTCAATTTGCTTCCTTGTAAGATTTTAATTTAATTTAATTTTTCGGACTTATATGCCGCTCCTCTCCGAAGACTCAGAGCGGCTTACAACATAAAATGCTCCTTTGAGACCATAGAGGAACAACAACTGGGGCATCTAAGGCAGTGGTGGGATTCAGCTGGTTCGCACCACTTTGGCAAAACAAGTAGCTAATTTTTTGTTGCCCAGGCCCAGAATAGACTTCCAAAAGTGGCATCCACAAAGAGAACCAGTTGTTCACATATTTGAATCCCACCACTGATCTAAGGTAAACCAACATCCTACACTGAAGGACCTTTAGAATATTCTATTACGGTTCACAGAGCAGAGCTTTTCCCTCTTTTAATTTTTCTTCTCTTACTGTATTTCATTACCAATCTCTGTATTTTTGCCTAAATCTTCATCATTCAAGCCAGCAGCTGCTACTAATAAAAGTAGCACAAGCTATCAAGACTTCTCCAAAACAGAGGAGAAGCCTAGTGTTGTTGCTATACATGGAACCCAGTTATGTCTCTGTAGTTTTATTTCCTCTGCCCTTTGGATCTTTGCAATTACTAATCACCATGGAAACTTTGAAATGGTGTATGTGGCAGGAGTAACCTCGGCCACTCCCTAAACAACTGGAACACACTTGAACACCATTGGCATTGACAAAATCACCACCAGTCAATTGCAAAAGGCAGATTTACTTGGAAGAGCTTACCTCCTGCAATGATAGTTTTAACAAGAACAACATATGCTTATCCCAAGTCCTTGTGAAGGATAAAAATGTTAAATCCAGTCTAACCATCTGGCCGACTGTGCAGCAGGTCATAATAATAACAGTTTATGCTGCTTGAATCCCAAGGATTCTGGGTGGTTGATGTTGAGTTACAAAAGTATTCCACTTGTTTTCATAGTATTCAGTTTGCTTGATTGGGGACATGGCTTGTCTTTTTTGGATAGCAATTACTTGGTTAAATTTTTATGAGCCAATCTTGAGATTCTGTAGTAGGAGCTGTGTGACTGCAGTATATTTAAAACTAACCATGCTTTGCTTTCCATTAAATTAGAGAACTGAAAACTGCTACCCATCATAACTGTCTGTTAGCTAATTGCTGTACTGTAAGTCACAGTCTAAACTTCTGTTTACTATCTGTAGATCTCTAAATTATTCCCTTGGTATTGCTGTTCACTGGAAATGGAAATGGCAAGGAAACCAGCAGAGCATGATTTACAACATTTTTAACATTTATGGATTTTTTTGAATGACTAGAACATCAACATATTGCTACTCTTTTGGTTAAAATGGTCTATTAAGACATGTATTAGCCATCTTCTCAATAATTTCACATTATTGGAAATGCTACTCTTTGATTGTATCTTTTTTCCTCCATTAGTAACAGATAACAAAAAGGAGACTTAAACACACACAAGTTGGATATTTCTATAACAGGTTCTTGTCTGGGATGTTTATGATCTCAATCCTGACTCACATTTAAAAAAAAAATACTTGACTTTTTGGTGATGTGCCATGAAGTTATTTTCAGCTATCAGGGTAGTGTCATCAGCATAGTGCAGGTTATTGATGTTTCTTCCTCCAGTTTTAAAATCATACTAATCTTCTTTCAATACAGTTTCCCTTAAAATATATTCACCCTTCTAATCCAGTTTTCCTTAATATATATTCAGCATATATGTTGAATAAAGCAGGGGAGAAAATACAGCCTTGTCATATTTTGCCAACTTAGAGCCACTCTGTTTTGTCAAGTTCAGTCCATACTGTATCTCATGAGGACAATGAGATGTCCTGGATTCCCATTTTTCTGAGTACTTTCCATAGCTTGATGTAATCAACACAGTCAAAGGCTTTTCCATAATTGATGAAGCATACATTGACTTTTTTGTGTACTTTTGGCTTTCTCAGTTATCCAGTGTGAATCAGTAATAATGTCTTGTGTTCACCAGCCTTTTCTTAAGCCAGCTTGAATATCTCAGAACCATTGCACCACATCTTTCAAAAATCCTGGAGCACCAAGGAAGTACCTGAGGATTGGAAAAGGGCTGATGTGGTTCTCATCTTCAAGAAAGATTAAAAAAAACCAGACCCATGAAACTACAGACCAATCAGTCTAACATCAATACCTGGGAAGAGCCTGGAAAAGATAATCAAAAAACAGATCTGTGAACAACTAGAAACAAACAAAGTTATAACTGGTAGCCAGCATGGATTTGTAGCTGTCTGACAAACCATACTCAACAATAGTCCTCAATGGTACTATATCCACATGGAGAGAAGTAAGCAGTGGGGTATCACAAGGCTCCGTCTTAGGCCCAGTACTCTTCAATATCTTCATCAATGACGTAGATAGGGAATAAAAGGGGAACTCATCAAATTTGCAGATGACACTAAACTGGCAGGAATAGCCAACACCCCAGAAGACAAGTTCAGGATTCAAAATGATCTTGACAAACTGGAACAATGAGCCCTATCCAACAAAATGAGTTTTAATGTGGAGAAAAGTAAAGTTTTACATTTAGGCAGGAAAAATCAAAGGTACAAGTACAGATTGGGCAAGACCTGGCTTAAGAACAGTAACTGTGAGAGGGACCTTGGAGTCCTAGTGGATGATCACTTGACTATGAGTCAGCAATGTGCAGCAGCAGCCAAAAAAGCTAATACAATCCTGGGTTGTATAAACAGAGGCATAGAATCAAGATCATGCAAAGCATTATTACTGCTTTATAAAACCCTAGTGATACCACACCTGGAATACTGCAACCAATTTTGGTCATCATACTACAAAAAAGATGTTGAGATCTTGGAAAAAGTTCAGAGAAGAGCAATTAAGATGATCCAAGTCCCAGAGACTAAAATATATGAAGAACAGCTGCAGGACTTGAGTTTGGCTAGTCTAAAGAAAAGAAGAAATAGGATTGACATGATAATAGTATTCCAGTATTTGAGGGGCTGCCACAAAGAAGAGGGGGTCAAATTATCCTCCAAAGCACCAGAGGGCAAGACAAGAAACAATGGTTGGAAATTGACTAAAAAGAGAAACAACCTGGAATTAAGGAAAAAGTTCCTAACAGTGAGGACAATTAACCAGTGGAACTGCTTGCCTTCAGATATCGTGGGCGCTCCATCACTGGAGGTTTTTAAGAAGAGACTGGATAGTCACTTGTCTGAGATGGTATAGGTTCTCCTGCTTGAGTGGGGGGCTAGACTAGAAGACCTCCAAGGTCCCTTCCAGCTTTATTCTATTCTATCTGGTATCTCTTTTTCCTTATAGGCTCTAATCTGCATTGGGTGATTGTAAGCATTTTGGCCTGCATACGATAGTATAGAAGAATTCAGAAAAGGAAAAATTAAAGATATTTAATGTTTGAAAGTATTTTCAAGGCAAAATACTATTATCATGGTAGATTTAGTTATAACCTTTTTTCTTTCTCTCTTATTATAATCTTGCAAAACTTCCCAACTGCCTATTAGGGTTTTTTCTAGATGAATTAGCATCCAGAGACATTGGGATTTAGTTTTCCGAAAGAGCTAAATGTCCTTCTAGGCCTTCTATAGAATTGTTTGTTTGTTTTCCTTTAATATTTTTATAACAACTCAAAGTAGCAAATATACCTGATACTCCCTCCTCCTCCTCCTCCTAATTACCTTTGGCTTGTTGATTACTATTTAAGTTTTGGCAAATTAGCTGAAAAGTATTTTATACATTTAAATTAACCAAATTTGATCTTCCTATATAGACTTATTAAGTTGTCCTTAATATTAAGAGTCCTTAAGATCTACGCTATTTGTAAAATAGCAATAAAATATCATTTTTATAGCATTAAAATGGTACACATTGATATCAGTTATTGCATTTATTCCTTTTTAAAAGAAAAAATAAGTTAAAAGATAGTTGCAAATGTAATTGTTTCTCCAGAAATACACAGATTGGATCAGTTTTCCTTTTTCCTTTCATTAATATTTAATCAATAATATTTTGTTTTGAATGTTAACTAAATTGGAAATTAATCACTTTCTTTGTAACAGAAATGTCAGAATAGCCACACTGGAAATGTGGTTGAAGAATAAAGTCAGTTTCATCTCCACAGATACTAGATTTTTTAGCATTCCAAGCTATACATAAATGCTGGAGCAAATCATAATTAGTTCATGGGTATCTATTTTAGAATAACTTGTCCCAGTCATTCAGAATCATCAGAAATCAAAAAGAGATATTTTAAGTATGTTAACATGAATATGAGAACATTTCTGGAAACAATTGAAAAAAATCCACTGTTCTTGCATTTTGTATTGTCTTAATAGAAATCCTATCAGGATAAATTGACCAGTAACTGGAAATTATCCTAAGTATAAATAGGCAGAATTCAGAGTTATGCAGATAAGGTCTGCTTCTTTAAGGGGTTTTTAGTTTTTATCCCAAGTGCAATTCCCAATATGGCCCAAGTGTTGTGTTAATAACAATTCTACAGTTACATATCCAGTGTAAATACCTATAAGAAAGACACTGTTGATACTCAATCTTCATACTACCTCAGTTGCCTATACTTTAGTTATTATAGGATAATTACTGACAACAGATCAGAATTCTAGCAGGAGCTAAGGGAGAAAAATGCTGCTATTCTTTGAGATATAAAGTCAGGACCCTTTGTCCTTTTTCCCTATCCACCCAGTGAGATTTAGTTTTCTGGTGTTTTGAAGAATAATTTTACTTTCTTTTGAAAAATGTCAACATTAATTTATGCTTATGATGCTATTTTTTTAAGGGAGTACAACTCATAAAGAAACATCATTACTTTCTACAATGGATTTCTGTGATGTTTCAAGACCATGGCATTTCTTAGTTCCATTTGCTACACAAGTGCAGTAAACTCCTTAGCCTTGTATTTTTTTCAAAGTAGAAATATCTTCTCTTTTCTAAAATAATAGTGGTTTTCAGAAGACTGCTAAGCATAACTAATGTAATTTACTTTGCTTAATGTCAAACATGAACTCACACTACAACAGAAGTATTCTAAATGTCAACACAAATCAATTTTGCAAATGTCAGTACGACATTAATGAAAATCCAGCTCTCCTGTGAAGGATGCCCTCCTAATTCTTAATAAATGTTACAGCAGTTTACATCATAGCCATTTTATACCACAGGAAATATTTGCGGCTGCATTCTGATTAGAGCTTTCTTTGTGATACATTCAGATAAATCATTTACAAGACTACACATCTTAATGACACAGAAAAAATGTAATAGACTCATAAAATACTATTGTACAATGGAGCTGTATATTGTTTTACATAAAAGTTGACAAATTCAAGGAAATACTGAGGTTATAAATGTAGGAATAAAAACCAACCAACCAAACAAACAAAAATTACAAACTCATGCTCCAAATCTATTCTATCCTACCAGTGAAGACAGGAAGATTCCAATCCTTTGCATGAACTTTAGACACTTTATTTGCTAATTTTAAGAATCTCTAAAGTTATTTTAAGTAAAAGTGGATTTCAGAGAGACTGACTGATTATTTCTTATTAAGTCAGAGTTGACTCGTAGCAACCACATAGACAGATTTTTCCCCATAACTTGAGCTTTCAGGTCTTTCAAGTTACTTATTTATCAAATTTCTTTACCACCCATCTTGCCTGCATGACACTGGGTGCATTATAAATAAAACCATAAAAATCATATAAAAGCCACCATTAAGATAAAATTTAATAGAACTGATAAAGTTAAGGTAGAGGAAGTTCTATCAATCCATTAGCCATCTCCAGGATTATATTATACTCTTAGATCCCATGTCAGATTGCAGAATCAGGTCTTGACACTGTTCTAGAAGGCCAGAAGAGTTACGTACCCATTTTTTCTGTAACTGAGTCTGTCCACATTGCTACTGTTATTAATTTTCCTTCTCTCCTATCAGCATTAGAACTTTCTCCAGAAAGCTAGGTCTTTGGGTCCAAAGTAGGATAATTTCAATCTGGTCATTTGTGTCTCTCGATCGATCTGTTTGATGATCCATAGGGTTTTTTTTCTTTGTTGTCCACAATATTCCCTGGAGTCTTCCCTAGAACTAATGTTCAAAAGCCTCCATATACTTTCTATCCTGCTTCTTCAAATCCAACTTTTGCTTTCATTTTCTTATAGTGTCATAGGAAATACTGTGATTTGCACAATTCAGTTCTTCATATTTATAGACACATCACAGCTTCTCTTTTCTAAGGCATTCATGCTACACTGGCATATTTCTTGCTGCTTGTTCCTTTACTGTTGACCATTGATCCCAAAAGGCAGAAGCTATGTACTACTTTGGTATCTTTATTGCCAACCCTAAGGCTGGTTGTTCTACTGATTGTCATTAGTTTGATCTTAAAAATCTTAATTTCTAATTTAATTATATTTAATTTTAGTCACATGTTTTGCTCCTTGATTTTATTAATAGATCTTGCAAATCCTTTGCATTTTCAACTATCAGGGTAGGAACAGCATAGTGCAAATAATAATAATAATAATAATAATAATAATAATAATAATAATAATAATAATAATAATAATAATAATAATAATAATAATAATAAAAGTTGGAAGGGACCTTGGAGGTCTTCTAGTCCAACCCCCTGCTCAGGCAGGAAACCCTATACTATTTTAGACAAATGATTGTCCAGTCTCTTCTTAAAAATTTCCAGTCTTGGAGCATTTACAACTTCTGGAGGCAGGTTGTTCCACTGATTAATTGTTCTAATTGTCAGGAAATTTCTCCTTAGTTCTAGGTTGCTTCTCTCTTTGATTAGTTTCCATCCATTGCTTCTTGTCCTGCCTTCAGGTGCTTTGCAGAATAGCTTGACTCCCTCTTCTTTTTGGCAACCCCTGAGATATTGGAACAATGTTATCATTTCATCCCTAATCCTTCTCTTCATTAAATTGGACATGCCCAATTCCAGCAACCGTTCCTTATATGTTTAGCCTCCAGTCCCCTAATCATCTTTGTTGCTCTTCTCTGTACTCTTACTAGAGTCTCAACATCTTTTTTACATCGTGGTGACCAAAACTGGATGCAGTATTCCAAGTGTAGCCTCACCAAGGCATTATAAAGTGGTATTAACATTTCACGTGGTCTTGATTCTATCCTTCTGTTAATGCAGCCTAGCACTGTGTTGGCTTTTTTTTTTGGCAGTTGCAGCACACTGCTGGCTCATATTTAAGTGATTGTCCACTAGGACTCTGAGATGCCTCTCACAGTTACTACTATTGAGCAAAGTACCATCTATACTACCTGTGCATTTGTTTTTGTTTTTTCTTGCCTAAATGTAGAACCTTACTTTTTTCACCATTGAATTTCATTTTGTTAAATAGCGCTCAATGTTCAAGTGCATCATGATCCTTCTATATCTTAAGCCTGTCTTCTGGAGTGTTGGCTATTCCTGCCAGCTTGGTGTCGTTTGCAAATTTGATGAGTTTCCCATCTATCCTCTCATCCAAATCATTATGAAGATGTTGAAGAGCACTGGGCCCAGAACAGAGCCCTGGGGCACCCCAACCACACTTCCCTCCATGTAGATGGAGTTCCATTGAAGACCACATGCTGGGTACGGCCGGTCAGCCAGCTACGAATCCATCTGGTGGTGATGCTGTCTAACCCACATTTTTCTATCTTACAAAGTAGTAGGTTCAGTAAATGCCTTACTGAAGTCTAAGTAAATTAGACCACATAATTCTGGTCCACTAATTTTGTCACCTGGCCAAAGAATGCAGTAAGATTTATATGGCATGATCTGTTTTTGACAAACCCATGTTGGCTTTTCGTAATGACTTTATTTCCCTCTGTGTGCTTGCTGATTCGTTGCTTGATTATCTTTCCAGAATCTTCCCAGGTATTGAGGTCAGGCTGATAGGTCTATAGTTTCCTGGATCCATTATTTTTCCTCTTTTGAAGATTTATTGATGTTTCTTCCTAAACCCAGGTAATAATCTTATACATTTATTCAGAGGTTTGATGCAAATATTCCACTGTCATAAAGCTTCTGAAATTTGGGATTCTTCCTTTTTTGTTCTATTTTTATTGAAAAAAGAATAAAATATAAAATAAATTAATATAATATCAGTTAAAATATAAAATACAAATACAAAACTTCAAAAAAATTCTTTCAAACAGAAAAACAAAGAGAACAATAATATGTTTAAAAGAAAGATTTAAGGTGAGGATATTTGGAATTGAGCAACCAAAGACAGAATTTGAGGTTGAACGATGTAAAAATTGTGGACATGTAATTACTAAAATGTATAAACTTTTATTAAAATTTAAAATAAAAAAGTAAGTGAAAGAGTATGTGATAAAATGAGCCAATAACTTTGTACAAAATATATTGATGGAACAGTAGGAAAATATGTGGTTAAAAGGATTGTTATGTTAGGACTTAAAAGAGAATTGTATAAAATGATATTCCATTGGTTAAATTACTCTCAAAAAAAGTCTACAATGTATAAAAGTAATTCAAATATGCTGGAAATGTGGACAACATGAAGGAGCATACCTGATGTATTTGTAAAAAAAAATCAGTTCAAATATTCATAACGATATAAAGAAGATCATTTAAAAAATCAACTTTTAACTGAAACCAGATTTCTTTGGGGGGGTGGGGGGGTTAATGCATTGTCAGTTAAAGAGCCATGGAAAATTATTTATCTGTATGATTACTGCTGCAAGACTACTGTATGGATAAACATGGAAAGACTGGAAATACCCACAACAGAGGAATAGTTGGCGAAAATGATAGAACTAGCAGGGGTGACCTCCGGTTCCGGAATGAGGCGACGCTGGTTGCGCCTGGAAACTTCTCTCCAGGCCGTCTGGAGTTTCCTTCGCTGGTAGACCCCCTAGGGGGTTGAAAGTTGCCCTAGAGGGGTGACCACCGAGGAGGAGGCCAGCTGGTAGATAGGGGAGGGAAACAGCTTCCCCCGAGTCTCCAGCTTCTCCTTAGGGCCGATGGAGCAAAGATCAGCTTGCCGATCACCCTGCTGCACCAGCCGAAGTCACATTGTCATCTAAGCGTTAACGACCCACCGCGGATGATCCGGGTGAGATCCCCTTTGTTCCTCTTCACACTCCTGCTGTTTTTGCCTGTAGAAGCTGTTTGTGCTATTATTTCCCCATCTGGAGAAAGCAGCTTTAGTAATCATGGGAACAAATGTGTTTTACAAAAAGGACAGAAAAAATAAATAAATATTCATTTAAAGACTATATTCTATTCCTACTTACATTGTGAGGTAGAAAAAACTTTTTGTGCTTTTTGGAGCGGTATTATATCGGCAGAGTATTTCTTTTTCTATTCTCCCTTTAAAGATAGAAAAAAGGAAAAAATGGTGTTTGAAGAAGTCTTTGTAGCTCACTGAGGACACCTACTGGTCAAAATTTAATATTGGATTGTTTATTTGGAGATGAGACAGCTCTGGCCTTCAAACTGTTTATCAAGAAAAAAGATAATTTGAGCCAGCTGTGGGGGTGCGTAATGTTCAACTGTTCAACTGCAATCTTCACTAAAAAGGAAAAGGATTTTTCTTCAACTATTGCTAAAATGGAGAAGCCTCAATCACATTTAAACTGTAAACTTATACTGAAAAAGATCTATGAGGCTAAAGAAGAAATATGTACTATAATAAAAGAGGCTACTACAGAATTAAGAGCCAGAATTTCTATTTTAAAGCTTAAAACTGACTCCCTGATTACACTTGACTACTCTACAAAACAGATTATACAAGAAGAGGTTTTAACTGAGGATAAGGATAATCTTATTTTGCCTTACAAGCAAGATCAGGAAAAGCAAAGATCGAACTTTGGACTTCTGAAGCAACGAGGCTTTACAGACAAGAGAAACAGAGGATTAAATCGGAGATCAAGATGGTTTATATCAAATCAAGTGATACTACAAGCAATAAAAAGAGACCTATTATCTGGAAGGGAAGTCCTGTTATGGAAATCCACTTGGCAAAAGAGAAAAGCTAGAATAAGATTTAAAAATGAAAATTAAAATTTCTTAAATTGGATTAAAGGCAACCTAGAACTATGGACTGATCTAAGGACTGAGATTATGAGTTTGAAGTAAAAAGATGTCTTACAGTTGGTCTGAATTAATAATTAATTGAATGCTAATTACATATTGAAATTATTTTAGATGTGATATTAATTTGTTAGAGATTGATTAAGCAAAGGATTAGATATTTAGAGAACAGTTTGATAAATAAATACATTTAGATGTGTCTAGGATAGACTAATATGTTTGTTTAATGACGAGATATTTTTCTGTATAAGGGATTAAAGACAATTTAGAATACTAGGAATGTTCCTTTTAGAATGTTAGGTTTATTTCTATGAAAATTATGATGTAATGGAATGATGAAAACTGAAGAGAGGCTTCAGATTTGAAGTACTAATAGTTAATTGAAATTTAATACGATGATATGATTTTCTGATGATATGGATGTTATTAGTTATGATAATTAACTGAAGACTTAAACTTTGCTTATGGAATGACATGATTTAAGGTATGATATTATTTTTTTCTTTAGCTTGAAGAGATGGATCAGCTGATAGACTTGATAGGTATAGGATAGATTAATATTTTACTCTAAATAAGGGATATTAATGGAAGAAGAAACAAATAAGATTTTGATAAAACTAAAAAAGTAGAACATATGTGGAAGGGATATTTGAACTGAAAATATTTTTATTTAAAGTTAATTTGATTATGGTAGAAATTGATGAAGCTTAAAAACAGGCTCAGGTTGAATACAATTAAGCTAGAATTGGATATTCTAAATATACTATTTGATTTGAGGGGAAAAGAGAGGGAATATTTGACATATTGATTATATTATGTATATATGTCTTGTTTTAAGATGTTTGATTACCCCAGCACCATAGTGTGTTCTGAATATGTTTCTTTAAGAATTTAAAAAAAACCAATAAAATTTGTTTTAAAAAAAAAAGAACTAGCAGAGGTGGCAAAATTAGTTATTAGAGAAAGATCAACAAACAACATTTATTAGTGATTGGTTTGCTGAAAAAAACAGAACTAGGAATTTATGATTTTAAATATTAGAAATATGGAAAGAAGGAAAGTAGGATATGGGGAAAAAAGAAACATAAGTTATCCCAGAGAGGAAGAATTAAAAATATATGTATAATTCAAAAAGATCAGAAGTCATATCTTTGTAATCTGTCTCCTTCCTTTTCTTTCTTTCCCCTTTCCCTTTCTATTTTTATTTCTTTTTCTATTTTATATTCTCACTACTCACTATTTTATATAACTTTTATTTTGTTATTTATTTAAAAATAAAAACTATATACAAAAAAATCCAAATAAGACATGCCAAAGGTTTAATCATCTAAAATTGCTTTTATAGTTATAGCAAATAATATAGTGAATACTTTTGTGGCCATAGCTTCATATTTATATCCTGTTACTTTATTCTACTTGTGTGGTATATGTTTTATAATAATATTCAAAGGTTGTCATGGAGGCCTTATGTTTAATTTTACTCCTTTTACTATTTTACTATTGCTAATGTTATAAAAACTTTTAAATAAACTACTAACACTTATCCCTTTAGGCTATTCCTATCTTAACTGTATTCTTAATTATTCTGCTTTGTTATATTAGAACAGTTTGTTTGCATTTTCACTTTTCTACTTTACTTATTCTTTCTGCGATGGAAAGAAGTAGGAAGAGAAAAGGAGAACATCTTACTGTGTAACATTTCTCCTCGGGGAAGAAAAGGGTAGGTGTCATAGTGTAAAGCAAGATTACTAGGAAGGGAAAAGTTGGATTTCAAAATTTTAATGAAGCCAGATGAAACATGTGCAGCCAACTATGGCTGAAAATCCTAAATAATAAATAACACAAAGTAGTTTGAAGATCTTGAAAAATATGATACCAGGATCATAGGTTCAACCAATTCTGTTGAAAAGGAAAGACAGTAAAAGGTTTAAGAGGCCTGTACATATGAATACTTAGCTCACTGACAAGCTGTGAAGTTTTTTTTAAAAAAAAAATGTATGGGGAATGCAAGAGGAGCTAATAACTAAGGAAGAACACGGACTGATAGTTCAAACCTCTAATAGTGGAGTCAGAAAGTCTACCACTCATAGCAGATAAGCTTGGCAGGAAATGCAAAGTATAATAAGGAGGTTTGGGAATAGGCCCAAGGTAAAATAAGAATTAAGGGGGTGCTAATCTGAAACCAGAGAAAAAATAATAGGGAAGAGAGCAAAGGCAGGACCTTCACTAAGTCTGTTTTATTTTTTTCACACAAAACTTGGTTGAGCAAAGAGAGAGAGACAGAGATGTATCCCAGAAATGATAAAAGGTTTCATAGAACTCACTTTGCTGTCTCTAATGCATTTAAGTCTCCATGTTCAGACAAATTATATCTCAGGATATTGAATGAACCAATAGAGCTATTGATTATTCGAGATTCTTATAGAAGAATGAGGGGAAATATCAATCTACAAATACCTTATAAGTAATATTTAACAAATATGCAACATGGAAGTGGAGCAAACTGGTTCTTTTTTGAAATTAAAAGTAGAACAAAAACCAATAAATTGAATTTAAAGATATCCTGGTTTAATATTGGGATGATTTCCTGAAACAAACTGCTATTAAATTATTGTATAATCTGCCTAGAATGCTATTTGCCTTCTCCTTTCTAGAATAGACTAGAACGATTAGTGGATCCAACACTGAGTAGTGGGTTAAATTAGATCACTTGTAAAATCTTTTCTAATTCACAACACTATTTGATTCTGCTTCCCCCCCAAAAAAAATCTTGAACAATTAATAAATTGAATTGAAAATATCCTTCAGCGTTAAAGTTCCTTTTCTTAGGCACTTCCATAAAGTATGAATAGAATTAGTTTATACAGATATTAATGTTTCTATTAGAAATCCATCTCTTTCCATATTTAAGGAAAGTAAAGCACTGAGCCATATTTTTAGGTTTTGTGTTTTGTTTTTTTATTTTTGCTTTGTTGACAAAACTAGCACTGTGACACAAACCCAGAACACTACATTCATCTGAATCCAAATGGACTATGCATTTCTCGATTATTAGTCATTTGAGCATGACGTGCTGCCTGAAAAAATGGCCTTTATTTTCTTATGTGCTTCATATCCTTTTCATTTTTTGTTAAACTAGGCTCATTGGGAATTCAGCCTTCATGAATGCTCAGTTTTGGATTTGCACCAATTTGTGATCCACTAAGCTGAACACAATTCATTAACCACGTATGGAATGCAAAGCTATCAGAGGCTCAAGAAATCATGACTTTTTGCTACTTGCTTAGATTTGCAAATGTATCCAGTGATAATCCTATTTGTGCTAACATGAAGATGGCATCAACTATATAACAACTTGAATTCTCAGACCACCTGTTCCATATCTCTACATTTGAAGTGGGAAAGAAATAATTTTCTATATATTTAGAAGAAGCAATTAAATTATTTTATTTCCATGCTATTCCTTTCACAAAACCCATTAAAGTACCACAATTTTTTGAAGAACAATGAACAGTTTTATGCCTGAGAGCACATCCCAAGATGAATTACAATGGAAGCAAGAGAATTGAGGCTTTACTTTTACTACTGCTATTTTTAATAACAATACACACTTTCAGTATTTACATCTATTTAATATTAGCATTTGTGTGCATGTTTGTGTGGGATTTTTACAAATATTTCATATTTTTCCTCTCAGCCCACTAAGAAATATTAAAACTAGCATGTAACACTAGACTATTTATTTTCTTATTTTTAAGGTTACAGAACTATTTAATTTTTAACAAACTGCCTCAATTTCTCTGTCCCATCACTGTGCTCATGGGGGAAAAATGGCAGGAAAAGCAACCTGGTAATATAAACCTATATCCATTTACTAAAAAAACATCTTTATAATTTACAGATTTACTTACATGAAGACATGCCGTAAAGTTTCAACCATATATTTGCTTAACCCACAGTGGGCAACCAATACTTCCAATAAACAACACACAGTCAGATCCCCTCTGACTGCTAATAGATGTCACAGGAAGGAAACAACAGAAAACAAAATGTAAAATGCCAAAAATGGATTATATGTAATAACAGTAGTGAAAATTTTACCTTCCCCTAAACCCCATACTGCCATGTCACATCATATGTCTGCTCAGTAAGGCCTTCTGACTCTTTTTTTTTTTCATTTGAAGTGAGTTCCTTTTAAGAATCAGCCACTTAAATACTTTTCAAGAATCATAACAAATTTATAATGAAAATCTACTCTAGCAGACATGTATTTGGCAAATTTTGAAATGGTTATTCTGGACTTGCCTTTGTCACTATTCATGACACTTCAGTTTCATAGCATAACAATATCCATGAATATAGCAGTTGGTATTGCTTAATATTCATTGTTACTACACAGCTACTATTCAAAGGTAATTTATTTCATAGCATTTTCTGTGCCCACATCATTCTCAATAATGTAAGGTCATTGTAATTTTTTTTTCTTTTTCCATTGTTCCTCAAGAGATTAGCTGCAAAATATGCTGGGACTTGGAAAATCACTGCTAATTAATTCCTGCTGACTCAGTATGCTGTATCTCCTCAACACATATTAATTCAGCAATTCAGCAGTTAAACTTTCTTTATGCTAATCAGTGCCTTGAACATATTAATCAGTACTAAGAGAACAACATTCCCCCTCTTTTCCCAAATTTTGATCTGGATTTTTTGTATTACATATCATTCCAGAAAAAGGTGAGAAAAACTGTGCTAGATTAGGCTCAAGATCTATATTGCTCAAAATTCCATATCACATATTTTATATAGTAGATGCAGTCAAGAATTAACAAGGAATACATAAATAGAATGGTTATTTCTTCCACTATAGCAAATAAGCTGAAGAAAGTGCAGCACACAGCACCTGCTCTGTTTTTGGAATTACTTTTTGACATTTTCATTAACCCAGGCTTAACAAGCAGTAAGAGAATGTTCTAAATAACAAAAAGTAGAGGTAGATTTAAGATTTCTATAAATGTCTTTTAAGTATTACATTGGCTGGAACATTAGGGGAATGAAATTAATCTCATGATTGTAGAGGGAGAATGCCACTATATAACAGGATAACTTTAATTGTAGAGGATGCTTTGAGTTTAACAACGCAGTAAAGGTAAATTATATCTATGTTTTTTCCCAGTAAGCATGTTATATCAGTGCTTAATATCTCTGTAGTGAGAATAGTGGATTGCTTTTTTTGATTGTTAAAAAAAGGAGGAAATACTACCAAACTACCTTATAGGACAGCCATGCTAGTCTATAGTAGCTTAAAATTGTGAGACTTTTCCAACTAACACTTTTTAGTAAAAATCATAAACTTCTATGGTTTGTGGCCAGTGGTGGGACAACGGGTTCTCTGTGTGGATGCCACCTCCGGAAGTCCATTCTGGGCCTGGGCAACAAAAAATTAGTTATCGGTTTTGCCAAACTGGCTGAATACCACCACTGGTTGCAGCTCTTTTCATCAGATGAGTAAATTGTAGGCTCATGAAAACTTTACATTAATAAAATGTATTAATTGCAAAAGGTGCTACCAGAGTCCTGATGTCAAGACACCTTATAGGATGGCAATGTGTGATGTTTACACAGTTTATTGAAATCCAGGGAATTGTACTGAACCTATCCATTAATTCCTATGCCCAAGTCCCTTTACCTTTAGGTTCTTGAATATGGTCATTTTATTTTCTATGACTGATATGCATATATACATACATACAGAGACTCAGAAATTATTTTCTTCATTGCACTCTATTTATGAACTGCAGTCATGCAATGATGTTCATATAGAATGAAGGTTAAAGAACGTGTATAGCATATACAGTTATGTTAGCTGATAATTTGACATTAAATATTTTCTTCATTTCTTCATTCAGCAGCTAAATCCCATCAATTATGTCCAAAAATTTATTTTTCTATTTAATCAATTAATTTATATGGCCATCAGTCTCCTAAATATGACCATATAAGATTTTGTTGTCCTAGAGCATATAATACTTCTACTGATGTTACTACTCTGATGAAGCATAATGAATTTCTTCCCCTTTCTAAGACAGAGATGGACAATTTGAGATTTTGGGTTTGTTTGTAGTCTCTGTTCCTTTTTCTGTACCCACTGAGCTTCCATCTGAAAATGTTAGAAATTATGACTAAGGCTCCTCCAACTAGAAGTAGTCACCTCTATATTTTGTCATTTGGGAACAGAAAAACACAAAGAAAATGTAACATAGGCCCTAAAATAGGCTTAACATGTATTTTTTAAAAAGCCTAGTCAAATCTGGCTCCTCACCAATGTGCATGACCCAATCTTCATCTGCATGTTATTAAACCTCTTTTTCTTCAAATAATACATATGATCCCCAGCCATGAAAAAATTGCCCATACTTGGGATAAGTTGTGAAAAGCTTGCTCTAACAACATTTTTCCCCAGGGTTTTTAGAAAGTTTAATTAACTAATCATAATTTAGGTTAGGGAATCATAGTTTCATTTCATTGGGCTGTCACTTTTCTATTGAAGGTCATGTCTTCGCCAAACAAGGATATAATATTTGACAGTTCTAAATTTACATATGATTTAGGAGATTTTGCTTTGTATTATATTTCACAATTAATTCCTATTGTAATATGATTGTGTATGTCAGTAGTTCCCATATGGCAGCTTGAAAAAGGATAATGATAGCTATTTTAAAGTTGATTGTGGAAAAGCTCTCATTCTTTATCTAGCAAAAACAACTTATGTAAAACACAAAGTTGCCAGATTTGACTAAGAAATAGCCGAAATCCATAAAGTAATTCAGTACAATAACATATTTGCATCAAAATAGGAACTGTTCAATAACAGCACCCTCCAGAAACTTCCCCAAAACATCACTTTCTGCATTGTCCCCTTTTAAATAATACATATAGCAGTGGGAGTCAATTAAGCAAAATGCTAAATTCCCCCCCCCCCCGAATTGGGTTGCCAATTAATCTCCAATTAAACCCAAATGTATCCACCCAGGGTTTGGGATATGCACCAGCTGAAAACCCAGAAGAGGAAAGGTGGAGTGGCTATTGTCCTCCCTGCTGCTAGATTTTGTTGCTGGGTTGGCAGTTGTGTTCTTGAGTCTGTTGTTACTTGGGGGATTTCAATTTTCCATCCAGTGATACTGAGTCCAGGTGATTCTGATGTTTGTGGCCTTCATGGCAACCATGGACCTGTCCCAAACCATCAGTGGTCAACACATATTAGAGGCCACATGTTAGGTCTGGTTTTGTTTTTGTTTTGTTTTTGGTCTTAGGGTTGCTTCATTATGCCAATGTAACACCTCTGCTTCACAAACTGCACTGGTTTCAGCTTCCAAGAGTGATACAAGATATTGGTCTTTACCTATAAAGCAGTACATGGAGTAGGGCCTGATTACTGTCTTTCTCCCATAGAATTTGCCTGGCCAGTCTGATCTGGCAGGATTGGTATGCTCGGGGTTCTTCAATTAAACTAATCTTTTGGGGCACTGGGTGCATGCCTTCTTTGTAACAATGCCTGTTTGCTGAAATGAGGTTTCCCCTGAGATTCAAATGACATCCACTCTATTCATGTTTAGAAGAGCTGTAAAAATCAAGACTCTTTTCCAAGGTCCTTGCCAACTGTGATTGAAGCCCTCTTCTCTTTGTTTTTCCTTGTTCTCATTTCTTGTCTTCTTTGTTGTTTTTTGTTTGTTTTACATTGCTTTCTAGTTTAAAAGTTTTTTGGGGGTTTTGAAAAATGTGTTTTAAACAGCCCAGAGTCACTGGGGGTCAGGTGGCATATAAATTTAATAAATTGTTCATCATCATCATCATCATCATCATCATCATCATCATCATCATCATCATCATCATCCTCCATATAGTTTCAATCTTTTTTTCCTAGCTTCTCTCTCTCTCTCCATTCACCATATTCCCATCTCTTTATCTATCCATCCTGTCTTTTTCATACCCAGGTAGAGGGATGCTTTTATCATCTAGAGAATTGACCAGATTCAGTCTTTCAAAGCACTCTAAGGAGCTGAAATAACTTTCACATTTTGAAGAATGGAATCTACACAAGATACCATGGGAATCCAAGCTTTGTTTTCATACATTCTGTAAACTGTGCCAGCTCACATAGAAAATATTCTGAAAAGGCTTAGGCCTCCTTTTTAATCAAGAAAAGACGGAGCATGAAAACTTATTGATTTGATTGTTGTGCATAAAATGAGAATTTTAGTTCAAGTCTGTCTGTGTCTGGGAAAAAGAACCATTTGTCATATTTAATGCATTAACAAATAAACAGGACTAAAGACTGAATTTGTAAACATACAAAATCCAGACAAGGAGTAAAGGCAGAAATTTGGGAACTGGGCCATTTCTAACACTTTATCCTTTGTACTCAATTATAGCAATAATTTACTAAGTTAAAGTCTTGGTGTGCATACTAGTTGGAATTCCTCGGGCGTGATTCTTTAGTGCAGTTAATTGGGAAGTAGAACAGCCTTCAGTTCTAGGAGTAAATGTCCATTGACCGATAATGCCATCATTAGACAATAACATCTTAATACGGGTTATCACATTTTATTTCTTCAAGCCTAGAGGAATTTTCATGAGTTTTTTTCTAGAGATACTAGAATGTAATTACTAAAATAGTAATAGAATGTATTACTAGAATAGGAATATCTGTGAGATATCCTGTCAAGAATTGAACCTTGTTTTAATCAGGCAAAAGACAATTATCATTAAGCAGTGCCAATGAACATGCTATAGCCTGAATTAACTAATTCATCATCATAATCCTTGGAAAATCTTTCCAGAAGGAATTACAGTGATACATTTAAAAAAAAAGAAAGCATGTATAGTTATTTTTACATGTTTTCTATCTATAAAAATATTTATATTTTTTTCTAAATAATGTTTTCTGTCCTATTCTTAATAACTTTAATATAAACATACATATTTAATGAAGCAACAAAATATGTATGTTGTTTTCTTTAAGACATCTTTATCCCACCCAGCCTTCGGTATTCTGTCTACAGTATGGTTAATGGCCTAGTATGGCAGTTAGGGGTGATTTTATGATTTTCAACTTTTTGGTTGTTTGCTTCTTTGTTGTTATTTTACCTTTTGTAATGCTATTTCATTTATTATTTTTCTATCCTGCCACTCCTTGATGGAATTTTGAAGCATTTGAAGTCCATAATAATTCTCTTTCAGTAGATTAAGCTAAAAAAGAATTACTGTCCTAAACGTATGATCTAAATCACAGATGTCAAGCTCGATCACATCACATGACGTATTGTGACATATCGTGAGGTATCATGACTTTTTTTTTGCCTTTGCAGAGCTGGGGTGGGCATGGCCTGTGCATGATGCATCCAGCCCATGGGCTGCCAGTTTGACATCCCTGTTCTAAATAATTTGGATGAATAGGTTTCTCTGGTGCCCTTTTGATCCTTTAACCACTATACCAAACTGGATCTCATACATTAGTAAAGTAGCAAAGAATATGTGTAATAAATACCACTTGACTGCAAAAAGGAACTAGTGGGACCACAAAATGGATAAAATCATAAAAAAATAAAGAAGCTAAAATGCTCAGAGATTCTGGAATTCAAACAGAGAAGCATCTGCCCTGTAACACTGGACTTAACAATTGTTGATAAGAAAGGTAAAAAAAAGTCTGGACCTGCAAATAGAAGTAGAATGATTGTAGTAAAAGAAAGCAAAGATAGTACAATACCAATAGGTTCCAAAATATGTAGCACTTCTTGAACATCATCAATATTAACAAAATTATCACTAGTCAATTGCAAAAAATAGCATTACGTGGGACAGCTTACACCAGGGGTGTCAAACTGCCAGCCTATGGCCGATGCATCATAGCAAAACCGTGCCCACCCCATTGGCAGCAATGGAAAACAAGTCACGATATGTCGCGACAAATCACATGACATTGCAAGTTTGACACCCCTGACTTACACCCTCCAACTATACCTTTAACAACAATATCTGCCTATTCCAAGTCCTTGGAAAGGACTTGATAAGAGGTTAAAATGCCAAATCCAGTCTATAATATCCGGCAGACTGTGAGACAAACCATAATAATACAGTTTGTTTTATTTATACGCTGGTCAACTCTCAAGGAATCTGGATGGTTGATACTGAGATACAAAAGTATTTTGCTTATTTGCATATCATTCAATTTGATTGATGGGGATATTGCTTGTCTTTTTTGGACATCAATTATGACAAACTATAATGCATTCTATTTATATGCCACCTGACTCACAGTGACTCTGGACAGTTTACAAATTGTTAAAAACATTTAAAAAGAAGGAGCAATTCAAAACAGAAAACAATATAAAATAAAAGAACAAATACCAAGAAAATACTAAAAAAATAAACTTAGATGTCATCAAGGAAAAAGAAGAAGAGGGGCACAATCATCCTCATCAAAGATCTGGGTGAAGAGCCACATCTTCATGGCCCTTAGAAAAATCAATATATAATTGATATGTCTATTCTGAATCATCCAGATCATCATTGTCCCAAAGGTATTTTCCCAAAAGGCAATTAGATTTTCTTGTTTTTTTCCATGAAAACATTTTGCTTCTCAACCAAAAAGAACAGAAGAAACTTCATGGATGTGAAGTAAAATGATTTCAAGAAAAAAACCAAGAAATTCCAGTTGCCTTTGGGGAAAGCACTTTTGGGACATGTTATTGATATCTTCCCCCTTCTCTAACTTATGCTGTTTACTCCGCTGAAGCAAGTCTTAAAGCAGGGGTGTCAAACTGCCGGCCCGTGAGCCAGTTTCATCATACCGGAGCTGCGCCCACCCCATTGCCGGCAATGGCAAAAAAGCTCCAATACGTTGCGCGACGTCACGTGATGTCGTGACTTTGACATGTCTGTCTTAAAGGGACATACTGAAAAGCAGCTATTCAGTTCACAGTTTATGGGCTGGTAATTCAGTTGCATCACTGCTTATGGTCCTTTGATATTTTCAGTTTTTTAATGAAATATCCTAAGGTTCAGTAGCATAATTTTTCAGAATGGCACCTTTAGTGCTCTGGTCAGTTCTATCAAATCTATTTTTACATTTAGCTGAAGAGAATGAAATTACCTGTGAGCTGTTTTGCATAAAGATAAAAGAAGAACATCTGTGAAACCTTGATGGAGGTTAGCAACCTTTCCCAATCTCATCAAGTAGCATAGATGGCGTTATTCCTGTCAAAATAATTCACAATTTCTAATCAGTGGGAGAAGCATAGATACTTAATAGCAAAATAATGAGTGAAGGCAAGACATCCATAGAACTATTTCTGAACATTAACAGTTTCCTTAATGGTTTTTCACTTATTTGTATTTGACTATTTAGGTACACAGTTAGATGAAAGTTTCAACTAACTTATATCAGGCCCGTGTTCTCTAGATATGCACATTTCAGTTTCTATGAGCCCCTGTTAATATGGGATTATTTAAATTGTTTTTTTTTCATTTCTGGGATGCATTTGTTGTGGAAAAAGCAGACTGAAGTATACAAGAAATGTATGTTTTTACTTTTTCTAACACTTATTGAAGTAATAGGTACAAAATATATAAATATTTTCTCCTAATTGAGGCAGCTAATTGTGGTGGTTCCCTGTTCTACAGAAGAGACTGGAAAGCAGTGGCTTTTCCATGTTGCCTAGCTAAAATTCCCAGAAATCCCAGCCATTTTACCAATAATAAGGGGGAGGGAAAGTACCATATGCTCCCATCTTCTGACCTGCAGCCAACTGTTTTGTATACATTTAATAACTTCCCTTATTCTTCTTGCTTTATACCTATCAGATAATTAAAACAATATTATGTAAGGTGGCTTAGGTCTCTATTGGTCCATCAGCAGGACAACTGTCCAAAACCAGAACAGGATGGATTAAAATTAGTTGTAATAGGATAAACCAACAAAAGGAAAAAAAGTTTAAAAAATGAAAGGCTATGCAGAAAAAAACGTTATCCCATTACATGGGTCATGACTCAAAATGACACCAATTGTTCCATTCTCAGCCCTTGTCTCTTCTGGTCACATGGCACAGGTTACCTCAATTAAAAAGAATATGTAATTTTCTGAAGTGGCAATTTTTATTTTATTCATTTATTATTAAATTTCTATACTGCCTATGTCACTGAGTCTTAATTTGCTTAGTAGGTTATAGGAACTGCATCTCAGCAAAGCATATAAAAAAACCCCTTCTAATTAACAAGCTAGTTGCAAGTGTGGCTTACTCATCAGGGAGATTCAAGCTGGTCTGTAACTGTTACAAGGTTCATCAACAGTTCTTCAAGCCAGATGAGTGTTTCTAATAAGATGTAATAAGGCTCTGGGGAACAGGAAGAGTCACAACTAAAATGACAGTGAGGTAAGAGAAATCTGAGTCCAAAGCAGGAATGTAATTTGGGGAAGCATCTTAGATTTGAGCCTCCATAGTTCTCTTGAATATAAAATAAGGGACAGATGAGATACATTCAGATTTCTGAATATATATTGTTATTGCAACCTTTTAATAAAAGTAGTATAAGCATTCATAACTTTAGTTTCCTGGTCTGGACTACCTCAAAGGGCTGCAGATGGCTCTCAGCAGGTAGAGGTACCTACCTAATGTTGACTCATCTTAGAAATTAAGCAAGGTTGCATCTGGTTATTATTTAAATTAGAAATTTCCAGGAAATACTAGGAACGTAGGTTAGTTGGTGAAATAGAAGGAAAAGAAAGGAAAAGAAAATCTCAGAACAAGACTGCATTCTAGAATATTTCTGTACAATGCACAAAGTAATAGATGTTATTTTACTGAGTGGCACAGATTTGATCCAATGTTTTTCTAAGTAATTTGGATGAAGAGGTGGGATATAATTTGTATATACTCTAAAACTATTTATTTATAGGGCTACTCAACTTACAAAAAAGGCTGTCGATAGGTACGATAAAGTTATTTGTTTGCTTGTTTAAAGATAACTTTTTTAAAGTAGAGAGATAAAAACTAACAAAAATTAATACTTAAGATAGGAAAAGAAATAATAAAAGACAAGCAAAAAATGCAAAAAGAAGAAGAAATATAAAGAAATTTTCTTTTATAATAGATATATACATTTACATTAATGACTTATTCTAAGTTTACAATATACAATATTTTTTTCTATTATCTATTTTTTTAATAATCAAGCTCTTATATCATAATTTCAAAAGCTCTGAGATTGTTAACAGCATTGAAGAATCTGGTAAGAAATATCACTGAAATGATGGTCCAATGGGTCATGGGTTGTCTAGTTCCAATTAATCTCTAAAGTTCAAAGGTATATATTTACCTGTGGAGCAGTGCCTCTGAAAGCTACTAGGATCTATTCATCAACCATAGCTACTTCACTTCCCTTTCCTTGAGATCATGACTAATGCCCCAAGTTGGATGGGCAAACTTCTCCGAATAGAACACATCCCTCTGTGCCCAATCAGATGTTGGTAAATCATAGCATTAGATCTTCTGATATCCTACAAAATATCAACAAAATTCATAATTATCATGAATGACAAATGGCCTGAAAATAACATAATATTTAACATACAGACATATTTATTTAGGAAAAAGACATCTTTGCTCAGGTATAAAAGAGCTAACATTATATTTCAAATAAAGTTCAGACAAACTGGAGTAGTTTGAGAGAAAAGTGGTGACGATAATCAGAGGGTTGGAAATTAAATCACAGTCATTCTTGATTACACTTAGGGCACAGGGAATGGAATGATGGCTTAAATAACATGTTATGCTTGCATATTTGGAAAACTTAACAAGAAAAATTAATCAGTAGAACCAATTACCTAGAGCAGGGGTATCAAACTGCCGGCCCAGAAGCCGGATGCATCATAACAAAACCGTGCTCACCTCATTGCCGGCAATGGGAAAAAAGTCATGATAAGTCATGACATGTCATGTGACGTTGCAAGTTTGACACCTCTGACCTAGAGAAAGGTAGACATTTTCAAACTGAGGATATATATCTGGTTTTTAGCAGATCTTTTTCCAAAATACAGGCATGCCACATGGAAAAGGTCAGAACAGAACCATCCTCAGCAGCCATGGTGGCACAGTGGTTAGAATGCAGTAGTGAAGGCTAATTTTGCCAACTGCCAGCAGTTCAATTCTTACTGGCTCAAGGTTGACTCAGCTTTCTGAGGTCGATAAAATGAGGATCCAGATTGTTGGGAACACTATGCCGACTATGTAAACTGCTTAGAGAAACACTGTGAAATGCTAAATGCTATTGCTATTGCTTTGAAGGGTTTTTTCAACAGTGTTCACCTTACTTCAAAATCATAGAATTTTTTTTCCAAATACCAATTTAAAAGAGGAACTTAAACTTCAGAAACAAACTGCTATATCAGATTATTTTAAGAAACACATTATGAGATCAGATCCTATTAGACATCATATGCAGAATAATAAAATAACAGATTGGAAAGGGACCTTGTAGGTCCTTGTCTAGTCAACCCCCCCTGCTGAACCAGAAGACTCTATGCCATTTTAGACAAATGGCTGCCCAGTCTCTTCTTAAAAGCAATGATGTCAGGACCTTTACATTAGTCTTTTGCCATTTTGGGAAATATTCTCCATTAAGAAGTATATATTCAGCTAGAATATTGTTCATCTGAAACACATGCAGGAATTTTGAAGAGATATAGTAATTTCATTAAAAAAAAGTTCTTTATCCCAGAAAGAGTTGTCCAGTTTATGTATTAATAAGGAACAAATCTTGGAGTTCCCAACATAATCATAGTAGTGAATAATTCTCTTTTCTGTTCCTTCAAAGAAACTAGAAAATTCTTTCTATTATACAAAACTGACCCTTAGTAGAGGCACTAGCCAGTCTATGAAGGCTTGTAAATATGAAATAGCTGTTGCAAAATGCTTTGAGATCAAAATCCCTCACCTGCTCTATTTTCAAATATAAGAAAACAAATTTCCACCCTTATCAAAATATATTTAATCAGTGTTCCTATTGATTTAGATCTTTGAGATTCATTCCTTTGTTAACCTTTTTCATTGTGTAAGAAAGGGTTTGTATTGAATAAGTGAACTTCAGGCTCAATTCTGAAACCATATTTCAGCCGCAAATACTGCTGGGCCATTGTTTTTTCTGCTTTTTCTTTTTTTCATGAGAAGCACCTCAGGCCAACATTTCAACTGCATCTTACATGAGCTGGAGAGTTTCTTGCCAGTATTCAAAGCTCTATTTGAAATTCTTCTGTAATTCTCTGCAAGAAAAAAGAATGGAAAAGGCAAAGAAAAATGTCCTGAAAAGTACTCGCATACGTACAGAGGGGAATCCAGAAGATAATAATGGAAATAGAAATGCAAGGGATAATTTTAATACCTATTTTGCTCTGAGTATCCTATTCTAAACCAAAGAAGTGTTGTCAGTATCTTTGAGGAATTAAGCTTATCCTCAAAGCTAATGCCAGAGGAACCTGTAAAATAATTCTTTATTTGACAAAAGCCAGATCTGGTTTTCTTATTCTGCTTTCTCTTCTGAAGGTCTGAATTAACCAGAGGGGAATTTAAAAAATCAATACTTTTAGCATTAGGTATGTTTCCTGTATCCAAAATTACTTTGTATTTTTGCTCCTGCTTTAAGAAGCACACTCATTATATTCTGAAATGTCAGTTTAAAGTATAAAACACTCTGTAAACACTCTATGGACAAAACTATTGTCCCCATCTCAGGAAATGCTGTTAGAAAGGCAGATGATATCTGCTCATATATATACCCATCCAGTGTATATATTCCCCAAAACTAGAGGCAGAAGATATATCTGCAATGATAAATAAAAAAGTTCTATTTAATTTATTTATTTATTTATTTAAATCACATTTATATGCCGCCCCTCTCCGAAGACCCGGGGCGGCTCACAATAAAATCCTTTATCCTCTATCCTTTCAAGATATACAAAACCCTCTGTTTAAGATGTCCAACACATTGTTTTTATGGGATCCTGTAATCTGAGTATTTTTCATAAGATCCTGAGGTTTTATTACATTTAATTATATAAAATATGAGTGATTCTCGTACTTTTAAATTTGTCATTATTGCCAACCTAATACAAATACTTTGATAAATACTTTGATAACCTAATACTTGATAAGATAGAAAAATTGGGCTAGACAGCATCACCACCAGATGGATTCGTAGATGGCTGACCAGCCATACTCCATACTGGAGTTTCATCTATATAGAGGGAAGTGTGTAGTGGGGTGCCCCGGGGCTCTGTTCTGGGCCCAGTGCTCTTGAACATCTTCATCAATGATTTGGATGAGGGGATAGATGGGGAACTCATCAAATTTGCAGATGACACCAAGCTGGCAGGAATAACCAACACTCCAGAAGATAAGCTTAAGATACAGAAGGATATTGATAGACTTGAACGTTGAGCACTATCTAACAAAATGAAATTCAGTGGTGAAAAAAGTAAGGTTCTACATTTAGGCAAGAAAAACCAAATGTACAAGTACAGTATAGGTCACAGGCGTCAAACTCGCTGCGTCACATGACGTGTCATGACATATGACTTTTTTTTCATTGCTGGATCTGGGCTGGACATGGCCTCAGCATGATGCAACTGGCCTGCAGGCCGGCAGTTTGACACCCCTGGTATAGGTGATATCTTACCCAATTGTAGTAACTGTGAGAGGGATCTCAGAGTCCTAGTGGACAATCACTTAAATATGAGCCAGCTGTGTGCTATAGCTGCCAAAAAATCCAACACAGTGCTAGGCTGCATTAACAGAGGGATAGACTCAAGATCACGTGAAGTGTTAATACCACTTTACAATGCCTTGGTAAGGTCACACTTGGAATATTGCATCCAGTTTTGGTCACCACTATGTAAAAAAGATGTTGAAATTCTAGAAAAGGTACAGAGAAGAGCAACAAAGATGATTAGGGGACTGGAGGCTAAAACATATAAAGAACGGTATGTCTAGTTTAATGAAGAAAAGGACTAGGGGTGATATGATAGTAGTGTTCCAATATCTCAGGAGTTGCCACAATGAAGTGGGAGTCAAGCTATTCTCCAAAGCACCTGAAGGCAAGACAAGAAGCAATGAACAATTAACTCTAAAATCTTATAGTAAAAGTTTCAATGTTCCAAATTTTTCTGGAGCCTTATTTCTTGTTTCTAAGTACCAGTTTTAAATACATGTTTACATTTTTGAAGTAAACAACAACAGGGTGATTAGAAGTTGATTTTGGAAAGTTACAAACAGATTAAGTGTCCAGATAAATTTGAAATAAGATTTTGAAATTAATTATAGGAATCCTTCATCTGACAAAATGCTGCTGTTTTGAATTCTTAAAAAAATGATAGGATGGGACTTTGGATACTAGAGAGAATCAGAGGAAAGTAAAGGTTAGAAATAAAGGAGAAGAATACTAAAGTTTGAACCACTAATAGAGAGTACTTTATTTTCCTATAATAAATAAGGATAAAACTTTAACATTGCATATATTGAAGGATACTTGAGAACAATTGTTCAAGATATTTTATTGAATATATTGAGTTTAAAAGATATTGTGGAAAGGAACAAGTTTTATTAGATAGAATAGAGACTGATCTAAAAGTGAGTTTTAAAATGACAGGTTACAAGAATGAAAAATGATGCTACCTTGAACATACAAAAGAATTTTCATTGTCCTATATTTAGCTCCCCATGCCTCCCCAGAAGTCTATTTTAGATCAAAGTCCTAATCTTTCCACCACTAATTATATAAAAAACCTTTCCTTCTAGTAATGATTTTATAACCTTTTCATAACTTTATTTTTTTTTCAAATATAATTTTACTTTATTAAGAAACAACAGAAAAAAAGAAAAAAATACAACGCATATGTATAACTGAAAAAACAACACAATCCCTAGATGATGATGATGATGTTGATATATTTTTTGCAGTAGTGTAAGACTTAATTTTAAAATTTACTGTTTTAAATTTTGGTGAGTATTGCTACTTTCCATTTTGTATTATTTTAATTATTTTTAAAATAATTTATCTTTTTCTTCAAAAAGCATATTCTAAGTATCTGAACTTGACTTGCTGTGTATTAAGTTTTAATTAAGAGAGCAATTACATTTTTAATTTCATTAGAATTTCCTTTTTATCACTGTCGATTTTCTTTTATGAAATAACCAAACTCTCCATTGTTAAACACTGTTCAGGTGATCATGCTACTACTTGAATAATTAGTTGAGGACACTGCTTGATAAATTAATTTACTGAGGTCTTGTGAAAAAAAGGTAGCTCCTATAAAAGATATGCCAGGTCAAAAGGATAATACCATTCTTATTTCATAGAACAACAGTGGATGAAGCAAGCTGAAATCTTGGCCTGCCTCAAAAGACTTTTGGCTCCATTTTCTCAACCTAAGGAAACTTATGTTTGGAAATGTGACATGGGTATTACATACTAGATGAGAAGAGAGCTCTCTAGATTTCATTCTTAAGACTCAGATACTCCTGAAAATATGAATGCTATTTTCTGCAGGAATACTTGGGAGCTTTTCTGCCAGCAGCTTATAATAAGCCAAGTCCCGTAGCTCTCAATTTGTAAACTGTTGTTAAAATCAAATATTGCAGCTGTTGGTTAGATAGTATTCTTTCCCTTTTTTCACTTGAGATGTACAGTCTCAGTATAGACATCCATGCACTGGCTATAAGGGAAAAGGGACAAAATGTGTAGTAAGTTGTGATGGGAATTCCATCTCTTATTTATTTGTGTCTAATTCACAGAGTAAATACTAGAAGGTGGAGTTTACATCATAACACCATGTCACATTTCATCATTTTGGCATAATTGTGGATAGGAACAGATGCCAGTGTTCCCACTGTAGTGATATTGCTCAGAAGAAACCCTTAATACAGTAACAGCAACTGGTGAATGGTTGTATGCTGACCAATTTGTTAGCTGCTGAAAAACATTATGATCATATATTGTTTACACAATGAATCTCTGAACATCATGTATCTATACACAACGTGCAAAGGGTAGAATTGGAAATGAATTGAGTAAATTATTGATTGCAAATGATACACCAAGTTCAGCCACTTAAATTTGCCTGCCTCTTGCCTTTTTCATTTTTTATATTATGTGATCAATTTGGTACTTTAACAATAAGTCACTAGCCAAATATTTCTTAGGGTTGGAAATAATTCAACTATATATCCCTATAAAACAGCTGTTGGATATTTAAACCTGTTACTTTAGCCAGCAACAACTTTTAGGCAGTTGTCTTCAGAAAGAAGGCTATTTTAAAAAGTTTGAGAGAGAAAGAATAGCAATTGTTTCAAAGTAATGGCGCTAAATACAGGGATAAGATTGCTTACTATGGAGTAGACTTTCAGGTTTTAGGTTCCAGGGAACAGTTGGGATTGCTGCTAGTACGTTGCTTTCCCTGGTGCCTAGCAGCATCTCTATTTGAGCTACTAGATTCTATTGCTGCTTGGCAATAGAGATCCCAAAGGTTGGTACTTGGGGATTTCAATTGGCCACCTAGTTGGATATAGTCTGGGGCAGCTCAAGGGTTTGTGACTTCCTGACAAACATGGACTAATCCCATGTCATCCATGACCTAACAAATACCAATGGCTGCATGTTAAATCTGGGGTGGGGGCTGTTTTGTTTTGTTATTTTTTGGTCTTGGGACAGTTGTGATGTAATCTGGTGTAGGGGAACCAACATAAATCTGTTGTGATGAACAGATCACATTTTCATTGCTTTCTAGCTGACTGATTGCCTGGTGCAAGACTCACCCGTGGGGAGATGGGACTTATTCAATCCCACCCCACCCTCAGGGAATTGCTAGATTATATTGGATTCCAGACAGTAATTGAAATTTCCCTTGAGAATTTGGTGGGTGGGTATTTATACATTTTATAAATACAAACATAAAAATGAATATCTTTTTTCAAGCACCATGTTGTGATGATGGACACATGCACAGGCTCACATTATGTTCAGCACAGTTATATAATCATGCTTCATCTCTTCTACAGTCAGTATAGGCTTCTTCTCTTTCCCTATGTACAGTATGTCCTACTGGTTGTAAAAGCACCAGACTTAGTAATAAGCTTCAAACATCACAGTATTACATTTGTGGGGTTTAAAATGGAAATTTTCTAATGCTATCACTGACGATGCAAAGCCAAGTATGAACACATTTGTGTTTTATAATGATACCAAAAGAAAGACCAAGTACTGTAAGATTGTTTCTCAGAGAGAAGAATGATGGAGGCAATAGCTTGGGCAGAGTTAAGGAACAACATTTCCAGCTCTATAGAGTTGGTTGTCTGATTCAGGAGGTGGCACATCTTTAGACCCTCCTGTACTTGTATATGTAGGCTTAGTCAAGGCACTTCCCCTAATGCTTACAAACTTCATATGACTTTCTAATAGAGCAAGAACACAATTGTATCAGAAAATGAGATGCAGTTCTATTACAATGCCTTATAAGATATAACACTCTACTTGGACTTATAAATATTTCATAAAAATAGAGATATGCACAATTTTATTAATCCTTGTTCATGGTGCATGCATGAAAATTAATCTCCTTAGGGGAAAAAACGAAAGTTAGGTTTTTGATATATTTATAAACTATATCAGCTTTGAAGTTCATTCCTACTGGCGAACAGTACATAGTCATTCACTTACAGAACATTGGATATAGATGACTACATTTTAAAACTCTATTTGCCTCTGATGAGCTTGACAACTGCATTTCCTTTGTAGCCGAACAGGATAGTCATAAATATGACACAATAACAAACTAATTCTATTATCTCTTGAGCTACTCAGAAATCCAAATTAAATGTACTGAGCCATAGAGGAAATCTTCTCTGCTTTTCGTTTACCAGAATTTCTGCTAACTGTAACCTTTTTCATTTTCCCCTTGTAATAAATTCCAACGCATAGTTGAAATTCCATCACCTTCATAACTTTATACTGGCCATGCAGGACAATCAATATAAAAAATTGCCAATTAATATTTAGTTAGTTATTCTGAGAATGTATACCTATATTATACAGTTAGGTCTATTCATTTGTTTTTGACACTTTTTTCTTCCTCAATATGTTTTGATTCATGTTAAGTTTCAGAACAATGCAAAGAGAGGAGAAAAAACACAAATGGCCTTTGGGGAACTAGTACCTATAAACCACTATCTTCTGTACAATTTCAGAGAAACCAGGCGTAAAAAAGAATGGAGTGTCAGTAAAAACGATAGGTGTGCAATAGAGGAGAGTTTTCCTGGGAGCAGTTCTTAAGGCAGGTGTGAGAATGACTGCAGATGTTAAAAGCCATTGTTGAAAAAAACAAGAGTTTTAGTATTTGTTCTGTTATATGGTCTAGGGTTTCCTGCCTGAGCAGGGGGTTGGACTAGAAGACCTCCAAGGTCCCTTCTAACTCTGTTATTGTTACTGTTATTGTTATTATATAAATATTTTAAAATAGGTCTCTGAAGAAACTACTTTTTTCCCCTTTATCTGAATCACCAATACCTCACTTTTCTGTCAAAAAACCACTCCCGGAATAGCTTGCACATAATCAGTGGAAAAACAACAGAAAGCAAAGCCATTCTTTCCTGCTAGTAGGAAAGGGGAAACAAGTTCAGATGCCTGTTTTTAAAATTAAATGAGTTTTCTAAAGGTTCTTCATAGAAAAGTTCCTTGTCAGCTCTCCCTGATCCTCAAGTTTCTCTTTATAGACAGAGAGGCTGCCAAGACACTAACAGCAGAGTATAGTGCAGAAATAAATATTTACAAGGACTCCCTCGTTAGTTAAATGTATTGTCAAGAAGGTAGGAGGCTAACATACAGAATTTTGGAAATGGAGTAAGCCAAAACTCTACTACTTGTTTATAAGTGCATACATTAGGGAAGACAACTATTTAAAACTCTTTGTCCAAAATAGGGACTAACAGTCTCTTTCCCATATAGGTCTTGTTTTGAAATATTCATTTGTTCATCGTTATCAATATTCTGAAATCTCTGTTTCTTTCCTAGCTCCAGAGTCAGCCCCAGAAATCTTTGGTTAGGGACTATAAAAGATTGCACTATTACTGAGATGAAGTTAATTCAGAAGCGTGAATGAACAATATGTGATAGACTAGATATAGTAGATAAACCATATCCAAGATTTACCTCAGGTTATTAAACTTTTACCTCAGGATTTTTGGTAAAGGATCATAAACGATTGCACTAATACTGAGATGAATAACATGTTATAGACTAGAAACTGTGGATAGACTATAGAAAAGAGAAACACCAATCAAATAAATTGTAACAGGCGTATAGTTGAGGCTTGATGTGAGGAGTGAAAAACGTTTACCAAACCAGACGTTTATAAAGATTAACACTTAGTGATGTATACCAGGTGCTATGATGATTGATGCATACTATGATTTTATGTTCAATGCTGATTGTATGAATGTAGATAGACCATATACAAGAGCTGTATTTTCAGGTCTTATGAGGACAGCTTATTAATATGAGCCCAGATTTAATGTTGATTGCTTTAATATTGGAAAAGCGTACTGAATTTCTACCTCAGGATACTGAATTTCTACCTCAGGATCTTTTGTTAGGGATCATAAAGCTTGATGTGAGTGAGGAATGTTCTCTAAACCAGACGTTCACAAAAACTGATCCTTAGAATTGTATTGCAGGATATATGATGATTGCTTTTTAATATGAACTTATGTTTAATGTTGATGGTTCTAATAAAATAATTTAAAAAAAAAATTCTTAAGCTCCTGCAAACTCCACTATGTTACCAGTAGGGGAAAAAAAATCTTTCCTTACAGCAGTTATCCTATTTTTCAATTAGCAGCTCAAATGTTGACCAATAACTGGGCATGCGGAAATCAATGATCAGTAAGGTTGGTAATGTGTTCATATCCCAGGCCCAGTTCTAGGCCAGGAAACCAAGCTTCCTATGTGTTTAATATTAGAGAATAGGTTGTGATTGTGTTGGCCCAAGCAAAAGCTAGGAGCACCCATTGCAAAGGAAAACTCATTGTAATCTTTACACAAATTCTAATTTATAATAGAAACAGTATTTCTTAAAGCACCTTTTTCCAAAATTTAAGGGCAAATTAATGGAAATAATTAAAACCTTGTTTTCTTTTAGTTTGGGTCATTAAATATGCTAACAACCATTTCTATCTATCAGGTGGATCACGTCAGAGGCATTTTTTATGCTGTATGACAGGTCTCTGTCCTGATTCTAATTCTCCCTTCTGTCTGATTATTACTCTAATTTTATCAATTATGAATTATGTCATAAGGAGCGATGATAGCAAGAAACAGGATTTGCAATGAATATTATAAAAATTCTAGGACAAGGAAAACCTAATATGGTGTTGTTTGTACACTCTTCAACCAAGGAAATTCATGCTATTCAATAGGTGTTTGCTTAAAAATAAATCTTACTGTGCTCAGTGGCACTAACTAAAATAAATGTCTGTAAGATTGTGGAATTAATTTCCCTGCAGGATTTCCTTTGCTAAGTTAAATTCAACCCATATCATTGTTAGAAGTTAGATATTACGATTACCATAATTATGTCCTAATATAATTTATTTTTCTTCATAGACATAATATTTTCTGTTCAATTCAATTGAAGAAAACTGTCTAAGTGACTTTTATATTTGGGACATTAACTATCTTTGGGAATTAATACTGTAAAGAGGTGAGAGGACAGATTTTCCTTACTACTTCTACCCTTCCTTGAATCCCTCTGACACAAAATCCAAAACTCTTGTGTCCAAATTTGAACTGATTTTTTGTTAGAATGTCCTATTTTAAACTTATTTGCCTTTACAATTATTTTCTTTCCCATGATACATTTGTCATTCGTGTCAGAAGTCCAGTTTTCTCCTTTAAATAATCTGCCTAATCAAGTTCATGTAAAAAAGTTTGGTGTCATGTGGTTGTAGGAAATTAAGCATATTGTTGACTTCTTAGTAAATATTTCAAAGAATGAAGCCAACCTTTGAAGAAATGTCAGGCTTGACCTGGACTAGAGCACAAGTGACATCTATCAGACTCAGTGCCATGCTTAGATTAGGAAGGTGACTTGGAACAGCCGAATAAAGCAAACATATTACTAATACTTCAATAAATGAATGTCGCAAACTTTCACTATTAACAAATCTAGTCAAATGTGCTTTTCTTAGCTGGGGGGGGCGGGGCGGCTGAGGGTAGAGGTAATCTGAAATTACCTCTAAACTATCACCCAAGGAATGAGATGATTTGATAATTCTATACTGTCCCATTAAACTTGATAAGGTTGTAATTATATTAGTCACTCTTCATATTTTGATCTGAAAATGTAGCTGTGCTTCATCAGAGCAGTGGATCCTGTGTCTGAAATCATTTATTTATCTCTTTTCCCTTTTTCTTTTAACTGCATTGCTCCCTGCACATTTTTTCTGGAAATTCCATCATTCTATCATAGGTACTCTGCTAAAGTAACCAGCATAAATAAAGCCAGCTCTCCTCTTCATTCAGTAGACAAGTTACTTTATTTCAAATATCTGCTTACATTCTCTTTTATTTAATTTTTAGAAGTACAAGATCTTTCCTGTCTTCTGTGTTTGACTGATCTACTTTAGATTGTTCATAAGAAAATAAGATATACTGTAGTTGGCTATATACAGCTATATACAGTGGGGACATTCTATAGCAGGACCAGATTACATGGAACATTGAATTTCTGAGTTTAGAACTCCTAACAGTAATTTCGTCAGAAATTTGCTGTGGATTGGTCTTTTAAGACAGAAATAAACAATACTGAGTTTACATTTAATATTCTGTGTTGATATACATCAAAGGCTAACAATATAGCCTCTTATCTGCAACTAGTGGCAACTTTAGAGAGGCAATTTGGTTCAAGGTGATTTTGTGGATTGTGGATGCTTGGACCTCTTTTATTTTGGGGCCAAAGCAACAGTACAAGCCAATGATACTTCATAACTTGTGAAAAAAGTAACACTGAATACTTGTAGAAGAGAACAGGAGTAACCTTAAAGAACTCCAAGATTAGTTAAGTAAATCTCTACAGGTAGTCCTCAACTTATGATCACAACTGGAACCAGAATTTCCATTGCTTAGCAAAGCAGCTGTTAAGTGAGTCACATCTGATTGTATGACCTGTTTAACCATGATTGTTAAGCAAATCACTACAGTTGTTAAATGAACCACATGGTTAAGTGAATCCAGCTTTCTCAATTGACTTTGTTTGTATGAAGCCAGCTGGGAAGGTTGTAAATGATTATCATGTGATCTCCAAATTGCAACCATCATAAGTACATGTCAGTTGCCGAGCATACATATTTTGATCACATGACTCTGGGGATTCTGTGATGGTTATACGTACAAAGACTGATCAAAAATCACTTTTGTACAGAACTACTGTAAATGAATGTTGCAAGTCAGGATGACCTGTATTTAGATTTTGAAAGAAGAAAGGATAAGAAAAAAAAACTCGCAATAACCTCACCTTGATTTTAAATTAGTATAAGATAGGGCAGGGAGAAGCTCTGTCAAAACTTTCCAGATTCTATTGTTATAACCTACAACAACAAAACAGAGTTCCATTAGTTCTTATAGCTTTTGTTTCCTACCTAAAGTTATTTCAGTCAAGGAACCCAATCCTATACTAAAAGAAGTGATGCTGGAGATATGTAAATAAATATCCATACAAATAAATGCCCATATATTCATGTATAAATGAAAAGAATAAAAATAGTGCTTTCAAAACCATGCAGATGAGATAGCTTGATTATTTTTGTGACTGGTTTATGTAGGCCATAAAGTCATAAAAGAAAATAATGTTGCCTTTAAATAAAGTCATTGCGACTATAGATTCATATTCTCTTTACTGGGGAAGTACAAATCAATTCCTGTCAATATTACATAGATATCATCGTTTCAATCAGAATTCTATCAGCACTTCTGGGTATTATTCTTGATATGACAATCACCATAGAAATTTATCAAATTTATCCAAACAAGTTTTAGCTTAAATAAAAACATAGACAATTCATATTAGTAGGGTTTTTTGTTTTCTTTAATAACTGCACTTTGCACCTACCTTTCATGTCAGCAATTCATACCCTGTACCAATAGTATACATTTTGTAACCAATTAACTAAGCACATTGATCTCCATGTACAGTTTGCCCAAATATATACTGTACATTTTTGTACTTTTCTAAACTGAAAATAATTTAGTTTACACATTGACAGATGTTTCAAAGTGTATACTCATTCAAGTTGTTCCAAATTTTAATTTAGTAGTTCTGACTACTTTAATTTAAAAGACTAATAGTGTTGGTTTTCTCCATTATTACTCTCTCTGACATTTAATGGCTATAATCCTGTAAAGTATTGGTTCACAAAACTAAGCCTGTCAGAATTCAGTAAGAAGATCCTGCCTCTGAAATTTAGCATTCCTGAAAACCTGTCTTTATAAAAACTTCTTAATAAAATGCCGTGATGGCACAGTGGTAAGAATGCAGTATTGCAGGCTAATTCTGCTGACTACCGGCTACCAGCAGTTTGGCAGTTTGATTCTCACCGGCTCAAGGTTGACTGAGCCTTCCATCCTTCCAAGGTCTGTGCTTTATGTAGTTGAATAACTCTTCTCATGATAATTCTTCCAATCCTGTTTGTATAGTTGTATTATGTCCAAATTAATATCTTCACAACTGAACATATTATATTTTGGCATGCCAGCAGTAGCTGTCATGGATCACTGATGGATATAATGTCTGGACTCGCCATGTGTTGAATGAGACATGAAGCTACAGATCTTTGCTTTTAATTGCTACCATTTTTCTTTCTTTATAATAATATATCTGAAATTGCTGCTTTCTTGAAACACTTGGATGACATGCAATTGATAAGTAACGAAAGTATTGAAATATCAGTAACAATAGGTACTACTGAGGAACAGCACAAATTAGCAAATTTTGGAACCAGTAATTTAAATCATTGTTCAAATTTAGACAATAGGAAAAATTAAATACCAATAATGAGATGGGTTGGCTGCTGATTTTCTAGAACTAAAATTGATTTTTAAAAGATTTTTCAGCACCTTTGTCAGAAAGGATCTTAGAAGAAATGTATATGGGGGGGGGAGAAAGAAGTCAAAGAAATGTATAAGGATTGAAGAAAAATATGTGCCTTGTATGAAATAGCATTTGGAGATAGTCTCAACAGAACAAATGGAAAGGAACTATAAGAAAGGAGAATGTGATCACTGCTTGGAACACTGTACATGTTACAATCACAGAAATGTTAAAACATGGATGTCGTTTGCTGATGGAGTTACTGTACAATTTGTTTAAAGTGTATATAAGATTCATCTGATTACTGATTGGAAGAATATTGTTTTTGTTCCCCTATAAAACAAGAAAGGTGGGAAGAGTGTATGGCCAAACTACTGCAGCTAAAACTATTGTTTATTTGGGGTGCCTAGAATGTAATTTGTCAGAATTCTGACATATATATCTACCATATATATCTACTAGAAGAAAACACACACAAACCACTATCTGCACGCACTCTCACACCACCACCCAGCACAGATCAACTCTGTAGCCAAGACACTCATCTCCAGAACCAAATGCCTAGCTGACGAACAACACCTAAAAACCGAACTACACACTCTCACTAATGTACTAACATCCAACGGATTCCAAAGAAATAAGATTTCCAACTTAATCCAAAAAGAAACTCCCACTAAAATCCAACACAGAGAACAAGAAAACAGCAAAGCCCTCCTCCCATACATAAAAGGCACCACAGACAGAATCAGCAAGATCCTGCACAAACATAACATCAAAACAGCATTCTGCACAAACAGAAAAATATCCACCATCCTAAGAAACCCCAAAGACAAAACTGAGTTAGAAAATCAAGGAGTATATGAAATCCCATGTACTGCTTGCCCCACCACATACATCGGACAAACCAACAGAAGAATAAGTGCACGCATTGAAGAACACAAAAACTCAGTCAAAAAAGAGGAACCAACTTCTTCCCTGGTCCAACACCTTAAAGCCACAGGACATGAAATTGATTTCAAAAAGACCAGAACTATTGCCAAAACTGAACACTTTAATAACAGAATAATCAGAGAAGCCATCGAGATAGAAAAACGCCCTCACAGCATGAACAAACGACATGATACCTCCCACCTACCAGCCATTTGGAAACCCGCCCTTATTGACAAATGAGTCCATAACACCAGACCTACACTCACAAAAACCACACAGGATGTCACCACCACACATCCACGCAAAAAGCAAATCCAAACCCACACCGATGATGAGGCACGACCACAAACCAGAAGCCAGACCACAGCTGCATCATTAGCCACCTTAAACCCCTTCAATCCATACATGAAGCAAACTGACACCCACCATGAAGATAAGGCACGACCACGAACCCGAAGCCAAACAGCTATGCAGCTCACCATCTCTAATCCCCCTGTAACTCAGACTAACCTGAGCACAACTAAGCCCCCACTCAAACAGAACACTCCCCCAGCCAATCAGAGCACAGCCAACCCCTCATCCAATCAGAGCACAGCCAAGCCCCTAACCAATCAGAACACACCTCCACCCAATCAGAACACAGCCGAGCTCCCAGCCAATCAGTTCAAACCCCCACTGGCAATTAAAAGGAAAAAATCAGCTGCAATCACACATTGCTGCTAGAAGCACGAAGCCGAAAGCACCAGCCTGAAGATGACGAATGGGACTTCGTTGAAACGTCGCCAAGACACTTCAAATTCTACATGGGAGAAAACCCGAAGAACCAAAGACCTAAATACAAACACCCGCGAAAACTTCAGAAAACATATATATATCCAAAAAGAAACTCCCATTAAAATCCAAGACAGAGAACAAGAAAACGGCAAAGCCCTCCTCCCATACATAAAAGGCACCACAGACAGGATCAGCAAGATCCTTCACAAACATAATATCAAAACAGCATTCTGCACAAACAGAAAAATATCCACCATCCTAAGAAACCCTAAAGACAAAATTGAATTAGAAAATCAAGGAGTATATGAAATCCCATGTACTGCCTGCTCCACCACATACATTGGTCAAACCAACAGAAGAATAAGTGCACACATTGAAGAACACAAAAACTCAGTCAAAAAAGAGGAACCAACTTCTTTCCTGGTCCAACACCTCAAAGCCACAGGACATGAAATTGATTTCAAAAAGATCAGAACTATCGCCAAAACTGAACACTTTAATAACAGAATAATCAGAAAAGCCATCGAGATAGAAAAATGCCCACACAGCATGAACAAACGAGATGATACCTCCCGCCTACCAGCCATTTAGAAACCCACCCTTATTGACAAACGAGTCCATAACAGAAAGAATGATACCAGACCTACACTCATGAAAACCACACAGGATGTCTCCACCACACATCCACGCAAAAAGCAAACCCAAACCCACGAGGATGAGGCACGACCACAAGCCAGAAGCCAGACCACAGCTGCATCATTAACCACCTTAAACCCCTCCAATCCATACATGAAGCAAACTGACACCCACCATGAAGATGAGGCACGACCACGAACGCGAAGCCAAACAGCTATGTAGCTCACCATCTCTAATCCCCCTGCAGCTCAGACTGGCCTGAACACAGCAAGGCCTCCACCCAAACAGAGCACTCCCCCATCCAATCAGAGCACAGCCAACCCCCATCCAATCAGAGCACAGCCAACCCCCTAACCAATCAGAACACATCTCCACCCAATCAGAACACAGCCGAGCTCCCAGCCAATCAGTTCAAACTCCCACTGGCAGTTAAAAGGAAGAAACAGCTACAGTCACACATTGCTCCTAGAAGATGACAAATGAGACTTCGTCTCATTGATTCAAGGTTGACTCAGCATTCCATCCTTCCGAGGTCAGTAAAATGAGGACCCAGATTATTGGGGACAATATGCTGACTCTGTAAACTGCATAGAAAGGCCTGTAAAGCACTGTATATAAGTCTAAGTGCTATTGCTATGGCTTTGTGTACGTGTACTTTAAACTGGAAGCCCTTTAGAGTCAGAAGCACATTAATATGTAAAATGGTTGTCTCTTCTAGTAAGCTGAAACTGAGAAGTTTGTAAATCCAAATAAATGAATATTCCTGTTCCACATGATTCTACTCAATAGCATGCATCATTAAATAATCCAAGAAACATTTGTTTTAGCTCAAGAAAACATAGCAACCATTAGTAGAAGAATGGTTTGCAGTAATTTGCTCAAGGTCTGCAGGCTCAGAAGGTAAAACTATTAGCATAAACTTAAAAAATGCTATAGAAGGGTGGTTGCTAATATTAATGAAGTTATTATTTTTTCACTATACAGTTCTTTTCCTACCATTTCTATTAGATATATATTCACATTTCTTATTTCTTTGAATATTTTCACGTTGCAAAAAGACACCAGTTATATTTATCATATTTAGATATATTAAAAGAATTATTTTAAAAATATTTTCAGTTTTTTGGGGGATTTTAGTGTGATGTGCATTGCCAAATGTAGTTTAGTTTCAATAAGTGTAAAACAATGAACACTGGGGTACAAATACCAATGGGTCTCAGTTTTCTGTAGTTAATTCTAACCAGGATGATACTGAGTAGCTTAATTAAAATATTAAACTGCATAAAGGCAAATTAGGTGCTACAGTTCAGGCAGGACAAGAAGCAACAGATGGAAACTAACAAAAGAGAGAAGCAACCTAGAACTAAGGAGAAACTTAGAGACAGTTAGAACAATTAACCAGTGGAACAACCTGCCTCTAGAAGCGGTGAATGCTCCAACACTGGAAGTTTTTAAGAAAAGACTGAACAGCCATTTGTCCGAAATGGTATAGGGTTTCCTGACTGAGCAGGGGGTTGGACTAGATGACCTCCAAGTTCCCTTCCAACATTATTGTTGTTGTTGTTGTTGTTATTAGACCAAAAATAAAACTCCCAATATTGTAAAGCCCTTGTAAAATATCTTGAATATCCCCATATTGGAATAGTATGTAGAATTTTGATCATCCCATTGGAGAAAATTTATTTATTTATTTATTTGCTTGCTTGTTTGCTTGCTTGCTTTATAGACCACCTAGGTTCTGTTAGATGGCTATGATTCATTGGGCCTGGTAGCAAAGAAGACCTTCTTTATTTCCATGCCGTCTCTTCTATGATTAGTATAAAAAATGGAAGGAGAGAAGAGATGAAGCATCTTTGAAACCAATGACACCATAGTAAAGTTATGGGCAGCTTTACCATGCTGTTGCTGGCCGAAAAGCTATTTACACTTGAAACATGAATGGCTCTGAAAGTCAATAGGTAGGTACCAAAGATAAGGGAAAGCCCAGGTAACCTTTGATGATCAATAGGAAGTGGGCAGACACCTATCCCCGATCTTACCTTATTATACACACACTTGGAGTGTGTGTCTGAAGAAACTAGAAAACTTTAAAATTGGGACAAGGAAAAAGTATTTAAGGTGGATTTCATGTCTTCAAAATATATTTGCTGAAGCATCACAAATCTGGGGTGAGTGGATCATGTGAAAGATACCTACAAGTTAAACCCTTTTTGATTATATATTTACAAATTAGATGTTACAGTGAGGTGTTTCCTTTGTGCCATGATTGTTAACATTCTACAAAAATTGTATGGCTACATGTCAAAATTTAATAAGACTCATAACATATAGTGTTACTAGGACTGGGGACCTGTTACTAACATAATGATAGTTGGATGATACTAAAATATGCTATAAATCACTGGTAGAGATTTAGCCATACAGGGCATCACTATCTGTATTTACTGTGTTATAGTTCAGGTCAGGAAAAGTGAGGCACCATAAATGTTTATTGTTGTACCTTGATAGGTAATGTTTAGAAAATCATCCTATGATTTTACTGTTTCAAACAACATGCAAGAAAGCCTTTTCTGGGATATTTTGTTCAGGTTTGTTTTTGGTAAAAACAAAGCACTTTGATTTTATGACTAGTATAAGCAAATGGTACAGTAAGTGGTGTTAAGAGAATCAATACTGTTTACATTTAAACAGTATATACATATCTATTGTTAATAAAGCCATTTGATATAGAACTTGAAAAACTTAATAGAATAAAGAATTAGAGAATTTCTTTTGACTAAACAATAAGAAAATGTTTTAATCTCAGTAACAAAATCTCTATAGATCTTAGTTTATAGTTTATTAAAAAAATACTTCAAATTTATATGGCCACATTTAGCTTGTATAGAAAAAGGAATGAATAATTCACTGCAATTTCAATTTAGTATGAACAGATATTAGTCAAAAATAGAACAATCCAATACAGAATAAAAAATTAAAATACATTCCCCAGCATACTTTAAACATCATTAGTACTGATTAAAACCCTAATATCTCAATGTTTTGTCAGTAAATAAGGAAACCTAAGTTTTCAATCTGAAGTGTTAGTTCATGATTTGTAACAGCCAATAACAAAGAAATATAAAAGAAAGCACACCTGCCTGGAGAATGTATTAAAATTGGTCTAATAAATTACAAACAGTAGTCCTTAAAATATTGGCAATATGTTAGGACATGGCCAACTGTCTCCACCTCTCCAGAGCCATATAGACAAACAGAAGAGGAATGCCCAATATGAGCCCTGGAAAATTTCTGTGGGCATCACATCAAACCATTCTGGTGCAAATATCCTCATCATATAGGCTTGAATAAGTCCATTAAAGCAGTTTGCTAACTCATAGGTACTCTCTAAATTGTTAGCAATGAATGACCTTTCAACAAGTCCTCTAACAGTCTGAAGAGCAACATCCCATAGACATTATTTAATAATTGTTCTTGCCTTAGAAAGTTCAGTGATAGTTAAAATTGATGAATATTAGACCTATCCTAGCAGTCTTCTGCTCCATTTCATATATCCAACTTAAGATTTTGTCATGAAGAATTGGGAGGGGGGAGATAAAGTCAGACTGTTAATATTTTAATCTGAGATAGTCTTGAATTTTCACTAACCAAACCTGAATCTCCAACTGAGTACCAGTTCAAGTTTCTTTCTTAATGCAGCCATAGGAGCTCCTGAAATAAGTCACAAGAAATGGATTTGATTGGGCAAAATCCTTTGGGATGGTAAAGTTGTGCCCCATATAATAGCTGGGTGATTATTTCCCCCTTAAATGTCTAACAGCCACTGGAATGTAACTACTCCCCCCCCCAGTAACTAAAGAAATAAACATTAAGGAGTGCATTCATGTCCTCTTGGGCTTCATGTATCTGTATAAATTAGATAAGCCTCCAGAAACTTTGGGCGCTCCATCACTGCAGATTTTTAAGAAGAGACTAGACAGTCACTTGTCTGAGATGGCATAGGTTCTCCTGCTTGAGCAGGAGAAGATCTCCAAGGTCCCTTCCACCTCTATTCTATTCTAAGATGGGATCTCCAAGAGCCATTGTAAAACAAGCATCCAAATATTTGTAAACTTGCTTTGCTCAATTTGTTGCCCATTAATTTCCCAGTTGTGTTCCTTACAACAAACTTGAAAAATCAGTATTTTAATTCTTAAATAGTTAATTTCCCTGGCAGAATAGGGTGAATAAATCATCATATCAATGAAGATGCAATAGGAATAATTCTTCAACAAAACACATGATTTTGTAATAGCCATGGACTACTGCAATGCACTCTATATAGGGCTATTCTTGAAAAGTATTTGAAAGCTTCAGGTGTTACAGAATGTGGCTGAGGCAGCAATTTTGGCCACCCAAAAAAGGGCTCATGTAATGCCTTTCTTCCATAAACTATATTGGGTACCAGTTCTCTTCCTGGTCAAATTCAAGGTATTGTTTGTGGCTTATAAAGCGATACATGGCATTGGGCTAGGCTATTTATGGAACTGTCTTTGTCCCATTACATCAACCTAGCCAACTCAGTCAAAGAGAAAATGTATGTTATAGACCCCATCAGTTAAAGAAGTCCAACTGGCAGGGTCTAAGAAGACAGCCTTCTCTGTTGTTGCCCCCACCCTGTAGGATATTTTCCCTTCCCCAGATGTGAGGCAGGCCATCACTCTCCTCCTTCCAAAAAGGAGTCAAAACATGACTCTATGGTTTGCTGCCCAAACAGCCCTCCCTTCACCTTTTAATAAATTTTAACAATCATCCTTACCTCCTTTTAAATCCTATTTTTTAAATGTTTATATACTGTTTTTATATTTTAACATTTTACTGTGCATTGCCCAGAATCCCTCTCTGTGGGAGGTGGGTGGTTCAAAAAGGTTTAAGTAAGTAAGTAAGTAAGTAAGTAAGTAAGTAAATAAATAAATAAATGGTCTAAAATTATTATGTCGTGAGATGTAAATATATATATTAATTTGATTTTGAAACAAAATTTAATATTAGTTAGATGGCCCCTTGAGAGGTTTTTGTTGATTGTTTTGTCTGGGTTTAGCTTTAGCAATTACTGGCTTTTAACATTGTTAAACAACCCTTTTTAAAAAAAATTGTATACTTACTCTATGAAGATTGACCTCTGGACAATGGAAATAATTCTCTGTGCTCTTATTATTGCCACGTGACTGGTTTTTAACATTAGAAACAATGGTTCCAATTACCAAGTGAAATGAAAATCTGATGTTACTTGTATTCTATCAATGAGTTACCTATAGACATAAATTATGCATTGACAATTACAAGCATATATTATTTCAAGATATGTATGAGAAACCCTTATATATGCTACTTATCTTTCTGTAATTGTATTTTTTTATTTTTTATTTTTGATATTTTCCCCTTTTTTCCCCTCTATATTCCATTTAATAAACAAAGAAATATTGTTTACCTTTCTTGCATAATTGCAGAATAGACAGTCCCAGGGCTTCTGTTTTAAAAAATATTTTGCTTGGGATAGCTTCAAAGAAGCTAGTCCCTAAGATGAAGACATAACTTACTTTTACCTACTAGTATTTTATAAATTTCTGAGAGACTTTATTTTGCAAATCTCCAGGGACCATCTGCTTGTTTGGCTCCTGTAAACTCACATGGACAGAACTCAAAACGACTCAGCTAGCATATGATAAATTTCATAAGGTTGGACTCTGTTTTCAGAGGGCTTTCAGCAGTTGTTGAGAACAAACACTGCGGTGGCTTATTTTTGGGAGAAGAGAAACACTCAGTGTCTAACCAAACTACAGTTGGAAGTGAATATATTCTATTATCCCATGATCATAGAGCCCATGCTGATGTAGAAGTAAAAGAAAGGCATGCTGATAATTTATCACAAGAGTTCAGATCCCTAAAAATTGCAACATTGTCCTAACCTCTTTAAGCAGTTTGTATGGTTTCCCCCACCCCTTCCCCACAAAGAGGCAACTTTCAATACAGGAAAGGTTTCCCTAGTTTGTTCCCCTTCAGAGATACTAGCTAGAATGATAGTGTCAATTGCGATTGAAACCTATCTTGCGAATGTTACACATGATCAGAATTGTGTAAGGACAGCTGGACCATTTTTGTTGGCCCTGTCAACTGAATCATATTTTATCATCCTACACACTCTGGATAAGCAGTGCAATGGAGCCTCTGCTTTTGCTATCTATGCTCCCAGCACATTGCAGTGTAGAATTCTAAATGGCGATTAAAGGGAATTAAAGCAAGCTCTCTGAAGCAAGAGTTACTCCTCCAATAAGGCAAGCAGTAGATCTCTAGGCAAAAATGCTACATAGAGAACAAAGATGGTGCACATAGTCTTACTCTATCTTCCATATAAATCTAGGCGCATAACTGTTTTCGTAATCACGGTTGGGAATTGTGCACAATTATTTTTTGGTATGATTTATTTATTTGATCTGCCAGCACAAAATACGATGGCCCTCACTTCATAAGACAATCTGACAAATTCAAACTGGATGAGAAGTTGTCATCTATTAATTGTAACAGCTAAGTAGATCTTCTGTTTCCAATCAGCTTTATGTAACAATTGTCTTGGATAAGGAATAATTGTGAGCTGTTTACTTCATATTGTGCTTATGGGCATTCTGGACTATTGGTTTTTTGTCTTTTGATGATTAATTAAAACCTTCCATGAGTGACATAAATTTTACCTGATATATTGCCACAATATCTGTTTTGGAACTGTTCATTATTGTTTGTTTCTAAACTATTGTTTTAGTATAATCATTTTCTTTTAACCATAGTTAGTTGCTTTACATAGCGCATAACCCAAAGTAATTAATATATTCTAAACAAGTGGTTCTTAACCTTTTTGAATGAATCACCCCCTTGAGCCAATGAGGAAGTTGTCATCGCCCCCCTCCCCCAACATAACCTCTCAATCACAACATAGAAATAATTCTTCAATTTAAGCAAACACTTTTTTGTTTTCTTTAAAATTGTCATCAGGACATATCGATGCAAATAATTTATTTCTAGTCTTTTTCCCATATCTTCAATAGCCCAACAGATTAAAATGGAACGCCCACTGATAAACTGCTCATAACTTTAATTGATTTAGTCTGCTAGTGGTTCTTAAACTTTGCAATACTGCAGACCTCTTAAAATGTGAAATGAATTTATATAAACTTTCATTTCTCTCCCCCAGAATAAAGCTAATAATTTTGTGGATGTGAGGGCTGGGCAAGATTTGAATATTCAGAGACTTTTAATAATTACATTTTAATCTATATATCACAGGGATAGTCAAGCTACGTAGACCCACAACTGCTAGCTTGAAATGAGTGAAAATGAGAGATTTTCAGGGGGAGTGTTAGCTGTGTTTTCACTGTGCCTTTAGAGCAGACTGGGTGGGTGGTCAAATCTTCCCTCTCCATCTCTCCCCTCTTCTTTCTCCAGATGAGGAGACAGAGAGAGAGAGGGAGAGAGAGGCACTTGTGCCTCCTCTCTCTCTCTTTCCTCTTTCTCTCTCTTTCTCTTTCCCCTCTCCCTCTCTCTTTCTCTCTTTCCTCTCCCTCCCTCCCCACTTCTTTCTCCAGGTGAGGAGAGAGAGAGAGAAAAAAAGGTAGAGGGCACTGAAGGGGCGGGGAGGGGCAGGAGGCAACAGAAGACCCCCTGTCACCACTGGAGGCACCCAGCTCCGCTGCCCGCCAGGCCTGCAGGAACGCCCTGGCTCATAGTCACATTGGCAGGCCCTCCCACGTGCTGCTGGCATCCCTGGGCTCAAGTCGGGGCCACGGGGCATCTCCGGAATGACCCACCCATCGGCTGCATCGCCAAGCCTCCCCTTGCGCTGCTGGTGTCCCCGGGCTTAAGTTGCAGGGCATCCGCAGAACACCCCCATCGGCTGCATCACCAAACCTTCTCCCGCGTCACTGGCATCCTTGGTCAGAACTGGGGCAACAATCCGCCTCCCGCCAGGACCCACGCTGGAGCCTCCCATGCTGCCGGTAGGTCCGTCATACTGGAGGAGCTGGGGCCGCTATGCACCGCACAACACTCCCGGTGATCTGTGACCCACCAGCATCACCCAGGGAGTGATGCCCCCGCCGGCCACCGGACTGCTGCCCAGGGGGCAACAGGAGGAAGAAGGGGAGGAGAAGGAGGGCAAGGAAGCCTGTTCTGGGCTCCAGGAGGAGGCATTCCTGTGGGTCCAGCCAGGGGTCTTCTGCTACTGGCTGGAAAATGCCTCCCCCTCCCTTTCTCTCCACCCCATCTTCTACTCACCTCACATTCTTCGCCAACAAAGCAGCCAGGACTCCGGCACACCTTCCTGGCCAGCTGGGCCAACAGTCCTGCAGCTGGGGATCACAGGGACTGCTCTCCCTCGAGGCCATGGCTTGCGGGAAGCTAAGGCACTGGCAGGCTGCTCCCAGCGGGGATCCCGGAGATCCCTCATGCAATTCCCCAGCACGTGCACCTGGGATGGGGCCAGCCAGGGAAACGGACTTCCTGGCTGCGCTTCTCCCAGGGGGCGAGGCACCCAGGCACAGGACCAGTCAGGAGCCCTGCAAGGGGGCAAATCCACATGAGAGAGAGAGAGAGAGAGAGAGAGAGAGAGAGAGAGAGAGAGAGAGAGAGAGAGAGAGAGAGAGAGAGAGAGAGAGAGAGAGAGAGAGAGAGAGAGAGAGAGAGAGAGAGAGAGAGAGAGAGAAGCACAAGTCCCTCTCTCTGTTTCGGTCTCTCTCTCTCCAAATGGCAAAGGAGGCTCGGAGCCGCAGGGGCAGGCTCAGAAGTGTCCCCAAAACTTCTCGCTCTATTGCCCCATATCACCCCCTTTTTGTTCCTTCGCCCCTGTGTCACCCCTTTTCGTTCCATCGCCCCCCTGAAAAATGAAATCGCCCCCTGGGGGGGCAATATCACCCAGGTTTAAGAACCACTGTTCTAAACAATCCAAATAAGATAAATGCATAAATGTATACTAAGACAAAATGATACACTGAAATACTGAGCTAGAGGTATTTTTGTTCTTTTCTGATAGTTCTTTTTATATTTAAGTTCTCAAAACTCATTTATACTCATTGAAATTGAGCTGAAAATTATAAACCTCCTAAAATAGGCATTATTAAATTTAGTTTTTATTTGATCTAATAGATGAGCTTTAATTAATTTACTGAACTTCTCTTTCCTCTTCATCTATTCAGGGTGCCTTATGGATGTATTAAAAACCAACACTGAAATATTTGTATCCTTTTGTTTTGTCCATTTTTCTCCCACTTCTTCCCGTATAAGAATATTCACATATTAATTTCTTTCACAATGTTTGATTATTGTCATTCAATAAAATTTCTTCTTCAGAGACAGCTAATAGCTTTGAGAATAAATGTCCACTAGACTAGACTATTTCTACTATACTAAAGAACATGAGCGGTGTCTCCCCAAAGAGACTCATCTTTTACTTACCGGATTACAACACACACCTTTCTGTACTAATGAGAAAGAGCTACGCCTCTGTAAAATGACAGTTATGTTTTTGACATTATGGAATTCCTGTTCCTGTTCTTACCAGTGACACTCAAATCAATACTAAGAACCAGAATGCATGAGTGATTCAGTCACTGTGCATGATCTCCATTACCTGAACTCACACACCTGCCAATTTGAGAACACAAGAAATGTGCAGTAGGGAAGCTGAACTTATTCCCTCTTTCATCTGCCATTTGTCTTCCACAACTAAACCCCAAGCAGCTTTTCTCAAATTGATTCAAAGAAGCTACGAGCAGCAAAGCTAAAACAAGCACGTCATATATGGTGGGAATGAAGAAAGAAAGAGAATGAGAGCCCTACTTACTTCCAGCTCTGACCTCACTCACTCCTCACTTCTGCTTTGCCACAATGTGACCTCCAGCCATTATCTCAAGAGAATGCAGCTGTCAGCAGCACCAACTATTACAAAAAGGCTGACTACCTCTGATAAGCTCCAGCTGTGATTAAAACAAAATTGAATTTGGTTAATAATGTACAGTATTTTGCGGCAGCACTACTGAAAGGCAGAAGGAAATGGCTTTTCTTAGCAAGAAAAGCAACCTTGACCATCACAAAATAACTTAACTTTAAATAGACTAATAGGGAAGAAAATAATCTGAGTTATCTAAAGACAAAATGAAAAATGAGGCATCTAGAATAACAGTGTTAAAGATAAAAATTCTAAGTAAGAATTCTATAGTAAAAATTCTAAGTCTGTAAAATCTAAACTTGAAAGTAGGAATGAGGTAGGAGTGAAAATTATATTTCCTATTGAAAATGCCTCTAGCAAAAGCCCCTTCAGTTAAATTGTAGACTGCATGCATGTATTTATAACATGTATTTATATTATCCTAAAAAAATCCTATTTTATTCATCTAGTATTTTAAATGGTTCAAAACAATTGTTTATTATTCATCAAATTTAGATACTGCCCATCTCACTCTCAAGTCACATTGATTACAAAATAACTGGAAGCAAAAAGCAATAAAAATAAAACAATTACCCCTCAGTATTGAGCTAATACTGGCTAATATTAGCTCAAATTAAGTTTTGCACAGCCTGTTATAAAAATGCCATCCAAAATAGGAAAGTCTTAGCCAGTGGTCAAAAGACTATAGTAATTAAATTGATTACTGCTTTGGATCTTTGGGCCATAAATAAAATTGAAAATTGGTTGTTTACCCCTACTACATAGAAAAATGAATGATGTCTTCATCTTTCTATATAAATAAAAATGTAAATGTTCGTTTGTTCAAAATCTTAAATCTCTGAAAGTTCTTCACCGATTGCTTTGAAATTTTGACACAATGTTGCATTCAAATACACACATGTTTTTATATACCAATATTATATAGATGTCACACCTGTAAAAACATGCTTTTTTGAAAAACAGCACCATCTGTTGGACGTAATCTCTATATCTGCACACACAATGGAGCAACAAAAATATTGTATACCCACAAGCATTGTGAAATTAAACATATTACAAACGTGCACTTTCTCTTTTCTTTCTTTTCCATTTAACCACACTGAGCCACAGCAACGCGTGGCTGGGTACAGCTAGTTTTAAATAAGTGCATAGTACATATAACATACTTACATTTTAATGAACTTCAAGACTTGCCTTTTTATGAAGTACTTGATCTAGAATATAAAATCCAGAAGACTAGTAGATTATTTTCAGTTTTATTCTAATGATCATCTCAATTTTTGCACCTCAGACATGGAACATCTAATATTATGCCCTCTCTTATAAGATCTCTGAGAAAGGAGTGATTCATTCAAACTCATTATTCTATAAGCAAGAAACTTAGAACTCAATTCTCTTTTGTATATAATGTGTAGCTACAGCAGCAAAGGGAAGTGGGGAAGAGTTGGCGGAATTCTGAGACCTTGGAGCTATATTATTTACAAGATATATACCAAGTTTATTTTCATTGATTTAAAGATGATTAATGATGCACCTCAGGAGAAGAAGTTTTAATGTATATGCAGTGGCAAAAAACACTTAGAGAAATAGCCAATTTGTAGATTTCATTTCTAAGAAATCAAATTATTCTATGACATAAAAAAAATTGGTTTCAGAATTTGATTCCATTGAAATTTACAAAAAAATTAGATTTTTTTTTCTGTAACAGTTCAACTTCATCTCTCCCAGTGTAATATATTAGCCAGTTTTCTACAAGATACAGCAAGATAGGCTGCTAATTGGTATGAATTTGGATTATTTTCATTATTCAAAATTAACACATCAATAATGGATAAATTTGGAGAGCATAATTCCTATGAGATAACTAGAAAATATATTTTCCATGATAAATAACTTTATGATAAATAAAAGAGATTCCATTATCTATGCTGGCATAATTTTAATTTATTCAGTTCATGATTATTATGGCAATCATTTGGCTATCTCAATATATTATTCGGCAGGGGTGTCAAACTGCCGGCCCACGGGCCGGTTTCATCATACTGGAGCCACGCCCACCTCATTGCCGGCAATGGCAAAAAAAGCTCCGATACATTGCATGACATCATGTGACGTCGTGAGTTTGACATGTCTGTTATACAGCAACATATTCATATACACATAATCTTGACCTAGCTTCTGTGTGTCTGCATTAATTTTAAACCCAATTTCAGATAATAAACATAATGAAAACAATTGGTTTGTGCTAGAAGTCAAAAAAAGGGAAAGAACTGGCTTTTCATCAAATATGAAAAATGTGAAAATCTTTTCACACTATGCATTCCCAACACACATAATATCAGGATTAATTGTAGATGATATGAAAAAGGCAAACAGTCAGAAGAACAAAAAAAGTGTTTTATAGAAACAGTGAAAATATAGATCAACAAGGAGGTGCAGCAAAACAACAAAATGCAAACTCTATAGAGAGAGACAAGAGACAAGATTCTTATTTTTCTAGGATGTAGGATAATAGTGGAATGGCATTTCAAAATTTATTCCTTTTATTTTACTCATAAACATTTCTATTACACAAATACTACATGACTGCTATATGATATCTCCAAAGATAGTTTTAAAATCTTGGGTAAATTCTGAAAGTGACCGTTTTTGTCCTCTCTTTCCCTAAGGGTTTGTACACTTGTTTTTTATATTATTTATTTTTATTTTTATTTTATAGCTGTTTTTATATTTGTAGTTTTGATCTGATTGTTGTGTACCATCCATAGTCACTTTTGGAGACAGAGACAGATTTGATAAAGAAATAAATAAATCTCAATACATTTATTTATTTTGATTATTCATTAAGGCTGTGAGAATGGATACCCAATTCATTTTTTCTTATAAGTATGGCATCCTTAATTTAAAAGTATATGATTGGATACTATAAATAATCTTTGTTTCTATTTTCTGTTTTAGTGAGACAATCTTCCCTCATTAGCAGCCTCCTAAAATCATCAAAAGGCCTTGTTTTGATGTTGAGCATACTACGTATATGGTATGGGGGTTGCTGTTGTTTAGATTTTATTTAGGTTCTTAAATTTACATGAGAAAAGCAAAGAGCTACATACATTTTTCTCAATCATTTAACAGGATAATGTGCAGCAGCAGCACTGCATCAATATGACAAGTCATTTAAAAATTGCTCACTCATCTAGAAATCAAAATAGGACTACATTCCTTCAGTTTCCCTGCATTTCTCAATTATAATGTGGGTGTGTATATATTCACGATTACATAATGTGTATATGTGTGTCTATATGTGAATGGATGCGTGCACGCGCACACACACACACACACACACACACACACACACACAGAGAGAGAGAGAGAGAGAGAGAGAGAGAGAGAGAGAGAGAGAGAGAGAGAGAGAGAGAGAGAGAGAGAGAGAGAGAGAGAGAAGAGTATTGCTCAGACATCTCCTTCTCCTTTCTAACTTAGAATGATGAATCTTTCTAAAAGGGGACTTCATTTCTGAGTCATGTTCCAGTCCTTAAAATGCTGCAGTGTGCTTTTCTTCTTTTGCACACATTAATATATTCCCTGAGAGAAAATATAAGATTAGCTGTCAAACCTTCCTAAGAATCCTAGGTGTCCCATATACCTTTATCAGGGTCAAAGATTTAAATCGGTTGAAAAATTAAGAAATGTATTCCATACCATACCATCTTCCAATTCAAATGAATTTATAACAACTACAACAATAATAATCATGATACATCCTGTGACAGTACATTTAACATGATCAAACAACATCTGCTTATCCTAGATCCTTGGGAAAGACCCCATAGATGGATAAAAATGTCAAATCCAGTCTAATCATCTGGCTGCCTGTGTGACCAAGCATAATAATGACAACCTCCATCTTTGCTGGAAACAAAAGGAAAAAAAATATTTCAGCAGAATAGTGCCTTCAAAATTCATTCTGATATCACTTGAAACAAAAACCAATGAGAGATTCTGAATAGATTTGCCGAATAGTTCTTGCTGATATTCTTTGAATATTTCCTTGCAGTTCCTAAATTCTTAATTTAAACACACACCAAACTTCATATTAAGATAATAGTTAATGAAATTTTCAAATTGTTTCAAGTTATTCATTTCCCATGGTGGACTTCATGTTTGACTAATACATGCTCTAGAAAAATTCTAAGACAGGACTGAAAAAATATATAATTTAAAGAGAACACACCAAGTAATTGAAGTCATAACTATTATTTACACCTGGGTGGAAATAAAGCTGTTGAAGGCAATCTTTCTAATTCTCTAGACTCCATAGAGCAGGGGTTCTCAACCTTGGCAACTTTAAGACTTGTGGACTTCAACTCCAAGAATTGCAAAGCTGGCTGAGGAATTCTGGGAGTTGAAGTCCACAAGTCTTAAAGTTGCCAAGGTTGAGAACCCCTGCCATAGAGTATCATAAAGTCAAATCATATGTAACCACAACTTTTTATACATTGTTTGCATTTTCATTATGTTGTATGGAACATTATCTTCTATAATATTGGTTTTTAATTCAAACTGACATTACAAAAGGGAAAATAATTTTAGGTCTTCAATTTTACAGCCAAAATATTAGATTTTATTTGTATCTTTATTAAATAAAAGTTATTCCCTATATGCCTTGATATCCCTGGAGAGCTTGGCTTTTCACATTTTTCAGCAAACTGTCATAGCAATAATTATGGTATGATTAATGAAGACTAAATAAAATTGTTTGCTTCAAGGAGAGAGAGGAACTAAATAAAATGTAATGTAAGACTTAGAGATAGGGAAGTGATCTTATTTTGTGTACAAATTGTATGTATTTTGTTATACCATGATATTTCTACGCTCAGCAAACTATAGATTTATCTTTTGGCAAAGGATTTCTGCCTTGCAATAATCTATTCATATACATAAGTAGCCCTCCACATTATAATATTCTTTCCTCACTTAAATATTGGCTGTCCTCCAAAGTTTTCTAGCAGGTTTTATGTTGCCTAGATACTCAGACACCCTATGTTTGGTCTGGAGCTGGTAAGAACTTGATGTCTGAATGGGAGAGAGACACTTCTACCTTTACAAAAAGGCTTCTTTTTTATTGATTTTTTTAAATATAGTTCAAAAGTATTCTTTATTCAACAAATGTGTTGTCTGAGTTTATCATTCACTAATACAAATTAAATTCCTAATCTCTGTTCATTTCTCCAGCCATTGATAGAATAAGTCCCAAGTTTGAAAATATTCTCTCTTCTTTTTCTTTCAACCTCAAAATAAGTCTGTCCATTTCCACAGTCTAGTATTTTTTTTTAATTATTTCTTCGTCTGGTGGTATTTCTTCATTTTTCCAATATTATGCGAATATGATTCTTGTCGCTATTGTCACATGTAAAATTAAATATATACTTTGTCAAGCTTTTCTGGCATTATACCTAATTTAAAAAGTTCAGGTCTTAAATCTACATGTTTTCCCAACTTCCTTTCTAGCCAAATATGTATTTTTGTCCAATATCTCTTTGCTTTAACACATGTCCACCACATGATAATAAGTACCTGATTTGCGATTACAGTTCCAACATATATCTGATATATTTTTAACACTTTTGCTAATCTTGCTGGTGGCAAGTGCCATCTACAAAACATTTTATATAAGTTTTCTTTATAAGAGGTTGACATTATCAATTTATAATTTCTTTTCCACAAGCTTTGCCATTTCTCTAAATCTATATTGTATCCAAAATTATTTGCCCACATTATCATTGTTTCTTTTACTTGTTCATCTTCCATTTTCAAATTCAATAAAATGTTATACATTTTTAATTAGTTTTTCATCAGAGGTTAATAATATCTGATCAAACAAGATCTGCTCTCTGTAAAATCCATACAATTTAACATCTTTATTATATCTCACTTGGATTTGTAAATATGACCACTATGATAGATCAATAACCTGATTTTCCATCTCTTATTTAGATTTTAAGTTCCCTTTAAGTTCCATATTTTCTCAAGACTGACTAAATTTGGATGTACAAATGCTTCCATTGTTGAAAGCCATCCTGGAATTTTCAAGTATATTTTACATTTTATTTTTTCCCATATTAGTAGTAATGCATTTCTAATATAGTAGTTTTGAAAATATTTATGAATTTTATTTTTCTGGTACCATAAGAAAGCATGCCAACTGAGTTGTAAGCCATGTCCCTCCAAATACAACAATCTTTTATTTCTAAGAATTATCCAATTTTTTAGCCATGTTAATACTGATGCTTGATAATATAAAACCCACTACGGCAAGCCAAAACCTCCATTTTCCTTAGCATCTTGTAACATTTTCAATTTAATTCTAGCTTTCTTTCCTTGCCAAATAAATTTTAAAATTAGAGAATTTAAATCTTCAAAGAATTTTTCTCCATTTTTTAGGTATCGTTTGAAATAAAAACAATATTTTTGATAATATATTCATTTTTACCATAGCAATTCTTCCTAACATCAACAGTTGCAGATTTTTCCAAGTCAAGTTTTATTTGGTTCAGTAATTTTATATAGTTATCTTTTTTTATCATTGAACATCTTGCTGTCAAATATATTCCCAGGTATTTAACTTTTTTAACTATTTGTAATTCTATTTTCTCCAGCATGTAGGGAATGTAGAATCCACGAATGGGTTGTTTTAGTCTTCTAGCCCAATCAGACCAAACAATCAAAGTTGCCACGCCCCTGCAGGGTCTGAGCATGCCCCAGTTTCGTTTGGTCTTAGCCCTGAAGAGACGTGAGAATTTGGCTCCCAGTTTAGATTGAGAAAGATAGTTATTGCCATTTGTGGATTCTCTACCCTTTTTTTCCTTCTTTGGGGGGTATTGGTTCAGCTCTGGGCTCAGTGCTGCACCATTTTCCTCTTATTGAATCAATTCCCTTCTCTGTTAGGCCTTTTAGAGGAAGGCAGCTGATCCTTGCAATCGCTGCCTCCTCATTGCAATCCACCCCCACCCCCACCCCATGATCATCGCTGTGAATACGAAGCTTCAAATTGCTAGTTTTCACCTGAAAACTTTGATTTGGCTTTCCTGGGTTCATTTCCTATTCAAGCAGCCTCGGGAGCCATTTTGAGCCTCTAGAAGACTCGATCTTCACATTGCTCAATTTCCTTTCTTATTACTTTGATTGTCAGCTACAAATTGCTTAAAAATCCGCAAGGTGGGCTCTTTAGCTAAAATCTTCATCTGATTACTTGCAGAAGAGGATCTTTTTCCTCAGGCCTGTTCCCTCTCTGATCAGATCGTCGCAGCCGCCATTTTGGGCTCTGCACGATCACACACCATTATTTATTTATTATTTATTTATTAATTAAATTTTTATGCCGCTCCTCTCCGAAGACTCAGAGTGGCTAACAACATAAATAAAACAACATTTCAACATTTCAAAACTAAAACCAAAGCTAAAAAGCATTTAAAAAGACCCCAGACACATTCATCATTCACACACAATCACAGTCATCCCCAGGCCTGCCTGCATAAATAGGTTTTTAGATTCTTCCGGAAGGCCGGGAGAGTGGGGGAAACGCGGACTTCAGGGGGCAGTTGGTTCCAGAGGGTGGGTGCCACAACAGAGAAGGCCCTCCCCTAGGACCCGCCAGACGGCATTGTTTCGCTGACGGGACCCAGAGGAGGCCGACCCTGTGAGCTCTCACCGGTCGAAGGGAAGTATGTGGCAGAAGATGGTCCCGTAAGTATCCTGGTCCAGTGCCATGAAGGGCTTTATAGGTAATAACCAACACTTTGAATTGCACTCAGACACCGATAGGCAACCAATGCAGCATGCGGAGAGTTGACGAAATGTGGGCACAACGTGGAATGCCCACAATTGCTCGCGCAGCTGCATTTTGCACTAATTGTAGTCTCAGAACACTCTTCAAGGGTAGCCCCATGTAGAGAGCATTGCAGTAGTCAATCCTCGAGGTGACAAGGGCATGTGTGACTGTGAGTAGAGACTCCTGATCCAAATAAGGGCGCAACTGGTGAACCAGGCGAACCTGGGCAAATGCCCCCCTCGCCACAGCCGACAAATGATGTTCCAATGTCAGCCGTGGATCGAGGAGGACTCCCAAGTTGCGCACCTTCTCCAAGGGGTTTATAATTTTACCCCCCAGGGTAAATAGAAGGACAGATTGAAATGTCCGTGGGAGGCATCACCCACAGCCACTCTGTCTTGTCAGGGTTGAGCCTCAATCTGTTAACACCCATCCAGACCCTCACAGCCTCCAGACACTGGCACATCACCTCAACCGCTTCACTGATTTGGCCAGGAGTGGAAATGTACAGCTGATTATCATCAGCATACTGATGGTATCTCACTCCATGCCGATGAATGATCTCTCCCAGTGGCTTCATGTAGATGTTAAAAAGTAGGGGGGGAGAGAACCGATCCCTGAGGCACCCCACAGGGGAGTGACCTAGAGGTGGACCTCTGACCCCCCACTAACACCGACTGCGACTGACCAGAGAGATAGGAGAACCACCGTAACACGGTGCCCCCCACTCCCAATCCCTCCAGCCAGCGCAGAAGGATACCATGGTCGATGGTATCAAACGCTGCTGAGAGGTCAAGAAGCATCAGGAAAGAGGACTGGCCTCCATCCCGAGCCCGTCAGAGATCATCCATCAGAGTGACCAAAGCAGTTTCGGTGCTATAGCCGGGCCTGAACCCGGACTGCAGAGGCCCCAGATAATCGGCTTCCTCCAGAGACCGCTGGAGTTGAAGTGCCACCACCTTCTCAATAACCTTCCCCACAAAGGGGAGGTTAGAGACCGATGATAGTTGGTCAGAATTGCTGGATCCAGGGAAGGCTTCTTGAGGAGGGGGCGCACGAGTGCCTCCTTCAAAGGAGCCGGGAAGGACCCCTCCCTCAAAGAAGCATTGACAATCTCCTGGATCCAGGTATGTGTCACCTCCCTACTAGCAGAAACCAGCCAGGAGGGACACGGGTCCAAGAAACAAGTGGCAGAACTCACAGCTCCAATGGCCCTGTCCACTTCATCAGGAGTAACAGTCTCAAACTCGCCCCAGATGACCGGACAAGAGCATGCCCCTGTCCCCTCGACTGAATCATTATCAGTCGACTCTGCTTTACAATTGGAGTCTAGGTCGGCCCGGATCTGAGCTACTTTGTCTGCGAAACAGTTGTTAAAGTTGTTAAATAGATTGTTTGACCTATTTACAGTCGCAAAGCAATCTAATTTATTTGGTGATTTTTTTCTACGTGGGGGGGCATAGGAGTTCTAATTCCACTCTTTTAGATCCTCCTTACCTCTCTGCTTCAGCTTCTTGGTAGACGCCATTTTAGGTTACCTCGTGGCCATAGGGGAAATAGCTTGAGTCTCTCACTCCTTCTTACTTGTAGTATTGAGACCATACTGAGTTGTTTACCTGTTTCATTCAAATATCCAGTGTCACACTTTGGACTGCTGCTTGCCTTGCCTGGTTTTTTTTCCGCTGTCTGCATCTAGTGGTTGGCAGTTACTGTCCTAGCCGTCACTAAGTGAGACATAAGGGTAAAAAAATTAAAAATTAAAATAAAATAAAATAGAATTAAAATAAACAAGATATATATCTATATTCATATATAGACTTCTCATTAATTGACATTTGACGTTTTATTGGCCCAATTGTCTCACTATTACAGTGGATCTGAAAAATTGAAGGGGAGGACAGCCCCTGACTGCAACGCGGCTTATATCGCATAGTGACTCCATGCTTAACGGCGGGCTGGACCTCACACACTCTTGTGAAGGCCTGTACCACTCAGGTGGGCCGTAACCTTTTTCTCCTGCAGACCAGGGCCAATCCAGGGATCTCCTGTTGAAAACCTGATTTATTTCTCCTGCAGACCAGGGCCAATCCAGGGATCTCCTGGTGAAAACCTGTTCTCTATTACTTGTTCTCATTATGGCGGATAACACCATTCCACAGGCTTCCACCTCCAGTGGAAATGCAAAGTGCAAGTCACCCAGTCAGGAGGATCCTGCTAAGGCCAAGGTTAAACGGACCTCTAAGATGGCTGATAAGCAAGCAGATAGCAGGCACAAGGCACTGGAATGACAATTTACTAAGGCCCAGCAACGCATGGCGGAGACACAACCTGTCTCCGTTTCCCCTCGTGCATCCACATCAGGGGAACATCATTCTTCCCCTTTGCCACGGATTTGGTCCCCCGAGCAAACCCTGGATCAGGGGTCTTTGCTTGGATACGATCGGGACCATCTGTCTATCCTTGATCAGGATCTGAGAATACAATTCCAGTCACCGAACCTGGCCCATCCTCGATGTCATGTGGGTCTCAAGGGGGGTTTGCTACAGCTCCCCCTCCTCAAATTCCATAGGCATCTTTCACTCAGATGGCGGTGGGCCTTCGGGCCCCTGAACATCCTTCATTCACTGCCCAACTCCATGCCATGATCTCACAAGCGGTGGCCCAGGCAATGGCGTCCTCAGGGAGGGTCACTCCAGTCCCTGGACCGTCAAAACCCCCTACACCCACGGAAACTATGCATCCCAGGGAGTACATGATCTCAGATCATGGTTCTCCACCTCAATTTGAATGGAGTGAGATATCGGAGTATTCTGCGCAAATTCCTGAAGAAGCCATGTGGTCAGATGAGGAAGACACTCAGGCGGAGCCCACTCCTATGGTAGGGGTGTTTAATCCAAATTCCTTTCATTCACTCTTGTGCAAGGCTTATGTCACTGGAAAGATTGAGCCGGTGAAACCAGAAACGGCTGATCAGGACTCTGGTCAGAGTTCTGACCCACTGTTTCTGGAACCAATCACAAAGAACCTACAGATACCTTGTCCCCCCATGTTTTTAAAATCAATTCAAGATCAGTGGGGGTCTCCGGGAACCTTCTCTACTCTTGGGGGAATAGATCGTAGACTCTTGGATACGGTCCCTTCCCTCAGTGATGTTCTTGACGTTCCGGGAGTAGACGAGGCTCTCGCTCCCATACTGTCAGACACCAAAATTCCAGGTGATATGTCAGAAGCCCTCAAGGCTGAGGACAAGAAATCTGAGATTTCCTTCCACAGGACTCATCAGTCATCGGCATGGGCTATTAGAGTCTCAACTTCTAACTCCTTCTTTGCCAGAATCTCACTGATCTGGCTCCGGGAATTACAGGCTAGGATATCCCCAGATGAGGTAAGGGTACACCAGGATGTCACCAAGTTGAGGGCCGCACTGGAATACATGGCCGATGTGTCTCTGCAATCGGCCAAATATTCGGCTCGAGCCACAGCTTCTAACGTGGCTACACATAGACTGTTCTGGGTCAAAAATTGGAAGGCCAACACCAGGCACAAGTGGAGAGTGGCTGAGGCACCATATCAAAAGGGTCACCTTTTGGGGGAGGCTCTTACTCCTTACCTGACAGAAAATAAGGAAAAGGTCAAGGTGCTATCTCACATTGTTAAAAAGATGGGCAGACACAGGGAAGGTCATCCTTTCCGGAAGTCAAAGTGACTCGAGCCGGATCCCACCCATCGGCGGAAGACTAGTACTGCACTTCCACAAATGGGAAAGCACCACCACAGACACCTGGATTCTCACTACCATCAGAGATGGTCTGTCTCTGGAATTTCTAACCCTCCCCCTCCTGCCCCCTATCACGAAACCCCATGAAACAAGGCCTCATGGAGGAGGCCATTCATCATCTGTTAAGCATAGAGGCAATAGAGCGGGTACCCCCAGATCAATGGGGACTAGGCTTTTACTCCATCCTGTTCATGGTTCCAAAAGCCTCGGGAGGATGGAGGGCGATCCTAGATCTCAAAGCTCTAAATTCGTTCCTAGTGTACCACAAATTCAAGATGCAGACTCTTCATTCCATTCTAGGCAGCATTCGGACGGGGGATTTTCTCACATCCATAGATCTGACAGAAGCTTACCTGCACATTCCCATTCATCCAAATCACAGACGGTTTCTCAGATTCAGGTATTTCAACCATCATTATCAGTACAAGGCCTTGCCATTCTACCTATCATCAGCTCCAAGGGTTTTCACCAAAATCCTGGCAGTTCTTCCGCCCACTTCAGGTTGGTAACCTTGACCATGGATGCCAGTCTGTTTGGATGGGGGGAACATTTACATTTTCAATTCGCTCAGGGGCGGTGGTCTCCAAGGGATCTCAAGAAAAGCATAAATTGGTTAGAACTCAGAGCCATATATCTGGTACTTTGCCTTTTCCACAGGAAGGTGGCAGGCTGTCACATGCTGGTTCTGACGGACAACGTGTCAGCAAAGGCCCATGTCAACAGACAGAGTGGCACTCAATATTGGACCTTAATGTCCGAAGCCCAGTATCTGGGGTCATGGGTGGAACGGAATCTGTTGTCCCTAAAGGCGGAACACATTTCAGGGGTGGAGAACCATCAGGCAGATTTTCTGAGTCGATCTACGATAGATCATTCAGAGTGATGTCTGCATCCCCGTCTCTTCTAGGAGATTACTCACTGTTTCGGTCGACCCAACGTCGACCTGTTTGCATCTCTGGTGAACGCTCAGCTCCCTCAGTTTCTCTCTCAGTACCCATCTCAGGGTTCGGAGGGAGCAGACGCCGTCCACAGTCCTTGGCCGGTGGGCCTTCTATATGCATTTCCACCTCTTCCCTTGATCCTGGCCATCATCAGGAAGCTGTTGCAGGAACGAGCAGAGCTAATCTTTGTGGCACCGTATTGGCTGAGGCGTCCATGGTTCGCAGATCTCATGAACCTCGCCGTAGCTCCTCCATGGCAGATTCCTCCAGAGAGGATAATTCTAATGCAAGGGGCTAGATGGCACCCGGATCCACAGTCGCTGCAACTAGCCATCTGGCATCTGAATGCCAGTTCTGATGTGCGGATCTTATTCTTCAAGAGTGATATCTATGATCCAAGCTTCTAGAAGGCTGGCGACAAACTGGATTTATGATGCCACTTGGAAGAACTTCTGTGACTGGTGTACCTGTAAGGGTTTGTCTATATCTTCCATCAATATTCCAGTAATTCTTGAAAACCTCATGGATGGAGTGGATAAAGGTTTAGTGCCCAACACCTTGCATAGGCAGGTGGCCACTCTTTCTACGGTGTTCACCTGTGCCAACTCCACTCCATTGTCCCATCATCCCAGAGTTTGGTCCTTTATGAAAGGAGTCTCCAATACCAGATCTCCAGTAGTACACAGGTATCCCTCTTGGGAACTATCTCGAGTTCTACAGGCACTCACAAGATCTCCCTTTGAATCTATCGGGTCTTGTCCTCTTCGTATTTTGTCACACAAGGTGGCATTCCTAGTGGCTGTTACATCAGCGAGGCCCGTATCAGAGATGGCTGGACTCAGGAAATTGTACTACCAAACTTTTGTCCCAATCTTCTCACACACTAGAGAAGCAGTGGCATTCCCTAGACATATGCAGGACAGCTCCTTTTCGCAAGTCGGAGGCATTATTTGTATGTTTCCACACAGCTTCCAAGGGACAGAAGGTTTCCTCATCTACTATAGCCAGGTGGATTAAAGCCTGTATCGCTCAGTCTTACCAGGCTTACTCTTTACCTGTCCCTAGTTGCCTGACAGCGCATTCCACTCGGAGCGCTTCCACGTCAGCGGTGTGGCAAACTCAGGCATCCATAGAAAACATCTGTAAGGCGGCTATGTGGTTGTCCCCTTCTCCATTCATTCGCCACTACAAGCTCGATAAGTTTGCTTCTGCAGAGGCCTCTTTTGGCCGTCGGGTTCTACAACAAGTGGTCCATTTCAATGCCGACACTTAACCAACCTGCTTCCCACCCGTGGGATCATAGGGGCTTTGGTATGTCCCATTCATGGATTCTACATTCCCTACATGCTGGAGAAGGGGCGTTGTCTTACCTGAACACCTTTTCTCAGCATGAGGAATGTAGAACCCACCCCCTCCCTGATTATTATTATTGGCAGTTAGGTTAGTGTCAGCAGTTCAGGAGCCATCATGTCACACAATCATTAGCTTCGCCCTTTTTAAAACTGGGGCATGCTCAGACCCTGCAGGGGCGTGGCAACTTTGATTGTTTGGTCTGTTTGGGCTAAAACACTAAAAGAACCCATTTGTGGATTCTACATTCCTCATGCTGAGAAAAGGCGTTTAGGTAAGACAACACCCCTTTTCTGACATTTTTTTTTGTTTATCTGTTAGATTTTTAACTATCACTTTAGTTTTTTCTGTTTATCTTCAGTCCAGCTATCTCTTCAAACTGTTTTATCTTTTCCAGTAATTTAGGAATCATCTCTAAAGGTTCCTCCAGGATAAATACCAACATCTACAAATACTTGCAATTTATAAGTTTCACCTTTTATTTCCAGTCCTTTAATTTCTGGATATTGTCTAATATTTCTATTTAAAATGTCCAAAGATAAAATAAATAGGAGTGGAGATAGTGGACATCCTTTTCTTGTGCCTTTTCTTATGTTAAAATCCTCTGTATAGTCTCCATTTACAATTACTTTTGATGTTTGATTATGATATATTGTCTTAGTCATATTTATGAAATTTTGTCCAAAGTCCATTGTTTTTAGTTGTTGAATCATAAATTGCCAGAAAACATTATCAAATGCCTTTGGAAAATCTAAAAATACTAGTGCCAATTGTTTCCCTGGATGCATTTCATAATATTCCAATATGTCCATTATAACTCTTAAGTTATTTTTTATTTGTCTCCTTAGTAGAAATCCATTTTGACCTGGATGTATGAATTCACTCAGAAATCTTTTCAATCTCTCAGCTATTATTGAAGTAAAGATTTTATAGTCCACATTTAGTAATGATATCAGTCTGTGATTTTTTATCTGTGTCAAATCTGAGTCCTCTTCTGGTATCAAAGAAATATTTGCTTCTGTCCATGTGTTTGGGAGTTTAGCCTCCAATAAAAGTTCCTTATACACATCTTTCAATGGTTCACTTAGTGTATCTTGTAGACATATGTACAACTCTGCTGGAAGCACATCAGATCCTGGTGGGGTTTTTTTTCCTCATTTTTTGTCTTCTTATCACCTCTATCAGTTCCATAATTGTTATTTTCTCATTTAACATAGTTTTAAAGTTTTCTAGAAATTTTGGTAAATTATTTTTTTCCATATATTGAACCATTTTCTCCCATGAAGTTTCTTCCATATCATACAGTTTCTCATAATATTCTTTAATTATCTTTTTATTACTTCATTTTTAAATTGTAAACAGCCTTTTTCATCTACTAAGTTTATCATTTTTTTTCTTTTTCTGTTTTTTAAGTGTATAAGCTAGCCATCTTCCTGGTTTATTTGTATTTTCAAAAAAATGTTCTGCCTTCCAAACTGAATCCAATCGATATTTTGTATTGTTCGAATTGATTAAGATCCCTTCTGGCATTAACCATCTGAAGTTTACACCTTTTGCAATTAACTTTGCAGGCAGAAAATGATATTGTTTCGGGTGTCCCTTATTCTCTTAAGGATATGCTTCAACACCACAATTTCTTTATTTTTGTATTGTAATAGGTTATCCATAATGTTTCTCAGTATCTCATCTCTTATTGTTTTCTTTACAAATCTTACATGAACTTCTCTAGGTAGTTCGTTTCCTTGTGTAGCTTGAATTCATTCTGAATATTTCATCCATCTCCTATTGAGCCTCTGCCAGTAGATTAATAATCACTTCTGCTATATCTTCCTCCTTGCCTTGAGGTATATTCTGGAATTTCTCCATTTCCAAGGCTGCAATTGCTCCTTCTAAGCTTTGATTTGCTTGTTCTAGCCTTTCATTTTCTTCCATTATTGCCTCCATTTTTATCAGTTTCTTCTGATTTATCTTCCATTTTCTGAATACTTTGTTCATTTTTAGCAATCATTTGTTGATGGGCATCAAATTGTGTCTTTATATCAAGCAGTTGCTCATTTAGCTTATCTAGGTTGTTTTTTGTCTCTTCATTATTTTTCTGCATTGTTTCTTGAATTAACTGTAGTGTAGCTTGCATCTCTTTTTGAAAGCTGTTTGTCTTTTCTCATTGTAACATTGTTTCAATAGATCCCTGACTTGCTGGACTAGATGTCACAGAAGAGGGTACAGAAGAAGTTTCTTTCATGATTTTAGTGAGTTTTGGTGCACTCGTTTTTCAATTAAACAGGTTTTGTAAATCCACAAAGAGAAAAGGGGAAAAAGCCAACTGCCATAGGCTATAATCCAACCATGAAAAAAGCCAATTGCTTTAGGTTAATCCAAATGTTCCCATTAATTCAAAAATATAAAAAGCCCTCTATTTCCAAATAGTTTCTATTATAGTTATATCCAGGGTTAAAAGATATGATTGTAAAGAGTTTTTTCTAGTATAAAGTCACACACAGTTCTTTTTGTTTACAACAGGTATTAGTCCAAGGTCAGCAACTTCTCCAATTCTTTTTGTATTGTTGTAGCATCTCATCTCACCACTAGATGTCCTTATTGACTGTAATGTCTATATTCAAGTTTAGAAAAGTTTTTTTAATGCTTTCTCACAAAAGATAAATAAATAATTAAAAAATTCCACATCATAAAGGTTAGAAAAATTTTCTTTAAATCAGTTCCAGTTTCATTTTTTATATTCTTTTATATTCCTTAATTTCATTCCCCCATTTAAAAATTTTTACTGCTTTTAACTCCCTTCTTCCCAAGTCTTCCTGGGGTCTTTGCTTTGGAAATTATCCAATCTGGGGATTCATATTTCTAAGCCCACAGGGAAGAGAAATAAAAAACAGTCTCACCCAGATGTCAGCATGTTGTTGACAATCAGCTGTTTAGCGGCATGCTGTGGCATGCCGCAGTTCTTCGTTTCTTTCCCAGTTGTCTATGAATTGGGCTGCCTGTGCATTTACTGGCAGCCTTTCTCCTGTCCATTTGAAATGGTTCCTTGGTTCATTTGGGCTGACCGCTGTTGGCTCCAAGTTTCCAAGACTTCCCTTCCTCTTTATCGCCTCTCCAGGGCAACTTTCCAACCCCTTGGGATCTCCAGACAGAGTGAAATCGGGCTAGAAAACCAGAGCCCCAATTTCTTTTGCCCGTGTTGTCATGACACCAAACCGGATATCTGCAAAGAGGCTTCTTTGCCCACCCAAAAGTATGATTCACAAATAATTTCAGGTAAAGCAAAAGTGTTTAATAACGGAGGTTAAGTCTTTATACAGGGTACAGAAACAAATTAAAGATTCATTCATTATACAGTATATGATTCATTAGTAAACAATAAATCAAACTATAAGAGACATGAGAAATGACAGACATCCTTAAAGACACCTTGTGGTGAGTTGGGTGGCAAATAAATTTAATAAGTAAAATATAATATAATATAATACAATACAATACAATACAATACAATACAATACAATACAATACAATACAATACAATACAATACAATACAATACAATACAATACAATACAATACAATACAATACAATACAATACAATACAATACAATACAATACAATACAATATAATATAATATAATATAATGTATCTTCTCCTTTATGTAATATATTTTGCCCTGGCTGGTTTCACTCAAGGTGTCCAGAATATGCTCCTTATTGTTTGGTTTAATAATGGAGTAGTTTTTTCATATTAAAAAAAAGAAAGAAATGACTTTAGCTAAAAAGAAAAGATAGTTTCCTCAACTTCAAAAGGAGGCATAATGCCATGGTAAAATGCTAATATCAACTTTATTTTTTTTTAAATATTTTTATTGATTTTTTTCTAATTTTAACAGAAAAAAAAAGCTAATCATATCAACTCTTAATATACAAATAAACAATCAACAACAAAACATAAATACAATTTCCAATACTTCTAATAATAATAACTCAACTGAAAATAAACATCTCAAACAATTAACCATCATCCTTCTCTAACTCAATCCTATTCTTCCCCCCTCTTATCAACTTCCACTTAAATCAGCCTTCAATCCACCAAAGGCCACCCAAACAACCCATTAGTAACAATAATTAATTATTCTTCCACCAACCCCAAATACAGTTGCGAAAACATCATATCTAAAATTATACGGCTTCCCAGAGTGATTACAGGGTATAACAAAAGAAAGCCCCACTACATCAAACAAAATTATTATATGATCTTAACAAGAATTTTAAACTATATAATATGTGCCTTCTCTAAATCAAATCAATCTCTTACACAGAATACAAAAAAAAAGGAAAAAAAACTCATCTTATTAAAATTAAACAAATAATATTAACAATAACAATATCAATAAATCCCTCAATTCAAAATAATAATAATAATAATAATAATAATAATAATAATAATAATAATATTCTTATTCAATTTAATTTGTCATAATATATCTTAATATATATCTTCATATAAACATCCTCTTCTAAACCTTACTTATAATATAAACAATCAACTCATCTTGTTAAGAATAATATTTATCATTAACATCTAAACCGTCAATCTAAGTCAAATCTACTAAATTTAATTTGTAGTAATATATCTTAAAATATCATTTAAGCATCCTATCTTACAACTTACTTATAATCTTAATCTTTAAATCAACCCATAATCTTAGATTAACCTTAATTCTCTCATTTAGTTATAAATTTCTTTTAATCAATCAACTTCTGGACTCTCTCACTTGACAAATAAACCTCCATAATAAAAACAAACTATTTATAGCATTTCTAACTTACATTCCAATCTAATGTCAAACCTAGATCACCAAAACAAATACATCCTTCATCAATTTAATTATATCAACCTTTAGTCATCTTACTCATAATCTTAGTCCTTAATTCAATCCATAATTTTAAATTACCCATAATTCCTTACCTACAATTTTAAATTTCATTACTTCAAGCGAATTCTAGGTTTTTTTTAACCAAATAAAACGCCATAACAAGGCCACCCTTCCAAATAATAAGTCTCTCTTCTGTATTTCTTCAGCCCCGTAAATAAATTGCTTCTTAAATTGAGTCTTCCTTTCTTGAATCAAATCCTCTTGCTTTCCATAAATAAACTGTTCATCAAACAGGATCCAATTCGCTTTATAGTCTAATTGCTTCATAAAGTAAAACAATGTCTCTCTTTTGTCAATTAAGTCCTCTTCTTGCTGCCCAGCTAGACAGAATTCCCCTTCTTGAAACAAAACCTCTTGCTCTCCATAAACAAACTTTTCATCTAACAAAATCCAGTTATAGTCTTCATTCTCAAAACCCTCCTCTTCCCTTCCCTGTTGATCTTCTAATTTCTCTTGTGTTGTGTAGTAATCAGCAGACAATTGTAAATCAGTTTCATTTGAGGAAAAGATTTCAGTTAATTGATCTAACTCTTCTCCATGTTCAGATTGTGAAATAAATTGTTCAGCAATCGGTTGTACATCAACTTCATTTGGAGGAAAGAATTTAGCTAATTTAAATAATACTTCTGTAAAAGCCTCTTTCAAAAATGCTTTAAACTCTTTAACCTCTTGCGCAAGAATCTTCTGTGTATCAGACCTTTTTTCATAAAATTCATCAGTACAATCCAACTTAGGTTTAGCATTTGGCTGTAAATTCCACTCCATTTTAAATTTCAAATCACAGCCGTCTCTCTAGCTGCGCTTGAGAAAACAAGAAGAGAGAAAAAAGTAACAAATTCCACTTTCACTTTCCAGCACTTTCCCTAACAATGAAAACAGTGAAAGCTAAACGCCATTTTGAAACATTGTTGATTGTAGACGTTAGAAATGTATAACCAAAAAAAAACAACAATAAAAATACTTGCAAACCATTTAAAACTCCTGTAGTCATTCAGCCTGCTTACAGTCTCTCCAGTGTTGAATTTTAAAAAAGCAGAGGTGGTCGCGGCGTCTTTCTCTGCCCGAAGACAGAAGCGTCTCTGGATAGGAGCGTCCTCCGGAGCTATAGGGAGCTCACTCTTAATCCCTGAAAACTTATTTTCCAGGGATTTAAGAAGGCTCAACCTTGCTCCCAATGCTCTTCACCTCTCCTTTGCCCGGAGAGGGGATTTTTCACCGCGAAAAAACAGCTGATGTGCGCTGTTTTTCGCGGCTTTACAGATCCAGATGACGGAGTCTCACAAAGGAGACCCTGGCGGCGCCGGCGGAGCCACCGGAAGCCCTAATATCAACTTTATTAAAAGGCTAATAATAAAGCCTAAAATTCCAAATAACATTTGTATGCATAACCCAATTCCAAAAATTCAGATTTAAGACTAGCATTCAGTTTAGAAATAGCATTGGTTGCCTTTGATGGTGATCTGTGGTGGAGCCGGGAATGGGGTGACACATCCATCCTGGTGCTTCTTGATCTCTCAGTGGATTTAAGTATCATGTTATCCTTTTGAGCTGCTTTGAGACTGCAATTGGGATGCACTATTTTGCAATAGTTTTCTTCTTTATGACTGGTTTCAATTGATATTGATAGAGGGTGAAAGTTTGTGCTTATGGCCCCCCATTAGTGGGAAGTCACAAGGTTTGACTCTCACTCTCCTTTTGTTTAACATTTACATGAAACTATTATTTGAAATCATCCATTGGTTTGGGATCAGTTACACAAATTAGTCCCAGACTCATCAAGAGACACAATCAAAGTCCTTACCTGATGCCTGGGGGGTTACACAAGAAGTCTCCCTTTTCATTCCTCTCTGGAATGACATCTGTCTGGAGATCTTTATTGTTCCCACTTAACATTTTTTTTGGCAACTTTTTAAAAACCCTGGTTGTTCTCCCTGGCTCCAACTTAGCATAGTAGTCAAGCCAAATCAGGTTTCTATTTGGGGGGGGGAGTTGGTATCCTATTGGTTTTTTTTGTGTGTGTGTTTGTATGTGTGTGTGTGTGTGTGTGTGTTAATGGGTTGGTCTTCTAGTCAATTATACTTTCTTTATTTGATAACTATTGTTTTTTTAATTATCTTTTAATGGTAAGACCCCATCAACCCTCAGAACTGTTGTGCAATCAGGTGGCTTCCAAATTGGAAAAAAAATAAATTAAATTAAACTATTTATAGGTATTTGGGTTATCTAACAAAATGCATGAAATGAAATGTGCACAATACACAAAGTCTGATGTATTCAAAACAGAAAAGAATATTATTATGGACTTTCTGATAAAGGAGTTTATAAGTCCTGAAAATTCACTACAATTCAGATGATGATGATGATATCCATTCAATCATGTCTGATTCTTGGCAATTCCATGGGCCAGGTCTCTCCACATCTTCTAATCTTGCACTACTTCTTTGGCATTGCCTATAGATGAAGAAAATGTTTTTTTATATAAACAAAAATAGAATGATACAGAAGCAATGCAGTTTCTGAAATAAATTCAAATGAAAGTAGTGTAAATATGATGCACTCACCTTGTCAGGAATGGGACAATAATATGGTGTACCACATTCACATTAAAAACGGAATCCAAGTTTACATCTGAATTTTCCAACTTAAGCTAGCCATGGCCAGTGTGTAATGATATGGTAGGAAACTAGGAATAAATGGAAATAACATAACTCTGAAGAATTACAGAACAGAGATTTATAGATTATTTTTGCCATTTATTTTTTGTTAGGGCTTCTGACAGTTTAGAGGGAATTGTTTGTTTAACTTCCACAGTTGCTATGCCAACCAGGAACACTGAAGTGAAGTGTCAGTCATCTAAGGAGACCTTTTCATTTTTTGCCCAAAGATAAACCGATGGATTAAATCAAGGACAAAGGTGGATCTGTCTTCAGCTGTCTAATTTGATTCTAAAACAGAAACAAAGACAGAAATAGAACTGATGGTGGAGAGTATTATGGTTTTAAAACTATGAAAATTACCAACAACTAAGGCAAATTTTAAAAACTATGGAAATGTTTATGGAAATTGTAACATTTTGGAGATTACAAATGAACATTAAAAGGATTCAAGATCTAGCATTTACTGGGTCTGTCCTATCTTAAAAAGAATTCTATGAATTTTGATGAGTAATTATGGATGGGGGAACTCAGCATTGATGTGTCAGGCAGGGAGATGTAATATCAATTATCATTTAGCCATAGACCAAAGACAACATCACTCATACCTTACATATTTTTAGGCTTTTTAATCCTACTTCTTAAAAATGGAAAGCTGTAGTTGGACTAGAACCTGGTCACTTCACCATTAGTTCTGGACTCCTATAGTGTATAGTTGTTAAAAAGGCACATAGATGAATCTGTAATGGCATGTTACAAACTATGGTTCCTAGGCCTCAGGCCTTCAAAACCCATTTTCTTTGGCCCTCTGGCACCCCTTTCACATTGTTGACAAAATGTGAGATGATTTGATTTTTTTTTTTACATGAGGTTGTCTGTAAACGTAAGATATAAAATCAGCAGGGCTTGTCACAGATTTCCTCCATAACCCCACTAATTTCTTGATAGTTAATTTCACTAACAATGAAAAAGTTTCAGTCCTCTTTGGGGATCCAGTCACTAAATAGGTAGGTATTGGTGAAAACATTCTTGGCTTTACCTTATAGTGCTGGTCCAAATAATTTTATTTATTTCTCTTCAGAGCCTGGTTACTGCCCAAGAACCTCTGAAAACCGTTTGATTGTAGTTTTATTAGCCAGTCCTTCAGAAAGTGTGTCTTTTAGGATTATATATATTTAGGTTTTTCTTATGTCTTGACCTTCCTCATTTAGGAGAGGATAACTACATAAAGTCTCTATGGTTATTAAAACTAAATTAGTTTGTTTGCTGATTTATTTTAGACTCAATATGACTTTTCTTCCCTGGAGCCTTAAGGACAGAACAGACTTCTCTGGCACTGCACCTGAAGAACATAGGTGTCTTGTTTGTAGTCAATTACATAGGTGTTGCATTTATACATTCTGGTTAAGGAATACTCAAACAGCAAACCACAGAACAAGAAATCAGATCAACCAATCAGCACATAGGATGAGCACCTCTACATAATGTGCAGCTGGGATTTGGGATTTATATCAGCCTGTCTGGGGCCATCTACAACCTATGATTGCTCATCAACCCCTTCGCAGCATAGGTGTTAAGTACTTCGTTCACGTGTGAATGATGAATACACATGGTGATGTTAAACAGCTCTTTCTTCTTCTTCTAACAACACCCAAATGAAAACAAAAGGCTTGCAGGCCCCTTTATACGGCCAGAAACCCATACAATGACAAGCAACAGTAACAGAGCGCTTTCGCACCTTGCACATGTGCACAAGGCCAGTGCTGCTCATTCTGGTCCCGGGCAGCTTTGGAATGCCGGGACCAATGCAATGTCCCGAGCCTGCTTTTGCAGGCTCAGGACACAACAATAGGTATATGGCAATGGCCATAGGCCGTTGCAATCAACTCTAAATCAGCCTTTAGGCTCCTCTTTATTTCTGTTGGAGAAAAGTTCTCTTAGCATTCTTCTCCCTTCTCAGTCACCTAAGTGACACGGTTTCAAGTCTGTCCCTGTATTAAATCTCCAGGACCTTTCTTAAGAATCTGCATAGTCTGGTGAAGCACCCAAAAAACATAACCAACTTTTTCTTGGGCAACCTAAGCACATGGTCAAGCAAACATAAGTTCAGATTTTTTTAAAAAATCAAAACATGGCATAGCATTGACTTTGAAAGCATCTAGCAGATTCACCCATTCTTCCTGTACTGGAAAAAGAAAAAAGAAAAGAAAGTCTTCTGTTTGCAGTTTCAGCAATTAGCACTTAGCTTTCTATGAATTCTTCTATCTCTATTCTATTCACTTTGTTTCAATTTAAAATAGTAAAAGAGATTTTTGAAGAACCAAAACAGTGATGGTGATTGTAATGGGGAAAAAAAAATCAATCTAAAGCACTTTTTACTAGGTCATCCAAAAGTTTAAAACAGATTATCTTTTTCCAGGTTTCCTGATTTTCTGCGCTGAAGTGTCATTGGAAATGTGAAAATTTGTCTGCTTTAGGCAAACTAAAGATCTCTTGCACATTTTATCTAAAACAAAATAGAAAGAAAATTCAGAGGCTGCTACCGGAGTAACTTTGTTTTTCATAAAGGGAAAGGAGTTTAGATAGGATAGCCAGAATATCTTCAGCAAATCCTGAGATCAATAGTACATATAAAGGAAATTTCAATGATACCGCAGAGGAAAAAATAGTGAAAGGTAATCAACTGACATATCCTTGTAACCAGATATATATGCAATGTTTGAACATGTGAAACTACTTTTAGATCACCAGTATTAAATAGGTACAGTGTATTATATTTGATGCATATTATAGTAATATTATAGTGTGCTTATATGTTAATTTATGGAACTCCAGCCCATCAAAAATCATCCCCAGCTTTCCATAAGAATACATCAGGTACTTTACCTTGTCAGTTCTTAACACAGAAGTCTTAATTCTTAATTAGAAAGCATGAATGTGAACAATTGTTATATGATTGACTGCAGAAAATGTAACTGATTGCATGTATCTTTTTTAATTCACTTGCAAAGGAACTGATTTTGATAATCTAAAACATCTTAAATATACTTCGAAAAACAATTTCTAAGGATTTGGAAAGATTTGTGGATTTGCAAGATTAATATCTAAAAATATTAATGAAAGTTGTCACCAAGGAGCCATGGTGGTGCACTGATTAGAATATAGTATTGCAGGCAAACTCTGCCCACAGCCTGGAGTTCCATCTTGATGGGGCTTGAGGTTGACCTCAAGAAAGTTCCATCCTTCTAAGGTCATTAAAATGAGAACCCAGATTATTGGGGGCAATATGATGACATTGTAAACTATCCAGAGAGTGCTATAAAGCACTTGGAGCAGTATATAAGCTAAGTGCTATTGCTATTATACTCTCCTCTGTTATTATGAGCACAGTGGTCAGAATGCAGTACTGCAGGCTACTTCTGCTGACTATCAGCTTCCTGCAGTTTGGCAGTTCGATTCTCACCAGCTCAAGGCTGACTCAGCCTTCCATCCTTGAGAGATCAGTAAAATGAGGACCTAGATTGTTGGGGGCAATAAGCTGACTCTGTAAACCGCTTAGTGTAAAGCACTGTGAAGTGGTATATAAGTCTAAGGGCTATTGCTATTACTATTATTCTTTTCTTAATTTCTACTCAGTTCCAGTAAAGATTTTAAACTATTGCTTATCAAACAGTTAAAAGATCATTCTAAATTTGGGGCAAAATATAAAAGATGGAGTATATACTTCCCTTAGAAAACTAGAAAACTAATCCTGGGTTTTTTAAAGGTTTTTATTTTTTCCAAGAAGAAAATTATGTTGATGTGATGTAGCCATGATCACTACTGTTCAATGAATATCAGCAGCACTAATGAGCATGTGGCAATGTAGCACAGTACTGAGTAATGAAATATAGTCATACTTTAGTAATGCTGTCCTCTGAGACACATATGCATTTATGATCTATTTAGGAAATGTTGAAAGAGATTAATTTTTGATTAAACTGCCCTAGATTACAGGAAATGAATAGATACATAATACAGTTCTAAAATTATAGATCAAACCATCATGTACATGAATAAACATGTACATATGCTCATATAAATACACATTTATATGAATAGACACGTGAATATATATATATGTGTGTGTGTGTGTGTGTGTGTATGTGTATGTGTATGTGTATGTATATGTATATGTATATGTATATGTGTGTGTGTATATGTATATATATGTGTGTATATATATATATATGTATGTATGTATGTATGTATATGTATATGTATATGTATATGTATATGTATATGTATATGTATATATGAATAAACATAAACCTGTTTGCTATCTTCTGGCTTTAATAAAATTGTATTGTCATATCTGTAATTGTAGTGTGAATAACTTCATAATTACAGTGGAAGATATGACTAAACAATACTATTCAAAAGGCAAAGTATTATTCATTTAATACACTGCAGTAAGCCAATAAGTAACTGAAATATGACATTAACATGAGGCTTTGCAGACTTAGTTTTATGAGTTGCATGATAGCTATATATAGGGTTAAAAATAAGAATAATAGTTTGTGTATGTCAATCTTCACACACACACAAACACACGCACCAATATATAAAAAACTGACATGTTGCTGAGAAAAACAAATTGAAATAGAAAGGTTAAATCAGCACTTGCAATGAATTCAAGAATGGCACATCCATTCTGGGAAAGAAAAAAAATCCTTCCTCACATGACTTAGGGGTGTGTGTGTGTGTGTGTGTGTGTGTGTGTGTGTGTGTGAAGATTGATAGGATATTTCTAATATTTGCCAATTACAGAACATTTTTAGGATAAGTGATTGGTATCTCATATTATAATAATCTTACCTGCATAGGATCCTATGGATAAGGCTCCAATTCCATTGGAAATATTGGGATGAAAACACTGTTCTATGTGAACTTCTCTTATGAATATATTAAAAATGCTGCTTGTGAGAACAGAATTTTGTACTTCCAAATCACATAGAACTACAGAAGAAATAAGAAGAGACTTCCCCTGGATCGAGTTGGGACACAAAATTGCCGTGCCTTGAATCTATTCAATGAAGCTAGTCAGACAGCTTTTGAATCTCCCTACTGGAAATGTTGAATCATTTCCACCTACTCATACATCCAACCCTAATATATAACATAATTCTTCCATTTTAGTACTCAGTCATAAAACAGCTCCTTCTGCTAGCTTTCTTTTTTCCTATCATTTTTTTTTCATTTTCTTTACAAGAATTCTGTTTTGCCATTTTTTTCTTTTACTGTAAATCACAGTGTTTTCACACCTTTTGAATCTGCACTGGCTTTATTTATTTATTGACTTTAAAATATTACTGTTTGCTGCATATCTCTTTATATGAGAGGTAAATGTCCAAACTTTTATCCTTCAGATTTATGCTGAATACCATATATTCTTTATCATTGGAAGCTTAATTTGAAAAATATTGACCATCAAATTGACTCAGTTCACTTCATTAATTGTATTTGTATAGGGAGATGCATTAAGCATCACCAGCTTTCTTGCCTAATATAATATACAAAATAAAGACATTCTTTATCTTTATCTTTCTTTATTTTGACTTATATGCCGCCCTTCTCCCCAGACTCAGGGCGGCTCACAACAGAAATACAAGTACAAAAATATATAAGTAATTTAAAATAGTAGTATGATATAAAACTATACTCACTCATACAACATACACTCCCAATCAAAGGCCCAGGGGTAGAGCGCAGCTCACACGGCCCAAGCCTGTCTGCATAGATGTGTTTTTAAAAGTTTTCGGAAAGCTAGGCTGGGGCAGCAACAGAGAAGGCCCTAGCCCTAGGTCCCACCAGACGGCACTGTCTAACAGATGGGACCCGTAGGAGGCCAACCCTATGTGCCCTAACCGGTCGCTGGGATTCATGAGGCAGAAGACGGTCCCGCAAGTATCCTGGCCCATTGCCATATAGGGCTTTATAGGTCATAACCAACACTTTATATTGTGTTCGGAGACCAATTGGCAGCCAGTTTTCTGAAGAAAAAGGAATGATGAATTCCTTGACACATTCTCATTGCAGAAAAAATGCATAGGTAAGTAACCAATGAGTTTGTACTAGGAAAATAAAGATAACATGAACTTGCTATTAGAGGAAGAAAGGGTTTTGGCCCCAAAAGCTTTGTTCTTACTTCAATAGTGTAACAATAAAAAGTTAATATAGAGTAGACAGTAAGAAAAGTCTCTTCTTCTTTTCATGGTAATTTTATACCCATATTCATAAATGCAGATTCACATTTGTTGTTTTTGATCTTCGTTATTGTTTGTTCAAAAATGCCTGTCAGAGTCCCAAAAACAGGTGAACTGAGAAGCAGAGATAAAAGAGACCACTCCTAACCAAAATATTTTCAGCATTCAGGCTCAGCATATATTTAAATGAGTCTCAGCACCAGACCTACCTAAAATGATAGGAAACACTTCTTTTGTATGTTCCTGAACAATTTTGCAGCAGAAGTGAAGCATATATCATTCAGTGTGAGAAAAAGGAGCTTCAAGGAGTAACTAGATCAAGAGGGATCATCTGGAGCTCTATTCACTACTGTTGCTTTACTAATAAATACCATATTAGTTAGTATCTTATGTATTAGAAAAGCAAGCAAAACGTATTGCAATCCATGCTCCTAAAAGTGCAGCATAGCAGACAGATTGATTGGAAGCTGAGTTAGACATGATATTACATATCAGTGAAAAATAAAACTTATCTGGAAGGCAAGTATTTCAAAATGAATTATGCATTTTCTGAGGCAAGCAGATATTTTTGCAAAGAACTTAGATGTGCAGAAATATAATTAAATGATGATCAAAGGTTTGACAAGAAAAAGCTTTGAAAAATTGCCAGTTATAAAATGGAAACTTTGAGTACAGTTCTGTACACAGACGCAAACAGAAAATCCCATGACCCAAATATTAGAGGGGTGACCGATTTTGCTGTTCTTCAGGATTGTTGATTTCACACTATGGCAGGACATATGTACATTTTTCAGCAATAATTTTTAGCACAGAAGCTAAAAGGAATATAATTTTGCTTCCCCATTCTTATTGTAGGCCAGTTCTTGCAACACTATTCTTCTTTCTTTGGCAAATATTCCATCATAAGTTTCTAATGTCTTTGTTGCTAACCCCCCTCTCACTTTCCATCTCTTCTTGCTGATACATTGTTCTTCTTCATAGGTCCATCTGCATTCAGAGAAACCTACATATAACAACCAACATTATTTTTTGGTTCATCCTCCAATGTAGGGAAATTACATCCTTTGTTATAATACAGTATAATTAACTACACGTGACTTTTAAAATAATTTCCAAGGCTAAAGTAAAAGCAGTTCCAGGTGCTGTTGGCAATATTCATCACGTTTGCAATTTATTCCTCTGTGGAGCCACTGCACAATTGCCCTGGTTGGCCCATAAACAATATGTATTGTTCTATTAGAGAGATTCTAAACTCTAGCAAGATACAGTTCATTAAAATAGATAAAAACAACATCAATTTCCTCCTCAAATTCTTCATATCAGATGTAGAAGCATGTATGGTTTTATTGCCATATAATCGCTGCTACTAAATAACATTTCAAGATACACATGTTGTAACTTTCAAATTTTGTTCTCATGGAAACAGTGAAAGATGTATCTATAAAAGCAAATCAGATATTGTTTCTTGTGATGTATTTTTGTTCTGTGCTAAAGTATGAAATATAAACACTTAGAAAACAAGTAAGTTACATAGTCAGAAAAAACACCAGTTATATAGTTTTGTTGTCATTTTATAAAGTGGTAGTTGTATCTGTGCAAATGATGCCTGCTTTCCCACGTCAAAATAAAGTCAAACAAAATGAGTAATCATTAAATATTATTTATGTTTGTCCTTGTTTATTTCTACATTGCCAAATCAAAAATAACAAAGCAATAAAACTACAAAACTAATTAAAACATCAATAATATACATAATTAAAATGAAAAGTGAAAAAAATTCAAACTAGCAATACCAATAAATACATAAATAACACAACCAAATGTACATTGAAAATGGAACACAACCATTCAGTTGAAATGTAAACACAGCAACAATTAACATGTCCACTAAATGCTCTTCAACAGACTTCTATTTTAAACATCTTCCAGAACATTAAGATAATGATGCAGCTCTTAATGCCAAAAGAAAGCTTTACAATAAGGTCAAAGTAGTAACTGACTTGGCTTCATTCCCCTACGTCATATAAATGGCATAACCAGAAACCAGAGCATTATCAAATGGGCTGATTCAGTTAGGTGAAGTGTTTCTTCAAGTATCAGAGCACTAAGAGTCAGGATTGCCTCAATTATTTCCTTCCACCTTAATTGAAATTCTTATTTTAAATTATTTGATACAGTTATAGAAGCAGCCATAATATGCTTCTTCTATTTTTGTTTTCTGAGCTTATATCTGGCGTTTTGTGTATTGTGTGTTTTACTTTAAAAATTCTTGTAAGTTAGCAACATACAACAGCCTATATGAACTCTGATTTAATCACAAATCAAAATTCCATGAATTGAATTGAATTGAATTGAATCACAGATCAGAATTCCATTAGAATTTAAACTGCATTACAATGCTTCTTCACTACATCATTTAGCCAATGGTCTCATATACTTTGATTAAATCACAACATACACAGAAGCCTCACACAGTTGTATAACCATATCAAGATTTCTTATAATACCAATATAATCAATTATTGATTGTATGTATATATACCCCAACACAAACAAAAGGGAGCTTTTAGGTGATAATTCCACAAAATTACCAGATGATGGTGAAACTATAATATGATGTAAATTCATGACAAAAGTGATAGAACGGATTGTAATGAAATAGATTATAATGAAAGAAGTTGCATTAGTAATGCAACCAAATAAAATGCAATTTGGAAAAAAAATGCATTAAATTCATTGTGGATATAACCCCAGAACATATAACATAGAATTATTAATGAAAAACACAATGCATTTTACTTTAAGCACTTTTAAGGTTCTGGGATAGAATATTTGGAAGAATTCACAAAGTTCTGTGTTTCTTCCAAAAATCACAAACTCAATGATTCTGGTTGTAGTTCAGTAGCTTTCTCAAGCATCACAAACCATTTCCTATTGTAGAATGACCAGAGAGAAATGTATTTTGTTTTGTTTTTTTAATCAACATTCTGGTATTCTTTACAATGTTCCATCTCCAGGATCTACGAGGTGCAGATAGTCCTCATTTACCAATCACAGCAGGGACCAATACCTCATTATTAAGTAAATAACAACCATCTTATTTCAGTTTTCCTTTGCTTTACAGTCTGTGGACATTGTAAATGTGAGGATTGGTTATAAAGTAACTTTTTCATCACTGTCAAAACAGCAAATGGTTGTGAAAAGACAATGTGTCTAAATAAGGACTACCTATATACCTAAGTATTTTTAAGTGTATTGACTTTATTTTATTAAATTAAGATTTTTATTTTATTTTATTAAGATAAAGATATTTTTAAATCTATATTAGATATAGATCTATCTATCTATCTATCTATCTATCTATCTATCTATCTATTTATCTATCTATCTATCTATCTATCTATCTATCTATCTATCTATCTATCTATCTATCTATCTATCTATCTATCTATCTATTGCCCTTAAAGATTTTAATCTAAATGGTCAAGTAACTGGTTAAATAAGACTGATTTTTTTAAAAAAATAAAAATAAATAAAATAAAGTTCCCTCAACCAGTTTAGGATTAAATCTACTATGTTTTGCCTATTCCTCTCTCCAAACATGATCAGGAATTTATTCATTAAACTTTATCACCAACTACTAATATTCATTAATATCCAGATTTATATAAAAAAGTTCTACTTTCAGAACTTCCATCCCAACTTTATTCAAAGGAATAGGATACAAATGGGAATATCATGTTTAATAGTAATAAATAGTCAACTGTATTCTGTAATTGGGATAAAGGGAATTCTTGCATCAAACAGAAAATCACCTTTAGTCTTCCAAAGAGCATAAAGTCCTAAAGTATTATCATTACCATTTAATTATCAATATTAATTTCATTTATAGCCCATCTTCTCAAGGGAACTGGTTTTAAGTAAATAAAATATTATACCTGGTGTCATTTATACCAGAGCTTTTCAACCTTTTCACCCATTGTACCACTTTTAGGATATGGCAATATCTTGAGTACCACCAGTCGCCTAGCAAGATGTTAAAAATTTGATGACAAAAAAAAGAAAGGAAAAAAGTGATAAAGTACAGGTAGTCCTCGACTTACAACAGTTCACTTAGTGACTGTTCGAAGTTACAATGGCACTGTAACTTCGAACAGAGCCACAGCCAAGCAAGACAGCGGCCAGCAGCGCTCTTCCTCCTCTCTGAGGTTTTCATTGTTGTGAGCATTTCTGTTGAGGATTGGCAGCGGGGGTGGGGTGAGGGGGGTGTTTGGTTTTTATTCCCCCATCTGCTGGGTGGTTGTAGCAGGTTTTGGTCACTTCACATGAGCCTGGGATACTGTGACCATCATAAATGCCAAACATCTGAATGTAAATCACAAGACCCTGGAGATGCTGCAACATTCCAGCTGATCAGTGCTTCTTCTGGGCTCAGCAGAAGCACCAGAATCAGTGCCGAGCTCTAGCTGGAGCCTGGCGCTGATCCTGGCATTTCCACTGAGCCCTGACAGTCCCGAAGAAGCGTTGATCCTGGTGCTTCTGCTGAGCCCTGACAGCCCTGCAGCTCCAGCCATCTCTCGCTCAGGCTTGTGCGGTGCTGCCACCGGTTCAGCTCATTCCCCTCCCCTGCTACCAATTTTCTAGGATGGTCACGTACCACCTGCCAGGTGCCAATGTACCACAGGTGGTACCCATACCACTGGTTGAAAAGCCCTGATTTATACTGCTTTTGGAGAGGGTTCTAAGCAGAAAAAAAACCAGACATATGCCTTAGATCAGGGGTAGGCAATCTTGGCTCTTTTATGACTCGTAGACTTCAACTCCCAAAATTCCTGAACCAGCATGGCTGGCTCAGGAATTCTGGGAGTTGAAGTCCACAAGTCATAAAAGAGCCAAGATTGCCTACCCCTGCCTTAGATGAAGCTGACCTCTACTTTTAGAATTCAGGTGAATATTGTAGCTCTCCCACTGAAATGGCAATGCCTAGAGCGAACACTGTTGCTGATCAGGACCCTCACTGGCTCTGCAACTATAAAAAAGAGCATCAGATTTTGTTTAGTTGCTGAATCTGATATTTCATTTTTTTTCTGTGACAACAGCATGTGTTGCCATAGTCTGGTTTCTCTTCAGATTGTATAAATCTTTCTTGAATGACAAACCTGTTGAGAGTTACTTGGAGACCCTTCTGGATTGTGAAGCTCCAAATGAACATATTCTGATCCGGTTCCTGCTATGCCATTGTGAAAATCTGGTAGATGCCAGTATGGAACGGAATCTAAGGAGAATAATATCCCTTCTGTTCCATTCTGCTCTTAATTTATTTTCATTGTAACACTATATAGTATTCTACAAAGTTTTATTTAATTAATTCATGATCACTAGCAAGAATCTCTGTTCATTTGGATATAGATGTTTTAGAAGTTCTTTAATTACTTTTTTTAATTTCTTTAATTACAACCCAGCTGAGAGAGCACCAGGGACCCCTCATCCTTTAGGCCCTGATATTTGTCCAGTTTCTCATACTTGTTCTTCCTAATGCTACATCAACCATCACCAGCCCTGGTTCTCCTTGATTTTTTTTATGGAATCTCCCATCTGGACTTGATAGTGTCTAAACTATAGTCTGTGCAGATGTTTCTGTATATAATGCCAGCCATCTGGTTGTGACATTCAGTGTATGTTATTCCTGCCTGCATCTTTCACTTTGCCACTATGTGTTGGTCTGTCTCTGAGGCCTCTTGGCATAGTTTGCATCTTGAGTCTTGTCTAGTCTGGTAGAGCCTTGCTTCTATGGATCTTTCACTTAGAACCATTGTGCTGCTATGTCCAGTGCCTCAGTACTGTTTTTTAGTCCAACCCTTTCCAACCATTGTTAAGATTTCCCAATATCAGCCATCTCATCTATCTGTTGATGGTAATATAGGGCATGGTCTTGTCTTGCCATGATACTTCCGCTGTTTGATTTTTCTCTCATGTCTACTGCTATCTCAGGCATTCTCTCAGACACTCTTTGGAAGTCCCACTTATTGATGTACTCCTGGATGCTCTGGGTTTTCCCCAAGACAGTGGCTTTGACCAGACCAGACCTGCCTCTTACTGACTGGTGTATAGTCTCTGAGTGTTGGCCTTGGGATAAAAAAAAATTGTACATTGTGAGAAGCTTCCAGGTCTTCACACCAGCAGCCTCCTTTGTCCAACTCATTATGCTGGCAGGGTATCTGATGAGTGGCAGGCCATATGTATTGTTGGCATGGATATTGTTCTAACCATTAAGCTAAATCCTCAGGATCTATCTTATCCTTTGGTAGAATTTGAACCCAGTCCTAATGCTCTAACTACTATGCTTTTCAACTGCTCATATTATACATACACATACACACACACACACACATACATATTCATACACACACACATACAAACATACATATATACATACAATAATAACAATGTTTAAAAAACCATCTGAGGAAGAGGAAGATTTAGTGATGGCAAACATTTTTTGACACAGAAATGTTTTGTAAATTAAGAGAGGACAAGTGGAGCCTCATAAAGAGACTAAAGATTGTTTTGGAAAATAGCTTTGGAAAATTAAAAATATGATTATTTAATTTTGCTGACAAGTGATATTGAATTCCTCAATCTTCACTATGCTTGTTTTGCAAAAGTTATGCATAATCACAATAATATTCTTTCTTTCTTTCTTTCTTTCTTTCTTTCTTTCTTTCTTTCTTTCTTTCTTTCTTTCTTTCTTTCTTTCTTTCTTTCTTTCTGTCTTTCTTTCTTTCTTTCTCAAAGTCCTTATTTTTGAAACTTTCTATTTTTGTATTGAAATACAGACATGTATTGAATATAATAGGCCTATACAGGACATTTTAAATTTGCCTTGAAATTTGTGCTATGGAAACAATGCAATTTCTGCTATGAAGATGAAGAGATAATGGGATAGCTTGATCATTTCTTGCAATAACTAGAAGAGGCTTCTGCTTATGCGTTGTGCATTGCAGAAGCCTCTTATATTGCTTACAGCAGTTGGTGGCTTTAAAATCAATGTAAAAAGGCAATGCCTTACTGAAGTCTTTGTCCCAGACAAGCACCCTCCAAGACCTGCAAAGTCCTAGAACAAAAAACTCACTAAAACTTTCCAAATGGTCTTAAAGAGGTCGCACATGTTTAAGTAATTCTCCTCACATATTACTTTATCAGTAATAAAGTTGCTGACAATATTATTTTGTCTTATATAGTTGGATTGCATTTTTTATTTATTTTACTATGTGTGTGCATAAGTATATATACATAAATAATGAAATGAAATGTGTGTCCACTGTAGCATGATTTTCCAAAGCTATAATTCAATATGAAGGAGCATTTTCCTGAACATTCATTTAAGAAAAGGGAGATTTTGTATTATGTCAGTAGATCTTTGTAGTATTTTGCTGAAATACTAGCACTTGGCACCTCTACTTTCAGGCAACTTTCCAGCTGACTAGCAAATAGAAATAATGCACATAGAACAGATGGCCAGAACAGCCTTCAAAATAATAATAACATGTTGAGATGTCTAATGTGTTTTGTTGAGGGCAGGATTTCTATACTCAATATTCAGAACTTGTATTCAGAATTTAATATCCAGCTTCAGTGCTGGGAAAATTTATCTATAATCACCACTGAAAGTAAAGACAACACTCTAATACCTGGGGAATAAAGTTTCAGATTTGGTTTTCCCATTTTCACAAATACTAATCACATTTGCTTGTTTGTACCTCCAACAGTTCACAGTCCATTCTTTTGGATCTTTAACACATTTTTTCTTAACAATAAGAAATGTTACCATCATCCCCTATTATTTATGACTGAGATGGCTTGTTTTGTTACACTTTTTATATATACATTGCTTTCTTGCAATACATTTTTCCACTAAATGTGTATAAAAAATGTGTCCATTAGGAGAAATGCACACAGGAATATACATTTTCTTTTACAATTTTTTCAATCACAAACTGGTAGAGAAATGGGATAATTAGAAAAAAAAGTAAATTCTTATAATAGTTAAGGCACTAGACTAGCAACTGGAAAACAATGAGTTATGGTCCCATTTGAGGCACAAAGCCAGCTGGGTGATCTTGGACCAGTCACTTCCTGTCAGCCTTAGGAAGTAAACAGTGGAAAAATCATTCTGAAAACTTGTCCTGAAAACTACAGGAACTCATCCAGGCAACTGCTAAGAGTGAACATTGACTTGAAAGCATACACACACACAATTACTATCCCACTTTTCTTTAAAAAACAACAACAGTACACTATCATACCTAATAAAATGGGAATCCTGATTAAGATATTAAATAAAGTTAATATGGGAACTTCCTTTAATTTCATTCAAAATAAGGAAGTTATTTTTTCCTGAGCAATTTGGAGGTGGATAGGAATACAAAATTCATATAGTTGGCCATCACTTTCTTCCTATTGGTAAAGGGAAAGACAGTATTAATGTTTTATATGGCCTGAAAGAATTTTGCATGGGAATAGAAACAATTGTTTATTCTTTATCCATCAAGCAGGTATCCATCAACCAAATATTTTATATATATAACATAGGATACTCAATTGCGCAATATATGGAAATAACTATGACACATAATTAACTAGATAAGGCTCAAACATATTCTGGAATATAATGGAATTCTTTACATAGAATTTGCACTGTGTTCTATCTATGAATTGTGTCTGGTTAGTAGCATCTAGGATCAGTATAAGGCAAAATATTCAAGATGCTGTTAATGCTCACTGAAAAAAAATTAATGAGGAACATGTTTAATTAATATGAATGAGTGCGTAGCTCTTCATCTTGAGCAAGATCTTTACAGTTGTGCTTCCTTTCCCTAAAGATAATTAAGTATAAAATGTCAAGATTTATGTAGATAATCACATTGTAAAACCAATGATCCTGTTGTGTGTGTGTGTGTGTGTTTGTGTGTGTGTGTGTGAGAGAGATACTGACATTTTCTTAAGACTGTTTACAGCTGGAATAGAAAAAAGAAAATAAAATTATGAACAGAATATTAAGTGTTGCAGCAAGAAGGTTAAGATAATATTGATTATCTAATAGGATGTTCCAAAATGAAGCATTACTGACTTATGTGATTTAAAGATAATTGCCATTAAACCAGGGAGCTCAATTTCTAGCTGGAGATGAAGCAGGATTAGGATCTGTTATGGTGGATCTTAGTCCTGTTCTAAAACCAGTTTCAGACATAAATGTATAAGAAGTGCATCTGAATGCAATACTGCTTGTTTCAGATAGTGGTATTTTAGTTCATCATCATCATCATCATCAATATATTTAAGAAAATCTGCAATGAAGGTTGTTTTCAGCATTTACAGAGTTTATAATGCCAATTGTCAGAACAATTTCCCTTTAATGCAATTTTCACAATGTCATTATCAAGTATGAAATTTCCCCGATGTGGCATTTTTAAGCATACATTTTTGTGTTGTACTAAAATGTATGTTTCATTTTCGCTCTCCTAGCACATGTGGCAGGATGCTAATATTGTGACTGTTTGTTTATAAACCTTTAAGTTTTGAACATAGTTGAGGGAAATGCTAAACCTTTTAGTGCAAGTATGAAGTATACAGTGAAACCTACTTCTGTATTTTATGTAAATAGTGCATAATTGCTCCAGTCTCTAAAATGGGACCAGCCATGCATTGAATATAGCCAAAATAATTATAATGGCGAGTTCCAGCAAAGCTATGTGATGTTGAGTTAAATAGATAAAGAAAAATAAAAAAGGGTGTTGGGTGTCTTAGGGACATTTGAAGTTTTCATTTAAAACTAACACTATTTAACTTTATTTTTTTTTTTGCTTTCAGGAAAATACAAATGTATGAGTAAATATTAGTATACTAATGTTAACATACTAACATACAGATCATACTAATCACTGGGAGTGGTATCATAGACCCAACCATGGCAATGAAAGGAGACCAACTATTGTCTGGTTTCACAAAGTGGTTAAGTTGACAATCAAGATGACCCCTTCAACTATCATGTCTGCTTTTCAGTGCTACATGCCTTACTGATGATTCATTGATTAAGTGTCATTAAGTTAGTGTAGACTCTTAGCAACCAAAGAAATAGAGTTACTCCAAGATGATCTGTCTTCAAATTGGCCTTTTAGATCTGTCAGTGATGCGTTCATTGCTGTTGTAAACAAGTCCATCAATGTCTTCTCTTTCCTTCTACTTTTCCCAGTTTTATAGATTTCTCAAAGAAGCTGAGTACTTATATATTATGTGCAAAATGCAATAGCTTTGAGTCTAGTTGTTTGTGTCTCACATCTGGATTTTTTATTATTATATAATACATGTTTTGTTTTCTTGGTTATCCATGGTTTCTTCAGGAGTTTTCTCCAGCAATGGGTACAGAATGGTCAAAACTTCTTCTATCCACCTTGTTCAAAGTTCAACTTTCATTTCCATACGGTGTCATAAGGAAAATCATTATTTGCATGATTCTGATTTTTTTAGATATACAGAAGATACATCACTGTATCTGTATCTTTTCCATTGCTATTTTACCAAGTACTGGTCTGCGTATTTGTTGACTGCTGCATCATATCCTGATTATTTTGAATCCTAAAAGGCAGAAGTTATTTATTACTTCAATATCTTTATTGTTAATTCTAAGGTTACTTACGTATTTGCTGTCATTAGTTTGGTCTTCTTTATACTTAATCTTAGTTCCACTTTTTCCCATTCAGCTTCTTGAATTTCATTAGTAGCGTTACCTGATAATTTCCATTTTTGGCTATTAGGCTAGTGTCATTAGCATAGCATATATTATATCGATATCAGCATAGAGTTGCTTGACTAGTGAGATGGGTAGCATATAAATTTAATAAATAAATTACTGAGGTATCTTTCAGCCTTCCTCAAAATATATATACAGTAGACCAACTTCTCCAGATTATTGTGTCTTCTCCAGATTTGCTGGGGCAGTTTAATTAGAACCTTTTGTAGATTTTCCCTCTGTTCTGTGTCATGTTTCTAAAGATAATCCATCAATTCCAATGGCCTTCCACTGTACAATAAATTGAGGTGTTGGTTTGATTTAATCTTCTAGTACTAGAACTCCTTGTAAATAGAATTGCTGAGACTATAAAAATAGGTTCAAAGGAAGTGATAGAAGAGGTAAGAATTAGGCTGTTTTGGATATGGATTTAAAATTGACAGGTTATAAGAATGATATTGACAAAGATGGTATACAGCAGGCATGTCAAACTTGTGACATCACATGACGTCACGCAACATATCAGGCCGATTTTGCTGTTGCTGGCAATGGGGTGGGTGTGGCTTCCATGTGATGTGTCCGGCCCGCAGGCCAGCAGTTTGACACCCTTGGTATATAGGACTTAGATATGAAACTAGGTGATCTTTTAATAGCTAAGTGGATCCAACTTAGAGAGTGACTTGGACAATCTTCTCACTTTAGACTTACAAAAGAGATATGTTATACTTATGAAGGAATTTCAGAAAAAAGATAGGGAGAAAAAAGAAACTCAGTTTTGAGACATTACTTAAAAGGAATAAAAATCAATATTTTTAAAAGTAAAAAGGTTTATAAAGTTGGTTTATTTGACCAAGGTTAAAATGTATATGATCTTTTTTTCAATTTTTAATGGTTTTTTTTCTTGACTAGGACTGAATGCTGAAAGCTTAAAGATTTGTTTATATATAAGTATGGGAAGAAGAGATTTTTTGTTGAATTTTAGAGAAAGTGATAAACTATGATATTAAAATTGAGAAGAGATGAAGAGAAGTTGATAAGAAATGAATTTGTGGGATATTGTTTAAAGGGAATAAAGATTAAAAAAAATTGGAATGTTCTTAGAGTCAATTTGAATGAGGCTTTAAAGATTTCTTTATAAATATGATATAAGACATCGGAAGAGTTTCATTGTTGTACTTTTAATGAAAATAAGGTACTGTGTAAAGGTAAAATGAAATAATATAAAACTGATTTACTTGTTTAAAATTTGTTCATATTTATTATTTGTTTATCTATATAGATTATTATCCTGGTATTTCTTAAAAGACTTTTGCTGATTAAGATTGAATGATAACATAATGAATGATAACATAATTTTTTCTATTAGATAAGATAAGGGATGAAGAGATTTTTGGTTGAAATATTAGAAAAGGTGTTGTTTCTTAAATTGTTTGTATTTGTCTTGATGAAGGGGAACATCATTCCTTTGTATTTTTTCTTTCTTTTTTCTTTATTTTTTCTTCCATTTTCCCTTCCTTTAAAGAAGATATGAGTCATTTGCTTTGGGGAATGCTTAAATTTTGAAAGGAATGAATAAATAGTAGAGATATAGTAAAGAACTCCAGTAGAAGTAATCAATCCCAAAGAGAAAATTGGATCAAGGACTTTATTTTTTTCATAGTAGTTCTTGATTTGACTTTCTGTCTCTCCCTCCCTCCCCCTCTCATCTTTTCCTCCTCACTTCCTTGTTTCTCTTTTGAAATTAGCTATGGCTACATTTTTCTTTTAAAAAGACAGATATGTTTTCCCAACATCCCACACATGATCAGACTATTCGATCTGAGCTAACAATGAGCCAATTAAAAAGATTCCTTTCCAATTTAAAATATTATACATAAAGGCCTTCTGATTTTAGCATGACAACCTCATATTCCCAGTGAGATAGAAATAATAGTGTTGAATGCAGAAAACTAAATTTTGAAGCTCAAAATGAAATGAAACAGTGACATCTAGAAGAATGGAACACATTTGGGAAAGATTTGATAGATAGATGGAAATTCTGCTGAGCAGAGATTTATATAAATCCCCAAGAAATTCCTACATTAATTTCATAGTGAAACATGCATCTATCCAGATTCTGAACATATGGCAACTAGTCTTCTAGAAATGGACGATGATTCTTTGTAATCCTGCTGTTCCGGATTCCAAACTCAATGGAGAAAGGAAGGGTCCATTTGTGGCAAGATGTTATAATATCATTTATTCTACAAAATCACAAGGATGAAATGTGAACTCAGTAAGAAATCCATATGAATTTCATGGACCTAAATATGCCATTACTTCTGCTATACATCTTATCATGAATGCCCACAGGACTACAGATACAAGTAGCCATGAATCTATTATGTTATCAAGACCTGTGTATTTACAGGACCGTAAAAATTATTGAATATCATATTCTCATTATTATTATTCTTAATATTATTTCAGCAGTACTCTTTATCTCTGTAAAATGATTGTTTGAGATCCTTCTTTTGTGTGTTTTTAAAGTTAGGCTAATGTAAATTTCTATCAACAAGGCTTACGGGTTTTTTAATTGATTAAAATTGGGACTATTTTGTGTTGGGACTATTGTTTATCAGCATTATATTATCAAAAATCCAGAGTTAGCAAAAGAGACTGTGATACTTTTCAACAGATTTGCTGGTTAAGGCAATATATTTTATTGGCTTTTTATAATATGATAATTTACTAATTTAACTACTATTCTGTTTGGCAATTGTTGTGAACTTGCAGCTACCACTACTACTACTTTATACAGGTCCATCTTATTCACTAGTTATATTTGACAGAGAGGCCTTTCAGATTGTCACTCACCCTAGTCACTTCATGACTGGACTACTGATAAATGTTCTATTCACAGCTGAACTGAAGACCAGCTGGAAGCTACAGGTGGTTCAAAATGCAAGAGTGTGCATAGTAGTGAGCACTTCTCATTATAACCATGTCTCCTTGCTGCTTCACAAGCTTCATTGCTTACCACTCAGCATCTGAGTGGTTTAAAGCTGGTGCTCATCACCTATAAAGACCTTCGTGGCATATGGCATGGTTATTTGAGGGAAAGCTTGTGTCCAAATGTTTCTGCCTGTCCTGTATATTTAGGCAGATTTGATCTCTTCAGTTCAGTCTCTTCCGAGTCCCTTTAGTTAAACATTGTCTTCTTGTAGAACCAAGAAGGAATGCCTCATCTGTTGCAGCACATGGTCTCTGGAACACAATCACCCCAGAATACAGATGGCACCCATTCTTGAAATGTTCTGTAGGTTCTTCAAATCCTGCTCTGTTGCCAGGGCTGGAGTCATAAGATCTCTGGAACACTGCTGGATTTTTTTTTTTTATGTTATGGTTTTGTCTGGATGGTCACTTTCATTTCTAAATTATATATTCTTCTAAAAATTGTCAGCTGCTCAGATTCTTCTTGGTGTCAGGTGTCAAAATCCAATAAATAAATAAGAGCTGTTTAAAAACAAATTATTTACATACAACTGACAGAGCTACCAGACATTTGGCAAAAAGAGAACATGTTCTCCTTTATGTCTTTCATATACTCTTTCTGGCAGACATTGATTTAAAATCAAATATTATCCAGCTTTTTTAGTGTCTTGGTTTTGTTTTAAATTATTTTCTCATTACTCATTCAAACTTTTGCACACTGTGACCTTGTAAATTGCCTGCTTTTTTTCTTACCTACATCTGTCAATAGATTCAATAGATTTACATTATTTATTTGCTGATTCCAGCAGTCAGCTTTAATCCAGCCTCTTCAAATCTACGATCACTGTAGTTTGTAGATCACATGACTGTGGTGATATATTTATATGGTGAAATTTGAGAAGCACATCATTGATTATATATTATCACTAGTACGTCTTCTTGAAAATAAAGATTTCTTAGGGAAAAATGCAATTGAAAAATTAGTCTTTCTAGTTTTTTAGATTGTACAGTACTTCAATCTCCTGATACTGTAATGGTCTAATGTAGAGCATATATTTTCATCAAGTTTTGTCTCTCTTCAGCAAAGATCTGAAAGGCTTGGAACTGTTTCACTTTCTAAATGTGTTTGTGATGTATGTCAACTTTAGTCCTGATGTGTGCATCTCAGACAATATTTTAGCATGTAACATAACAGTATTGAAATTTAAATCTGCTAAAGAGCTTGATAGCTGTCTAATTTGAATTGCTATCTGTACTGCATTTTACTAAAGTTGAATTATAATGAAACAGCTCTCTATATTGGCAAGCTTGCTTTTTATTATGAGAAATCTGTATCTGATCTGCATATGCAGGTATTTGTAGTAGTTTAAAAAATACCATCTATTTGTAACAAAGTGTACATCATTTCAACCAGCTCACATTTAATTCAGATTGGTAGTTGCAGGAAAATGGACTGCCATCATCCTTATTTTTAGAGAGCCGAGTCAAGTTTCTAATCATGACCTAGTTTAGGTTACAAGACATTATTGTTGTAACATATGCAAATCTGGTACTATTCAACAATGCACTTACACAATCTTCCTTTAAGATATGCTGAAAGCATGGGGTCCAAGCAAAGAGATGGAAAAGCTTTTCTTGATGGATCTCTGGTAATATTCTGATATTGGGAGTCACTTCTATGTTTTTATAATGGTGAATTTAATATTAAAATTTGGATGACTTTGCTACAGAAGCATCTTCATTGGCAACCCTTTCCCACCTCTAACATTTCCTCTGTTCCATGAGGTAAGTTCCCCCAAAGAGGACTGTTGTTGTTGTTAATTGTGAAGTCATGTCCGACCCATCGCGACCCCATGGACAACATTCCTCCAGGTCTTCCTGTCCTCTACCATCTTCTGGAGTCCATTTAAGTTCATGCCTACTGCTTCAGTGACTCCATCCAGCCACCTCATTCTCTGTCATCCCATTCTTCTATTGCCCTCAATCTTTCCCAGCATTAGGCCCTTCTCCAGTGAGTCCTTCCTTCTCATTAGGTGGCCAAAGTATTTGAGTTTCAACTTCAGGATTTGGCCTTTTAAAGAGCAGTCAGGGTTGATCTCTTCTAGGACTGACCGGTTTGAATGCCTTGCAGTCCAAGGGACTCGCAGGAGTCTTCTCCAGCACCATAGTTCAAAGGCCTCAATTCTTTGTTGCTCAGCCTTTCTTATGGTCCAACTTTCACATCCATACATTGCAACTGGGAAAACCATGGCCTTGACTATACACACTTTTGTTGGCAGGGTGATGTCTCTGCTTTTTAGTATGCTGTCTAGATTTGCCATAGCTTTCCTCCCCAGGAGCAAGCATCTTTTAATTTCTTGGCTGCAGTCCCCATCTGAGGTGATCTTGGAGCCCAGGAAAATACCTCCATTTCTTCCCCATCTATTTGCCAGGAATTGAGAGGGCCGGATGCCATAATTTTGATTTTCTTAATGTTGAATTTCAAGCCAACTTTTGCACTCTCCTTCTTCACCTGCATCAAGAGGCTCTTTAGGTCCTCTTCACTTTCTGCCATTAGAATGGTGTCATCTGCATATCTTAAGTTGTTGATATTTCTCCCAGCAATCTTAATTCCAACTTTTGATTCATCTAGCCCTGCCTTTCTTATGATGTGCTCTGCATATAAGTTAAATAGGCAGGGCGACAGTATACAGCCTTGCCGGACTCCTTTCCCAATTTTGAACCAATCAGTGGTTCCGTGTCCAGTTCTCACTGTTGCTTCTTGACCTGCATATATGTTTCTCAAGAGACAAATAAGATGGTCTGGTACTCCCATCTCTTTAAGAACTTGCGACAATTTGTTGTGATCCACACAGTCAAAGGTTTTAGCATAGTCAATGAAGCAGTAGATGTTTTTCTGGAACTCCCTAGTTTTCTCCATGATCCAGCGTATGTTGGCAATTTGATCTGTAGTTCCTCTGCCTCTTCGAAATCCTTTCTGTACTTCTGGTAGTTCTCAATCCACATACTGCTGGAGTCTAGCTTGTAGGATTTTAAGCATAACTTTACTAGCATGTGAAATGAGTGCAATGGTGTGATAGTTTGAACGTTCTTTGGCATTGCCTTTCTTTGGAATTGGAATGTAAACTGACCTTTTCCAATCCTGTGGCCACTGTTGAGTTTTCCAAATTTGCTGGCAAATTGAGTGTAGCACTTTTATGGCATCGTCTTTTAAAATTTTGAATAGCTCAGCTGGAATACTGTTACCTCCACTAGCTTTATTGTTGCTCAGCTTTCCTAAGGCCCATTTCACTTCACATTCTAGGATGTCTGGCTCAAGGTCAGTGACCACCCCATCATGGTTATCTGGGACGTTAAGCTCATTCTTGTATAGTTCTTCTGTGTAGTTTTGCCACCTCCTTAATCCCTTCTGCCTCTGTTAGGTCCCTGCCATTTTGGTATTTTATCATGCCCATCTTTGCATGACATGTTCCCTTCATATCTCCAATTTTCTTGAAGATATCTTTGGTCCTCCCTATTCTGTTGTTTTCTTCTATTTCTTTGCACTGTTCATTTAAGAAGGTATTCTTATCTCTTCCAGCTATTCTCTGGAATTCTGCATTCAATTGGGTGTATCTTTCTCTTTCTCCTTTGCCTTTCACTTCCCTTCTTTCCTCAGCTATTTGCAAAGCTTCATCAGACAGCCATTTTGCTTTCTTGCATTTCTTTTTCTTTGGGATGGTTTTAGTTTCTACCTCTTGTACAATGTTGTGAACCTCCATCCATAGTTCTTCAGGCACCCTGCCTATCAGATATAATTCCTTAAATCTACTTGTCACCTCTAATGTATATTCATTAGGAATATGATTGTAGTGCTTTTCCCTACTTTCTTCAATTTAAGCCTAAATTTTGCAATGAGAAGCTCATGATCTGAGCCACAGTCAGCTCCTGGTCTTGTTTTTACTGACTGTATAGAGCTTCTCCATCTTTGGCTGCAAAGCACATAGTCAATCTGATTTCTGTGTGGACAGTCTGGTGATGTCCATGTGTAGAGCCGTCTCTTGGGTTGTTGGAAAAGAGTTTGTTATGACCATTGTATTTGTTGTGTCTTGGGCCTCATGAGGAAACTCAGCAGGCCCAGAATTGTTGCAAATGGTCCCGGGCATTCTAAAAGCTGCCCGGGACCAGACAGAGAGGCGCCAGCCTTGTGCGCATACGCAAGGCGCGAAGAAAGAAGAACTCTTATTGGTTCACTCTGTCCGGGTTTCAAGCCCTATAAAAAGGCCTGCGTGCCTTTTGCTTTTTGCTTGGAGTTGGAGTAGGAGAATAAAGCATTGTTAGTTGTCACCATGTGTCTTCATCATTTGCACGCGAACGAAGGATTTAACAGTATTCTCTTGACAAAATTCTATCAGCCTGTGCCCTGCTTCATTTTGTACTCCAAGGCCAAACTTGCCTGTTATTCCGGTTATCTTTTGGCTTCTTACTTTAGCATTTCAATCCCCTATGATGATAAGGACTAAGGACATCATTTTTTGGTGTTAATTCTATAAGGTGCTGTAGGGCTTCATAGAACCAGTCAATTTCATCCTCTTCGGCACCAGTGGTTGGGGCATAGATTTGGACTACTGTGATATTGAATGGTTTGCCTTGGATTCAAACTGAGATCATTCTGTCATTTTGGGGATGGTATCCCAGTATTGCTTTTCCTACTCTTTTACTGACTATGAAGGCTACTCCATTTCTTCTGAGGGATTCTTGCCCGCAGTAGTATATCTAATGGTCATCTGAGTTAAATTCACCCATTCCTATTCATTTTAGTTCACTGATTCCTAAGATGTCAATGTTCAGTCTTGTCATCTCTTGTTGACTATGTCTAGCTTGCCTTAATTCATGGATCTTACATTCCAGGTTCCTATGGAGAAAAAATCTTTACAGCATCGGACTTTCCTTTCACCACCAGATATATCCACAGCTGAGCGTCCTTTCGGCTTTGGCACAGTTGCTTCATTCTTTCTGGTGCTACTAGTACTAGCCCTCTGCTCTTCCCCAGTAGCATATTGGACACTTCCGACCTGAGGGGCTCATCTTCCAGTCTCATATCTTTTTGCCTTTTGGTACTGACCATGGGGTTTTCATGGCAAAGATACTGGAGTGGGTTGCCATTTCCTTCTCCAGTGGATCACATTTTGTCAGAACTCTCTGCTATGACCTGTCCCTCTTGGGTGGCCCTGCACGGCATAACTCATAGCTTCATTGAGTTACACAAGCTCATTCGCCACAACAAGGCAGTAATCCATGAAGGAGCCAAAGAGGATAGAATATGTATTTATAGGATAGCCAACAAAAGTCCTTGAAAAGCTGCTGGAGACAATATTACCTGCAGTGGCATATAAGAGGAATGATTCCTGATGGGTTCCTATCCTAAGTAGAGGTTCCTATTCTGACTATGCTTTTCTCAGAAATAAATAAAACATGCATTGTACTTCCTTTTTGGAAATCCAATCTTCAAAAGGGGCAACAGGCAGGAACCTGCCAGTTACTATCTAATTAGCTTGCTAGATATCTCTTTTAAGCTTTACCCCAGACTTGTCAAGTAAATTGAAAAATTGAGAGAAAAAGAAACCATTTTTTTTTACCTGCAACAGTCAAGCTTGAAAAACAACATAGTACGGAGAGCCACTCTGAAGGCTCTTGTTCAGAAATGTAGCAATGGATATGCAAACCACACTGTTTCATTAATTGATCTCTGGTTTTGGTTCATTTGTCAGTCCTTGAACATGGAGGAAACTTACAAGGATGAACTTTACAAGGAGCCTTTTTAAATTAATAATTGGGATATTACGAAAAAAATGTAAGACTGGGGTCCCAAGGGTCTCTGTAATATCCTTCCTATTGGAGAGAGGAATCAAATATTATATGATGTCATAACAGCCATGAAGTCACAAAGCTTCTTCGCCCCCTCACCACAGTTAACTCCCATCATAGGCAGCATAAAGATAGGAGCATATACAGTATAAAAGCTCCATGTTCAGTGTCAAGTATATTTATATAAGACTGAAAGAGACTAGAGTTCTTGCCAGTTAATGCTGGAGATATTAAGCAAGGTAAGCTGTAATCTGACTTAACGTAAGAGTATTCCTATGTTCTTGATATTCTTCCATAAAGTTAAAATATTATTGGCTGTAAACTCAGCAGCTCCTTTTATTCAGCACTGTCAAAGTATGGACTTTGCATCTGTATTCACCTCTCTTAGTATAGCTTTCAACATGCTTCATTACTAATGACATTTCTGAATAACGACAATTGCTTACTTATAATTTCTGAGCTTTTGCATTAAAATGAAAGTAAGTGGATATTCATTGCAGAGAAAATGAAATAGGAAACACTGGTAAAGGAAAATATACTTAACAGTTATCTATAAACAGTCTTCATATTTAACACAGTCCAGAAATAGATGGGGAACTCATCAAATTTGCAGACAACACCAAGCTGGCAGGAATAGCCAACACTCCAAAAGATAGGCTTAGATACAGAAGGAACTTGACAGACTTGAACATTGGGTGCTATCTAACAAAATGAAATTCAATGGTGAAAAAAGTAAGGTTCTACATTTAGGCAAGGAAAACCAAATGCACAGGTATAGTATAGGTAGTACCTTGCTCAAAAGTAGTAACTGTAAGAGGGATCTCGGAGTCCTAGTGGACAATCACTTAAATATGAGCCAGCAGTGTGCTGCAGCTGCCAAAAAAGCAACACAGTGCTAGGCTGCATTAACAGAAGGATAGAACCAAGGTCACATGAAGTGTGTTAATACCACTTTGCAATGCCTTTACAGTGCATCCAGTTTTGGTCACCACAATGTAAAAAATATATTGAGACTCTAGAAAGGGTACAAAGAAGAGCAACAAAGATGATTAGGGGACTGGAGGCTAAAACATATAAGGAATGGTTGCTGGAATTGGGTATGTCTAGTTTAATGAAGTGAAGGATGAGGGGGAACATGATAGCAGTGTTCTAATATCTCAGGGGCTACCACAAAGAAGAGGGAGTCAAGCTATTCTCTGAAGCACCTGAAGACAGGACAAGAAGCAATGGATGGAAACTAACCAAAGAGAGAAGCAACCTAGAACTAAGGAGAAATTTCCTGACAGTTAGAACAATTAATCAGTGGAACAACCTGCCTCCAGAAGCTGTGAATGCTCCAACAAGTTTTAAAGAAGAAAGAGACTGGACAGCCATTTATCTGAAATAGTATAGGGCCATGGTGGCAAACCTATGGCATGTGTGCCATAGGTGGCACCCAGACCCTTCTCTCTGGGCACGTGTGCCATTGCCCCAGTCCTAGGCTTTCAGATGGGTTTTATAAAACTTTTTTGCTTTAGGCCTCCGCCACCGTGTGCAAAAAAAAAAAAGGTTCAATCAATCAATTTCAACTTCTCACAGGGAAAAAAAAAGATCTCAGGAAGTTGGAATTGATTGAACTTTTTAGTCCCACCCAGTCTGACCTCCAAGGTCCTCTTTTACCAACTGAAATCTGTTCCTTAAATGGGAAATGAAATGGTCACTAAGCAAACAGTCACTGTGAGTCAGAGAGACAGAAAAACTGTAAAGATCACTGGTTGTTCTTGTCTCACATACCTAAAGTTCTCTTCTACAGTGTCTTGTGCTGTCCCATTTTTTTTTCATTTTATTTGCACCCTTGCAGGGCAGACAGATTGCTTTAAAAAAAGCTGTCTCTTCCTGAACTGCTTTTCTCCATACTTCCCTAAAAACATCTAATTGAAAATGAATTAAACTCAGTCTGTGATCTTAAGTAATTGATTAGAACCTTCTGGCCAGCTTGTACTGATGTCTGAAACTTACCAAATATTAATAATTTTCACAATGAAGATATGATGGAATTTATCTATGAAGGGGGAGGTGATATAATGCAGCAGGTTGTGGGGGAAAAGGGAGCATATTTCATGGAGGAGGACAAGGCAAGAGACAGCAGTCTGAAGCTGGCTCATGGGGAGAGAAAGAGATTCCAGATATCCACTCTCTAGAGCAGGCATGTCAAGCTGCCAGCCTGTGGGCCAGATGCATCACAGTGAAACCACGCCCACCCCATTGTTGGCAATGGGGAAAAAGTCCCAATATGTCACGCAATATCACGTGATGTATCAGGACTTTTTCCCCATTGCCAGCAACAGGGTGGGCATGGTTTTGGTGTGATGCATCCAGCCCATAGACCGGCAGTTTGACATGCTTGCTCTACAGCAGCGGTTCTCAACCTTTTCCGGGGCTCGACCCAGGCCTGCATCGCGCATGCGCGGTGATATATATATATATATATATATATATATATATATATATATATATATATGGCTGACAAAAAAATGGCGGGCCTGCATTGCGCATGCGCAGCACGACGGCCCGCATCGCAAAGGAAAAAAATGGTGGACCCAAAAAAAATGGCCGACCCCCCCCAAAAAATGGCGGGCCCGCATCGCGCATGTGCAGCGCAATGGCCTGCATCGCAAAGGGGAAAAAATGGCAGACCAAAAAAAATGGGGGACTGCGGTGTTTGGCGACCCCCGTGAAATGGTCGTGACCCACAGGTTGAGAACCGCTGCTCTAGAGTCTCCCAGGGTATATCCATTAGGTTAAGGTGGTACAGGTTTAGTCTGGCAAGATTCTCCTGATATGATGTATGTAAATAAAGAACTCAACTTTGTCTGGATTATTTTATGTAGCTCTTACGCTAGGCCTGACAGAGGTCTTGTTCTTAGGCACACAAAATTTGACTGTAAATACATATGTTGGTAAGATGATGATTTTTAAAAAATAGTACTACTGTCATATTTATAAACTATTGTTAAAATGAGGCAGCTGCTAAACAAGGAGTGGCTGCATCTCTTGATTGACAGCTTTCTTAGCTCACTGGAAATAGAGTCAGAAGAACGCATGTTTGGGTAATTTATCTAATTGCATTGCAAAAGAGAATTTTGTGTTAGATTTACATTTATAAATTAGATTTAAATGAAGCTGCATTTTGTTGGGTTTTAGTTTAGTTTAGTTCCTACTTATTAGGATATTTTAGCTTCAAGGGTATCTTGTTCAACCAAGGAGATAAGAGGATCTTATGCTTCTAGAAACTGAGGATCATGAATCAGCTTACCATTTTTTTACAAATAGTTTCCATCAAACCTGTGAAGAGCAACAATTTCCCTGCTTAATCCAGACCAGAGAGATCCAGTTTCAAAGTTTTCCCAGCTGTAATGGTTCGTGGACTAGTCACTGCTTTTCAGACTAAATAACTTTCAAATGATATTGTGGCAATAAAATAGCTGAAAGTGAGGATAAATAGTATTTAAAACAGTAACATTTTTCTTTCCTTTCAATCCCCATCTCTCTCCTTTTCTGAATATCAAAGGTTGTGCTTTGGTTTGGTCTGGAAGAGATTAATAACGGCCACTTCAGATTGCTATTTGCTTTCAAGTGGAAAATGAATTCAGTTCTCTCTTTTTCTTGGTGGAGAAAGGTGAGCAATACAAAGAAGCTGCCGAATTTTCACTAAATTCCAAGCCAGCTATTTTGTCAGCATATTGTGCCACTTCAGCTATTACCTAGAGAAAAGTCTCAGTGTAGATACTATATCATTAAGTGTCATGGTTTCACTTTATATAGAATATTCATGATGTTCTTTTTTTGTCATTCATGGCTTGATCATGCATATTCATGGTTACACACAAGACTAATTTGTGAATATTCATGCATTCCTAGTGATGAAATGAGGAAACATTAATACATAATTCATACAAGCAAAATATAGAAGCTATTTTTTTAAAAAAAAGAACAGTTACATCTTATAACTTGTGTAGTTACTGTTTTTCCTCTTCAAGGCATCTTTCATGTTTTCCAGTTCACCAGTAGAATATTATGTCCTAGATTTTGTTATGTATTTTAAAGACCCCAAATGTTTCACATTTAATAACAAATCTCACAGAAACATGAGAGCCAGTTTAGTCTAGTGCAGAGGTCCTCAAACTTGACCACTTTAAGACTTGTGGACTTCAACTCTTACCCAAGTTTGAGGACCCCTGGTCTAGTGGTTAAAGCACCAGACTTGAAAGCAAGAGACCGTTAGTTCAAGGGCTGCTCTAATCAACTCACAGGGTTGTTGTGGGGAAAGTAGGAGGAGCGAAGTGTGTTAGATATTTTTGCCAGTTTGAGTTATTTGTAAAAATAATAAAGGTGGGATATAAATAAATAAATAAAAAAGTCTAGAGTTCATTTTATTAGAACAACCATGCACTCCATCTCCCAGGTCAAAGCAGGGAGAATGTCCTATCCAGCAATTCAGCAACATCATTCAGCAATTCATCCAGCAACTTTGAACTACTTCATTCCAATTTTGCTCCCTTGGACAGATTTTCATAACTTTTTCATAACACAATCCCACATCATAAGGGAGTTTGGCAGGCCTACCAGAGCATAAATTCTCATGATTTTTTTTATATCACCTTGTAGTCATTTAGTGATTGCCCAGATTTTTTCAGTTTAATGACTCTAATCTGAGGATCATTCTTTCTACCACTTTTCCCTTGACAATTGAACAAAATGGGGATTCTCATGGATATATACTTTTCAATGCATATATATTGTACTTTATCTTGGCATTATTGTGTTATTAATCTGGCTAAGTTAAACTGATTTTCAATAGACATATCAATTACTGAATTGAAAGTATTGTTCTACTTTTTAAAAAACATATAAAGCCAGAAATAGTTATTTGTTCAGTGCTCTCTTTGTTATCTAGCAAGGAATGTGCAAACCTGCTCCATAATGCTATTATTTATAATTTGTTTAAAATCATCCAGCAATGAATAAATATGTCAAAACAAGTCCTTCATTATCCTGCAAAGAATACTTTGACCTCTTCCTCAATATCAGGTTGATTGATTTAGAGCTGAAAATTGATTCAGTGGAATTGATTTAGAGCTGAAAATTGATTCAGTGGAATTGATTTAGAGCTGAAAATTGATTCAGTGGAAAGCTTCTACTTTACTGAGCATCACAGAAGAAATCCACATTTCAATAAAAAAAATAGAGCAGAAAAAGTAATTCCTTGGGGTTAAGGTTTTGTTTGTGTTTATTACTAGAAGGGTGGCTAAGCATAAAAGGAAAAAGTAATGAAGACTATGCAAAGCATTCAAAAGGGATACTTTGCATTCTCTATTAGTGTGTGTAAAGAATCTCTTTTTAAATTATAAGAGCAGTCTTGTTTTCTTGTAAGGACCGCGTAGCTGCTTCAAGTGTCAAAAACAATAATGTAACACAACTTGGTCCACTGTTTAAAAAAAAACAGCATAATGAAATAGCACATTTTTTTCCTACCACTATCACATACACTCCTATGAAATAGTGGCACTCTAAACACGATGGCTATTTTCAGATGTATAAAATGAATTATTGTCTCTCATTAACTGAATATACTGTAAAGAGCCTTGGCTCAGGGATACTTTCTCCTTTCCCTCCCTTTGGAAAGAGAACTCAGGTTCAGCCCAGTGTTGCTTTGTTTCCACATCATAATCATGACTGGCCACACTCTCTACTTCAGATACTACAAGTTTTAATTGATTAAAATGATGCAGCTGTGGTCTGGCTTCTGGTTTGTGGTCGTGCCTCATCATTGGTGTGGGTTTGGATTTGCTTTTTGTGTGGATGTGTGGTGGTGACATCCTGTGTGGTTTTCGTAAGTGTGGGTCTGGTGTCATTCTTTGTGTTAGGAACTCATTTGTCAATAAGGGCGGGTTTCCAAATGGCAGGTAGGCAGGAGGTATCATCTCATTTATTCATGCTGTGTGGGCATTTTTCTGTCTCGATGGTTTCTCTGATTATTCTGTTATTATAGTTTTCAGTTTTGGTGATAGTTCTGGTCTTTTTAAAGCCCCCACCCAAACAGAACACTCCCCCATCCAATCAGAGTACAGCCAACCCCCATCCAATCAGAGCACAGCCAAGCCCCTAACCAATCAGAACACACCTCCAACCAATCAGAACACAGCCAAGCTCCCACCCAATCAGTTCATACCCCCACTGGCAGTTAAAAGGAAGAAACAGCTACGATCACACATTGCTCCTAGAAGCACGAAGCCGAAAACACCAGCCTGAAATGACGAATGGGACTTCATGGAAATGCGCCAAGACATTTTCAATTTTATGCAGAAGAAAACCCGAATAACCAAAGACCTACATACAAACACCTGCGAAAACTTCAGAAAACACACACACATACACACACACACACACGTGTGTGTGTATATATATAATTTATCAAATTTATATTTGAGGATTCAAGGGGTGAAATAGAATGAAGAAAATGTTTGGTATAATTTCTCCATCATATGTACTCTCACACACACAGCAGAATATGCTATACATGAATTTTAAGTTATGTGTTCTCCAGCATGGTAGATGTATGATCCACTGATTGGGTTATTTCAGCCTTCCTGCTCAGAGAGACTAAGTCAGATCTTTAGTCACGCCTCCCTTTGGGTGTGTCTTCCCAGTTTTGACTTAGTCTTAGGCTCAGCAGTACGCAGGCTTATTGGCTCCATAGGAATATTATATTTAAAATACTCTAATTCGGATTTTCCTATCTAAAATTATTCTAAATTCCAAATTATTAGTTGTCTCTGGTTTTGGCTAATTTCTGAAGGACTCTGTCCTTCCTCGGGCCTCTTGGGCTCCGGCAGGGATCTTCTCCTCCTCTCAAGGCCTTCAGGCCCCTCGAAGCAGGATGCTTGGGTAGTGCTCTCCCTCCTTTTGCCGACGGCCCTGAACGGCGAGCGGACCTGCACAGCCGATGGAGTTTGGCCCGAGCACCCGGCGCACGAGGCTCCGGCATCGGATTCACTGCGCCCATCTTTAAACTGCAGGTTTCTTCGTGATGGGGGGGGGAGCGCAGAGCTCTAGCTCACATTGCCCTTCATTTCCCCTCGTGGGTTTTTTGGCTCGTTTTCTATCGTTAGCGATATGAGGAGTTGCGGCCGCCATTTTGACCGCGTAGTCACCTGGCAGTCACCATTACAAATGCTCGCTGATGGCCGCCATTTTGGATTCAGGGCCAGCTAGGCTGCTTTTAGTGGAAACTGTCACCTTGACCTGGGCTGACAGGTTCAAGCGGGGGAACAAACAGCGTGCAGTATTCTAGCGGCCCTGAGGTCCATAGGCGGCCACCATTTTGCTCTCCAGACCGGGTTGTGCCAGCTAAGCCGGGCCTTCAGTGGTTATCCGGGGCCGCGTGGCAGGCCTACAAGGAGGCATTTGTATATATTTAGGGGGTTGTTTCTGTCTATTCCTTTAAAAAAATAATATTTATAATAATATTATTGTAAGACTGCTTTTAGGAGGCAACATTAGGAGTAATAATACGGCACCCAGTGGGCTCCAGATTGCCCTCGGTTCTGTCCTGGAGTGAGGGTTTCTTCTGACCGTCTGTTTGTTTGTTTGTTTGTTTATTTATTTATTTATTTATTACTCTAATTTATATGCCGCCCTTCTCCTAAGACCCAGGGTGGCTTACAAACAATATAATAAAATCACAACAATAAAATTAATCACATTCATACAACATACAAGCACAGTCAACTCACATTTGCTGATGGAGGGTGCTGTTACTGCTAGCAGTGGCTTTAGCCACCAGGCCTAATCGGACAGGCTTACAAACCTGTCTGGCTGTTCTGTCCTTGCCTTTTGTTCAGTGTGAGGAACGGGTGCATTCCATCTCTGACTATTGATCTGCGTCCTTGATTCCCTTTTTCGCTAGATATCCTACAGCAGGCCCTATCTAGTTGCAATGACAGACAGTTCCTCGCCCCTGGCAACACAAGTCTCTGGTGTACCCCCTGCGCAGTCAAAGTGTAGATCTACTGAATTGGAAGCAGAGGGTAAGAAAAAAGCCAAAACTAAACATCTGACTACTAAGGAGACTTCTAAGTCAGCTGAGCGAGAGGCCTTGAGGAGGCATCAGGCACTGGAGAGGAAATTCTCCAAGGCACAGCGGCTCCTGTCCAGCAGGGCCGAACCGGTTCCCCCTGCCCCACTGGATACTGCTACCTCGGAGCTGCCTTTGGTGCCTGTGCAAGAAGCCACCTGGATTAGTTCTCCTCTGGGGGCAACAAAACAGGCAGGTCCCTCTCACTCCTCCCCCTCCTTACAGCAGGGTCCCCAAGTGGTTCATGCTCCAACGGTGGTTGGGGCTGTCCCTAGGGACCAAGGGGATATGTGGTCTCAAGGCTAATTCCAGGCATTCATGCACCATGCCTTTGTTTAATTTATGTCCTCCTCAAGGAGTTTGCAGGTCCCCTCCCAAACTCCGCCTCCTCCTACAAGTCCTTCTTCCCTGCAGGGATGCACCACGGCACCAGGTTCAGATATTTCTGAAACTTCCTCTCAGGTAGGAGAGGGGGAGTCCATGGATTTGGCTATAGCTGACACCCCCATGTCTGAGGATGAGGAGTCGACGCCCGATCAGGCATCTGCCTCGTGTCTCTTTGACCCATCCATCTTTAAATCCCTTCTCTTAAAGGCCTGTGCTACCACTAATCTGACCTCACAGGAGAAAAAACCTTCTACCTCCGCAGATCAGGAGTCCAACCCTTTATTTGCGGTGAAGGTCGTGGACCATAAGCAAATTCCTTGCCCCTTCATGTTCCGGGATGCGGTTGAGGCCCTGGCCACTACCCCCAAAGAAAGCAGTATGGAGAAGAAGCTGTACAACGTCACTCCATCATTTGCCTCCATACTAGCCATCCCTACGGTTGATCCTCCCCTAATTTCTTTGTTTTCTAATTCTGCCGTCTCAGGTGACATGGCAGAGGTTATGAAAGTGGAGGACAAGAAGTTTGAGTTCGCCTATAGAAGAGCTCATCAGGCTGTGTTCTGATTGGGTGGGGTTGTGTTCTGATTGGTTAGGGGCTTGGCTGTGCTCTGATTGGATGGGGGGTTGGCTGTACTCTGATTGGATGGGGGAGTGTTCTGTTTGGGTGGGGGCTTTAAAAAGACCAGAATTATCACCCAAACTGAACACTTTAATAACAGAATAATCAGAGAAACCATCGAGATAGAAAAATGCCCACACAGCATGAATAAATGAGATGATACCTCCTGCCTACCAGCCATTTGGAAACCCGCCCTTATTGACAAACGAGTCCCTAACACAAAGAATGACACCAGACCCACACTTATGAAAACCACACAGGAGGTCACCACCACACATCCACGCAAAAAGCAAATCCAAACCCACACCGATGATGAGGCACGACCACAAACCAGAAGCCTGACCACAGCTGCATCATTAGCCACTTTAAACCCCTCCAATCCATACATGAAGCAAACTGACACCCACCATGAAGATGAGGCACGACCACGAACACGAAGCCAAACAACAGCAACACAGCTCACCATCTCTAATCCCCATGCAACTCAGACTAACCTGAGCACAACAAAGCCCCCACCCAAACAGAACACTCCCCCAGCCAATCAGAGCACAGCCAACCCCCCATCCAATCAGAGCACAGCCAAGCCCCTAACCAATCAGAACACACCTCCAACCAATCAGAACACAGCCAAGCTCCTAACCAATCAGTTCATACCCCCACTGGCAGTTAAAAGGAAGAAACAGCTACGATCACACATTGCTCCTAGAAGCACGAAGCCGAAAACACCAGCCTGAAATGACGAATGGGACTTCGTTGAAATGTCGCCAAGACACTTTCAATTTTATGCAGGAGAAAACCCGAATAACCAAAGACCTACATACAAGCACCCGCGAAAACCTCAGAAAACACACACACACATATGTCTGTGTGTGTGTGTATAATTTATCAAATTTATATTTGAGGATTCAAGGGGTGAAATAGAATGAAGAAAATGTTTGGTATAATTTCTCCATCATATGTACTCTCACACACACAGCAGAATATGCTATACATGAATTTTATGTTATGTGTTCCATGCAGTCAAGCAAATTGACTGCACTGTTCCCGGAAGCTAAATTCCTCAAAAGGAATTTCTTTTCTTAGTGCAGGCCTACAATGAAGAATTTTATCTGGATTCTGTACACAGTTTCTTAATAAGCATTAATAACGCAACAATTATGCAGTCTGCTCAGTAGGAAGATGTAATTGACAGTGAGGATTGAAATTTTTCATGAATCTTGTATAGCAGAAAAGATTGTAAGCATAGGCAATGTTTTGGAATTTAAAGAGATATGAAGTCTTAAAAGGACCTTTCAAAAACTAGCAGTCATGAGGATTTGGGATTGCTTGTCATCAATATTCGAAAGATTCTTTTGCATCATTCCTTAGCAGATTGCCACTTGAAATGCCAGTGTATGTTTGATTGTGACAGGTGAACATGAAAACACACAAAAAAACCAAACAGGTTAACTTTTGGTGCAATATTTTTCCTCAAGAATGTTACAAGAGACCATGTGTAGTTTATGCTAGACACCAGCAACATGACAGGTTCCATTCCCCACTGTTTTGTTTCGTTTGACTAGAATTGTAAAAATCTAATAATGGATGGACTATGGTGCTCATAAAGATTTGCAAGTGGTTTAACTAATCATATTTATTGATAAGTTATAATTAACCACTTTGCATATCTACCTAACTTGTAAAATCAGAATTGTGAGAATGCAGGCTTATGTTTTGATTAAAATTATTTGCTTGGATTTGCTTTCAATGAACAGTTTGAAGTATAGTTCAGTTCTAGTAGTTTGTAATTCTCTCTTTTTTTCCTGATCAAAATAAAGTAGACTACAATTCTATAAAGAGTGAGGTTTTTTAAATTTGATTTATGCTGACACTGCTTGTTTTTGCACATCCAATTGCTTCCAAATAAAAAAGCATATGGATTTCAATATGTTTTTAATAATTATTGAAGACCTTTGAAAATGCGGATGTAAACAATTATAAATATCAATGTACAAATCTTAAGACAATATTTCACTTTGTACTTGTTTAGTAAAAAGTTGTGCCCAAGATTTAAAAATACCAATGATTGAAAAGAGTGAGAGCATGTAATTTTTGTCTTTTGGTAAAAATATTGAAATTATCATATATGAAATACAAATGAAAATAAAAGTAAAGACTGGGGTTTTGAAGTAGTGATGCAAAGCACTCAGATTGTATATCTGAAATTCTTTTGAACTCTTTAAGGTAACTCTAAATCACATGATATAAAAAAGAAAAGAGCAGACTTAAAATGCAGGAGTCAACAGCATTTTGAGCCATTGCCCAACTGCCCAACTGCCCCTGGGTATCCATTGGGAGAATCTTCTCTAAATTGCATCCCTCTACAGCCTTAGCTAATTCAGGTCCATTTTACGCTTGAAATTTCAGTTGTTGCCTCCTCCTACCACAGTACATTCATTCCCATTTTGTTATATTGAATGAGCATTAGAATGTCAAATAATGTCATTTATAGAGGAAAAACTGTATGTTCAATATATAAATGTCTTTCCACATTTCCCCAAAAAGACATTTAAGGTGATATTAGCATCTGCAAGCATAGTTGGCATTAATACCAAGCCTTAATGTAGTAATAAGGAGCCATTGGAATTCCTACAGTTTTTCTCCTGTGATGAATCTCAGTCATAAAAGAATGAGATTTGACCAGGGATGCAGCAAGAGATCTCTCTTTCCTATGATATCGTTGTAATCCAATTCAACAGCATTTTGATTAAGAAAAAAAACCAGTTATGCTAATGGAAAAGATGGCAAACATCATGTCAAATTTGTCCTTAACTTACACTGCTGAAGCAGAATAGGTAGCTAATCAAAAATTTCATAGCAAGTGATAAACAATTATTGTATACCCAAATATTTGAAAAGAAAGTACTGTATATTTCCTTCTAATTACGCTGAACTGAAAAGACTATTCTATCAGAATATTGTCATAAGGCCCCGTCTAATCAAAATATAACCAGTTAATAGATTTTTTTTCAACAAGAAGCTCCCAATTTCACTACTTACACTATTGTAAGTTTTTGATCAAAACTATTGTATAGTTTTTGGATCAAAATAGTCAGAAAATATCTTCTCTGTTGTTGTTTTGCTTATTCCCTACTTATCTACTCCAACAATATATCAAATTACAGAAAGAAAAAGGAGGCTGACATGGGGGGGGCAGAGACTGTTTAGCAACCTGCAATCTTTAGCTTAATGTTTTTTCTAAAAGGTTTGATGAACTGATAAAGACCATGGAAAGCATTCTCAAGAAATTGATCCTAAATACTTTAAACCCAGAAAAAGAACTTGTTTTCAAAGCAGCAGACTCATTGGGAAGAAATATAGACTCAGAAACAACACAGACCATACAAACATTACAAGGAATATGATTTCCCAGCAATAAATTGGCCAGGAAGAAATATAGACTCAGAAATAACAGAGTCAACTGCATACATCTTCCTAAAGCTCAACCTTGTGCTTTTATATAATAGCAAAGAACTTTCTGGGTGGATAAGGGGCAAATGAGTCTTTTTTATGGGGCTTGAAAGAGAGTGGGAAACAAACTTAATATGTTTATTTTGGAAACAATCTTATCTGGTTTTGGGGGGAAGATAGATTGGGTTTGGAGATTGGATTTACTGTATTGAATCAATCAGCAATTGATAAGAGATGGTTATTAAGAAACAAACATGGGTATTTGATCTAGGACCAATTAGGATTAATATTTGCAATGATTTGGATTGAAGCCATAGTAAATTTTCTATGAGTTGATTACAATAACAATTTGTTAACAGGGGAGTTTGGAATTTCAATTTTGTTTTTCCTTTATTACTGTTAATAATTCTTATTACTTTTATACTTTTATATAATATGTTTATTATTATTGTTTTTCCTGCTAACTATTTTGTTATTATATAGTATATAGATGACAGGCTAACAATTTGTAACAGTAGTTTAAAATTTTGGGGTTTTTTTTTCCACAAGGGGTGGAAAACTAACACTGCTGTATTATATTAATCATAATCAGGGATGATATTATCTCTATATGTGTTAGGTGTTTTTCTTTTCTAAAAACACTTTTTTAAAAGTCTCATGTAGGGTTTTTTTATTCTTTTGCCTTTAAAAATATTTTGGCATTTTGTATTTTAATTTTGAATAAACTAAAAATATCTCACCCAAAAAGAGAGAATCTACTCAACTAATGGTCAGCCCTAAATTGGCAATAGAGTAGAGTAGAGTAGAGTAGAGTAGAGTAGAGTAGAGTAGAGTAGAGTAGAGTAGAGTAGAGTAGAGTAGAGTAGAGTAGAGTAGAGTAGAGTAGAGTAGAGTAGAGTAGAGTGGAATACTTTATTGGTCAAGTGTGATTAGATGCAGAAAGGATTTGTCTCCAGTGCATAAGCTCTCAGTGTACATGCAAAACAACAAAGTAATAATAATCATAATAACAAAGTATAATAATCATAACAATGAAACCAATAGAGAAGGTAGTGGAACAGATGAGAAGGATAAAAGTAATACAGACATATTACATGGCTAATATACTTAGCCATAAGACAGAACTGTGGAAATTAAGTATTCAGCAGTGATGGGCATGAGGGGAAAAAACTGTATCTGTGTCTAGTTGTTTTGAAATGCAATGCCCGTAGCAGCATCCCAAGCGGAGTAATTGAGGTTAGCATCAAGGAGGAGTTAACAGAATTCAAGAGGGGTTGAACTTAGACCATTAATGGGAATGTAACATCTTCAGGCTTGAATCTGCTCCCAAGCTCTATTTGTCCTTCTCTACCTATACTTGATAGTGTTTGCGTTATATTAAGTAAATTCCAGACCTTCTTGGATGGAATTGATCCATTTAGGTGTGTAACCTCGAGAGGACTTGCCAGAAGGGCATAAGTGTTGAATCAAATGGCAGCTGAAATGCTAAACATTTGGAGACCACCAGCTTTGCTACTCCTGGAAAAATGAAATTTCCAACCTTGAGCAAAAGTTTATTTGATTTTTGCCTTGGATGGAAAATAATAGACTCTAGCTGCATTGTCACAGCCTGACCATTGGTTTATTGTAGTAAAACACACTGGTATTTTGAATCTTGTAAGTTGGGACATTCTCAGATCAAGTAGGCATCTATAAAAGGATGAAAACCAAACCTATGTGATTATCACAGTGAAGAATGTGCTAACCTTACAAATTGAAACAAATGCATCATAGAGTGTGATATTGACAGATAGCATTGCCCTTTGCATAAAGACAAACAAAGATTTCAGAAAGACATTAATAAGACAAAAAAAATTGATACAGAAAAGAAACACCTTCCAGATGATAAAAGAACTGCTGGGAACAGTACAAAAATTATATTTTCAAGCTGTATGAAAAGTATTGCAAGACCAAATAGAGTAATTTGCAGAATTGTTTAAATGAAGGAAAGTACTTGAAAATATAAGGTATATTAGATGCATAAAAATGTCATAAGGTTTATGTTCTAGCTGATACAATGAATAATTATTACAATTATTAATTAGATTCTCAATGTGACCTCCAGACAACATTATAAATGTCTACAACACACCACAAAGATAGAAAAATAACAATATACAAGAGTAGTATCACAGTTCAATCCTTGCTCCCTTAAATTTGCATTCCAATATCTGATGTACAGTAAGTGCCTAAATTGTGTGCTTGTACCACAATGCATGTTTTGTCATTCCCCATCCCCATGAGTGCCTATGTGGACCATCAATGTCTCATGCTTCTCTTGAGACATAGGTATAATGTGCAAAGGAAAAAAAACATAGGGTTGTGACATGTACTTTAGATAAATGAAAAAAATCTGCTCATGATGATTGATATGATACGATAGCAATAGTAATAGCAGTTAGACTTATATACAGCTTCATAATGCTTTTCAGCCCTCTCTAAGTGGTTTAGAGAATCAGCATATTGCTCCCAACAATCAACCTTAAGGATCAAACTGTTGGCAGTCACTGAGCCACCAAACCTGTTTTTTATATGATGTGATGTGATGTGATATAACATATGATATTATGATATTTATTTAATTTAAAACAACAGCAACCATGGCTTAGAGAATATATGCCAACTGGGCATAGTGTTTATGGATTTTAAATGTTAAAATGACTATAATTAGAAAAAAATAATTTTTCTATCCAACTAAAGATAGATTTGGACTGGTGTACTTCCTATTGATGATTTCATCCCATTTCTCTGAATCTGACAGCAAGTCTATTAGCTAAAAATGAATGGGTATAGAATTGAATGTCCAAATAACAAGGAATTTGACATGCGGTGTATTAGATCTACAAGCAGCAAGGCAGAACACAAAGAACATGTTCTGCAGTAGAACATTATTGCTTACATGCTCAACCAATACTTATTCCCATAAAGCACAGAATCATAGATAGAAAAAAATTAGGTACTGTAGACTCTAATAATATGGCTTATATATTAGCAAATATATTGAAAAGGTATATTTGAACTAAAGTATATCTTGATACAAGGTAGAACTTTTTCATCATTCATTTTATTGTTTGCAAATAATGGATCTAATACATACTCATTTCACTTATATGGTCAGTGGATTCAGACTTCTGTAGTTAATAACTAGAGGGGATTTCATATATTTCAGTTATTGATATTTTCTTAAAATACACAGCATGACCTATACTCATAAACCAATTATAATTTATCTTGGGAAAGAAAAAAAAATGTAAAAGAATAAAGTATTATATTATAATTCACCAGAATAAGACTGAAATGATTTATCTATTAAATTTTCATAGTACAAAAGGTTATTAGCTGCCTTAGGAAAATTCTATTTTGAAGGATGCCTTTTTTATATTATCATTTTTTTAAAAAAAAATGGATTTCAGTCAAACAAAGCGAAATTTATTTATTTATTTATTTATTTATTTATTTATTTATTTATTTATTTATTTATTTATTTATTTATTATTAAATTTCTAAACCGCCCCTCTCCCGAAGGACTTGGGGCGGTGTACAGCCTTAAAATTTAAAAAACATATAAATATACAGAATTAAAATAATTAAAAATAAATTAAACAAATTAGGCCATAAAATCCCCATATAAAACCCAATATGTGCGAATCCTAAAAATTACACAATCCCCCTAAAACATTTTCACCCGGCTGGAGCCGAAGCTTCTATGCCAGACCGGCCTGTTGAAAAAGGAAAGTTTTCAGTTCCCGACGGAACGTGCGTAAGTCCGTCATCGTACGTAGTTCGGGGGGGGAGCTAATGGAAACCTGATATGCTTTTTGTCAACAGCTTCCAGATTCCTTTTACTAATCATGGATAATTTTTAGAGATTCTAGAACAAGAATCAACTAACCAAAATAGCATTCAAACTGAATCAAATCTAGGACTTGAAGTGACAAGTTAATTATTGACTGTTATTTCAGAGTCAACCCCAAATCTTTGATGCATCAACATTAGCAGCACTAACATTTTCTGAATGATCCTAATGCTTTCTGCTTGCTAATGTATATTGTATATCAACTAAAAGGACAATGCCATAGAGTAGTTAAGACATTTATCATTGTACAGTGTGTTAGCTCATAGAAATCATGAAGATTATTAGCTAAACAGATGAAAATTTGTGACCAACTAACAGACAACAAGAGGACAATGTTGGTAAATAATAATATTATTTAATGACATCAACAAGAGCCAAATCAACACACTCAGGATATTCACATTTTTGTGACACAAATATTCAATTGTTTTAATAGATTTTTTTTTTGTTTATATTGTGCTGGAATGTACTCTGGATTCAGAAGAGGAAGGGCTGCATTCCAGAGGGCAAAGAGGTAGCAAAGCTAAGACAGTTTGCTTGGGGGAAAGAAAGTTAAGAAGACTCCTCCTTAGTAATTCTCAAAGTATATCGGTAGCAATGCAAATCGTTGCTTTAGTCTAGTCTGTAGGAGCTGTGGTGGCATAGTGGTTAGAATGCAGTATTGCAGCTAACTCACTGCTCACTGCCAGGAGTTCGATCCTGATGACGCTCAAGATTACTCAGCCTTCCATCTTTCCAAAGTCAGTAAAATAGGACCCAGATTGTTGGGGGCAACATGCTGACCCTGTAAACCACTTAGAGAGGGTTATAAAAGCACTATAGGTGAGAAAGGATAAAAGAAACTTCTCAGAAGTAATTCCATGTGTTATTCTTGAGGCCTGACAATATACTGTAGAAAATCATGCTGCAATTATTGAGTCAAATCCAACCAAGCAAAATCAGGAAACATGTTATAAAGTGTAGTTTCATAAGTGAGAGTAGTCTCAAAGTAGTTAAGAATATTCTTTTTGGTGAATGATTTCGTTCAACTAGGAAGTCTTCATCTAGCTTATACTTACATATGATTTTGATTTATATATTATATTGTATACTATCTTAAAAATGAATCGTAACATACAATATGCAAGCTAATAACATTAAAATAAATTTTGCCCAGTGCTGGAGGAAAGATGCAATTCCAACAATATCTGACTGCAAACTTAAACTTGGAGAATACACAGAATAGAAAAACCATCAGTATATACACACAATAGAAGAAGAACAGTCCCAAACATGCAACACACCATGTAGTATGGCAAATATAATAACTTACAATCTTACAATCTGTCTTCTGAGGGGTCCTAAATGTTTACAAATATTATAATAATAATAATAATAATAATAATAATAATAATAATAATAATAATAATAATAATAATAATAATAATAATAGTTGGAAGGGACCTTGGAGATCTTCTAGTCCAACCCCTATATTATTTCAGAGAATTTCCAGTGTTGGAGCATTCACAACTTCTGGAGGCAGGTTGTTCCACTGATTAATTGTTCTAACTGTCAGGAAATTTCTCCTTAGTTCTACGTTGCTTCTCTCTTTGATTGGTTTCCATCCATTGCTTCTTGTCTTGCCTTGGGAGAATAGCTTGAGTCCCTCTTCTATGTGGCAACCCCTCAGATATTGAAACACTGCTATCATGTCATCCTTAGTCCTTCTACCCAATTCCAGCAAATTTTCCTTATATGATTTAGCCTCCAGTCCCCTAATCATCTTTGTTGATCTTCTCTGTACTCCTTCTAGAGTCTCAATGTCTTTTTTACATTGTTGTGACCAAAACTGGATGCAGTATTCCAAGTGTGGGCTTAAATTGACAGATATATAAAAAGGAGGAAATCAGAATTCCAATAGTTCTTTCTCTTTTTTGGTATTTTAATTCATGTTAAATTTGCTTCATTTATCTATTATTTACTATTATTAGCATGCAATATATATATATATATATATATATATATATATATATATATATATATATATATATATATATATATGTGTGTGTGTGTGTGTGTGTGTGTGTGTGTGTGTGTGTGTGTGTGTGTGTGTGTGTGTGTGTGTGTGTGTGTGTGTGTGTGTGTGTGTGTGTGTGTGTGTGTGTGTGTGTGTTGTTTTAAAATTGTTGACAAAGAAATAAGGGATTTCTGATATAGCCATTTCGAGTTTCTTAACTCTCTTCAGTCAGAACTCACCCTTCCGGGATTCGAACCTGGAAGGGTGAGTTCTGACTGAAGAGAGTTAAGAAACTCGAAATGGCTATATCAGAAATCCCTTATTTCTTTGTCAACAATTTTAAAACAACATATATATATTTGTGCTTGCAAGATGGCTCTGGGTTGAGCTGAAACAAGCAAAAGGAAAGAATGATTCCTTCCTCCCATATTTGGGTTTACAGGGTGCAATCTAAAAAATAAACACTTGACACACACACACACACACACACACATATATATATATATATATATAAAATAACAATACAATGGAGATTTTAATTTAATGGGTAATCAACTTAAGATCAAAACTTTTAACAACAAATACTTTGATACAATTTGAAATATTTTTTTTCAAAATTCTACTCAACTTTGAGCATCTCAAATAATTACTAAATTGAACATTGACAAAATACTTTTTTCTCTTCTCTATATCAACATTCTAAGTTATCTAAGTAATAGAATGTAGGTAACATTCAATTAATTATATAAACATCACTATATTAAAAAAATACAATGTATCACCATAACAACATAATTAAAAAGAAAAAAGATATTTCTGCAAATAAATACAATGCTAATAATTAAAAAAATTAGACAGGTATACCTTTTGGTTAGATATAAGTGAGTGTTTTAATTTAGATATCCCTTTGTTTATTGAATATTTGTCCATTTGTCCTCTTGATATAGACCCAAAAACTTTTCTTCATCCATTGAATACACAATTTATAAGTAAAAATTATACTTATATTGTTCCCATTTTCCAGTTTACTTTTTTGTAACTTGATCCTTCTTTTATTAACTATTTACTGTTGTTTGTTTCAACTATCTTATTCATTACTTCTTTCCTCAATCCTACATTACAGTGTTTTGTTCTTGATTGTTGACTTGGGCTTGAGCTTGACCTCCAGTGACTATGGATGCAAATCTATGGTGTTCTCTTGCAATATTTGCAAAACCATTGCTCTTATCAGCAGGTCATATTTCCTAATGAGCACCAACTGGATCTAATCCCTACTTAATTAAGTTTTATTACCTTATTTATTTCATTTATGATGAAACAAGAGACTCATGATGGCTTATAATACTTTAAAACAAGCATAGAAGTGAAAAAAAAACTAAAACCTCAAAAGAGCAAGATCATTACTTAAAGTACTCAAAATTCATCTTTTACATAAGCATATCAAAGTTCTCTGTGTTATGTATGAATGTTATAATATCTAAATACACAGAGGTATTTGTTCCAAATTATTCTGTAAATATACAGTAAGTATATTCACTGTTAATAAAATATACTTTATTATATTATTTATCTATATGGAAATGGTGGTGTTGACAATCCAAGTGGCTCACCTACAGACAGAGGCAGGCAAAAAAAAAAAGGGGGGGCAGTTGTCACATTCTAATTATAAGTCATATAATTATACCCTCCTTTGAAAACAACAAGAAAACATTTTGTATCTGCAAGCAGGGAGTCATACTTTGAAGCAGAACTGGCAACTATTCTGAGTTATTAATGAGGACTAGCTTACAGCCAAATAAAGAAGGCTATTGTTTGTAGAAGCAGCAACTGACAAAAATAAGACCAAAGTAGCAGTGGGAGCCACTGGCAAAAGTTGAAGAAAGTATTTTACTTTCTGATGTGGAACATTCTGTAGTACCTAAAGTGGCTCTTCTTTGCAGACCTTGTAGCTTCCTGAGAGAAGAAACAATCCTCTCTACTATTATCACTCTAAATGAGCTAAACTTCTAGTGAAAATGCTTTAAGTTACAAATCCATACTTTGCTGCCTGTTCACACATTGAAAAAGTTATTAACAAGGGGGAAAAAGCTAAGTCACTATATACTTGCTTATGTTCTATACCTGAAAAGATAACACCGGTTCATCCTAGTAGAAGAAGAGAAGTCAGCCAGCAACATTGTAGAGCAATCACCATTGAGGAACTTATTTCCCATCTCTCCCTACACTAGAAGCAAACTTGCCATGCGATAGCCACACCATGGCCACTACTCTCCACAAGAGAGAGATAATGGGTGAGCTGTAAATTGGCTCCATTAAAAATTAGTAGTTTCTTGAACTCAAACATATACATATACAGCATACATGCAGTGAAGGCTTCAAGAACCATGAGGAACAGACCAGGATTTTGATTACAAAGTAATCCAACTACCTATCTCAAAACTGAATGAAGAAAAGGACTAAACTAGCCCATTTATAAAGTAAACTTCATTTGTCTGTAGTATAAGCCTAAATTGGATTTTTATTGCAAAGGGCATTTACAAGGGTGAACAAAGCTTTGTTACAAAACAGCAGACATGTCTTTTAACAAATTGTACTTTGATTCTAATTTAGCGCAACTATTGGGCACTAATAAATCACCCAGAGAGATGCAGAGCTTGTATTCATTTCTTTGAATGTTTGGGCTTCTTGCCAAAGTTTGTCTTGGACTGTCACACTTGGATATTACATTTGAAGCTGAAAGGTAATTTTAAAAAGAAAACATAACACTGTAGACAATTGCTGTCCTTCTTGGAATGCAACAAGGTATCCTTGAGGAAAAACATGTCTTGCCAAGTGACTCATTAACTTGAACCTTAATAAGATAATGTCACACTGCAACAGGTTCAACTTTTTTCATAGTTTGCTTAAAAGTTGGAATGGTATTTTTAAATACACTTAAGAGTAGTAAATGTTGAGAGCTATCTTACACATATTTTTATGCTTCACTTGCGCAAGAATATTGGTGATTTGCACAAGCATATCAATAATTACTAAAGTTACGTAAAGCATTTGAATGTTCTTTTAAACCCATGTTGCTATCCAAAAAACCCCTCTACATTATTCTCAGGAATAGGACTTATTAACTCATTTTATTATTCATCTTTGGGCTTCTTTTTTGTGAGTCCATACTAGGTTCTTTACCTGTATTGCTTCTGTCTCTGAAGGCTTATTATTTTCCCCCCAGAAAGTATAGTTTTCCTTCTGCTTAAACTTCCATATATTTTGCTAGCTTTTTTTCCCATAAGTCTCATGTTCACGGTTTGTAGAAAAGTTGTTTTTATTCATCCAATTGGGTGGCATCAATCTTGGCTGATTTTGAAAAGCTATGTAGAGGCAGAACAGATTATTACTTAGAGAATACCCAGAAATCTTTGGTCTGTAAGCTAGACTGTAAGCTAGAAAGTTACCAAAAGTATAAATATAAACATGAAAAAGGCAATGTCAAACTAACATGGACTTGTCCATGAAATTACAAAAGGTTTGGGCAGATTTTACTTACTGTTCTTATCCATATATGTGTGCTCACTGAACTTTTCTGGATCCTTTATCACCCCTGCCTGTTCTTGTTCTTCTGATTGATTAGTAGTTCCATTTTATTTCTTTGCAGAGTTCATTCAGTATAGAGAACCTTTCTTTCTCGCATTCCCTACACATATATTCACATGCTTTCAACCAATTTCCTATCTGATTTTTGAAACTGTTCAATTCGTTGAGATCCTTCACCACAAATTGCTCCTTCCCCTCAGCTGAGGACTCTTTTTCTTTTATTGTTCCTTGCCCCATCTCTACATAGTATAAACAGAACCAAACAGTCAAATATTCTAATTTTCATAATTTTATGAAAATTTCATAATTTCGTAATTTTCAGATGACTTGCTTTTCTTTCACATTTTTGTTGTGAAACTAGTATTGTGAGCAATGAACACTGTTTTGCTCCTGGGATGCACAATATGTTTAAAATTTGATTTTATTACCAGGAAAGATATCAAATACAAAGGGCTCCTCGGTCTAAGAAAATTGTAAAAAAAACCAGGAGCTTCGGTGGTACACTAGCTGCCTGAATATGCTAATGTATGCAATAATAATCTTACACAGAGTAATGGAAACAATCTTTGAATCTTTGCTTTTACTGCATTCATTTCTTGCATTTATATTGGGTAACAAAGGGAGAGGTTTTTGCACAGATTTTCTTTGGAACCATAAGCTCCAAAATATTTCAGAAGCATGTATATTATTTAACTGATTTTGCTAAAATCAAATAATCCACTATTCATTAGCGAAAGCCTAATGATGAGAAAGAAAGAATGGATTAGTTGATTCCTGTGGTGTCCACTAAAGTACTCTGCCTATAGCATATTAGGTGGAAATGAAAATTATTAAACTGGACCTCCTATTATCTGATGAAAATCAATAGAATTCTCTTAATGAAACGGAGTAGAAAGTCAGATGTATTCCAATCGCTATCTTAAAATGCTTAAGGAGGGTGGAAATGGCAGCTGGTATACAAGTAACAACCACAATAACAAAAAAGGGGGCAATACTAGGATACAATTTAAGATGGTATTATTGTTAAAACACAGAGAAAACCACAAACTTTTGCACAGTTATGGATCTTGACCTTTAAGGAGCATAGATTTGTTCTGTTGGAAAAGAGCAGAATAAAGCATGCCTCTTGGATATATTCAGGATTGCATTATAAAGAAGAAACATTAGAAAAATAATATTATAATTGCTATTTGTATGAGATACAGAAATAGGATACGCCTGGGAAATTATTACCCCTAATTCATTCTTATAAATTCACTTTGAGTCAAATGAAGCCATAATGTCTACTGGTTTGCATTTCATGTATCTTAGCAGCTATCTTCGTAAGTTCAAAGCTCAGACCAAAGTTAGGTGGTCAAACAGCCCTAATACTGTAAAAGCAAATTTAACAAATTGTCAGTAAGGGACCTTAGAGCTTTCTGAGCTTGATTATTTTCTTGCATTACCCAAACACTGATGATATTAGCTAGTTTGAATAATGACATATCTGCAAGAAAACAACCAAGCTCAGAGAGCACCAAGGACCCTTCATGTCAACCCTGAGCTACAAATATTCTCCTTTATTGAAACCAGCAGTATCTTGTTGCATCTGAAGTTTATACAATACAGGAGCTGCCTCCTCTGCCCAATTTCTTTTCCTTTACTTGCAGGTGGCAACACAGTCCAGATGCTAATGCTGACTTTCTAATTTCTCCAGTATCCTGTTCTTGTCTTTAAAACATTGGTATGACCTTAACTTGTCTTTTTGACTATATGTCTCATTCGAATGCTGCACCTGCCCTTTGCTTTGTCAGTTCTCCTATTCTCAGGCAATTCAAATTACCTGTTCTGTCACAACACGCTTTAGTGACCTGTCTTTGTTATTACACAGCTAGTTTTCCAAAGTCCCCTCAGTCTAACAGGAGTGCTTCAACCCTATTTCTAAAGTAAATAAGGTTTTCCAGTGGCGTTATAGTAGATTAGAAACTTAAAATTTATGTAAAGATAAAATGTTTTAGAAATTTCACAAGATCAGTATTAAAAATTCTCATTATGTTATTTATTAATGTCAATGGTTTATCTTCAGGCCTTTAAATATCAGTTTACTAATGATTAATTGAATTTTCTTATTGGTAGGATTCACACAACACATTAAGTTTATTTCATGTGACTTATCCACCTTGTGTGACTAACCAGATTTTTTTAAATTGAAGATTATAGCTTAATACATTTGTATGTTTGCTGTAAGATGGCTCTGTGCATCCTAAATTAAGTATTGCTGCACTTTTCAAAATCTATTAAATCTCTTATATTTTCTGAAATTCTGTAGGGAAGCTTCTCCTGTGTTTATTCAATTTGAATCAACCTTATGGATTCTTGTATTTACAGGCAAATTTTGTACATCTTATTCCTGGTTGTATTGTATTTCTGGAATAATTTGTATATTTATACATATCTTAACTTTTATGTATCTGATCCATCTTAGAAAATATAGGTAATGTAATTTAATCTGCTTTCCAGCTGGTATAATTTAATTTTTTTCATCCACTATTCATCCAGTTACTCAACAGGTTAACAAGGTACACCTTTGGCCTGCCTTTCCCTATGTCAATCCTACCTTCCACATGGTTTCAAATCCACCTGTAAAATATTTCACTCAATTCTTGATACATTTCTCACCACCTAGGGACACAGCAAGGTTCTTTGACTCCCATTTATTTGTTTACCATTAATCCTAACTGTTTTCATTTCATTGACTTCCTTGGAATGTTTCCATCATAAAGCATTTCCTCTTTTCAACTTCTGTGTTCTTGATCTTGTGCAAAGACATCTGCCTTCTATAAGAATAGAATATATATATATATATATATATATATATATATATATATATATATATATATATATATATATATATATATATATATATATATATATATATATATGTGTGTGTGTGTGTGTGTGTGTGTGTGTGTGTGTGTGTGTGTGTGTGTGTGTGTGTGTGTGTGTGTGTGTGTGTGTGTGTGTGTGTGTGTGTGTGTGTGTGTGTGTGTATGTATATAGGTCTTTGGTTATTTGGGTTTTCTCCCACGTAAAATTGAAAGTGTCTTAGCAACGTTTCAATGAAGTCCCATTCGTCATCTTCAGGCTGATGTTTTTGGCTTCGTGCTTCTAGGAGCAATGTGTGATCGTAGCTGTTTCTTCCTTTTAACTGCCAATGGGGGTATAAACTGATTGGGTGGAAGCTTGGCTGTATTCTGATTGGGTGGATGTGTGTTCTGATTGGTTAGGGGCTTGGCTGTGCTCTGATTGGATGGGGGGTTGGCTGTGCTCTGATTGGATGGGGGAGTGTTCTGTTTGAGTTGGGGCTTTATTGTGCTCAGGTTAGTTTGAGTTGCAGGGGGGATTTAAGATGGTGAGCTGCATTGCTGTTGTTTGGCTTCACATTCGTGGTCATGCCTCATCTTCATGGTGGGTATCAGTTTGCTTCATGTATGGATTGGAGGGGTTTAAAGTGGCTAATGATGCAGCTGTGGTCTGGCTTTTGGTTTGTGGTCATCGGCGTGAGTTTGGGTTTGCTTTTTGCATGGATGTGTGGTGGTGACATCCATATTTTGCTTCTAGAAGCACGAAGTCGAAAACACTAGCCTGAGGATGATGGATGGGACTTCATTGAAATGTCACCAAGACACTTCCAATTTTACGTGGGAGAAAACCAAATAACCAAAGACCTACATATGTATGTGTATGTGTGTGTGTGTGTGTGTGTGTGTGTGACATGACCTTGGCACAGATCCAACTTCTTTCTACCATCCAGGCATTTAACCCTGCTATAATCCTGTCCTTTGCTTGACTATTAAATGTTCTCACTATTTTAGTATGAAATAGTTTTTAAAAAGTTAAACATTCCTACTATTTATTACATCTTCATTTTTCCTATGCTTTTCTTGTAAAAGTTGGTCATAGGCAAAGCAGAGTATTAGATGACATTGACTGTTGATGATGGTTCCATACTTACTCAGTTATTTTGAAGTAACAGGTTATGAATTTAAGAAAGATCAAACTATGCACTGCTTGATTGGTATGCAACATATAGCTGTTAGCTGTTATCACACAGAGATTCTATTAGCTATGACACTAATTCTGAAATATTTAGTTACTTGTGGTTTTCTTATTAACATCCTCAAATGTGATGATGCATTAAGGCTTTCATTTAGAGTCTCAAATATCTATTTTTAAAAATGGTGTCAGAATTTGTTTTTAAAAATGTGGGTGGAAAGAATATTGATTTTGCCTCACTGGGAGTGTTTGCGTACTACTGGTGGATTCTAGAAAAGTGAAGAGGAACTCATTAGAAGCAACACAGTAATAGAACCTCATATCATTGGATCAATGTAGCAGCCCTAACAGCACACAAATCCTATAACAAACAATCTAAATCAGGAAGTCTATTTGGATCTGCACAAACCTTAAGAGTAATAAAGTCATGTAAAAAAGAGGCTAATATTGTGGTAACCTGTAAGGTGTGTGTCAAGTTTGTATTCCTACCTGAAAAGGGCTCTAATTATACTTACACTAAGTGCAAACTGCTAAGATTGCTGGAGGAGAAATTAGAGGGTCTAGAGCAGGCATGTCAAACTGGATGCATCATGCCGAAACTGTGCCCACCCCATTGCTGGCAATGGGGGAAAAGTTGTGATACATCACACAACGTTACGTGACATTGAGAATTTGGCATGCCTGGTCTAGAGGCATATCTAGCCACTATGAGACTCATCCCTGAAAATGACTAATTCCTGGAAAATACAGAAGCCTGAATACAGCAAGTAAGAAAAAAATTACTAAGAAAAATGAAGCCATAGAGGACAAGTGATGGCAGCATACCAGAGAAATCTGCTAAGTGTTTCAAAGAGCAAAAGGTAATGATTTTCAGAGGAACACAATCAGCAATCTGTAGATGAAACAAACTATCAAGGGAAGTATAAGATCTCCCAGGTGCAAATATCAAAAACATAACAAAGATGCTTACCCAACTAATTAAGCTCACTGATTATTGTCCCTTTCTCCTCTTTCATGTTGGGATGAATGATATAACAAAAAGGAGCCTGGAAAAAAAAATCTCAAAGGCCTATGAGGTCAATTTCTATGATCAAACCAAAGACCACAAGAAAATGAATCTGTCAATGAAGAAGGAAGTGGTAAGAAAGATGGGACACTCAAGTATAAAACAAGAGATGCAACTACCAAATATAAGGTCAGGCATAAAGGGCTCAGATGCCTGTAAACTAATTCTTGGAGAATGAACAGGGAGAATTTGAATCCCTAGCATATGAGGGCAGGTATATTGTTGCTATTACTGAAATTTTAAGGATGGAACCAGGATTGAAATACATTACTAGAAGGATTGAAGAATTGCATTGTATCTAAAGAATTACTACACTCTACAGAAATGCACAATACTGCAAATGAAAACCTTCTTGAAACTATTTGAGCAAATATTAGTGGGGAAAGAAATGCAATTGCTATAGGTTCATACTACAGGCCATCCAGCCAAGTAGAGGAAATAGATGAATGTTTACAAAATCACTGACATCAACTGGGAAACAAACTTTGCAGCAAGTGGAAGATCAAACAGATTCTTGATATGCCTGGCTGACATGTTGCTTGTGAAACTCTGAAAAAAATGAGATGATAAAGACCGAAACAGAAACAATTTCACAGATGTATTAAATCAAGACATACCTGACAAGACCAGTATGATTGCACAGAAAGATCAACGACAAACGACAAACATTGGGACAAAAAAAAGGACAAGTATAAAAAATGACAAGAGAGTCTTTTAACCAGAACAGAATACCAGCAAATAGCCCAAAACTTCAAGGATAATGTCAGGAAGGCTAAGGCTTAGAATTAGCTAACAAATGCCAAAAACAACAAAAGATGTTTGTTTCAATATGTAAAGAGCAAGTGATACGTCAAGGAAATATTTAATCCATTAATGGAAGAAGATGTCAAGAAGGTGATGAGTAGCATGGAAAAAAAAAGAACTGCTTAATTCCTTTTTTTTCTTTTTTTGGATCAGTCTTTACACAAAAGGGGAAAAAATAGTCCAACTTGTTAAGTTCAATCCTACTAGATTGGATGGTTTATATCCCATGCTAGTAAAGGAACTGGCTAATGTGATTTCGGAACTGCTGAATGAAATCTTTGAAATCCCTTGGAGCATGTGCAAATTGCCAGAGGACTGGAAAATAGCTCTGTGATCCTAATCTTAAAAAAGAGGAAAAATGGATCCAGAAAAGTAGAGACCAATCAACTTGATATCAATACCTGGAAACATTTTTGCAAAAGGTAATCAAGCAGCAGATTTGTGAACACCTAGAAATGAACAAGATCATTACTAGAAGCCAGCATGCCAAACAAATCTTATTTGTCTTCTTTGATAAAGTGACTAAATTATTGGAACAAGGAAATGTTATGGAAATAGTATACTTAGATTTCAGCAAGGCATTTTATAAAGTAGACCACAGCCCAATTCTTGGTAAAATAGAACAAATGCTGCAGAGACAGTAGCACTACAAGATGGAGCTGCAGTTGACTGACCAACCACAGTCAGCCTGTGGGTCCTCAAAGACCTACATTGAGGGAAGCATGCAGTAAAATACCTCAAGTTTCTATCTTGGGCCCAGTGCTCTTCAACATCTTCATAAATGATCTAATTGAGAGAATTGATGGGATACTAATCAAATTTGTGAATGACACAAAAGTGGGGGGCATTGCTAACACTTTAGAAGATAAATTCAAGATTCAAAATGATCTTGTCAAACTTGAGCATTGGGCCCTATCAACAAGATGCAGTTTAGTGATGAGAAAAGGCAAGAAAAACCAGATGCAAAGGTACAGGATAGGCAATATCTAGTGCCTGTAAGAAAGCTAAGTGTGCTAGTGGACTACTATTTAAGTGTGAGCCAGCAATGTACTGCAGCTGCCAAAAAACCAATGTACTACTAGTTAATAGAAGGATAGCATCAATATCACAGAAAATGATAGTGCCCTTCTATGCTGCACTGATGAGGCCGCATTTGAAAAACTGCATTACAAATAAGATGTTGTGGCAATAGAAAGAGTGCAGAGAAGAGCAACAAAGATGATAGGGGTCTGAGGGCTAAATCCTATGAAGAATGGCAAAAGAAACTATGTTTAGAGAAAACTAAGGGGAGACATGGTAAAAGATACAAGAAACAATGGGGGGAGGTGGAGAGAGACATGATAGAAGATACAAAGAAGCTCATAAGGGAGTGATCCAATGTGAAAATAAGGTTTCCCTGATAGTACTAAAAAAATATTAATCAATGGAACAGCTAGTTTCCTGAAGTTTTGTGTGCTTCATCTTTGGAGGTTTTCAAGATTGGACAACTTGGCGACGTTCAAGAGAGTATGAGGACTTGTGCCTTGGGCAGGTGGCTGGACTAGAAGATCTCCAAGGTCCCTTCCAGCACTAAGATTCTACATACTCCACTGGTAATTTTAAAAAAATGATGGCAATAATGAGCAAAACTGAAGATTATGGAAGAAGCCAAATGTAATTTCTTTTTCCATAATCTTGTTTTTACAGATTAGGAGACTGGAAGCAGTGTCACTGTCACATTGCTGAAGTTTCAAATTAATGGCACTTTTTATAGCACTTTCAAAATGTGTTATAATAGCAGATTGGAAAGGAAGACTCTTCTGCTCATTGATAATGGAATCAACTAGAAATGTTACTGCAAAATTTGTTGCCTTTGACTGAAAAAAAGTAGATTTTGAGAGTTTTTTTTTAAAAATGAAACAAGATAAAATGAGAATTGAAAAGCAATGCAGGGTTCTACTTCCCACATAAATCTTTCCTTTGCTAAAAAGTAGGATATGCTCCAAAGATTTCAGTCTGAAAGAGATATCTGCAGACATGCAGAATAATACACAGCATTGCAGAACAAGGTCTGCTGGGGGAAAAAAACAACATTGGAAAATAAAGTGGAATTCAGCTAAAATAATCTTTCCTTCATATTATAATAAACTATTGCTAGATCAAATCTGTGAATGGAAATCTACCAGTCGATGTTAATCCCCATATAGATTAATGCAAATACTAATACTACATATATCAATGTTTTTCAGTCTAAAGGAAGACAAGACTAAGTAAATAACTAAATAATGAAACTGTCATGATTCCCAAATAAAGAATTTGCTAAGCAAAAATTCATCATAAGAAAATTTGTGGTTCTCTTCCTTAGGCTCTACAATTTAAGACATATTGGAGCCAATGTAATCTTAATAATATCTCTACTTCTAGTAAAATAAAGTTATCTAACTCAGGAAAGATATAATTATATTTGTCTCCAAAATGTACTATACATTAATCATAAAAATCTGTTAAGAGCTCAGCATGGTGATCACCAGATCTGCATTAGCTGTTCCTAAAAAGTTCAAGAAGTGCAATGATCAATACTGTACAAGCATAATAATGGCAGAAATATTCACCATCCTATGTTGGCAAAGCCAACTTTCAGAGCTATTTGGCTATGTTTATTTACAAGTTTTCACTTTTCAAATAGTAAGTAGCTAGGTTTTACTGGATTATTCTTAATTACAATATATCATTTCTTCTAGATTGGTCTGTTAAACAGTCAGTTAATGTTACGGGGAATTACAACCACAGTCAGTCGACAGTGAGATGGGTAGCATATAAATTTAATAAATAAATACATAAATGAAAGAAATATATAAAATATATAAATCAGTAGATCTGGAACTTGCCAGATTTGACAAGAACTAGCAATGGGTGTTGTGTTAATCTAGCCCTTACAAAACATAAACATTTTTGTAAACAATCATGAACATAATCTGAGTATGTTAGCATTCTTATCTGAAAATGTTAAAATCAGACTTCCATACCAACATATACCTTTGAAATTCAGTTGCATTGGTATTCTCGAAAGATCATTGTACTCTGTGTAGTATGTGTGCTTCCAGGTATCTGCATGCTTGAAACCTTTTTTAAGCTTATTCAATCATCTTCCAATTGTATTTCACCTCATGCACATTTCACTGCACAGACGTTGCATTAAATTATATGTGTGCAGTCTGCCACAATGTGTAAAAATCTGCAAATTGAGAAACAAATGTAAGATGATGAACACTGAAATAATAATGCCTTTCCCATTATTAAACAACATCTTGCTATCCCAGGTTTTGGGGAAGGATATGCTAGGTGGATAAAAATGCCAAAGCCAGTCTAAACATCTGGCTGACTGTGCAACAAATAATAAAAAAATCCAAGTAAGGCACTACCTTGCCATGGATGTAGGGCTGCAGTGCTCTGACAAAGATGAAAGCTATACCAGAAGTTCAACCATAATGGACAGATCTCATCAGAGGAGACAGATAAAGATTGTGTCTCCCATAAACAATATGGTGAGATGTAAGTTATAGAATGTACAAAAGATCAAGCTGAATCTGTTGTTGCTCAGATCAACAAGGACCACACTAGATATTAGAATTCCTGGACATCTGGTGGCAAATAAGCCACAGGACTCAAGACTGCTGGCTGAGTAACCAAGGCCAACAACTGCAGAACTACTGGAAGAAAAAATATTTATCCATTGCAAATGTACAGTAATTGAAAACAAAGAAATAATGTTTCTGTTATTTCAACAAGAAGAGGATATTTGAAATGAATGCAACAGCATCTAGTTAGTTAAAAAGAAACTTTTTAGCAAAAAGGAAATTACCTAAACAGCAAAGCAACAAAGATCAGCTTGACAAGATGATTTTGGAAAACTCAAGAGAAGAAAGACCAACTTGAATATGTCTTGGATTGATCATAAGAACTGTTTGACTCTGATACACAATAAAGTGCTTAGAAGTAAAAGGAGTCAGTAGAATCATCAGGAACTTTATGCAAAGATCAATGGCACAATGGAAGACACAGCTGATAGATTAATATCAAGAAAGGGATCTTTCAAGGAGACTTTCTATCACCACTACCTGTCCCAGGTCCATGGGAAGGACTGATAAGTGGATGAAAATGCCAAATCAAGTCTAAGGATCTGGCTGACTGCATGGCCAACCATTTTAATCTAACAGTTGTTGCTAAGGTCAACAAGGACCACACTAGATATTAGAATTCCTGGATATCTGGTGGCAAATGAAGCTACAGGACTCAAGACTGCTGGCTGAGTAACCAAAGCTAGCAACTGCAGGACTACTGAAAGAAAAAGTATTTATCCAATGCAAATATACAGTAATTGAAAACAAAGAAATAATGATCTGTTATTACAGAAGTTCGACTATAACGGACAGATCTCATCAGAGAAGACAGATAAAGATTGTGTCTTCCATAAACAATATGGTGAGATGCAACTTATAGAATGTACAGAGATCAAGCTGAATCAGTTGTTGGTTCATCTTCCTGAATTCAAGTATAAGAGCAAATCAATATCAATCAGATAAATCCTTTAACCAAACATTCAATCCACCTATCCTTTGGCTTTGGAGGAAGTTTGTTTCAACTTTTGATTTCAGTTATCAGCTTAGTAAATGCTATAGTAATCAATATATCTAGCTTGTCTGATACTGTATAACAAAGCTTTTCATAAGTGATCATGGTTTTACCCACAGTAAATTTAATCTTATTTATTATTTATTGACATTTCCTATTCTAACTAATAGAATAATTAAGCATAAGCATAATCATTCCATGTGATTGATTATTCAATAATGATATAATACAGTGGTTCTCAACCTTTTTAATGCTGCGACCCCCAACCGGTCGTAAGTCGAGGACTTCCCAACCGATCATAAGTCGAGGACTTCCCAACCGATCATAAGTCAAGGACCTCAACCGGTCGTAAGTCAAGGACTTTCCCTGCCCGGGAGCACCACACATGCATGGTGCTGCCCCCTGCGCCGGCCGAGGTGTAGCTGGCAAGGAGCAGCGACGGCACAGGGCTACCACTGGCTGGGCCACCAGCTGGCCTAGCCCAAAGGAGGTAAGGCACCTGCCGGGCCCCACACGTGCCAGCAACCCTCCCTGCGCCCGCCGGCCTTCCACCTCCCACCCCTGGCCCTCTTTTACTTACAATTTTAATAGTTGCTCAGCAGGGAGGGGTGGAAACTTCCAGACAGCTTGCCTTCGCTGCAGACAACTTGGAACACTGTTTGCAGACTGGGACTTTTGGCGGGCTCAGCAGGGCAAAGACAGCCTGGACAATTCCTATTGGCTTTTGAAAGCCAATAAAATTAGACTCTATTCAAGAGAGTCTATTCTATTGGCTTTCAAATGCCAATAGAATAAGAGGGAGTAGCACAGCTAAGGAAAAGGGGAAAAATGGCGGACTGCATTGTTTGGCAACCCCTGTGAAATGGTCATTCGACCCCAAATGGGGTCACGACCCACAGGTTGAGAACCGCTGATATAATAGAATGGGAACCACATTTGAGCTAGAGTGGCCTAGAATTAGTTTAGAGCAGTATTTGGTTTCAATCGCAGAAAAATATAACTACTTTCATTTATTTCAGTGTAGTGCACCTCTCCCCTTTGGTCCTCCCCCTCACATACACAATGGGCGCGGGCGCACACACACACACACAGAGAGAGAGAGAGAGAGAGAGAGAGAGAGAGAGAGAGAGAGAGAGAGAGAGAGAGAGAGAGAGAGAGAGAGAGAGAGAGAGAGATCTGATTTTCAATGGTATCTAAACAGTCTTATGAGATTTGAAAAATACTAATTCTAAATACCTTACATTTCTCCAGTGTTTTAATTTCTTTTGTTTACTTGGTGTGCCAAGTCAAACAGAAATATTTTCAGAATGCAAACTTAAAAGATTTGTCCCCAAAAGTTTAAAAAATAATGATTAAAGACATAATCTACAAGCCTTCTTCTGTTTCATCCATAGAATGAAGAGAGTCTACTTAGAGGTGACTTGGCACCCATTGTCTATTTGCAGTATTGCACAAACCTATAGTGACAAATGTGTCAAGAGTGCTTCTGCAGAAGTGCTTTTGCATGGCAGACACTACAAACAAAAATGACTTATTCTGTCAACATAAGTCTTAACTCATTAGAGGTTGTGTTATCTTATTTTTTTAAAATACATACATGAACACATGCATACTATTCCTATTCACTAAGAATTCAACATACTCCATCTTGTCTATCCTGGAACAAGGAGAAGAGGGTTATGCTTATTTTAGGGGTGGGGTAAGGGAAGGGTCCGTTCTCCTTTGGAAATGCTATCCATATCTCTGTTTTGTTTCAGGATCCAGATAACTTATTTTATACCACTGAAACTTTGCCTGAGGATTCAAGGATCATAGAGTAATGAAACAAATAGATCATTCATGATAGAAAGAAAATTGCCTTACATGTTTTTTTCTTTTTCAAAGCCATAGCCAGGAAGCAATAGGATTTTTTGTTTAGCATTTCTTATCAAGACAAGGAAGAGGAGAAATCTTCAGACAATATTCTGGGAAAGCCAATTTAGTATTTTTACTGTATATATTTGACTGCTTTTATAGTTTTCACAATTTCTTCACAGCTTTCTATAGATGTTTTGATGCATTTATAACATAAAAAGAAAGATATTGAGTGCTTTCTCTGTCGATTTAAAAAAACTTCAGAAGATAGTTGTCTCAATATCATAATAGCCATAAATTCATTCTCTCTCTCTCTCTCTCTCTCTCTCTCTCTCTCTCTCTCTCTCTCTCTCTCTCTCTCTCTCTCTCTCTCTCTCTCTCTCTCTCTCTCTCTCTCTCTCTCTCTCAGTATAATAAATTAACATGATAATAATTTGGAGATGGATAGGTTCATGTGACCAGTTTTATATAGATGAGATGAATAGATGAATCATGTTATAGACAGTAAACACACACATAGGCTTAACACCAATCTGCATACATATAAATATTATATTTAAACATTACACAACTGATAAATATATTGAATTCCTTCTTCTAATCATGTGTCAGCTGGTGTGAAACCAATGTATAAGAAATAGTCCATTATAACACTTTACATTTTTTATGTCTCTTCTTTGCCCCAAACCTTCAGTTTTATTTTGTAACTCTGACCTTCACTGCTCTGATAGGAAATGGAAGCTGGATTGACTTTTTCACTGAATACAGAAGAATACAGAAACCCTGTTAAGGCATTTTTTTAAAAAAAAAAAGATTACTAAAATGATGCTGCTTTCCTGCAGGCATCTGTATTATGTAAGCAGTGTAGGCCTTTGCATGTTCAGTGTGAATTTCTGCCAAAGAAAGGTGTTTGTACAAAAAAACTGTATATGTGTTGGCTTCCATGTGAACTAAGATTTTTAAAGATACAGGTATACAACTCATACAGAAGCCAGTTTGGGAGTTCTTTTGGAAAATTGATCATTGAAATGATATCAGTAGGGAAATCAAGCTGATAGAAGGCCTAAATGGGACTAAAGTTGAAATATGGCTTACAAGAGGTAAAGTGAAGAACTTGTAGCTTTCCACATATTGCTGAACTACAAAGCATTATTTATCATCCTGGATTAAGCTGATAGGAGTTGACTTTTTGTCATATGGAGAACCACAGATCTCTCATATTTTATTAGATAAATGTCTGCAAGTTCACCCTAAAAGAGATCCTTAAATAACGAACAAAATGAATACATTAGAAATAAATAAGTTTTGCTTTTAACCATAGTAGACCAGTAAGGTACACAGCAGTATGCTTCATTAATGAGAAGCAATCTTAATTATTGTATTCATGCTCTGAAGCTGGGTTGGAAGGAACATTTTGTTTCTTTCCACGGACACCAAAAATGGCAATTCTCAGCTGGTATTCTGAATTAGAAATAATAAAGTCAAATGGCTAAGGAGTAAGAATCAGATAAGGGAGACTGCATTTAAACATTTCTAGGTTATTCCATACCAAAGTAACTGAGTAGGAATTTTTAAAAGCTATTATTTAAGAAAGCAGCAAAGGAATTCAACTTGCTTTTTTCTCTTACTCTGAATCTGCTCCATCACAAGCATGACTTACTAATTGCAGTGTAGCTGAAGCTAAAGTCACATCAATTAAATAGTAAAGAAAAAAAATTCATCTGGACAAATACTACATTCCTAATGGCAACTACATTGTACTCTTGCTATTTAATTATACTAATTACTGAAGACCATTTTGCAACTGAAATTCCAATCCTCAGACCTTATTTGAATGGCAGCTGTTGACAGCCTGATAGTTGTAACTGACAATTGTGAACAATATTAATGTCCTGCAGTTTGAGGAAAGCATAAATAAATAAATAAATTTTAGGATTACTATAGAAACAGATGCAAAGTAGTCCAACAATATTGTCTATGATGCTTAGCAAAATTATGAGCTTCATGATATGTCAGGAGCGAAGTGTTTTCCATTTAAGGATTGTAGTGGCCAGACACACCATAAAACATAGAAATGTTTTGTTCAACCATAGTGCTTCTTCTAGAATCTGCTTTCTCAGATTCCATACATAAACTTCAGATCCTATGAACCAATTATTTGGCAAAGCAACCATTGGTTGGGGGACAATTTTTAAATAAATGAAGATATTTGCTTCAAAAGCATAGTGGGGCAATTTAATGTTATTATGGACCAGTTAAACATTATTGCCTCTGTATGTTGTAATCCTTGCAAATTCAATGGATTTAGTGTTACCAGATGTTTCAGAAAACTAATAGAGAAATGTTTTCCCAACTCTAATCAATAGGATGATCAAATGCAATATATTGATCAGTAGAAAATACATGATAAAAATATGCTTGTAAACAATAAACCTGCTGAAAATAGAAGGAAGGAATATCTGAATCTGGCCCAGGTATCAAGCTCAGGTTTTGTTGCCCAAACTTTTGTGAGTCCTGAAATTTCCTTGGGTGCAAATTACTCATAAGTAAGATACTTCACATGGGATACTTCCAGTGAGCCTAATGTGAAACTGATGTCTCTGTAAAAGAGAAGAACACATTCTGATGGAAAAAGCACCCAACTGCAGGAATTGGGCTACTGAAATCTCTCTGGAGTTAAAGAAAGATCATCAAATTACATCAACATTTGTAGTACAACTGCATTTTTCTTGAGCAGGCATCAAAAATTGTGGTTTATGGATTTTGTGGGATTCTATCAAGCCCACAGCTGCTAATGTTAGGAGGTCTATGGACTCTAAGTTCAACTGGTTTGTTTCTGATAATCCCTGCTAAAGTTTTGCTATTTAGTAGGGAGGGATGAAATTGTAAAGATGAGTGTATAGAAATGGGGGAAAGATATAGAATGAAGAGTGCTTTGGTTTTATTTTAAGAGATAGTGATAGGCTCTTACTATTGATTATATTTGTTGGGGATGAAGCAAATATAATCAATATATTAGGGTTTTTTTCCTGCACTTTTTTCTTTGTTTTTATTTTTTAATGTATTTCTTTGTTTTGTAGTTATATAAGTTTTACTTGTACAATATAACCCCTAATAAAATTATTGAAAAATGAAACCTAAGTGAGATACTTGAAAGATTCCCCCCCCCTGTTATTTGGGGAACAGCTGGAAACAACTCATCAGATTCACATTTATAGTAAGCTTCCTTGATTCATCTTGAAAGAAGGCATGCACATTAAGAATTGTTTCTAGGGAAAAAAATATATTCCAGTAAGTTCAACTTGGAAAATAGCCATTGTTTATTTTTTATCTCAGGGTTAGGTGAAGTGTAACCTTACAGATTAGATATGAACGAAATATACAGTTATTGTACTTCTTACAATGGTGTCATGGTGGTGCAATGGTTAGAATACAGGCTAATTCTGCTGACTATTGGCAGTTCAATTCTCACTGGCTCAAGGTTGACTCAGCCTTCCATCCTTACAAGGTTATTAAAATGAGGATCCAGATTGTTGGGACCAGTATGCTGATTCTGTAAACTGCTTAGAGAGGGTTGTAAAGCACTATGAAGCGGTATATAAATCTAAGTGCTATTGCTATTGCCATGAACATGGCAGATGCAGACTGTCTGAGCTGGCCCTAGATTTTCATGGTTCAGTGATCTTTCTTGATCTATGCAATAAATGTATGAATAATCAGGACTTTTTTGTTTGTTTCTTAACTGCCCAATGAGATATTTAGCAAAATTACACAGAAAAAAGTTTTTTTTTAAAAAAAATGTATTGAGGCATATGACTTTTTAAATACCTTTCTGTGTGAAAATTTGACTGGTGTTGTGCCAACTATTTCAGAAACTTAGCAGGGGTGCAATGTCATCTTGGGACAGCAACATCCAGGACCCCTTATTTTTTTTTCTTGACCTTCAGGCTTCTTTGACCTAGAGATTGGAAAAAGAATCCATACTAAGAAATTCTGCTGGTAATTTGGGCAGGCCTTGTATGAACAGACTTATTAGAAGCTAGCGTTTTAAAGCACAACTTTGGTGTTCTGTCTGAATCCATTGATAAAATTTTCAGTCAGTAGGTAAATTCTTTAATTGTAAGTTGACTTTATATTCCCAATTCAATCATAGAAGCAGAGCCCGGATTGGATTTATCCAACCCCAAGTTATTTATTTCAATATGGGAGAAATAATGAATCCCCATTGTCCCATTACATTATCATAGAAACTATTTTGGTGATATAAACCTTCTTAATCAAAATTGCAGATTCAGAGTAACTGTGTCTTTTACTGAGTTTCTCTTAAAATACCAAAGCCAGGAGTCATTCTTGCTCAATGACTGGTCTCTTAAACTTATGTTCTGATTGCATCTCCATCCTTAGTTCTTTTCCTGTCCCTTTTTTCAAGCCAGGCCTTTCTATTATAATTAACTTGGTAGCTCATTCTATTAATTTGTTTTTCATTAGCAGTGGACAATCAGCTGTTTGAATGGGTTCATTCTTGCCTGTAATAATAACTAAGATAATTCTAGAAGTCTAGTGCCAAGTCAACCGGAGAGACCCTAGCTAATCCATATAGCATCAGGACATTGCTGAATTATAGCAGAATCCTGGCAGGGAAACCTAGCAGCTTTATTACCCACTATTACTGATAATGTGAAAATCAGTTTTATACTCTCCATAATTTAAACTCACTACATCCTCCTCCTACTCTTCCTACAAATTAATACATTTGTGGTGCAGTTTTTGATTCTTTTGCAGTAAAGAGATTGTTGTTTGTTTGCATATCTTCCATCTATGGCCTGAGAAATGTGCCCCTTGGACAGCACATTCTGACCACATTGGATGACCATACCATTATACTCATTTGTCCTGCTTGTTACTGACCATGGTCAATATACCAACCTGTAGAATGGCTTCTTCCCTCCCTCTCTCTCTCTCTCTCTCTCTCTCTCTCTCTCTCTCTCTCTCTCTCTCTCTCTCTCTCTCTCTCTCTCACACACACACACACACACACACACACACACACACACACACACACAAAGTTCATGATTTTAGAAAATGAGTCTAATTTAGGAAGAGTCTTTGTTTTATACAGTAAAAACATTATGAGTATTGAATTACAAGGCCACATTCTAATGCAATCCAATATAATCTTAAGTCTTAATTAATAAAAGAATAATAACAAAAAAAATAACTGTACCAATCTGAATGTGTCCCAGAAACGATATATAAAATAAATACTTGAGGAAGTTAGGACACTATTTTTTCATTTTTTAAAAATGATTTTATTCATTCAGGCAATATATTAATCATGAAAATTAATAATACCCTCCAACATATAATCCCAAAACCACACCATATGGTATTCAGCTGACACCCCATGTTTTCATTAAAATGTGTTTAAATTTTAAAAAAGTGTTATTAATCTAGCATCATATAAATATGTAAATTACATAAAGTTAACAGTGAAATACTTGTGATTTATGAATTCTGCTTACCAGAAGGGCCACCTGTTACCTGAGCTATTCATTTATACTAACTTCATTTTGTAATTGTAGTTATTGGATAAAAGAAAAATGTGAAATAATAAAGTTGAGGATGTTAAAAATGTGTAGATTAGACAGATTATTATTGTGATGTTCACTAATTATCTAAGCTCTAAAGCTAATGTCTGTCCTTGTCTTGAAGTCATAACTGATTAGCTTTATCAGTTCTAAAAATTAAACTAATTTTGCCATCAGATTTAATCTAAAAATTTATCAAATTTAGACCAAGTTCCTTTAAAAAGAAGCTTCATGTAGGAGATTTAAAGTCTTCATCTCCTGATAGGAATATAATGACATCCTAAAACATTTACATTTGAGCAGAATCAACAGTATAAAGTTAAGTTCTGTTTCAAACTCTTTCTGTATTTCAGTTGCTCAATTGAGATCTGTAAATATATTTCTTCTCAAAATGCATTTCAGAAATATTTGATGTGTACATATAGGTAATTCATTCCCTAATCCAGACAGTACAGATCTAAATAGTTCATCTCATAAATAATTGTAAGCAGCCATCCTCTTAAAAAAAGAAAGAAAAGTGAAATAAAATAACTGACATGCAACCCTGTTTTAGGGCCTGCAAAACTTTCTATTTTTAGCAGTTAGTGCAGGCAGTAGAAATTGCAGGTTTATCCAATGTATGGAGAATATATATATATATATATTCTGAGGTTTTCGCGGGTGTTTGTATGTAGGTCTTTGGTTCTTCGGGTTTTCTCCCATGTAGAATTTGAAGTGTCTTGGCGACGTTTCGACGAAGTCTCATTCGTCATCTTCAGGCTGGTGCTTTCGGCTTCTGCTTCATACAAAGCTTCTGCACTTGTCTTTGAACTCTGATCCTTGTCCCTTGAAGAAAAGGTTGGTGATCCATATCCATTTACTTGAGAAGGATAATTTCCGTATACATTGGGATGGCTGTTTGAAATATGCCCATTCATTATGATCACCACTACTTCTTTCTCGGCTCCCCTGTTGCGCTTCTGCTCATTCACAAGGCTTTTTTTTCCCTTCACTTACCCTGCGCAGCAGCGGCGGCGGCTTTTTCTGCTTGGCTCCGATGATATATATGTTTTCTGAGGTTTTCGCAGGTGTTTGTATGTAGGTCTTTGGTTCTTCGGGTTTTCTCCCACGTAGAATTTGAAGTGTCTTGGCAATGTTTCGATGAAGTCCCATTCATCATCTTCAGGCTGGTGCTTTTGGCTTCGTGCTTCTAGGAGCAATGTGTGACTGTAGCTGTTTCTTCCTTTTAACTGCCAGTGGGGGTTTGAACTGATTGGCTGGGAGCTCAGCTGTGTTCTGATTGGGTGAAGGTGGGGGCTTTGTTGTGCTCAAGTTAGTCTGAATTACAGGGGGATAAGAGATGACTTGAGCACAACTTGAGCACAACAAAGCCCCCACCCAAACAGAACACTCCCCCATACAATCAGAGCACAGCCAACCCCCCATACAATCAGAGCACAGCCAAGCCCCTAACCAATCAGAACACACCTTCACACTATAGCAAATCATCTCCATATTGTAGCAAAAGAACACAGGAACCCATGTATTAATCACAGATTTTCTGGAAAAATATTTAAACTGAACAACAGGGACAGTGAGTTAATTGATACAGAACATTCTTGCGCCCAGCAATGTAAAAATTATAGGATTATCAGTGCATGTAACATAGAGGTGTGTGTGGACAAGCTTTTAATAGTGAGTGCCACACAAGTGCACTAATCAAACAGGTAGTAAGAAAATAGGGGAACTCAGGCACCACACAAGTTATGCAGAAAGTAAACATAGAGTCAGTCATAAAAGACTCAAATGTCTATACACCAAAGTACAGAGTATGAGCAATAAACAGGGTGAACTAGAAATTCATGTAAATGAGGGCAGATATGATATTGTTGCCATTTCGGAAATTTGGTGGGATGAAACTCACAAATGGAACACATAGATAGAGGGATTTAAATTATTTAAAAGAAACAGAGCAAATAAAAGAGGAAGTAGAGTTGTCTCTATATAAGAAATGACTACATCTCTACAAAAATAGAACACAACAATGATGAAAACTGTCTTGAATGCATTTGGGTCAATATAAAAGGGGAAAAAATGACATTGCTATAGGTGTATACTATAGGCCACCCAACCAAACAGAGGAAATAGATCAACTTTTTGCTAGTCAGCTAACTAAGGTATGTAGGAAGCATATCACAATAGTAATGGGGGACTTTAATTACCCTGACATCAGCTGGGAGACAAACTCTGCACCAAGTAAAAGATCAGATTCCTGACAAACTTACAGACATCTTTGTCTGCCAAAAGGTAGAGAAGTGAACTAGGGGATTAGCCATATTGGACCTAATTCTCACTAACAGTGCTGAAATGATAGAAGGTGTTGAAGCCACATGAACCTTGGGGGGGGGGAGGGAGTGATTATGCAATATTGGAATTCAACATTATGCAAGCACAAGCTATAGAACACAGTCACATTAGAGTCTTGGACTTTAAGAGAGCTAATCGCAATTTACCTCAGAGTCCAAGCGGACAATCATTTAATATGAGCCAGCAGTGTGCTGCAGATGCCAAAAAAGCCAACACATTGCTAGGCTATATTAACAGAGGGATAGAATCAAGATCATGTGATGTGTTAATACCACTTTACAATGCCTTGGTAAGGCCACACTTAGAATACTGCATCCAGTTTTGGTCACCGCAATGTAAAAAAGATGTTGAGACTCTAGAAAGAGTACAGAGAAGAGCAACAAAGATGATTAGGGGACTGGAGGCTAAAACATATAAGAAATGGTTGCTGGAATTGGATATGTCTAGTTTAAAGAAGAGAAGGATGAGCAGTGACACGATAGCAGTGTTCCAATATATCAGGGGCTGCCACATAGAAGAGAGAGTTGAGCTATTCTCCAAAGCACCTGAAGGCAAGATAAGAAGCAATGGATGAAAACTAACCAAAGAAAGAAGCAACTTAGAACTAGGGAGAAATTTCCTGACAGTTAGAACAATTAATCAGTGGAATAACCTGCCTCCAGAAGCTGTGAATGCTCCAACACTGTAAGTTTTTAAGAAGAGACTGGACAGCTATTTGTCTGAAATGGTATTGGGTTTCCTGCCTGAGCAGGAGGTTAGACTAGATGACTTCCAAGGTCCCTTTCAACTTTATTATTATTATTATTATTATTATTATTATTATTATTATTATTATTATTATTATTATTGATCATCGCATAGTCAGCCAGATGTTCAGACTGGATTTGGCCTTTTTGTATTTTGTTATCTTCTCCAGTTCTTTCTCGTCTATTCTGCTGTCTCCAGGCACTGTCACGTCCACTATCCAGACTTTTTTGTCTTTCTTATCAACAATTGTTAAGTCCAGGGTGTTATGTTGCAAGTGCTTCTCTGTTTGAATTCTGAAGTCCCAGAGCAGTTTAACTTTATTATTTTTTATGACTTTCTCTCTTTTATGATCCCATCAGTTCTTGCTTACAGGCAAATGATATTTCTTGCAGATCTTCCAATGCACCATTGTTGCTACTTTGTCATGCCGCTGCTTGCAGCCAGTCTGTGCTATCTTCTTGCAGCAGCTTACCAGGTGGTCCACTGTTTCTTCAGCTTTGATTTTGTATGCATTTGTCCTTTAGGCTTGGTCTTCTGCAGCCAGAATTAGTCCCTCGGTCTCTTTCTTCAACTTTCCTGCTCTTAGCCATTGCCAGGTCTTGTTATTATCTGCTTTCCCAGCTATTTTTTTTAATGTACTTCTTTGTCTTCCCATGCCTCTATTCTGTTCTTCATTTGGTCTTTCTTGTAGGCTAGTTTGGTCTCTCCAATAGTCAGTAAGCCTTCCTGATATACTAATTTCAGGGCATCTTCATCACTGAAGATTTATTTTAAATCTTATTTTAAAATTTATTTTAGTACTGATAGCTGTTTAGCTACCTTGAATAATATTCTTTGGTAGAAGGCAGGGAATAAATAGTCAGAAAGCCTGTCCACTTTATTCTGATAAGCTGAAATTTCTATCTCTATCCAGAGAGCTCATTGTATAGCAATCCAAAATCAGAGTGACCAAGGTAGCAGCAGTATAAGAGATAACAAAGATCTTAACCCTAAGTTACCTGCATTATGTAGTAGTTGGTGATAAGCTAGTAAGAAACTATTCACGTAACAAAGCAACATTGGATAGCATAATATCTAATTTATGACAAATATTCTCCTCTTAGAATGACATCTTCATCTACAGAGACTATCAGACAGAAATGGGTTTGATATAATTAATTTTTATTTTGGTGATAGTAAGTGTCTTCCCAATGTTGGCACAACAAGCATTTTCAGTTTTATGAAGTGTGATTCAGATCATATTTCTGAGCAAAATATTCAGACACATTGGCATTTTGATCCCTGGTCTTTATTAGACTGTGAAAAATAATGGCAATTAATTTTAACTGTGTCTATGATTCATTTTACTAACTCATTAATTTTCTCTTATTATTAGATCAGGATACAGACCTTCTAGCATATGTTTGCCAGAAGAGGAATTGCTGACATTTTACCTCATTAGGGCTTATTATCCAATAATCAGGTGCAATTGGCAAGAAGAGTATAAAATATGTTTGTGTCCATGTGTGTGTGTGTGTGTGTGTGTGTCCCCATGAGTAATACTTTCAGTTATTAGAAGAATATTAAAAATAATTTCTTACCTAAAATATTATTTTAGAACAGTATGGTATTGGGTAAAAGAAGAATTTCTTATACTGACTACTTGAGCTAACAGTCCTATTGAAAATTATAATATATACAAAGGAGATTATGCTGAGATGCATATAAAGTCTGGGAACAATTGTATATTCTAGTAATGTCTACTTGAGAAATTTATTATGTTAATAAACATTAATCAAGGATCAGTATCAAATGTTCATTGTAGAAAACTGCAGCTATATCAAGTTCATTAGAATCAAATTGTGCTATACATTTTTGACCTCCTAGATAAGATCTTGCCAAGAGAATTTCAACAGTGTCAAATTTGCTGCCCAAAATTGCCACTTTGCTTCCTCTTCCATTTTCATTTCTAAATGGCTAATCTTCTGCTCTGCTGCCATATGTCTCTGGGTCAATTTCCAACAAGGTTAGACTTTCTGAAAGGCATTTCAATTAAAGAGACTGATTTAAGACTGCTATTTAGGTTGTTAATGTGCCAACATGGGACTCGCAAAACTCAACTGCTGTTTAGATGTTCAGAAACTTCTAAAGTGCTATGTTAGCACTTGGGGGACTCTGAAGCATCCAAACCTTGTGTCACCTGTCACTTTAGCTATTTACTAATGTGCAAAATGGACAAAAAAACACTCCTGCTTTATGCCCTCTGTGCAGGAATCTAAGCAAGGGCTATGCCGAGCATGGAATTATAATGCATCAAGCTCAGTTTTACTTCTTGGCTTATTAATACAATTGAACATGGGAGTAGTTCTCTCAATTGTTTTATGGGAGCTGATTATACACTGATATTCCATTGGGTCACTCATATCTTATTTTAGCAAGGGATGAAATTAGTGAAGTTATGTAAATGTTGAAAAGTTTTCACAGACTATAGAGATCCTGTAGAGAGCAAGGAGGTCATTCTTGGAGGGCATCCAAAGAGCATAGGAGTACAACAAAATTCTAGTAAGTTTGTAAATAGAAACAAACACTCTACTTCATACAATATAGCATCTTACAGAAGCACATGGGACTACCAAGGAGCCTATTTTTGTTGACAGATAGCTCAATGGGTATTTTGTTTCAATAGCCCAAGTTTTGTCTTGCAAAGTAAAATTTGCAAAGTACCCTTATTTTTTTTCTTCTGCTACCAGTTTTGTGATAACTCTTATTCCATAGTTAACTTGCTCTTGTGGAGATGACGCTGTCTAAATTTACAGCACAAGATTCATCCAAGTGGTACAAATTAAAGTGATAGATATAGGTGCTCTGAAACACATACAAAATTATGCACCTCAGCAAAATACTTTGTTCTTTTCAGCAGATAAAACAAGACTGCTATGGAAAAAGAGAAGGAAAAAAATCTAATGTATGTAATTAGTGTATGAAGGGAAAGGCACTTTTTGTATGAAACATAAAGGTTTGGCACTTTCTAGCTTAGGGGGTGGGATTGCTAAAATGGGCATGGATAAGATGTAACAAAAGAATACCTAGTGAAGAAAATGTGAATGCAGAGTTGATTTTCCTTCTCTCATAGTGGCAGAACATGGGCACAACCCAGTAGAGCCAATTTATAGATATCTGAAAGAGTATAATTATATTCGGCATTATGCTTTATTGACTCAATAGTTTGAGGAGTAATGCTTGATTCATGCCAAAGCATTTTGTGAAGTGTTTTTTTCCACTGTTTCACCCAGCCTTAGTAAACTGCCTCTACCCAGGGAACTAACATTGTGACACTGTGGAAGGTTCAGTAGTTTCAATGCCCCGAGTGTGATATGAAAGGATGATTAAGCTCCAAGAAGACCAACTTTTGTAATAAAAGGGGAACTTTAAAGTTAAAGGTAGTCCCCAAAGCATGAAAATCAACCCATCTTTTCAGAATTCCATAAAGAGAATTCTTCGTTAATTGCCAACCCCTGCTTAGAACAACATGACATGGATTTGATTACTGAATATTGTTAAATGGACAACACTGGAATCAAATTGATAGGAATTGGAAACAGATAATGGAAATGTATAATGCTATTAACCAAGATTGGGAAATAATGGAAGACAGGAGGGCCTGGCATGCTATGATCCATGGGATTGTGAAGAGTCAGATGTGACTTAGCAACTGAATAGCCACAACAACAAATCAACCAAAACAATCTGAAATGTTGTCCATAAAATACACCATAAATTATTTTAATGGAATGGTTGAAGTTAGACTATTAAAGGAAATATAATTAAAATAGTATGATTAAAAAGGCTTAAAATGTACTATATGGTATCCCTAAATATCCCTAAATGTATATATAGGAAGCTTTCTCTGCTTTGCCTCCATCACTGAAGATCACAGTTTTGACTTAGCGTAGAACAGAAAAGAAAATATATATGATTAGTAAAACATAGGCTGAACCACTTGATATGTGAATAGAAAATTATAATAAGTTTCTTGTTCTAGTTTGCACTTTTATATGTAGCCTGAACAGTAACTGGAACCCAGTTCAAAAATGAAGAGATATCTTAGTTATGAAATCTGGGCAAACTATTGTATGAAGATAAACTCTGTAATGTAATAATCAAACTTGTTGAGATGTTTAAATTTAGCTGGAGCAGTGGGGTTGTGCAGTGAGCCAGAACATACAGTTATAGTTGATTGGTTGAAGAGTGCTGGCTCTCATGTGAGGCAATCTGCATCATGATTGGTTGCTGTGGGCATGGAAAGGGAGTTTCCCTTTTTCCCGCCTTTTTCTTCTGGGTAGCCTGACAATTTCCCTCATGTTGCTCCTGTTTGCCTGACTAACTTTTCTGCTATAAATACTGATGTCAAATATTTATTTATATAAAACTACAAGTTCCGTGTCAGCATCTCTGACTTCATTTGAATACTTGCTGAACAATTCCCTGACAAAGCTTATAAGATATACATTGTAAGTTTGACTATTACATTTCACAATTCAGCTGCAGTTATACTTATAGTTTAGTATATTCCATTCTTTAACTAGCATAACAAATATTTTTTAAAAACACCAACATCTCTTCTGTTATTATAAAATGACGTTTAGACTTCTTAGTTTTCTATATACTGGACCAAAACAGCTAAAGGGAACCTTCAAAAAACTCTTTTGACACTGTGTAAAGGAAAGCAAATGAGTGAGAGAGACTAAAAACAGAATGGGATTGAAATGCCTCAGTATTGATTCTGGGTGAATGTATCGCCAGTTAGTAATAATATTGGCTGCCAATTGGTCTCCGAACCCAATTCAAAGTGTTGGTTATGACCTATAAAGCCCTACATGGCATCGGACCAGGTTATTTACAGGACCGTCTGCTGCCTCATGAATCCCAGCGGCCAGTTAGGGCCCACAGAGTGGGCCTTCTCCAGGTCCCGTCAGCCAGACAGTGTTGCCTAGCGGGGCCTAGGGGAAGAGCCTTCTGTGTTGCGGCCCCGGCCCTCTGGAACCAACTTCCCCCAGAGATCCGTGTCGCCCCCACCCTCTCCGCCTTTCGTAAATTGCTTAAAACACACTTTTGCTGGCAGGCCTGGGGCAGCTAACATCTTGCCCCTAGCCAGTGTATGTTCGTGGAATGATTGGTTTCTTTCTTTCTTTTTTTTTAACTTAAGGGTTTTTTTTTAACTTAAGGGTTTTTTTATATGTATATAATTTAATTTCTATCATGCTGTGAGCCGCCCTGAGTTCTCCGGAATAGGGCGGCATAGAAATCAAATCAAATAAATAAATAAATAAATAAATAAATAAATAAATAAATAAATAAATAAATAAATAAATAAATAAATAAATAAATAAATAAATAAATAAATAAATAAATAAATAAATGTGGTGTATTCCGCAGAAACCACAAGAAAGAACTTTCCTTACCTACAAAAAGGCTTCCCACATGCTCACAGCTGGAACTCATTTGGGGTATATATTTAATAAAATCTTAATATTTTCAACAGGCTCAGACAGAAACTACCAAATGCATTTCTGTGGAAAGAAAACAGTTTTGTCCTGGGTTTATATACTGTACTTGTCTATATATACAGTTCACATTCTGTTAAATTCTCAGATTAGAGAGAGATGACTATTACATTACATCATGTACAAGTTTTATGACTCCTCACCTAACTCTCTGGAGGATTTTGAAAATTCTCTACTTTTTCGCAATGTATATATATCCAGTGTGATGTTTCTAATTATATTGACTACCATATTATCCATGTTATGTCATGTCCTTGTATTCAGAAACATGATGTAATGTAATACCTGTATCTATCTAACCCCGAGAGCTTAATAGAAGTTGAACTGTATATACCATTTGGATAGATTCTATATATCCCTGTTTCCCAACCCATTGAACAGGACCTGGAGAGAGCCTAAGGTTAATATACTTCTAAAGGACAGTGGCAAAGAATTTGAACCCTATAGAATAAGATTTAGCTGTGTACTTGACAAGTGCCAATAGGGATGAAGCTGGTAATACAGTGTTTCCTGGTATTCGAAATAATGTCTATATGAATAATTCTCACTAAAACTCTTGTCTATAATTCAAATGTTCGAATTTACTTGGGCCAGAGAATCTTTTATCTAAGAATTTGTTTTTCTCCCAAACCTAACTTAATATTCTAAACCAGGGATACTCAACCCCCAGGCCGCAGCCCATTCAGAATCAGGCCATTAAAGCAGCGTGTGAGCTTTTGTGCATGCACACAGGTTCACTTGCACATGCAGCGGGCAGACAAGCGCACATGTGCACAGGTCCCTTTTTGCGAGCAGCAAATGCATGTGCCCACTGCTTGTGCAAATGGAGCTACACACACTCACCTGATGCTCATGTGAAACCATACCCTCTCCCCCACTGCTGGTCTACAAATCTGGAAAGGTTGGAGACCACTGTTCTAAACCACTGACAGTGAGTGACAGACCTCAAGTTTTGCAAAATTCTTCATAAACTTGAAGACATCGTCCTTGCCTGCCCCAAACATATCTCTAAATCAACATGGGACAAATAATCCTGGGGTGTTTTCCACCTAGGCTAGGGACAGTTAACACTTAATTCTGAAAAGTTATTTTGCATCTCTGTGTATTTATTTAACTAAAACACCGTCTAATTTATTCCAAACTAAGAATAAATGAATGTCAACACATTCTCAAGTATAGTGTTTAAAAGGACTAAAATAACTGACATCGGGAGGAAGTTTTTTTTAATATTCAAAGGACAATAAAAAGCTAAATACCTACATAGAGAGTTGTTTTGTCAGTGATGACAAAGATTCTTATGTAAATTTCCAGTGGAACCAAGCCAACTGTCTTGAATAATCTGCTCAGTAAATTGAAAAACACAATCAAGATAATCATCTAACACTTTAAAAAAGACAACCAAGAAGCATCAATAATAAATCCAAAAGCATCGATGTTCATTAACTTTTTTTTTCTTCTTTTGATATTTTCAGTAAAGGGTATCATTTGCAGGAATGAAGGAGGTTCCTTAAAAAGAAAAAAGGGGGGGAAAGGGAACTCTGGTTATCTGAACTGTTATAAACATAGGGAGAATATCTTAATTTCCAGGTACATTTTTATGTGGAAAGTTTTCATCCTCTTAGCAGCAGTCCAGCAAGATAGCCTGTATAGCAGAATCCCTTCGTTATCCTTTTCTGCCCCTGGTTTGGGGTTACAGCCCCTCAGTACCCTCTCTCAAAGTTTAAGGTTGTTGTCCTGCTCTTTGAAAGTATTTGTCATTGCCTTTTATCCCTGGTGGTAATTTATATCATCTTTTAAATAAGTTAAGGCAATATTTAACGTTTAGGCTGTTTCCTACCTCACAAGGATGTTTTTCTGTGGAAAAATGAGAGAGAGAAGGAAGCATAATGTACACAATCCTGAGTTCCTCAAGGAAAAAAAACATTTTAAAATCCTAGGTTGACTGGATATGCTGGGAAAAAAAACTTCAGCACTTGTCCATGGGCTTCACGTGCCAAAAAAAAAAAAACTGTAAAGAAAAGCAATGCAAAACAATCAAGATGCTTACTTTTACTCTTAGAAGAAAGCTAGGTATGTTGTTTTTCGGAGTAGCTTTAATGGTGCTCCACTTGAACTTTCATTGAAGCAAAGCCCTCTTCAAAGTTTTGCATCACCATAGAAAATATCACTGATCTTAACTGGATAATTACATAGAGGGTTTGGATAATGTTTATTGAAGTATCTAACATTGGGTTTAATATGTTTATTCCTAGAAACGTTACAAAGGACTATAGAAACCATGCAACCGCTTCGTTTCTTGCTTAAATGAATGCTACTAGATTATTGCTCTTGCATATTTTTTATTAATAACAAATATAATATATAAAAATATCTAATATAACATTCTTTTATGTATCTCTTACTATTATTAGACAAATGTTATGTATTATTTTGAGTTTGTAATCCTTTTCAGGAATCTCAAAAACAAATTATGGGGACTAAATTGTTTAGCATTTCGACTCATGTTAAATGTCATAACCATGTTTAGAAAAATACTCAAATTGTATGCATGTTTAGTGGTTAAAAGTTTATTAAATCAACAATAGTCACAACAATTTGGAAAACATTTTTAACACTTATTCTAAAGTGTATATAAATCGTTGGAGAAGTAGTTGGTTTCTCAAATATAAAAACAGTTCTTTTTACAGTCATAGTCAATTGAATGGCAAATTCATCAGACTGTGTAAAGAGGAATTGATACTGGTTTAGTTTTTCAAAACTTGATAATTAAAATTACATTGCGTTGAAATGATTTCACTGAATGTGTCAAACATCAAACAAATGAAATGTGTACAGTATGTGTGATTGAATTACGTTTCCTGGAAGCCAAAAGACCAGCAAGCAGATAAAATTATGAGATCCAAAACCAGAGCCATTGTGGTGCAGTGATTAGTATTCAGTATTGCAGGCTAATTCTGCCAACTGTCTGCAGTTTTATACTGACCAGCTCAAGGTTTCCTCAGCCTTACATCCTTCTGAGGTTGGTAAAATGAGGACCCAGATTGTTAGGGGCAATATGCTGACGCTGTAAACGACTCAGAGAGTGCTGTAAAGCACTATGGGGTGATATATAAGTCTAAGTATTATGGCTATTTTGTCTAGTTCAGACTTTTTAAAGTCACTAAAACAAGTCATATATCATAATTACAAGAAATGTAATACTTTGTTTAGCTCATAAAAATGAGCTGTAGTACTCATCAAAAGAACAAGTATATTGGAACCTCAATGTTCTTTTACCCTACTGTGAAAGGAAGAGGATGAAAGCGTTTGGACTAACAATAACAATAACAATAACAATAACAATAACAATAACAATAACAATAACAATAACAATAACAATAACAATAACAATAACAATAACAATAACAATAACAATAACAATAACAATAACAATAACAATAACAATAACAATAACAATAACAATAATAATAATGTTGGAAGGGACCTTGGAGGTCATCTAGTCCAACCTGCTGCTCAGGCAGGAAACCCTATACCATTTCGGACAAATGGCTGTCCAGTCTCTTCTTTAAAACTTCCAGTGTTAAGAGCATTCACCACTTCTAGAGGCAGGTTGTTCCACTGGTTAATTGTTCTAACTGTCAGGAAGTTTCTCCTTAGTTCTAGGTTGCTTCTCTCCTTGATTAGTTTCCATCTGTTGCTTCTTGTCCTGTATTCTGGCACTTAAAGATGTGACTAAATTCACAGAACTGAGTCTTAATTGTAATTCATTAAAGTAAATTGAAATCACATTGCAGTATAAAATACCCATTTAATAATGAGAGAGAAACAAAGTAGGAGGAATAAATATTTGGTTGGTACTTGGTTTGGATGGTTTGTCTTTCTTTATTGAATGAACCAAATCACTGTGGCACTGGTTTCCATCATCTCAATTAAGTGTAGTTGTCTCTAACATATCATAATTTAGTAAATCATGGCACAGTATTTTGTATATTTGGAAATTTATACGGCTGTTCAACTGTACAACACTTTGAGCATCATAAATAAAAACAGTCATAAAATACACACAGGAAACTCCAAACTCTGGAAGAAAAACAATTGAAAATAATCAAATACATGGGACTTTCTGCTCACTCTAACTCAGCATGCGTGGTGCTACCCCCTGCGCCGCGCATGCATGGTGCTACCCCCTGTGCTGCACATGCATGGTGCTGGGCCGTGCATGCGTGGTGCTGCGCCGCGCATGCGTGGTGCTGCCCCCTGCACCGCGCATGTGTGGGGCTGCCCCCTGCACCGGCCCGTTTGGGGCGGCGGCAGGCAGGCCCAGGTGCTCAGGTGCTCCTGGGCGGCCGCGGCGGCGACGGTACAGGGCGACCATGGGCTGGGCCACCAGCTGGCCCAGCCCAAGGGAGGTAAAAAACCCGCCGGGCCCCACGTGCACCAAAAACCCTCCCTGCGCCTGCCGGCCTCCCACCTCCCACCCCTGGCCCTCTTTTACTTACAGTTTTAGTAGTTGCTCAGCAGGGAGGGGTGGAAACGTCCGGAGAGCTTGCCTTCGCTGCAGACAACTTGCAGCACCGTTTGCAGACTGGGACTTTTGGCGGGCTCAGCAGGGCGGAGACAGCCTGGACAATTCCTATTGGCTTTTGAAAGCCAATAGAATTAGACTCTATTCAAGAGAGTCTATTCTATTGGCTTTCAAAAGGCAATAGAAAAAGAGGGAGTAGCACAGCTAAGGAAAAGGGGGGGAAATGGCGGACTGCGTTGTTTGGCGACCCCCGTGAAATGGTCGTTCGACCCCAAATGGGGTCGCGACCCACAGGTTGAGAACTGCTGCTCTAACTCAAAGCCTCTTTTAAACTTGACCAGGTTAAAATTCAAATCTATGGTTTGTTTCATGAACCATGGCTTAAAAATATCAAATTAGCCTGATTTGTAAACCAATTCAGAAAATACGTAGATGGGGTGAGATGTATACCTACTTTTTCCTCTCAACAGACATGTGTAGAGGTCCCTCATATAATGGGAAAGCTAGTTTCACACCAGTCAGTGCTAGCAAACACTATTTCACCTGGCTATAGAATGTGTCCTTGAAGGTAAAGCCAATATGTCTGGTGGTGAACCTGACTGAATCAGAGCTGTGTCCTGCTTTTATTCAGCATGTAAAAGGGCTAAGGAAACCCTATAAAATGGTAGCTAAAATATGCTGCAATATAGGACTGTATTAAGAGTTAAATTTGCTATGTATATCTATTTCTCAGATCCAGAGAATACAAAGACAAATATGCTTTAAACAAAAAAGATAGAAGGTTTTAATATTTCTAAATTAAACTGCAATTTTAAGCTCAAAAATATTCTATTGCCAATTTCCACATAATACTATAATCCCTTTACAATGTTTGGCAAAGAAAAAGAATTGCTTGCTCCTATAAAATTGTCTTTAATATAGTACTTTAAGAATATTTGTGAATTATTACTTATATATGCTGCCAGTCAAAGTGGCAGGGAGATAAATTACCAACATCTATTCCTCATTGTCACAATCAATCAGCTAGTTGCTGAATCAGTGATGCATTTCTCCTTGAAACCTAGTTGCCCAAATACTATCTATTTGTTTGTAAGTAGAATATAACATGACTACCATCTGTGAGCAGTATCCAGACTACCACTAGATGGCAGCAAAGAAATACTGAAGCCTGTTTGTTGCTGCTTACTGATAGTCTGGCCTATTGCAACCTAGATATTGCAGATCTCATATGCTTCCATTGGAATGACTCAGTCATTCTTAAAGAGTACTTGAATCACCCTGACCCAGATTTGCAATCAAAACTTTTTGAAAGGCACTCAGCATGCTGGACAAGAGTTTGTATAAATTTCAGATTTAAACACAGAATGTTGTCTCTTGTTGCTTTATTTATCATTTTAGCTCCCCTTATTGAGCATCTATGGCAGCGGTTCTCAACCTTTTTCAGGCCACGACCCCGACCTGTGCCGCGCATGCGTGGTGCTACCCCCTGCGCCGCGCATGCATGGTGCTACCCCCTGCACTGCACATGTGTGGTGCTGCACCGTGCATGCGTGGTGCTTCCCCCTGCACCGCGCATGTGTGGTGCTGCCCCCTGTGCTGGCCGAGGCGCAGGCCGCCGCCTGTTCGGGGCGGCGGCAGGCAGGCCCAGGTGCTCAGGTGCTCCTGGGTGGCCGCGGCGGCGATGGTGCAGGGCGACCACGGGCTGGGCCACCAGCTGGCCCAGCCCAAGGAAGGTAAGACACCCGCCGGGCCCCACACATGCCAAAAACCCTCCCTGCACCCACCGCTGCCCTGCTAGCCTTACCTTCGCTGCAGCCCATTCAGGGAGGCGGCAGGCAGGCCCAGGTGCTCCTGGGCGGCCACAGCAGCGACGGCACAGGGCAAGGACTCGTCTTGATCCTGTTGTGTGGGAGGAGTTTGACCCAGTAGCACCTGATGAAGTCGACAAGGCCATTGGAGCTGTGAGCTCCACCACCTGTTTATTGGACCCGTGCCCCTCCTAGCTGGTTTCGGCCAGCAGGGAGGTGACGCAGGGCTGGGTTCAGGAGATTGTCAATGCTTCTTTGAGGGAGGGGTCCTTTCCGGCTCCCTGCAAGGAGGCAATTGTGCGCCCCCTCCTCAAGAAGCCTTCCCTGGACCCAGCTGTTTTAAACAACTACCGTCCTGTCTCCAATCTTCCCTTTATAGGGAAGGTTGTTGGATGAGGCCGATTATCTGGGCCCTCAACAGTCAGGATTCAGGCTCGGCTACTCCACGGAAACTGCTTTGGTCGCGCTGATGGATGATTTCTGGCGGGCCCGGGATAAGGGATTATCAACTATCCTGGTGCTACTTGACCTCTCAGTGGCTTTTGATACCATTGACCATGGTATCCTTCTGCACCGACTGGAGGGGTTGGGGGTTGGGGGCACTGTTTTGCAGTGGTTCACCTCCTACCTCACTGGTCGGTCGCAGTCGGTGTTGGCAGGGAGTCAGAGGTCGACCCCTAGGTTCCTCCCTGTGGGGTCCCTCAGGGATCGGTTCTCTTCCCTCTGCTGTTTAATATCTACATGAAACCGCTGGGCGAGATCATCCGACAACACGGGGTGAGATATCATCAGTATGCTGATGATACCCAGCTTTACATCTCCACCCCATGTCATTTCAGTGAAGCAGCAGAAGTGATGTGCCGATGTCTGGAGGCTGTTAGGGTTTGGATGGGTGCCAACAGGCTCAAACTCAACCCCGACAAGACGGAGTGGCTATGGGTTCTGCCTCCCAAAGATATTTCAATCTATCCATCCATTAGCCTAGGGGGGAGCTTTTGACCCCCTCGGAGAAGGTCCGCAACTTGGGCGTCCTCCTCGATCCACAGCTAAATTTGGAACATCATCTTTCGGCTGTGGCAAGGAGGACATTTGCCCAGGTTCGCCTGGTGCACCAGTTGCGGCCCTATTTGGACCGGGAGTCTCTTCTCACAGTCACTCATGCCCTTATCACCTCGAGGTTCGATTACTGCAATGCTCTCTACATGGGGCTACCTTTGAAAAATCTTCGGAGACTTCAGGTAATGCAGAATGCAGCCAAGCGAGCAGTGTTGGGCTTGCCTAGAAATGCCCACATTTCGGCATCACTCCGCGAGCTGCATTGGCTGCCAATTGGTCTCCGAACCCAATTCAAAGTGTTGGTTATGACCTATAAAGCCCTACATGGCATCGGACCAGGTTATTTACGGGACCGTCTGCTGCCTCATGAATCCCAGCGGCCGGTTAGGGCCCACAGAGTGGGCCTTCTCCAGGTCCCGTCAGCCAGACAGTGTTGCCTGGCGGGGCCTAGGGGAAGAGCCTTCTGTGTTGCGGCCCCGGCCCTCTGGAACCAACTTCCCCCGGAGATCCGTGTCGCCCCCACCCTCTCCGCCTTTCGTAAATTGCTTAAAACATACTTTTGCCGGCAGGCCTGGGGCAGCTAACACCTTGCCCCTAGCCAGTGTATGTTTGTGTGTATGTTTGTGTATGATTGGTTTTTCCTTTTTTAACTTAAGGGTTTTTATATTTATGTATGTTATTGTAGTTTCTATCATGTTGTGAGCCGCCCTGAGTTCTCCGGAATAGGGCGGCATAGAAATTATATAATAATAATAATAATAATAATAATAATAATAATAATAATAATAATAATAATAATAATAATAATAATAATAATAATAATAATAATAACAACAACAACAACAACAACAACAACAACAACAACAACAACCACGGGCTGGGCCACCAGCTGGCCCAGCCCAAGGGAGGTAAAAAACCCGCCGGGCCCCACACGCGCCAAAAACCCTCCCTGCGCCTGCCGGCCTCCCACCTCCCACCCCTGGCCCTCTTTTACTTACAGTTTTAGTAGTTGCTCAGCAGGGATGGGAGAAACTTCTGGAGAGCTTGCCTTCGCTGCAGACAACTTGCAGCACCCTTTGCAGACTAGGACTTTTGGCGGGCTCAGCAGGGCGGAGACAGCCTGGACAATTCCTATTGGCTTTTGAAAGCCAATAGAATTAGACTCTATTCAAGAGAGTCTATTCTATTGGCTTTCAAAAGCCAATAGAATAAGAGGGAGTAGCACAGTTAAGGAAAAGGGGGGAAAAAGGCAAACTGCGTTGTTTGGCGACCCCCGTGAAATGGTCGTTCGACCCCAAATGGGGTCGCGACCCACAGGTTGAGAACTGCTGATCTATGGTTTAGTTCATAAGCTTCCAAGCAGATATGTAGATATAGAGAATAAGCTTTTGACTTTGCACATGAGCCATAGTTAGAGATCAATTCAGTAGCAATTTGGTGACTTTTCTTGAAATACCTTAGATATTTTGCATAATCAAAAAGTTGTATTTGCTATATATACATGCACTTTGTGAAGTGCATAGGTGTTTTCACAAATTAATAGTAGCAGTATCCTATAAAGGGGAAATAGGCCTATAATATATTGAATGGAAACATTAACCAGAATAAATATTGACGCTGCTGGATCACCATGTTTTATACCCATACTTAAATCAGCAGAAAAATCTATTTACAATCCCATTGTCAATCCCTAATCTACTTCTAACAAGTTTTGAGTGATCATTGAATTCTTCTGTTCTAATTGTACATGTATGTCACATGTTCATATCTAAGTAGAAAAGGATCCATATTTCTATAACACCTCACCCCATACTCATATAACATCTCATTGCTTAGAAAAGGAAAGCATAAAAATATTTTTTTATGAATTACGCATCATTCTAATGCAAAACATTGCTTGACTGTTTTGAGTTTAGTATAATTTGTAGAGTGATTGATTAAGACTTAGAGTTAGGTAGCTACCTATACCTTCTTCAATAAAACATAGTTAAAATTCTGCATAGTGTTTTTTCCTAGACTTAAGTAAGGGTATTGTCCTCAGGAGTCCTATTTGGGCTTTAAGATAGCAAGCACTTTCACTATGCCGCTTTTCTAATTAAACCCCCACTAATGGTATTCACATTGTGTCAGCATTTGTTGACTCTTCTTTTTCACCACATTTACCTGCATGGGTTAAAGTTGTCATTCATTTCATGCTCCTTGCTCAACACAGGATTTTTTTCCCCCACAGACATTCATACCAAATACATAGTTTGCAGAAACCAACATCATTTGAATGATGTTGAAAAAATAGGGCTTATTCAGAGATCGCACAAGATAAAATAATGACGATGGTGATGATAAGGAGGAGGAGAAGGAGGAGGAGGTTTGTGGGATTAAATTTCCTAACCTTCTTCCTTCTGTCATATGTTGTGTCCTTGTTGCTTAGCCCAATCTTTTTCATGCATAAGAGAAGACTAACACAGGAAGGGTCACAGCAAAATGTAGGAACCCAATGTTCAGGCTTCTAAATAACACAGGGAAGCTGTGCACAAAATGGCCAGATTCTCTCTCTAATGTAAAAAAAAAAAAAAAAGGAATTGTGGGGTCCCAAAAAGGAATTGTAGGCTCATTTCATTCATATCACAAGAGGAGAATACATAGGATTTAAAAGCAGCATATAGGTTTTTAAACCTCTCAAGTCTCTCATTACCAAGATTTATCAAAGTAATATAGAACTGTAAGATTTAACTCTCATGTAAATAAAGTGATAGACAATGTTCCTCAACAATGATACAGTCCCAAAGTAAGGACCAGTACTAAAAATGAACCAATCACATCTTTGCTGTCCCTACCGTACCTGTTTTAATGCTTTGATAGAGAGTCTGGGAAAGCAAATGGCTTCTGTATCACTCTGGTAACATTAATTGGCCTTCAGATTAGGTGCTAAAATCCAGTTCCAAATAAGAATGAGTCACAAGAAAATTCTGGAAACAACTTGTACAGAAACTATACAGAACTGTCCTAACAAGTCCTCAAAAGCTACTTGTGTTTCTGTAAGGTGAACTTCCAGCTTGATTTTTTCCCTTTTTCCTTTTGCTTGATGCATTTGTGATTCTATTAAACCACTACATCTCCCAGTTTGTTTGCCTCTTGAATTCTTTTTATACATGGAATTAAAGAACCGACTGCATTTCTGGGACAATACATAAACTCTGATAATAAACTGTTTTTGAAGTCAGCTGCTGCTATGGACCAAATTTTTATCTTCCTTATTCTTTGTCATAGTGCTGTACTCCTCATTTCTATATTATTCAAGTTCCAGTATGAACCAAAGAGTTCCTGAAAGCGGATATATTACATAATGTCTTTTGGCTTTTTAACAATAGACTATAGAATTAATCTGACAGTGAAATAGCCTATTACTGTCTTGTGTTACTATTAGGCTGTAGCTGGATATGCCCTGATGCATGCTGGAAAACCACCTTAAATAACAAAAGTATCCTATATTAGTTACCTCTATTTTTTGAAATGCTTTTTTGCATGAACTAGTTTTTCAGCATATCAGGGTTCTATTTTAATTATAAATAGATTACAAACTGTACATTACTTATTTATTCAGCCTACATATGAGCAGGGAGCAAAACAAAATGTCAACCAGCATTTCACTGTAAGACAGGGGTGTCAAAGTCGCAACATCACATGACGTGTCGCGTCGTATTGTGACTTTTTTTCCCATTGCCGGCAATGGGGTGGGCACGGTTTCACCATGGTGCATCCGGCCCACAGGCCGGCAGTTTGACACCCCTGCTGAAAGAAAGAAAGAACACTGATGCAACAAAGCAGCCTTGTATTCAGGAGTCTTATAGAGGATCCATTTCTGGAAAAGGTGATATGTATGCAAATGGAAGGCATAATGTGAGGGGCATCTGGATGCTAATAAAAAGCAGTGTTGTATTCTTATGTGATGCAGCACAGGCATTGCCAGCCATCTAGCAAAGCGAGTACTAATATGAAATTGTGATGCCTAGCATTGCCACTTGACAGGTATTTAGATCATTTTCTGGATAAGGAACAAGAAAGTTAATAAAGGTTATGTTTTGAAGAAGAAGCTAGGGACTGTGTATAACTCCTTATTTATGGATATGGATATGGGCATAAAACTAATTTACAAAATAATCTATAATCTGTGACTATAGATACAAGCAGGATTTTTTCTGGTGCTGGGGCATGGCAATTTATTGTATTGATAATTGTGACACTCCCAGAGATTACATAGGATGCAACTATAAATCACACAAATTGTGCAACATGCCATATTGTTTGTTTTATATGTTTGATCAGATATTTTATGACTATAGTTATAAATGGATAATTTCCTATAATTTTCATAGGCAAACAGTCCTGTGTTCTAGAAAGGAATACTGTATCCTACTTTGTTCCAAGGTGGGTCACTGTATATTCTTCTACACTGCCTGGCAGTGATTTTCCAAGATTTCACACTGGAGTCTTCTCCAGTCACACCTTGAAGGTCAAGGAATGATTTTGGTGTGAATTTCCATACAAAAATGAAATTCCTCTGGGGAGCAATGGGAAGCATTCTACAATGTCTGGAAAAGACTTTCTGCAGTAAATATAAGGAGATAGGAACATACATCATCAGTTGGAGTTAATATATCTTCACAGTGATAGTTGGTTTTTTAAAATTGAATTAACACAATGAGAGTTTTGAATTGTAACATAAAAGGCCTTCTGGAAATTTGTTTTCATTCCTGGGGTGTGGTTTTGTGCCTAGTTGGACATAAAAAGAGGTCAGAAAAGAATAGAGAATAGACCTATTATTTCTGGTTGTTTGGGTTATTTTTATTTTATTTTTTTATTGATTGGTTTCTCTCTACTCCTTCCTGCTCACATTCTCCTCCTCAAGTGCTTAGTGAAGAGATCCAAACAACACATTAGCAACTAAGGCTGAAATTGTTTGCCACTGAGGGAGCAATCTTTTCCTAAGTTCAATGCAAGAGATATATTCAGATAATGAGATCTAACTGCCTACAAGTTTACTGAAACAGCCATTCACTTCAAATGGCAAATTATATTGTGGTATTTCTTTCCCCTAGACTGTAGACCTACACTTTACAGTGGTGTGTTATTTGGCTACATGAATCAGATCAAAGGTTTATCAGCATTGAAAAGGTTTTGAAAGTTTTGATTTATCAAAAGTTTTATCATTTGCCAGATAATTCTTACATCCTAGAGTGAACATTCTAAGTAAGTAATAGTTTATTAATTGATTAGTCATACAACCATATCAATAAAATAAAAATAAAATACATGATCTGATTCCAGGATAAAATAGATAAAATACAATGATAAAATACATATTTGATAATACAGAGTTAGCAATCATATAAATGCGTCAAATTACATGGAATTCCAATTGGTTCAAGGTATTGGGTTTTTAGCTCAATTGCCTTAATTATAAACTTAGCAGTTCTGCTTACAATGTATACATTAGAGCCCAGGAGGAAATAAGATGATTCAGGTAGCAATGGGCTGTTCTTTCCAATAGGGGTGATAAGTATTTAAGCCTAAAGGAAAGGGAAGCAGAGTGCAAATTTAGAGCATGCACATTGAAAGCATGATTTGGAAGAAGCATGTTGGCACTGCAAAGGCCAAATATACCGTATGTCTCCTGTTAACTGAAGCAGCTGATTCTTTTTCAGACCTGCATAAGTTTGGGGGGGAAAGAGTTCCTTCTTCTTTAGAAGCTCATTGTTGTAATGCTACAACAATCAGAGGCATCTTTTGCCCAAGTTCATGGGGAGAAAAAAACCAGAATGCTTTAATGTAGAACAGGAAGGTGCTCTGCTTGTATGAATCCAGAGTGTTTTTGAACCATTTTCAACGCCTCAACAGCCCTATTATACTCACCTTTATGCCATGAATCCCATCATGAGATACTCAGAACTCATACACATATGTTTATAATAGACCCATGGGATCTTTTTTCTAGATGCTTTTATAAACCTTTGTCTCTACTGCAGAATTAAGAAACTAGATATTGTTTGATAGTGATTATGATTTGTCAGTATTTCTATTAGTGGATAATACAACTTTCAAAATCCATGGGGGTGTGTATGGGGGAAAGGAATCAGACTGATGATCTAAGCATTACTGTGCTATGACTTAATGGCCTTCTGTACAATATTTTTTATCACATTTGTCCTTTCCCTTTCCTATTGTTATTGTTATTATATATGTGAATAATAATAACAATAACAACAACAATAATAATAGCAAAGTTGGAAGGGATCTTGGAGGTCATCAAGTCCAGTCCCCTGCTCAGGCAGGTAACCCTATACCATTTTGGACAAATGGCTGTCCAGTCTCTTCTTAAAAACTTCCAGTGTTGGAGCATTCACTGCTTCTGGAGGCAAGTTTTTCCACTGGTTAATTGTTCTAACTATCAGGAAGTTTCTCCTTAGTTCTAGGTTGCTTCTCTCCTTGATTAGTTTTCACCCATTGCTTCTTGTCCTGCCTTCTGGCGCTTTGGAAAATAGCTTGACTCCCTCTTCTTTGTGGCAGCCCCTGAGATATTGGAACACTGCTATCATGTCCCCTCTCATCCTTCTCTTCATTAAACTAGACATACCCAATTCCAGCAACCGTTACTTATATGTTTTAGCCTCCAGTCCCCTAATCATCTTTGTTGTTCTTCTCTGTACTCTTTCTAGAGTCTCAACATCTTTTTTACATCATGGTGACCAAAACTGGATGCAATATTCCAAGTGTGGCCTTACCAAGGCATTGTAAAGTGGTATTAATACTTCACGTGATCTTGATTCTATCCCTCTGTTAGTGCAGCCTAGCACTGTGTGGGCTTTTTTGGCAGCTGCAGCACACTGCTGGCTCATATTTAAATGATTGTCCACTAGAACTCCGAGATCCCTCTCACAGTTACTACTATTGAGCAAGGTACCCCTTATACTATACCTGTACATTTGGTTTTTCTTGCCTAAATGTAGAACCTTACTTTTTTCACCATTGAATTTCAATTTGTTAGATAGTGCCCAGTGTTCAAGTCTGTCCAGATCCTCCTGTATCCTAAGCCTGTCTTCTGGAGTTTTGGCTATTCCTGCCAGCTTGGTGTCGTCTGCAAATTTGATGAGTTCCCCATCTATCCCCTCGTCCAGATCGTTGATGAAGATGTTGAAGAGCACTGGGCCCAGAACAGAGCCCTGGGGCACCCCACTACACATTTCCCTCCATGTAGATACGGTTCCATTGAGGACCACACACTGAGTACGGCTGGTCAGCCAGCTACGGATCCATCTGGTGGTGATGCTGTCTAACCCCATTTTTCTATCTTATCAAGTAGTAGGTTGTGATCTACTTTGTCAAATGCCTTTCTGAAGTCCAAGTAAATTATATCCACAGCATTCCTCTGGTCCACTAATTTTGCCACTTGCTACCATGGAATGTTTTTGATATAATGCCCTATTGATATATTGGCGTGCTGAAAACTTTTGAAAAGAAATAGCATCAGTTTTTTTTCTTTAATAAGGCAATCCTTTTTAGAAAAACATTTACCTAAGATTATGATGCAGGATGCTGGAGGAATTAACATCAATGTTATTAGCATTTTTCCATGTATATTGATTTATGCATTCTTCTGTTTAAAAAGTTGGTCAGAATCTAATTTCTATTTTTTACATGATTTTTGAATGATAAACATCAGAACAGATATAAAAAGGCCATGCAGGTAACAATTCTCTGGAGAAATTAAGACACCTGTCTATCTGAGGTGGGTTTGATTTATAAGTTATGGTTAAATAATTTAGCAATTATTTTCTACCATCAATTATTTATGTTCTAGATGAGCAAAGTTTGATAACTTTATTGATAGATTGGAAAGTCAACCTGCTAGGTCAGTGGTTTGCTAATTTTGGATTTAAAATATGGATTTAATGGGGTTTAAAGGAACAATGAAATATCGGCAAGGAATGAGGATGGTAGATGTGAGAAGAAGCAAGGTATACCACACTATAGAAATTCTTGCCAGGGAAGTGACCACAGCTTTCAAAGAGTGCTTCTGATGAGGATTCAAAGAAAAACAACCCTTTGTAAACTTTGTACATAACTAATATATAATCATTCCTGCAGAAACAGAAAGGTAAAATATGCACAAGCCCTTTGCCTGTGCATTAGGAATGCATTGTTGGGAGACTTAAAATTCCAGATTAGGGATAAATCGTCATGGATAAAATTTATTGGGTAATTAGGATTAGGGATAACTTGATGGAACATGACCTATCAATAAATTTCTATGGTGATGGTTAAAGTATCTGCATATTTGAAAGATCATTCAAATGAAAAATATATGTTGGACTGGAAAAAATGGATAGACTATATTCAAGGGAAATATCAATCTAAGAAATTGTATTTAGCATATAGTTAAATTTTTATTAGGATTTATATAATAATTTTGTTTAACCTAGTGGGTTTTCTTTTGTTTTATCCTGTATTCACTTTGGGAAGTCAGGGCTGGGTGGGCTGGGGGGGTGTAATAATGTACTCAACTATAATACTTGCAACATATAAGAATGATATATTTATTGATATAAGAGGGGTTGCTCGGGCAGTACCTCTGGACCACATC